>CM074724.1:96448881-97048881 GCA_037306005.1 Rhinophrynus dorsalis | reverse complement strand
AGGGGTAGGTGTTCCGCGGTATGGCGTTTTTTTAAGGAAAGTGCGGACGACAAAAGAATTGTAGTTTGCAACCTGTGCCACACCAGAATGAGCCGAGGCATGAACACTAGAAACCTCACCACCACCAGCATGATCCGACACATGGCATCCAAGCACCGTAGTAAGTGGGAGGAACGCCTGGATCGCCCATCTGTGTCTGCAGGCCACACCACTGCCTCCTCTTCCCCTGTTTTCGGTGCCGGCCAATCGCCTGTCGAAGGCGCAGGCCCGCATACCTCCCGCCCTGCACCTGTAGCATCTGAAGCACCATCAGCGACCACATCCACTTCCCTGTCCCAGCACAGCGTCCAAATGTCGTTACCCCAGGCATTTGAGCGCAAGAGAAAGTACCCAGCCACCCACCCACAGGCCATAGCACTAACCTCACACCTTTCCAAATTACTGGCCATCGAAATGCTGCCATTTAGGCTTGTGGACACTGAGTCCTTCCGCAGCCTGATGGCAGCAGCTGTCCCTCGGTACGCGGTCCCCAGCCGCCACTACTTTTCCCGGTGTGCCATCCCCGCATTACACCACCATGTGTCCCGTAACATCACCCGTGCCCTGACCAACGCAGTTACTGGGAAGGTCCACTTAACGACTGACACATGGACAAGTGCTTGTGGCCAGGGACGCTACATTTCCCTGACGGCACACTGGGTGAATGTCGTGGAGGCTGGGAGCGACTCGGACCCTGGGATGGCACGGGTGCTACCCACGCCGAGGATTGCGGGCCCTACCTCCATCAGGGTTTCCACCAGCACCTACGTTATTGGCTCCTCCTCCTCCGTTTCCACCTCCGAATTCTCTACACACACCGCCACTCCCCCATCAGCCAGTAGCTGGAAGCAGTGTAGCACTGCAGTGGGGAAGCGTCAACAGGCCGTGCTGAAGCTGATCTGCCTTGGGGACAAACAGCACACGGCCTCAGAGCTGTTGCAGGGGATTAGTCACCAGACCGAGCAGTGGCTCTCGCCACTCAACCTGCAACCAGGCATGGTTGTGTGTGATAATGGGCGTAACTTGGTGGCGGCTTTGGAGCTCGGCAAGCTCACACACGTACCATGCCTAGCGCATGTATTTAATTTAGTGGTGCAGCGATTTCTAAAAACCTACCCCAATGTGCATGATCTCTTGACCAAGGTGCGCCGCGTGTGTGCACATTTCCGTAAGTCATCAACAGCTTCAGCCGGCCTGTTGAAGCTGCAGCAGCGCTTACAATTGCCAGCTCACCGGCTGCTGTGTGACGTGAGCACGCGCTGGAACTCCACCTTCCACATGTTGGCCCGGCTTTGTGAGCAGCAGAGGGCAGTAGTGGAGTACCAGCTGTTACACGGTCGTCGCCTCTCCGTTCAACTTCCTGTAATCAGAAGTGAGGAGTGGGAATGGATGTCAGACCTCTGTGAGGTTTTACGCAATTTTGAGGAATCGACACAGATGGTGAGCGGCGATAACGCTATTATCAGTGTAACCATCCCACTTCTGTGTCTACTGAAACGCTCGCTGCTCACAATTAAAACCGACGCTTTGCATGTGGAAGAGGTGGAAATGGGGGAGGAAGAGCTTACACAAGGTGATAGCCAGAGCACCCTCACTTCGTCTTCTCAGCGACAATTGGAGGAGGCGGAGGAGGAGGAGGAGGAGGAGGAGGAAGACACGGTTGTCTCCGCTACAGAGGGTAGCCATGGAACTTTAGTTCCATCTCTTCAGCGTGGGTGGGCAGAAGAGGAGGAAGAGGATGAGGAGATTGAGAGTCATCCTCCTGGTGAGGACAGCGAAATCTTGCCTGTTGGTACTCTGGCACACATGGCTGACTTTATGTTAGGCTGCCTTTCCCGTGACCCACGCGTTACACGCATTTTAGACAACACGGATTACTGGGTGTTCACCCTTCTGGACCCCCGCTACAAAGAGAATTTCTCATCTCTCATTCCTCCGGTGGAGAGGACAAGCAAAATGGTGCAATACCAGAAGGTTCTTGTTGAAAAATTGCTCCAAAATTTTCCATCTGACAACGCTGGCGGCAGAGTACGTGCTACCTTGGCCAACCGAGAAGGGGAGAAAAGGGGAGCACACAGCAGTTCCGAGAAAGGCAGGGCAACACTCTCCAAGGCGTGGGACACCTTCATGACACCCCGCCAGCACCCTCACCCTGATGCGCAGCCTAGTGTCACAAGGAGGGAAAAGTTTTGGAAGATGGTGAAGGAGTACGTAGCAGACCGTGTCAGCGTCCTCAATGATCCCTCTGTGCCTTACAACTACTGGGTGTCCAAGCTGGACACGTGGTATGAACTGGCACTCTATGCCTTGGAGGTGCTGGCCTGCCCTGCCGCCAGCGTTCTGTCTGAGCGGGTATTTAGTGCTGCTGGTGGCATCATAACAGATAAGCGTATCCGCCTTTCCACCGACAATGCTGATAGGTTGACACTTATAAAAATGAACAAGGCCTGGATTTCCCCTGACTTCTCCACTCCACTGGAGGAAAGCCCCGGGGGAACATAAACTCACTTTATATATGTTATTTACAATGATGGGAATACTCTGTATTCCCATTCACCCCTTCCACCCAAAAAACGGGTATATGGTTGACTCTTAATCTTCTCATCCTCCTCCTCCTCTTCCATATGCCCTGGGATATAATTTTTATATAGGGCCAGCTCACCAGCGGGCCCTGTGATATAATTTTTATATAGGGCCAGCTCACCAGCGGGCCCTGTTTGACAATTTTTATATAGGTCAGCTCACCAGCGGGCCTTCTCATATAATGTTTTATTGGGTCAGCTCTCTAGCGGGCCCTCTCATATAATGTTTTATAGCGTCAGCTCACTAGCGGGCCTTCGCATATAATGTTTAGGATGGTCAGCTCTGCAGCAGACCCTCACCCATAATGTTTTAGATGGTCGGCTCAGCGCACGTTTCCCTCTTAATCATGGCCTCAGTTCAATAAAATCAAGGAAATTTTTGGGAGAATTTGCCTCTGTGCACGTTTCCCTCTTAATCATGGCCTCAGTTCTGGAAATCAAGGAAATTTTTGGGAGAATTTGCCTCTGCGCACGTTTCCCTCTTAATCATGGCCTCACTTCCGAAAACCAAGGAAATTTTTGGGAGAATTTGCAGATGATATAAGTAAATATACAGCAAATATTGTTTGGTAACAATTTTTCGCCTAAAGTCGTTTTTATTTTCCTTTTTGTGTGTTTTATGGTCAGTCTGTAAAAATGGCGTACTACGGGCGAAAGATCGTTCCCAGCAGCGATGTTGGAGTCCAAGATGCATCCAGACATCCTCCCTATGCTGTCCCTGAACCATTTCTGTGGTGTTTCCATCCTTTTCTGCCCTTTTCCTATGGACCAGGCACCCTCCCCTCATCAGAGCAGGGGGTGCCTGGTGTAATGCTCGAGTCCTCCCATTGACTTCAATGGGGCTCGGGTGCTCGGCCGAGCACTCGAGCCTCAGGGGGTGCTCGGTTAGAGCACCCGAACACCCGAGCATTGGGGTGCTCGCTCATCACTAATTACTATCCCTTTAACCATGTTACTTCTGGTTAGTCAACACTAGTGTGTGTGTGCACGTGTGGCAATGTGGAGGTTGGGCTTGGCAGAAGTGGCAATTCTGATGATGACCGTTTGACTGATAGGATTTTGTATTTTTTGTCCTCTTTACTTGTTCAGAGTCAGACTTTCCATTTGATTTCTCAAATAGTTTATGAACAGGCACAGTGCTCCTTTAAGCGGTGGAGGATTGAGCCTTTGCCATTCAACTAATTTTCTGGCTGTATCATGTTCTCTTTCACTCTCAACGTCATCCGTATCTGAAGAAGTGGAGGATGCTGTAGGGCTATATTCTAGATCAATATTATCATCAGTAATTAGGTGATCCTCAGCATCGCCCACAGCGTCTTCCCCACTACTTTTATATTCCTCTAGGATTTTAGAAATCTTAAACAATTTCTTTTTACTTTTCCCCTTAGCGGAAATTTCTCATTTGCTACTACTTTCAGGACATGTGTTGTACTTTTTTGTCTTACTGTCAGCTGCAGAAGTTTGTTGAACTGCTACATCTTTTTACATTATGCCATTAACACAACAATGTGACTCTTTGTCGTCTTCATTGTTCTTAGATGGTTAATTAATATTACTGGTGGTGGTGGAATTTTTTATGTCAATGACAAACAGCCTTCTCAGGAGAAGGATAATCATAATTTTTTGTACATGCTGCACCAACCATGACAGCAGTCAGTTTTTCGACTTCCATTTTACACACATGTCCCTATACTGCTCCTACTCTTTTTTACCCTCCCCTGCCCCTAGTATGTTTGCAGGACATTATTAAACTGGTGTATGTGTGTATTTTAACAGTGATATCTTGCCCTTTGCAAAATGCTCTTCTAGTATCTGTATGCCACAGTCACATCAGAGTCCCAGTCTCTGTAACATATAATTCAAACAATTTTTATATTTTCTTTAATATTTTTTTTATTTTGTTTCTTTATTAACTGTCAATGTCACCATCCACCTGCTTCTTGCCCTATGTGCCTTTATCTAGTGTCAAGGGGATAACAGCTGCTGCTTTCTCACTCTCCCAATGTCAATCCAGTATTTATTTTATTTTTGAGTACAGATGATGATGATGATGATAGACTTGACTAAACATACTGTTCCCTCTTCTTCTGTTTGTTGAAGGAGTCCGTGTCAGTTGAACTGTTTATCTACTGAGTATTTGTCTGCTAAACATTAATTCATTCAGTGACAGGGGCTCAGCCAGGTCAGGAAGGAACTAGGATCAAAGCTATCTGTGTCTTCTCAGTCACACAAGATTTTGGGGTATTTGGAGTAAATATCCTTTCTCCCTTTAGACAACCCAGACTCCCCTAACACAGAGAAAAGCCAGCTTGAAAGGGAACTTTGAACATGTGCCTGTCTCAGTCACATATGATTTGGGGTAAATCTCTTTTTCCTGGTATCCTTTTAACAGGGCTTAAAATTTGAAGTCCTTTGCTACTAGTCAGATCTGAAAAGTTACTTGCCACTGCGAGCCATAACATACCCACCAGGGCTGAATTTCTACTCGCCAGGGCTAAATTTTCACTCGCCATTGGCTAGTGGAGAGTGGAAATATTGAGCCCTGCTTTTAAAATGTTGCATGCAAAACAGTGTGCTACTACAGGGTACATTCAGCATGTCGCCCTGATTAAAAGGACGACATGAGAATCTTTCACTGTAGGAAAGAGCAAGATTCTCATGTCGCAGAATGAAATGTCGCCTCTCCCCTTCTTATCTCCCCTTCCCCGAGCCACAATGTATGAAAGAAAAAAGTACCACAACAACATATTGCCCCTGCTCTCTCCCTTTCTCAGCTCCTCTTCCTCGCAGTGCATCCGATGCTGTTCTGCATAAATCAACGCCTGGGCACTGCCCCAGCTCTTTCTCCCCTTCTCCCCTTATCTCTGCCAGTCAAGAGGCAGCACCTTCAAGTGTTTGAGACTACAACTCTCATCATCCCCAGCCAGCCAATGGCTGGTTGGGGATGATGTGAGATGTAACCCCAACAGATGGTGGTCCAAAGATGGATTGCCCCTGGTCTAAACTACTTTCTATGCTTTGCAATGAAAAAAAGTCAAGAAGTATGCAGGGGAATGCAATTATACGATTTTACACATCTGGATCTTGATGAGCGCTGCCACGGCGCTCTCTCCCCTTCTCCGCTCCGCCCTGTCAATAACACTGTTACATGGCAGCTGGACTGCTCAGTGATTCAGCGGACATGTTCCTTTACTGGCAGCTGGACTGCTGGATGAAGTAGCAGGCTGGGACCACAACTGGCAGCAAGATTACCCAGAAGTGCTTATAGGCAGCTGGACTGCCTAAATGAAATTAGCGGGCTGGGACCGCTAATAGGCAGCTGGACTGCAAAAATGGACAAAGTAAAACTAAGTAAACAGGGCCTCACTGAGGATATAGAATAAGCGGGTTGATACCACTATTGGCAGCCGGACTGCCCAGTGAGAATAAGTGGTTCAGATACAGCAGGCTGGAACCTCTAATGTCAGCTGGCTGCTGGAGATTAAGCCTCTGAGAAAGCTAGGCCACAAGTCAGCTTGGACATATGGCTGGAATAGCAATTGGCCCAGAAGGAAAGTGGGTTGATAACACTGAAGGCTGCTGGACTGCCCCGAAGAAAGCGTTCTAGGACTGCTACTTGCTGCAGGAAGCTAAATACTAGTGGCTGGGACCAATCAAAGTTCACAAGCTGAGGTCTGGTAACAAGCTGAGAGAGGAAGTGAACGTAACTAACAGGAAGCACAAAAAAATAATCGGCAAGCTTCTTTGGGATCATGTTGATAATAGTGGATGGTCATAATAGTGGATGCTGACACATCAATGGCACTTATTCCTTTACTTTTAAACTGGCCTGTGCTGAGATGCGGCAAAGGATAGTGGCCAGTGATATCCACCTCCTGATACATATAGCGACATATAAGGAGGCAACATGAGAATCTTGTGCTTTTTATGAATGGCGAGATTCTCATGTAGCCCTTTTAAACAATACAACATATTATGTACTTTTTAGTGCGACCTTTTAAAAGTGAACCCTCCCAGACTCCCTTCACGCAGAGAACAAATTGCCTGCTTGCAAGACTCCATAAACTACACTCCACTTTATCTATTGTGCTGCTTTATCTACTTCTCACAGATACAGAATGACATACTGCTGGAACCTGATATCCCCCTTTATACTATCCCTGTTGGAAAAGAAGGCAACATTGCCACATGGAGAGGGGGATACCATTTCACCATTGATTTTACAATGCAATGTGCTAGGCTGCAAAAATCAGAAAATCTGCAGTTGCATGAAAAATTTAAATCTAGGTGAGAAATACCATTTTTCACCTCTTTTGCTTTTGAGGCATAACATTTTGGGTATCCCAACTTCTCTCAGGTAGGTAGGATTTCTGTAAGACAGGGGTGTTGAAGTATAGTGTAACTGTTTTCAGTACACTCAGAGGCAGGCAATTTGGTAAAACACAGTTTTATTGAATAAGCAAACTGAATTAACCCTCGCGGGTCCAGTAATGGAACAACAGAACTGAAACAGGACAGGTTAATAAATTACATTTGCCCACACGGGTCCAGTATACATATAACACGTAGTAAATATACTGACACGGGTCGGGAACAGTTCGTGTGATTCTGTGAGACACTAATAGAGAGGCCCAGGAAGCACTCAAATGCTGATAAGTGCAAAAAAATGGCGACTAGCCCAGGATGGTTGCTTGAGGCCCAGGAGGTAACACAGACAATAGTGATACTGCAACCGGAGGAATCACAGAACGCCCTGAATATACTCCAACTGCGACCGACGGTAATGGTACCGGGTATTATCGTGATACGCACGGCTTATTGGCAACTGCCAGGTGACAGAGCCGATAGAGGCGCCCAGACACCAACCTACTAATGGTGGAATGAGAAGCCAGCGTATTAGTGCCACAATAAAGCTCCTACCCAGGTGTATAAACGGAAGGCCCTGAACGGGTGCTTGGCTTGTGGAAAGACAGGACAGGAGCGGAGACTAACTGAGGCGCCCGTGAGACCAACCCCAGTGACAATGGGACAAGCCAAGCGTATATGGATAAACAAGCTGAGCAACAACCTGGGGTATGGAGTAAGGAGGCAGCAAGGCACTAGTGGATTGCAGTACAGAATGGTAGTACAGTATTTACAGCAACCGACTGGGCTAGTACACCAGAGACAGAGCACTGTGGCAACTATCTACCGGATCCGGTAGTACAGGAGTCACGGGAGAGCAACGGACTCCACAACGGTCAACACGGAGCAGGAACATCAGCAAATCCAAGTCGATACACGGAGCAGGAACGTCAGCCAGACTGGGTCGGTACACGGAGCAGGAACATCAGCCAATCCAAATCGATACACTGAGCAGGAACGTCAGCCAGGCCAGGTCGGTACACGGAGCAGGAACGTCAGCCAATCCAAGTCGATACACGGAGCAGGAACATCAGCCAGGATGGGTCAGCACACGGAGCAGGAACAGGAACTGATAGAGAGTAGTCAGGCGAACTGTGTCATACACAGGAAATCACACGAATAACGGCAGCAAGGCACTAAGCAACGGAATACCACGAAAGGGCCCTGTAACAGTGACAGATCACAGTACTTAAAGGCTACCACTGGGTGGAGCCATAACATTTAGCCAATAGGAAAGCATCAGGCTACTAGTGTCAAAATGTCGCAATAATACGGGTACCGTGATATATAGTCATCAAGGGCTGCACAAAGGACAGAAGTTAAGGATTTCTCTTCTTGAACACAAGTTGGTCAGTCGAAATGAATGAACTTAATCAGTGATATTCATAAATTCCTGTTTCTGGTCCATGAAGACTGAAGTTCATAACCCCTGCTGTAGAGGACCAAGTAAATTGTATATGTGGATATCAAATGAATTGGTGTGCAAGACTGTAGGCCATGAGTCGCTGATCTCAAGCCACTGAGATGCAACCATATGCTCCTACAGTTTACTATTAAAGGAACAGTGAAGTCTTATTATGACAGAAAAATATATGGAACTTAATTCATCTGTAAGTCCTTTTTGAGCACTGGTTTATGGATTATTAAGTGATTTTCTCTCTGGCACCCAGGGCTGATCTCCCATTAATATGAGTGCGTTTCGGCTCACTTTGGAGCCTTTATCAGAATCTTGATAAAGGCCCAATGTGGGCAGAAATGTTGATCAAAACATTTGCACTTCTTTGATCTTCTAGTAAATTCTGTTAGTGCAGTTGTTTCCTCTAAACATAGTATCTCTATGACTGACATCCAGGCATGTAATTTAATTCCCAGTAAATATATATATATATATATATATATATGTCATCAGCCATTGTCAATCCACTGCAGGATGGACGCCTCCTCAGCAAGCCTCCAACAACTTTGGTCTGTGCCTTTTGTTGCCACTGTGTACCAATCAATTTGGAAGTTTCATCTACCCATCTTGTCTTTGGCCTTCTTCATAATTGTTTAGTATCGAGCAGAATCCATTCCAAAATTCAGTCTGGTCAGAATTGTGGACAAAATTCCATACCTCTAATGTGGAAACAAGGCCAAGCTATGCAACAATGCACAAAAACACAGGAAATGGGGTGCAGAAAAATGGCAGCAGGTGGCCTGGACTGACGAGTCAAAATTTGAACTATTTGTCTATAGCAGAATGCAGTTTGTTCACTGGAGGGCTGGAGATCAGTACAAGAATGAGTGTCTGCAGGCAACAGTGATGGAGGTTCCTTGCAAGTCTGGGGCTGCATTTCTGCAACTGGGGTGGGGGATTTGGCCAGAATTAATGGTCTCCTCAATGCTGAGAAGTATAGGTAGATACTTATCCATCATGAAATACCAGGGGAGGCATCTGATTGGCCCCAAATTTATTCTGCCGCATGACAATGACCCCAAACATACAGTCATTAAGCACTATCTTTAGAGTAAAGAAGAACAAGGAGACCGGGAAGTGATGGTATGGCCCCTACAGAGTCCTGATCTAAACATCATCGAGTCTGTCTGGGATTACATGAAGAGAGAGAAATTATGTGAATCTCATCATAAAGTGGGTGGGGCTTGGTAGGGTGGGCAGGGATTGGGAAGGGGAGTAGACAGAATAGGGTGGGAAAATATTAGAAGTGGGCAGAGTTACCCAGAAAATGAAAAAAGGTCAGAGAATCATCAGCCTCTGTTCCCGGAGACCCAGTAATAAACTCTAAAAAACAGAATCTCTGAGGCAGATCTGGAGAGTTCTCATATATAGTTATGACAGTTTGAACTATAAAAAGTTTTGAACAAGCATCTCCCAGTAGTGGTACCAACCTTGTTTGACAAAGTAGGAAGATTAACCTTTACATGTTGGTGACACACTGAAACACTTTATATTAATTATTTTCTCTGTTTAGCCAATATTACCACACACTGCTCTTTAAATGAATCTAGAAAGAGCCCACACACTGAACAAAACAAATTGCCATCTTATATTACCTTCCTCTAGACTGTAAGCTCTCACGAGCAGGGCCCTCTGATCCTCCTGTTCTACACATCTGATTGTACTATTTAATACCTCTGTATGTCTATTCCCCAATTGTACAGCGCTGCGGAATTAGTTGGCGCTATATAAATAAAGAATAATAATAATAATAATAATATGTGGTGAATTATCATAAATGCCACACTGTTCCCCCAAACATAAAGAAAACATAAAGTATAATTGCTAAAAAATATATTTTATAGAATAACTAGTATAAAGCCCGTGTACACAGGCCAAGTTCCGGGGGATGTTAACCTTTGAGTGCCAGTGGGGTACGCAACACAATGCGTTGCATATCCTTCTGGCACTCAAAGGGTTAAGAGGTCGGTCCTGCTCTGCGTCCTGCCACCAACGCAGTCGTGCACTGTAGAGACTGCCCGAAAGCACAGAATGCTCCCAGCACAGAACTCCCAGAATTCTGTGCTCCCAGCATTCTGTGCATTCAGGCAGCCTCTACTGCATGTGATGGCTTCTGACAAACATCCTAGCGAATTATTATATAGTATAGCTAATATAACATATGGGCAGATAATTCACTGTAAATCAAACTACATTATCTTAGGGTGATTGGTCTACTTTAATTGAGTGGAATGTTTCTTAGTAAGGTTTGATGCATTACAGGAAAATCTGGAAAGTTAATGCTCTATTTTGTTCCGTGTTCACATTTTTTGTGTCATTTTGCTATTTATCTTCCTTAAGGGGAACTACCCCAAAAAAATTCCAACCCCCTAATTAGGCATCTAGTGAAAAGCTTAGCAATGAAACTGTTATGCAGAATAAAGACCACGTTAGTCAAAAATCCTACCTCAGCCGAAAGTGATGGCCAGGCAACAATGCAGACATCTTTGCTTACAGACATCTGCTCGCCTGCGCTGTCAGTCTCCTCTAGGGGGCATTGCATGGTACTTTTAGGTACCAGAAGGGACTGACCGCACAAATGCCTCTAGAGCGCTGTTGCCTGGCCGTCAGTGTCGGCTGAGGTAGGATTTTTGATTAAAGCGGTCTTTAGCCTTCATAACAGTTTAATTGGTAAGTTTATCTCTATATGACTCATTAGGGGGGTGGACTTTATTTGGGGTGGTAGTTCCCCTTTAGTGGATACATTAGATATAGTGTATAAATAAAGAAGCTAGAGCACTTATATGTTTGCTCATAAAAACAATGTTTACATCATAAGCTATACTACAACCTATCTTTAATCCCTTGAGGTACAGAGGGATGTGTACTTAGGGCACTAATATTAACACCACAACACGGGTCAAAAAGGAATAATTCATCTTTTATTAGAACTCAGATCTTCCTAAAAGGAAGATATCTGAAAAAAACATCAAATAAATTTACAGTTCAATGTCTCCCAATAATTGCCAAACAGCAATATTTAATGTCTGTCCCACTGTAGGTCCTCAATGGAACATACACCTTTAATACTTAAAGGGATAGTAATACTTAAATATTGCTATGGTAGCTATGGTAAAAAGATCTGATTTGTCCCCAGGCTCAGCTCTCAAATCTTTATGGTTTGAGAGATAACCAAATGCAAAGTTCCCCCCTCCCTCCACTGCAGGGATATCCAGTCTTACTTGCATCAGGCAGCTCCGCAGCTGAGCCGAGATCGCATTAGTAAAAAATAAATCTTTCACTGAAACGGTCTTCTACGTGTGCTTGCAAACCAAGCACATGTAGAAGACCGTTTCAGTGTAATAATTCTTTTTTACTAATGCGATCTCGTCTCAGCTGCAGAGCCGCCTGATGCAAATAAGACCGGATATCCCTGCAATCAGTACAACACTGACTTCAGGGAAGGGGGAGGGAGGAACTTTGCATTCGGTTATCTCTCAAACCATAAAGGTTTGAGAGATGAACCTGGGGACAAATCAAATCTTTTTACCATAGCTACAATATGGGGATTAGTAATATTTAAGTATTACTATCCCTTTAATTAGCCAGTGTACTTTCAATCACATCATCGATACTACCACTACGATAATAAAGAATTTGGATATTTTAAAAGAATCAACAAGGAAACAGAAATCTAATGGAGTATCTTTTAATATCTGCATTAGCACTCCATTTAACTCAGGATATACATTTTTCCACTACATGATAAATAAACATATGAACACTTTAAAAGAAGATAACATTTTGTATAAAATTTTACCTGATAAATCCAACATTGTTTTCTCAAGAGCATCCAATTTAAGATTGCACCAAATTATAAAAAGAAAGGGTGATAAGGATAAAATCTGGCTGAATAATTCCAAAGGCTTTTATAAATGTGGGAATGTATAGAGGAGTTGAACTGTGACATGTAATATATTAAAAATGTTCAGTCTCATAGCACGTGCAAAATATATGCAATTAAAAGTTTAATAACCTGTAACATGAAAGGTTTAATATATGGAATACAGTGCAAATGTAATAAACAATACATTGGGAGAGCAAAAAAAGAAGGTTAAAAGACAGAATCAAGAAACATAAATACAATATAAAAACAACATTTCAAAAACATAGTTTATCTTCTCATTTTCTGGAGGTGCATAATTCAAATATAAATTATATGTCCTTTTTCCCCATTGAAATTGTCCAAAGAGATTTTAGAGGAGGCAATTATATACAGCATATGTCAAGAAGGGAATCCCAATGGATTTTTAATATGCAAACTTAGCAAACTTTTGGGCTTAATTCAAATTTAGACATATTTGGGTTTTTTTTAGGATAGACTAAATGGATAGGCATTTTAGGTTAGGTGGAATAGTAAGATTTTATGACAAAAAAGTTTTTAGTTTTTTTTTTTTCTTCTGTGATAAAATGTATACTTTATACACTATATTATGCTGTATATGTTTTAGATAAAGAAATTTGGTGGTGTGTTTGATTGTGTGGTTGGAGTGTTCATCAGCCTAGGAACATTTTGTTCTGAAGGCTGCCGTCCACTCTTAACCAAACAACGTTTATTTAAATTTTCTTTAGAAATTCAGTTCAAAGTTTTGCTTAGGCATGTAAATAAAAACAAAACAAAAACAAAAATTCAGGTTGGGGAGGAAACTCCAGCCATTTTGGAGCTTTGGAGTCATGGGCTTCGCAATGCAGGTACACTTGGCCAACTCATGACTCCAATGTGGCTGGCACTCATAGGATTAAATGTACATTTTCATTTTATTGGATCTTCTTGTACTTAAATATATTGGTAATCTATACTATAAAATAGAACATGGTCAAGTGACCACAAATTCCATAGCTGTGCCTGACACACCCAGGGGCAGCAGTAAGGAGTAGATATGCTGATCTCCTGACTGCCTATTTGCAACATGCAAGGGAGAGTGATTTTGACAAGAGTTGGCCCACCCTCACTATCTCCTCTTCAACAAAAAACAAAACATGCCCAACACACCACCACTAACCTTCGCCTCTCTCTCACATTGTACCGATATCTTGTCTCGCACAATAGACTCTCAAGCCATAAACTGTCCCCTATAATAACTTACACACTTTGGCAATCTCTGTGAGATGAAGGACAGCAGAGCAAGGCAGGCCCAGCTAAGCATGCAGACAAGACAGACATTAGGGACGGAACTACTGATTAAATAATTAATTTACATTAAATGTCAGTACTCACTGTTCTGTAAAATTCCATGTCATCACTTAAGCACCTTCACGCAAAAATACACCACTGCTGCATTCTCTCCTACATCATTCACCTCACACAATACTATTTTGCTTCTCCATTATATTCAGTTTACACCTTCCTAAACATCCACCTCTCCATTCGCCTCACTATACACCCCATCTTCACCTCTGTTACTAAACTTGCAAATCATACTCATTCATTGACCCATATACATTTCAGGACAGGGGGTGAAACAACAAATATGAACTGTTAATACTATACAGCGCACAACTTATTAACCACTACTGCTTTGTCTCCCTACTTTTGCCTCTACTTCTCCCACTCCCTCACTTTCACCCTTTCCACACTTTGCCTCATTCTCCTATTTCCACACTTCTCCGCTTGGCCTCTTACAATACTCTGCCTCTTCTGCACGCCAGCCTTTCTCTGCACCTCCCTACTACTGGTTATCTGTGCCCATACATAGTCTCAGCAAAGTGTTCTCAAGCTAAAGTTCATGTTCTTTTGCAATGCTGTCTAAGTCCTGATGACCTCTCAATGGACTTCTGTTGCCCAGAAGCACCATACTGTCCATTTCTGTAAAACTGCTGTTATGCATAACAAAGCAGTTCCTCAAATGGTCTGCATGTCACCGTTGGAGCACTGGCCACACACTTGCACCAGCATACAGGGCACAAGGCATGAGCCTGTACGACCCCAAAACTTCAGTCTCAGACATTTACATAGTGCTTTTAACCTCTTATAAGCTACACAGGTCTCCAACACATGGCTTTGGAATGCGTGCACTCCTATCTACCGGTCAGAGGTTTAAAGCCACATTTTAACATTTGCAAGTTTCATATCTATCATGTACTTCCTTTGCACCATAATTGCACGCTCCTTACTATATTAGCCTCACTCATTCATGCACACACTGCGGTCTTATCTTTTATTAATAAACTGTTTTGGCCAGCGCCGTGCTTACTACAGATAATGATCACATTCTCTAATACACACTGTTGCCCACACTTATGCTCCCCATATGTGCTCAATCCTTTGAGTGTCAGAGGAATGACCAATGCCCACCTCTCTTGCACTAAAAGGGTTATAAACACCATAGACATTTGTGTATATTAATGGTGGCGTGACACACAGCAGTGTATAATATTCAGAATCATGTCACATTTTTCTGGATATGGAGACGCTGAATTTCCCTACCACAAAGTAGCTCTGACACTGTGGACAGCCCCACGTCAACACCAATGGGAATGCAGCCTCTGTAACCTAATCCAACTTTGTCAATCACTCTTAACATACCAAAATACAATCATGCCATCCCATGCTGCTAGTATATGTGTGTGTGTGTGTGTATATATATGTGTGTGTGTGTGTGCGTATGTATATATATATATATATATATATATATATATATATATATATATATAATGTGAATTTTAGTCAAGCTGTTTTTAAGCTTATTCTAAGAATAAGTTTTTTTAAAAGGATGGTAAGTAGTTAAAGCAGGAATGTATTCATAATAGAGGCTGTAACGCTAACAGCTTCTAATAATTAACCCTCAATTGCCTTCATTTGGGCACATAATCATAATGGCTTCCACAAATCATCCTAAGTGGACTGCTTCTCCAGAACTTATACTTAACTCTTTAAGGACCAGAGTTGTGTGCTCCTTGTAGGACTCCTTCTTCTGAAGCACTCAGTGGGAATTTGGAGTCCTGTGGGGAGATTCACTACAATTAAATAAAGGTGTTATAAAGACAGAATAAACTGTCCATCACTTACGTTATTGTTTGAAGCCTATTCACAAATATTTCCACAGTTTGAAATATCTTAGGTCCTAGGCTTCACAGAATAACATAGAAATTGGAAGTTTTATGACACTGGAGAGTTCACGTCACCTTTATCACACATAACCCCTCAGGACCCCTGCAACAAAAAACATGTCTGCCCCTTGTACTTGATATTCACTGTTAATTAAAATGAATTTGGGAGAATCAGTCTACTCAGAGTTAATTCATATGGCCTTATGTATAAAGGCAAAGTGAGGCACTTTTGGGGGAAACAAACTGCCCCATAGGGGACAAATACAAATTCACAAAATTTCCAGTGATTTGAATTGGACTTTTCAGCCCTTGAATGCTAGAGAGGTCTCCAATGTACTGTGAAGTAACTCTTTGGAGACATCTAGGATTTGTGGGTTTAACTCCCCCAAAAACATTTAAAACAATTTTACTGTGTCTCCTTTGGTGCAGTTGTTTTTCCCAGAATTTCTTCACTTTGCCTTTATATATATATATATATATATATATATATATATATATATATATATAAGGTTTATAGTTAGATGACAACATATCCTTTTAAATCAGAGACACTTATAAACACACACACTGCAGTGTTCCAGTTATTCCTGTGCCAGCATGCAAAATTACTTGTTCATAAGTGTCCCTGATTTAAAGGGATATGTCAGCACCTTTGGTAAGAATATGCTATAAAAGTATGTGAAGGTTTATTATTATTAGGTGTTAGTATCTCTTTAAGAGAAAAAAAATCCTTAACCTGTACTTTAAAGTAAGAATGTTATGCTTTAAACAAAGCCAGTCCATGAATCAAGTTATTTGAAAGTGGACACACTGAGTCTGGTGTACTAAAAAGAACTGAAGCTATTCTCTGTCAAATCAACTACAAAATACATAATATTCCCATAAATTTAAACAGGGCTTTTAATACATTTAATACTAGAAAGGGCAGGAGCTGGCAAGGTGAGTGGTGACAGTTACACAGTGAATCCAACATGTTGCACAGCTTTCCAATGCTTTGTCAAGAAACAATTGCCTATAACTACTGACAAAGGGGGAGACAGTGTGCAACTGTCCTCCTCCTATTGTGATGATAGGTCAGGACACAGATGCTACACCCATCTTCATCATGGGGAATTCACAAGCTTAATAACACAAAAACCAATTAGGTGAACTGGAACTATCTACTCATTGATAGTCATACCAGAGACAAGACTAAATTTAAACTTAGCTAGAGTAACAATTGCCCAAACAGAATGAATGTAATCAATATACATTGACCACGCAGCACAAGGAATCAATACATAAACTAGTGACCTAGAGCTCCACTTATGTATTAATGGCTTGATTATCAAACTCCAATGTTCAGAATGAAACTGTGTCAATATACATAAATCTACTTAAAAAGTTTGTATACCACTTAATAAAAGATTGAAAAGGTTTAATTAACCACTCAGGCATCAATTTAATCGTAGTAAAGTCAGATTACAACCACTAAAAAACATATATTGTAATGATGACTTAAATAAATATCAAATGATAATTTTCAGATAAATATGAGTAAACATAAATATATATATATAACCCAATTCAATATAATAATAATAATGAATGCACAATATAATATAAAAATACACCACGACTTTGATTAATTATTAAAATCAATATCTTCAAAATCCTTGATGCGATGCATGTAAAATCAGTCTAAATGTAAAATAACCATGAAAAAGTATATTGTATGAAATAATATAAAAAATAAATAAAAAATAAGACTAAAATAATAAAACAATAAATAATGAAAAATATATTTAAAAAATATTAAAAAAAAGGTATAATACATGATAACTGTGTTTTAATTGGTAATAATTAAAATTTGAACAAAAACATTTTTTAAAAATATTGAGTGGACTGTTGATTATGATATGTATAGGTGTAGTGCTGAACATATAATATATGAACAATGTGTGTATTAATGAGTTATAATGAGTGTATAAACATTACCCTGAAAAAGGAATAAGAACTGAATAAGAATTGAATTCTAAAAAATGTGTTTTGGATTAAAAAAAAATAAATAAAATTTGATGTAAAAAAATGCCAATGCCAATGGGATAGGAATATGGCTGACTATATAAATAATCAAGTTAGGAAGTGGAATAAAAAAATGTATGTATCAAATAAACAATATTTAAAAAGCATATATTTATCTAGTTATCAAGATAAGAGATAACTAAGAGAAATTAAGCTAGTTGAGAGAACATCTGCTACTCGATTCTATTACCTCCGTTAGTTAACACAAACTACTATCAGTAGTTTTAAAGGATAGTAACGTCAGAAAAAAGTATTAACTATATGGTATATACAATTAAAAAAGAGTACTTGCACTTATTCATATCTCAAACATTTATGGTTTGAGAGATATAGGAAAATAAAGTTCTCTGGTCCCTCCCCTTTCTGCTTGACGAGCTGTAAAGCTGTCAGAAGCAGATTCTGTCCGCTTGACCAGATGTGGCTCTTTAGCAGCGCCGATATAATGATATCTAAAGATAAATACTTAATTTGGAACAGTCTACAAAGTGTGCCTGGCTTGCAATTATCAATGTTAATCTTATTTAAATGTCTACAATATTAAATCAACTTAACATTAATCATTACTATTCCTTTAAGTCACAGTTTGGTATTCTATTACTTGTGTGGTGACAAACTACCAACAGGTAAAAATGCACAATGGGCGCTAAATTAGTGCCCACTAAAAACAGTGAAAAAGCAGATTAATTTGCTAGGTGTTGATTCCCTAGCCTGTGTTAAAAACCATTTGAACAGTGGTTTAAAAAAATACACACACGCAGTTGTACAGTTGGAATTCTATTGCTTGGCTAGCATCCACCACAATGAGTGTTGGCTGCAAAATCCCATGTTGTGGCCTAACGCTCGTTGCAGCTTCTTGCTCCCAAACTCATGCTAAATAGCCTGATCCACCTTTAATCCTACTTAATCTAGGGGTACTCATGTGGGAATTTTCTCTGCCTTGGTTATGGAGGATTTAAAAAAAATAGACAGAAGATGCCAAAATCATAAGAATAGAAGAAAGAAAAGAGAGGGCTCCTCATAGGTTAGCAACACTGCATGAGAATAAAAACTGTAAGCTCTGTAAGAAACTCACATTTAGAATATACCACTGTATGCAGTCCAACAGTAGCATAAAAGCATGTACAGGATATTTCACTGACCACTCAGATGCAAATTCCAAACACAGCTGCTCCCCACTAAGCAGAATACTCTGTACCTCAAAGAACAAGGGAAGAGAAAAGCCAGCAAAAACAAAACGATATGCAGGGGAGCTCTTCAATAAATTTAATTCACTCTTAGCGCAAACTGATAAATAAATGTACATCAAGCTGGCTTGTATGGTCCACAAAATGGCTAACAGAAGCAGGGGAATTTTTTACCTTCCCCTGTATGGAAGACCTATGTAAAGAATGAGTGACAAAATGGATAAAACAAACACACGTTTAATTTAAATACAAAAAAAATGAAATGGTCGTATAATCTATGATGTCACATTCAACGCATTTCAGAATGAATTCCGCTGTTTCATCAGGAGTCAATCAAACCTTATTAATTCTTGATGAAAGAGTGGTACATGCTCTGAAACTTGTTGAATGCTAAATCATAGATTATACATCCATTTTTTTAATGTATACTAAAAGTGTGTTCATTTTATCCATAGTACCAATCATCCTTTGAACAGATCTTCTCTACAGGGGTGGATAAAAAGTTCCACTATTCTGTTAGCTGGTTTGTGGACCATGCAATCAGGCTTTGAACTATATGTAAGTGCTATGTATTTATCTCTGTGTGCTATCAAAGAGTGAATTTATATAGTTTATATAAGAGAGCCCCTGCATATTGGTTTTGTTTTTGCTAAAATCATAACAGTATCACTTGTACTGAAAAGCTTGCTATTGTGACTTTGAAGAACAATAAGAATATGTGACAGTTACCTAGTTCCAGAGACGCTTCCGACGGGGATGCAGGAGGCATCGATAAGTCACGGCCGCTTCCTCCCAGAGTCGCTGACTATGCCTGGTTTGAGCAAGCCTGGCGGCGTCATTGGCTGCCCATGTCCTCTTGCCAGCTGTATTTGATGCTCGTTTTGACGCAGGTGCGGGCCGCTGGTTTGACGTATCGCAGCGGGATGCGTCATTTATGGGTGCGAAGTGGTGGAATGATGCCGACCCCTGTTTTGTACTGCTTGGCTGTATCTCCTCCCATCCACTTCCTGGGCTTGGCTTTAAGAGGGAACTGAGCCAATTCTCAGTTGCCCTTGCGTTGTTGTGCTACACAGTTGGGTTTCCTTGGGCTCTATGTATGACCTGGCTTGTCTGACCATCCATCCTGTTGCTGCCTGTGGCTTTGTCTGACTATTCTCCTGCCTACTCCTTGTGTATAGCGGACACCCAATCTGGTACAGACCTGTGGCTCTGGCTGACTACCTGTCCTGTGTATGACCCAGCTTGCCTGACCATCCATCCTGGTGCAGACCTGTGGCTCTGGTTAAGACTAACGTTTCTTTGGAACTGACGGCAGGCGTGCGTCAGACTACTTCTTGGAACTGATGGTAGGCGTGCGTCAGTGTATTTTCCTATGACTTTCCTTTGAAAGATCCCTCTGCCTTCCCTCTAACTGCAGGCATGAGTCAGGTTGTCTCTAAGCGCTTCCCGAGTACCTTCCTGGATACAGAGACTATAGGGGCACGTGCCTGTCTCTGGTAGAAGTTCCCTCGTTTAGGCAGACTCCTATTCCTGATAGAATTGCTGACCTCCAGTGGGACCTCTACTGTTTCTTGTGTCTATTGCCTGTGATAACTCCTATTTATTATTATATGCTGTTTGTATTGTTTAATAAATATTGTCATTTTTACTATACCGGTCCGACTCCTGAATTACTCTTGGGAAACCGTGACAGAATATTGTTATCAAGCCCGCAGACAATGGGGATGCAGTGGTTGCACAGGACTGTGAGGACTGTCTTAGGAAAGCCAATCCTATATTATCAGATGTGGAGTATTATCAAAAGTTATCAAGGGCTCCCACTGTGTCTTTTAGGAGCCAGATGAGTTGTTTAGTTGATAAAGACCTATTATGATGGTATCTTGGGGTATTCTGAGAGGGATCTTATTTATTCACAACATAGAATGGCAATTTATTATAATTTGCCTAAGATTCTTCAGTCTCTCTGACCCGACGGGGAGACCCATCAAATAGGGTATTGATAGCTTGACATTTAACATATCTGCTTACATAGATTTTCATTTGCAACCATTTATTTTGAGTTTAGAGTATCTCTGAAACTCATCCCATTTGATATCGCTCCTTAGTGATAGCTTTTGGTCTTCTGAATACACTTGGCTTTGGATATCATAGCCGTTTATGCCAATATCCCCCACGAAGGAGGTTTGGAGGTAGCTAGATATTCTCGTCTACAGATCTTTTAATGCTTCTAGATCAAATTTAATTTTTAGTGCAGGTAATTGAATTTGTGTCCTTATTCATATTTTTTTTAATGTTTTGGTGAGATTTGTTTTTTGCAAACAACAATGGGCACCAAGTTTACACCAAGTTATGCTAGCCCTTTTATGGGTCAGTTTGAACATTGCAAAATCTTTCAGGATAACTCCTTTAGTTTGGACTTGGTGCTCTTTCACTGATTTATTGACAATATTATTGGAATTTGGAAGTGTTACCCTAGTGATATTAACCTTTTTGTGAAGTATCTATGTTATAATTTATTGACTATACTTTCATTATCACTTTAGATACAACTTGTATCACATTTTTAAATCTTGAATTGATTGGCCTCCCTGAGTGTGAAGTTCTTTCACAAACTTATTTTAAATCAGTGGATGAGAATAGCTATTTGGATTTCACCAGCTGCCATCATAAGAAATGTTCACTTAATGTTCCATACAGTCAGTTTTGTTGCATAAGATGTAATTATCTAAACTCTGATCATGATGAGGTCTGACGTACTCTAAAGCATTTTTTAGATAAGGCCTACGCAAAGCAGTTGATCTTGGATTAATTTACTAGAGCTAGATCCCTACAGCGAGATTTAAAAAAAAAAAATGTGATTTACAAAAACCTTATTCAAACACAATTATCATCTGTTACACCTTTTTTCTGATTTTTATATACATTTTTTCATTATTTTTTATTTTATTATTATTATTATTTTTCATTTTTATATTTTATTATTATTTTATCCATTAATTTATTTTCTGTATTATTTTATACATTATTTTTTATAGGTATTTTACATTTATATTGATTTTATCTCCATCACATTGTTCTTTGTTTAACCCCTTAAAGATGGCCGATCGTGCACGTGGTCGTCACGTAAGGACCATGGAGCATTTTTTTTTTTTTCCGCTTCCAGTTCAGGGCTCCCCGAACAGCGTGCAGCCGCACGGGGAGCCCTGAATTCCATGACCGTCCTGGCACGTCATGGGTCCTTAACGCAAACCGACAAATGAAGTGCCAGGACCGTCAAGGGTCGTTAAGGGGTTAAGTGGTATACAAAGTTTTTAAGTAGCCTTATGTTTATTGATACGTAGTTTCATGCCGAACATTGGAGTTTGACTGTCTAGCCATTAAGACATACGTTAAAGTCATGGAGCTCTAGGTAACTAGTTTATGCAGTCATTCCTTGTTCTGCATGACCAATGTATATTGTTTACATTCATTCAGTTTGGTCAATTGTTACTCTAGCCATGTTTAGGGTTTCGTAGGCTCACTGTGTCTCCCTTTGTCATCAGTTATAGACAATTGTTTCTTGACAAAAGCAGTGGAACACTGCAAAATGAGTTGGATTGCCCATGTAAATTTTATTCTGATATTTATTACAAGTCTTATTTTACAATTTTTAAATAAATCGACAATTGAATTATCACTGTGGGAGAAGCAGTGCCATACTTTCAAGGTTTCCTTGTGCAGAGACTAGGCAACATCTCTGCAAGCTATTTCTGTTAATGGGAGGTATATGACACTGTCAACCATTATTACAAGTGAGTGTAATTTATCATTTTATCTTCCAGCATTGGTTTGAATAAGACACTATTCTGGCACCGTCCTCTCTTTCTTTTCTTTTGCATGTTTTTTGCACCTTTGGATGCTTGAGAAGAGCTGCCGAATATTCAGACTGATATCATGTGACACATTTGAGAAAAACTGTCTTCTGTGGCAGTATAAAGATCCCATCTGTGCTTTTCTGGGTCCACATAAGTGTGACTACACAGACAAATTCTTGTAGATGATATTGCACTAGGAGCGCCTTCCTCTTTCTTATTCTTGTTACCTGGGCCGGCCTTCAGATACTCTTCCATGTCCCCCATGCAAAAGAATTGTAGGAGGGAATGCAGCACATAGGAAGTAAGTTAGCACAGGTGGCTTTGAAGAAGAATCACCAATTCCCTCAATTAAGCACTAAAAAGACTGGACAACTGACTCATCCACCTGTTGAGATATCCTAAAGACTTGCACTGTTGGTTGCTTTTGAAAGCAAAGAATGATTATCCCTGCTTTAAACTATAAGCCATTGGTGGACAACCAAAGGCTCTGCAGCTGTTCAGGATACCCCTAAGCACAACACCCTCTGGCTCCCTTAGCACTGTCTTTTCCCTACCCCTAACCACATACCCTCATTTAACCACACCCTCTTTTGTGGCCAAGCCCATTTTTATATTTGTTCTTCACAGTAATGTGGTAATTTTCTAGAGGTGGATGAAAATGTGCTAGGGAAACCATAAGCAACCTTTATTAGATATCTAGTCTGTTAAAACTCATCTTTTATTAATTTATTTTGACACAACTTGTGTTATTTGGTCTCCTTTTTGTGGTGTCAAAGGAGAATTTTATTAAAAATACTGCAATGTCTGCAAGCCCACTGCAATGCAAAGCTCTTGTTATAATGAGATAAAACCTTGAATAGGTAATTAAGTGTATTAGAAACCTAGACATATTTTTTATATATAACTGGTAAGTAAATGCATGTGAACTGTCTTAGCTCCATATGGGAACTAACGATCAAGATATCCAAGTACAAGACGGGTTTGGTTAAGACAATTAGATTTTAAATAAATATCTGATTCCCTTGTTTGAGATAAAAAAAATTTGGTTATTTTTCAGATTATCAAGTAGTTGCTACATATAAAAAAACACACTGCAAGCTAAACTAAAAATTTACATTATAAACATTCAACTGTGAACTATGTCCTGGGAAATGGGCTTTTATTAGCCTTCCCAAATATAAAATTCACCCTCCAGCCATGCCCCGGTGAGTCTCAGGGACCCCTGCAGTGAGTGGTAGCTTGGTACTGTACACACTACTCATCTTAGGCCAGACAGATGGGGAAATGAGAGGTCATCACATGGAGCCACACTCTATGCCTCACATGATGAGGAGTAGTACAGGCAGCTTAAAACTTCAACTTGTGTGCGGCTGCATTGCTCCTCTGTCTGTGTGGCTTAAAGAGATAGTAATGTCAAAAAATAAATCTGTATAAGGTTGTTCTATTTAATTTTTTAAAATGCATAGTATCTTTTGATATTTCTTTGCCTTCATATTCTTCTTGAAAATCTAATTAAAAGTTATCCCTCTCATGCCCTTTTCCATCACGTTTTTCAGCGTTCATTGAGATCCGAAAGCTGGTCGCTTGGCCAAAAGGATCACAATGAGGTACAATATTGTGTCTGTCAAAGGGGGGCAGGGTTTTCCTTATACTGACAAAATATTGTCCCTCGTTGTGATCTGTCTGGACCTGCTTTCAGATCTCAAGGAACGCTGCATGACGTGATGGAAAAGGGTAGGGCCCTGTAAGCACCACATCCGCTGAGGGCTAAGTGAATTGCTATTGCTGTCTCCTCCAAACTTCTTCCTTGGCCTAAGCTTGATCTCTGGTGCAACCGCTGCTCCTGGATGATCTGAAATGAAACAAAATAAAGAGTAAAGAGGGAGGTGTGTGGGAAAAGGCACACATTTCTGCTTACCTTTGCTCAGATAAACTCTTTTAAAGTTATTGCCCAAACCCCTTTTTTTCTCTCTTTTCAGAGCTACCTGTCCCCAGAAGGGGAGGCCATTGTTTTGTCCAGGGCCCTTCTACCTCCCCCCCCCACACTAAAACCAGGCACTACCACAGATGAGGGAAGGGGCTTCAGGCTCTCTGGCTCTTATTTGGCTTTGGGTGCCATTTTGGCTCCTTCTGCCATTTATTCTCTTTTTGGTTTCAGATTCTTAAATTCTAGTCTAACATATGCTCTAAGGGAGCACACACTATTTATTGCCTTTTCAGGGATCCTATTGATGAGAGTAGGCTCTCATCACAATCACATCACAATCAGTTATCTGGAATTAAAGGATACTAATGTTTCACAATAAAAGAAGTTCCAATTAATCTTAACCCCTTAAGGACCGGGAAAATCAGAGGTGGATTTGACTTAAGGACCGGAGCAATTCTGACCTTTTTGACTATGTCTTTGTTCAACAGTGTTTTCTCTCTAAGGCTTTTATTCCACCCCCATAAATTATATACTGTTTTTTTACAAACAAATAGGGCTTTCCTTTGATACCCCACTTATATGGATAACCCACCATTTACTTTATTAAAATTAAAGAAAAATGTAAAAAAAATGTAAAAAACCCACCATTGTAGTTTTTTCTCTTGGGATCAATTGGGCGCAAAGGGTTAAATTTTTATGGAGACTGCATGAATGGTATGACCAGTCAGTCATACCTACAAAATGCGCAGTTTAAAGTGGACACTGTCCCCCCTGGGTGAAAATCCCCATGTCCCTTTTTCCTACCCTATTTTCCCACTTTTTTGTTCATTACATTTGGCGGTTTGTGTAAGTGTATTACATGGCTCCACAACAATCACACTTCCAATTTTGTTTCTTGAGATGTTTTTTAAAAAATTAAATATTTTATTTGTAAAAAAAAAAGTGTGCTATTTTTATTTAAAAAAAGTGTATTTAGCAGGTCAGAAATTGACCTGCATCCAGCCATCCTCCTGCACCAGCAGTAAAGGGGTTAACACCCCCAGCTGCTGTATTTTTTATTTCCACTAGATGTCTCCTCTCTGCTTCTCTGTCCCTTACTTTGATGTAAGGGACGCATTGGCAGAGAGGAGACACTAGAGGTAGTAAGTAGAATGTCCGGTACATGTGATCACTGATGCAGCGATCACATGACCTGGCACAACTTACAGGGGCTGAGACTGAACGGTCCAGTACTGGACCGCTCAGTCTCAGCCTGGAATGAATGGTAGCAGCGTGCACGGCGGCGCACTGCTACCATTTAACACTTGATGTACCAGGACCGTCACTGGTCCTTAAAGCAAATTTACCCTTAACGGTCCTGGTACATCAAGGGTCGCTAAGGGGTTAATAGTATTTGGACCATGAAGAGTGTTATTTTAATACTGTCAGAGTTTACTTATGTAACACTGCTCACCTCAGTGCAGCAAGATTGTCTGGACAGATCACAGAGAGGGATAATCTTCAGTGACCATAAGGAAAAACCTAAAAAACCTGTCAAAGGGGGTAGGGTTTTCCTTACGCTCACAGTAAGAAGATTGTTCATTGCTGTGATCTGTCTGGTCAAGAGACCAGATTCCACATCTGAGGGGAGGTGGCTTACACTAGGTAAAAGGGGCAGGAGGGGGATACTTTATCATTCAATTACTCTTGAACTGCAACTGCAACAGTATTGAAATGACACTCTCCATGCCCAAATACTATAAAGATTAATTGGAGCTGCTATTTTTGTGAAACATTACTATCCCTTTAGTTTTATCTCTCAATATAAGCAGCACAAACAATACAACATTAAATAAATGCTCTCTGAACAGGAAAATTTACACGTGTTATAAAGCAAGATTAGGATTATATTTTTGGTCTGTAACATTAATAAATAATGTTTATATATGCTAGCTGTAAGTATGTTAAAGTTGGTTAAAACTATTTAATTTTCTGGTGTGTGTTCATTTAACTTCTCCAATACTGCATTACCCCCATGAAGGTTAGATGCCCCTAGCATCCAAAGGTTTATGCAGAAAAGTGTAA
Source organism: Rhinophrynus dorsalis (assembly GCA_037306005.1). Lineage (NCBI taxonomy): Eukaryota > Metazoa > Chordata > Amphibia > Anura > Rhinophrynidae > Rhinophrynus > Rhinophrynus dorsalis. Next base: position 97,022,218 of record CM074724.1, on the reverse strand, counting down.
TATATTTTGCATTTGGTTAACCCATTTCACTTCTATGGTTCACATTCATTTGGAGCAATGGAAAGGACAGGGTGGGAAGAGAGTATGGCTGCTGCTTCCTCAGAGCGTGCTGCTGCTTCCTCAGAGCATGAGTATAACTGGATTTTATGCCTCAGAAATGAAACACACATTTGCTGAGTTTAGCATGGGGCACAGAGATATGTATGCCTTTGAGTGCCAGAGGGCTGAGCAGCGCACTGCTTCACAATGCATTGTGTGCCCCTAGCAAGCAAAGGGTTAAGTGTATATGGCCCCATGTTCATTTCTAGATGTTGTTGTTCCTTTAACTCACTGAATGCTGAATGCCTTCAGCTTGTTCTATACGCTGGTCTATAGGAATGGGTTAATGTACAGATTTACACTTTTCCTTATTAACCCTTTGGATTCTAGAGTTGTCTCCTGAAGACATCTCTAGAATCCAATGGATTAATACAGATCGATGTAATCTGCATAATATGTTTTGTATCTGGTTAACCTCTTGAGGACCAAAGAGCTGTGCAATTTGCTGATTGATTGAAAATCATTTGTTGCAATAGAAATACTTTATTTTTACGTTTTATAGATATTTTAACATGACAGGACTATTTGTTTCCAGCTATGATTAGCATTTGACTTTAGACATTTCCTGCTTACTTTATGCCAAATTAGAACCTATGCATGTAATTATTATATTATATAAACCTGTACATATTTGGTATATATGTACTAAAGAAATCTGAAGCATTCTTATTCTCCACTGTTTTCTTTTATTTATTCTTTTATTGTTATGGATGTGGAATTTTGTTGTAGGTGGGGCATAATTGGGGCAGAGCATGGGCCCCCTTATTAGGGTTTACGGGGGCGCCCTTACATTTACTATTATGCTACTACATGTAGCTGGGTTTTCCCAAACAAGGTGGGCTGCAGTCTGGGCCAGGATGAATGGAAGGAAAATTAGGGGAGGGGTCTAGGAGATTTGGGAAATGGCGGACCTTCATAAGTCAGCTATCAAGGCTGGCTTATAGCTATTGACCACGTTTGTTTCTGTGTTCTGGATTATGGGAAATGCAGCATTAGGATGGAGACCCTCCAATTAGAGTGTAAAAATCATTAAATAAAGTGACGGCATTTATGGTCATGTAATCAGTGGGTACGGTGAAACAAAGGGAGGAGACAGGCATATGAAACATAATGATTATCTTTTGCTGTGCTGTTATAAATGCCTCCAGTATGTTTGCTCTGCCTAGATTTATTCATAGCACAATATATAGTAATACTGGCTCAGCACAGAATCTACTTAACATCAAGGTACCAAAAACATTTATATTACAAGCAAATAGCTAGTACAACTTAGAGGTTGTTTTCCATTCTCTTTAAAGTGAAACTTTCACCTCACATGAACTTGCTCTTGCTTGATTAATCACTTAATTGTAGTGTGAAATTATAATTTCATTTTACTCAATTCGACCCTGTTTAGAAGATATGTAAGATAAAAATGTATTGTGTGACCAGGGCTGGATTTACATCTCAGGAGCCTGTAGGCACAGAAATCTGAAGCGCCCCCCCATTGGCCATCTCCACTGGACACCTCCACAATGCTCCTAATCTCCACATTGCCCCATCATCTCCATATTGCCCTTACATTGTCCCCCGTCAGCTCCATATTGCCCGCATCAGCTCTACATTGCCCCCATCATCTCCATATTGCCCCCATCAGCTCCAACTTACCCTCACATTGCCCCATCAGCTCCATATTGCCCCATCAGCTCCAACTTACACTCACATTGCCCCCATCATCTCCATATTGCCCCTATCATCTCCATCTTGCCCCATCAGCTCCATATGGCCGCACCTTGCCCCCATCAGCTCCATATTGCCCCATCAGCTCCAACTTACCCTCACATTGCCCCCATCAGCTCCACATTGCCATCATCTCCATATTGCACCCCATCAGCTCAAACTTACACTCACATTGCCCCCTTCATCTTCATATTGCCTTCCATCAGCTCCATATTGCCATCAGCTCCAACTTACCCTCACATACATTGCCATCATCTCCATCTCACCCCCCATCAGATCCATATTGCCCCATCATTTCCACATTGCCCCCCAGTGTCAGTTTCCTACCTCTTCTCTGGTGGTCCAGTGGCAGTAGAGGTCTGTATGTGCCTCTTTTGGCACAGACCTGTAGCTGCTGGAGCTCCCGCGCTGTCTTCTCATGATGCAGAGCGCTGGGAGATGATGTCATCTCCCAGCGCTCTGTAATACTAAAGAGCCGACGAGGGAGCGCAGCATCTACAGGTCTGTCCTGAAGGAGGCACAGACCTGACTGGGCGGTGGTGGTGGTGTGGGGGGTTAGTGCGGGCGGTGAGGCAACTTTTTTTTTTTTTTAAAGGGTCCCAATGACAGGCGCCCCTCTGTGGGGTGCGCCTGTAGGCAGTTGCCTACTCTGCCTCACGGTAAATCCGGCCCTGTGTATGACGTCACCTCTATTCCATGCAGTACAAGCAGGACTCGATAGTTCCACCCCTCTCTGCATACATGTTGTCCAGTCCCATTCCAACATGTAGGCTCACTCTCTTAGTAGTAAAAAAGGGGGCAGTGTTTTCAACAATGTTCACAAATATGGACACGCGCTCCCTGCTGAGCTTTGAGGGCAACAAATGTATTAAACATAATATGCCTTTGGCTTTGGAAGCATTAAAACACCATTTTCTGAATATCCTTAGTGGAACACAACAATGTGGGTCAAATGAAAGTAGGTGAAAGTTCTGCTTTAAGGTAACAGGTCCACTTTAAACATGGAATCCTGCTCTGTTGTGTGATGCCAGGTCTGGATCTACATATCATGGAAAACTAGCCTCACCTATAGTCATACCCATTCTCTTCACATGAACTCCCACTCCAGTCCCATCCACTGTTGTTAGAAAATACCCTTAGCACAAAATAGTTCTTAAAGGGATAGTAATACTTCGTTTTATCATTATTTTATTTTGTAGGCATTAAAAAAACATGAAGAACGATATAAGTCTTATCTCTCAAACCTTTATGGTTTGAGAGATATTCACAAGCAAAGTTTCCCCTCCTGCCCCTTTTACCTAGTGTAAGCCATCTCTTCTCAGATGTGGAATCTGGTTTTAAGACCAGACAGATAACAGAAGGGGACAATCTTCTTCCTATGAGAACAATGAAAGTCCTGCCCCCCTTGACAAGTTTTTCAGGTTTTTCCCTTATCTTAATTGAAGATTGTCCCTCTCTGCAGTCTACCTGGGCACCTCCCTTCTGATCTGGCTGAACAGTGTGACATCAGTAAAAGGGGTGGGAGGGGGGTACTTTGTCATTGAATTACTATTGAACTACAACTCTGACATAATTGAAATAACATTCTCCAAAGTCCAAATACTATGATGATTAATTAGAGCTGCTTTTATTATGAAACATTACTATCCCTTTAAATGTGACTGCTAATTTATAAAAAAATAACCTTTGTCCATTATTTAATAATTAACCCTTAACTGTGGATTGGAGTAAATGTGTGGCAACAATTCTGTGCTAAATCAGGTGTGAAAAAGAAATCCAGGCCCCACACCTAACTAATGCCAAAAGCCTCATATGCCAAAATTCCTCTTCTTAACTCTTCCTGTGTCAAAGGGAAGATAGCGGGGCAATCTATGGATGTTTTAGGATGTTCCTTTACTCCACAATTTGTAATAAACACAACATAAAGGATATGGTATGCTTTATACCATCTCCTTGCATATAATATGGTCCAGGTATACTTAAAGCGGGAACAATGGTGAAGATTGTAGCCAATGCCGTGCTGGTGGATTCATATATATTCACCCCAATGCTCTTTTTTATAAGATGCACATTTTTTTTCTTGTTACCTTTCAAAAACTAAACTTTGGATGATCTCTTTCTGCTTAATTTGACCTTTCTGACTCCTACTGCACCCATTTTTTTTTTCTTATCTGAATTTTATTTGGAAAGACTATAGGCAATGTTTCTCCAGCACAGTGTGTACTAGGAGCCTGATATGACATATGTAGCAGAAAGGTCAATCAAAGTGCAAACTATAAAAGTGTTAGCGTACCGGTGCGGCAGCTGCTCGAGCCGACCGCAGCTTCCTCTGGCGGCTTCGGCTGCAGTGTGACTCGCACTGCTGTTTGGCGGCTCTAGCCGCATGGGGTGGTGGCTCGGTCTCTTCCTAAGGCGATGGGTTACGGCATGGGCCTGTGACAGCTAATGGGAGCACGTCCGAGGGCATGGACGTGCACTCCATTTAAAGGTACAGTAACACATTTGCTGACTCCTCCTTTTCCTGGTTCCTAAGCTCAAATACTGCCCGGACACTATGCTCAGTCGCCCTTTCGTGGTGTTCAGGGCAGTCAGTTTGACTTTGTGCATTACCTGGTTCGTCTGACTACCCTTTCTGGTGCAGATCTTTGGTTTGTCTGACTACCTGCTTTGTGTATGACCCCGGCTTAGTCTAACATTCCTTCTGGTGTGGACCTGCGGCTCTGGTAGACTACCTCCTCTGTGGCCTGGCTGATTATCTGTTCTGGTGCTGACCTGTGGCTCTGTCCAACTACCCGCTTTGTGTATGACCCTGGCTATTCCGATAACCAGTCTGGTGCAGACCTGCGGCTCTGGTTTATGATTTTCTCCATGTATGTTTCGGCTTGTCTGACTACCCACTTTGGTGTTACCTGGGGTTGTCCACTGCGCACCCAGCATACCAACGCTCCAGTGGATAACCTGTTGGGTGCTCTCAGTGGCTCTGGCAGACTTCTCCTTGCTTCGGATGGTTTACTGGTGCGTTCAGGTGCGGACCTGTAGCACAGTTAGCCTTACTCAGGAACGTTGTCTGTTCAGGTGCGGACCTGTTGTAGACTACTCAGGTGCGGACCTGAGGCGGCTTATCTCCTGCTTGCCTTCTGGGGTTCAGTTCAGTACTACTACAGCAGCACTATCCTTCCTGACGTTATCTATATTGTATTGTGTACTTGCTGTTGCCGAATCATTCTGTACGTTGTGTATCTTAATAAAGATTGTGTTACCTATAGTACTTGTCCAGTTCTGGTTCTTAGAGTCCGTGACAAAAAGTTAAAATAAAAGACAATAGTGTACCTATTTCTTGTTAATTAGTATTCATTTCTATATATGATGATGCTTTTTTACTTATACAGGGGTATATTCACTTGATATTACAGCATTTTATATCCTGGTAAATAAACTAGCACCATAAACTAGCAGGATGGTTCTGGTCATACCAATAATCTTAGACAGCGGGAGTGGACAGCATTTGTAACACACCCCTCCCAAAGTACTTCCCTGTCACCCTACTCTGTCTACTGTGGGATTCCAGCCCTTTGTGTACCTAGAACTGGAGTTTAGAATGACTGGTCTACAACATAAGGTTCTTAAAATATGTTTTCAAAATTCATAAAAATGCAGGTTTTGTGGACATTCATAGTTGAACAGAAGTGGAACAATCAGTTGACCAAAGATCTATCTTTGTTTATGATGGTTGATTGATCTGTGCTAATGTGTAGATTCCCTTACATCCAGCACTGTTGATGAGGCTTATATTTAAAGTGGATCAAACAGATAAGGTTATTTAATTTTAAAGATAATTAAATGTGCTTATATGTTGTACTAGCTATGTGTTGTAATGTACATAGTTTTTGGACATCCATCTGTATTTGTTGATGGCACAGTGTGATACTTTAATTTGTTTCAGTGCTGAGCCAATATTGCTGCACACTGTCCTGTGAATGAACCTAGGAAGAGCTCACACACTGGGGCGTATCTAATAGAACAACGAGTGATATGTTTTGACTCAAACAGACTGAATCAGTATACTGTGCTAGATTTTGTCATAAAGTACCATTCTGTGCCGTCAAAATATAAAGGTTATTTCTCAAAATAAAAATGTAAAAGTGGCTTTTACATCATACACACGGATTTTAATTACCTGTTAGAAAACAGGCTTCTCATAGGGTGACAGGTTCACTTGAAGTACTCCATGAATTAGATTATTATATATTTTAATTATCCACCCTTTGAGTGCCAGAGGGGAGATCAACACAAACTCAAATGGTTAATTAGAGACCTTTTAACTGATTTAGCATCTTAACTTTTATATGCAGCATCTCTCTTTTGGTCATATCAATTAGAAGCTGAACTATTACTGCAAAATACACATATACACACAATTATACATTGCTGTAGGGGGTGTTTGTTTTTTTTTGTGGGTGGGGTGAGGCAGTAAATGCTTACTTACTGTTTCCACATTAACTCTTTGAGTGCCAGAGGGGTACGCAATGCATTGCAAAGCAACGCATTGTGCACCCCACTGGCATTCAAAGGGTTAATAGATATTCGTTGTCATGTGCAACTTTGTGGTTATACACTAACCTTTAACTCTTTGAGTGCCAGAGGGATAAAGAAGCAATTTTCTACTTATTTGACTGTGGTAGGCGCATATTTAGTGAAATAATAATTATATTCTTTAGCATAAAAATGTAAACACTTATTCTGTCTTGTATTTACTTAGAAAAGGAATGGAGGGATGGCATGCAGATAGAGAGACTGTGGGCATACGGAAAGAGGACTGGGGGTGGGAGGAGAAACTGGCGGCAAAATAAAAAACTGTGGGCAGAAGAAGAGACTGATTTGGAAGTTGGGAGTTGGGAAAATAAATGTAAATTAGAGGGTCAAGAGAGGGGTGATAGAGTTTGGGGAGGGAGGTAAGCAAGTGGTGGGAGGAAAGAGAGAGTAGTGGTAGGAAAAAGGAGGAAACCAATTCTCACCTGTTATTTGATTCCATTGTCTTGTTCCACTATCCCACTTGTACTCACGAAACCACACATACAGTGTTTGACACTACATCCTTGCTCCACTGTCTACTGGTAGTGAGAGAACCACACATACACTGTCTAACATCTCTTCCTGTACACTGGTAGCCACAGAACCACAAATACATTGTCTGACATACTAGCTTTGCACTACTGGTAGCCACAGAACCGCACAAACTCTGTCTGTCACATAAGCCTTGTTTCACTGTCCACTGGTAGTCACGGATCTATGCATACATTGCCTTACACCCAAGACTCATTCAACTGTCCCAATGGTAGTCACAGAATCACACATACAATATTTGGCAAACTAGCCTTGTTTCTCTGATAGCCACTAAAGCCTTGTTCCTCTGTGCCACTAGTAGTAACAGCTCCATACCTACACAATATGACACCTAAGCCTTGTTCCACTGGGTATCCTTTTGAAATGTCACATGCAATATAGCGTGTGACAATACAGCGCATTCAGGATGTCACTGCAATTAAAATGGTGACATGAAAATCTTGCAGTGCAAGAAAGCATGAGATTCTCATGTCACCTCCAAAAATGTCGCCTCCCTCTGATTTTGTTGCCATGCATTTGCCCTAGCGTCAATTATTGAATTATGGCCAGAAGATTCTTTTTTATACTCTTCTTGTTTTATTCTTCAGTACATGGTGGCTATCCTGGGCCTCTCCCTGTGTGTAGGTGTGTTCTGGGAAGCCACTGCCACTTCTGATGTCCCAGTATTAGCCAGCTTATTCCTGCTTGTCCAGGAAGGCACTTCCACTTCTGATGTCCCGGTTGTACCCCGACAGTGGTTTAAAGCCTTGGACCTCAGCGGTTTCAAATGATTCCTGGCCCCATTGGCCTGGGCAGTTGCCACGCAACAAAAAGCTTCAGGGGAGGGGTCTCTGAGTGTGCACCTGTTACACCATCCGGGACCGTGCAGCCTGTGAACCTGTACTGGCAGCTCTGTGCGTGTGCGTGCCTATATGCCAGTGCTGGAACCTGCTGGCCATCTGGACATTGCTGTAACAGATACCGACCCTCTACTGCCAAAGATCATGAATGAGACTATTCACTGCTCACACGTTTTTCTTAATGAAGGATCTACATTGCTACTGTATGAGGATGTTCATAATGCAGAATTGCCAGTGTTACTGAAAAAGGGGAGCTTCAACACACCAAAGAGATGGACAGCCAGTACAAGTTAAAATAAGGTATGTGCCATTTTGTCAGGCAACATGAGAATCTTGCACTTATATGCAGAGCCACATTCTCTTTTAATCCAGGCGACATGTGTACTGCGGCATGCAGCCATGCAATATTTAAAATGCGCCCATTTAACAGTGAACCGTTCCACTGTCCATAGTTAGACACAGACAGAACCACACATACACTGTCTAACACACAAGCCTTGTTCACTGGTAGCCACAGAATCAAATAAACACTGTCTGCCGACTCAGCCTTGCAAATATGTCCACAGGTAGTCCCAGAGCCATACATACATAGTCTTGATTATGCATACATTCTTTAAAGGAGCAGTACATTTTTTTAATGAAAACATATATGTTATAGAGCTTTTCCTGCAGAGTAAAACAAGGTCACTCCCACCGCTGTTAGTTGTTTTATTCAATACTTACTTCCTGATAACTCTAACTGACAGGAAGTGACAGGCAGTTTCTATCAATGGGCAATCATCACTGACTTTCCTCTCCATTAGAATGTAACAGAATATCACATTGGAATATGACCACGAGAGGGCACTGCTAATGTATAAAAAGATGGGTTTAAACTGTAATAACTCTGGAAATATGCACCTCTCATCAGTGGGGTGCCCTCATTTTACTCAACAGGCAACATCCTACAATATATTTTTTTTTCATAAAAAAAAGTTTACTTCTCCTTTAAAGGGTATTTTTAGATGCATAGTATGTGGTCAGGTCCTTATCAGCTTTCTTGGGTGTCCCTTTAATAATGCACACAGGTATCATGTGGCTTGTAGTAGTGAGTGGGACTGACCTATATAAAGAGGCTGGTGTATAGTTCAGTACTTCTAGATCTCCATCCACTTACTGCAAATCTTTCCTGTTTGAAAGTGAGCCAGTCTTATCAGAAGAATATTAGATGTTTTCTGTGTGTGTGTGTGGGGGGGTGATTTTAATTTGTTTTTCATAAGGTTTCAACTAGCCATTCATTAACAAGATAACTTTATCAAGATCAATTTTTATTTTCATTTTTTATTCTTTTTTAATTTTACAATGCTATGATATTTATATATTTGATAGGACTCTCTTGAAATTAAACATACTTTGGCCAAATTATGCTACAATACCCTCATATCTATACTATAATAGAAGTGGTCAGGTGACCACAAATTCTATGTCTGTGCCACACACAGGGAGGTAGCTAGAGAAGATTTGCATATGTCCTCTACACTGAGCCCAGTATTACATAGTATATTATAATACACACACCACAGGGCTGGCACATAAGAGCACATATGCAGATCTCCTATAGCTCGCCATAGCCCAAGTTATACACCCCAGGGCACAGCTAGAGAGGAGATTAGCATATCTCCTACACAGAAACAAAAAAAAAATGTCTGCCTTACACCTGGTGTAAGAAATTTCACCCACCATTACATTGTGTTTTTGCTTCAAACATGTTTTTCCTACAAATATGCACTTCCTTGCACTACTATGTGAAATGTCTCGCTGTGCTGCTTCCGTATCCAGTTAGCCTCTTAGGAGTTGCCTTAACAGCGTTTGTATGGAGGAGTAAGAGCCGGCTTGACGAGTCGCCAGCGGGGGTAAAATGAGGTGCGGATGCAGCCGCATGATTGTCGAGGTGGGAGGCAGATGCTGTGTCACAGCCTGGGTGACACTGACCTGAACTGCGGGACAGCAGGCTGCCACTGTCAAAGGTTTAGAAGTTATGGGTCCCACTACAGTTGTCTATTGTTCATGGACTGTGTGCAAGTGGAGGTTAAAGTTACTTGAGCTGAGTTCTAATGCGGGGAAAGCTGAGTTTAACCCTTCCACTGTCCCCAGGGGTACTGAATGTGTTGCCTAACTCTGTGCCAAAGAAACTGTTAATATCCCAGTACCTCCACTTCCCCACATTCCATCTCAGAACAAGTTTGACCTCCACTTGCACACAGTCCATAAACAATAGTCAACTGTACTGTACGTGGGAGCTGGGGATGACTTTAACACATCAGCTTTGCAAATGGCATGGAGGTCACGGTACTGCTAGGCCAGCCATCACGGAGCTGGGTACAAGGAGCACAGGCTCTGATATATACTTAGGCCTCCCTTTAAAATGTTAGGAATGTACCATAAAAACGTGTTCTAGTTTTGTAGAGGGCGATAAAATAAGCTTAATGGTGCAAACCCTATCTCTCAAACTGCTATGGTTTGAGAGATATAAGCATTGAAAGTCCCCCCCCCCTCCCCTTCTCCTGACGGTAGCATCTTGCTGACAGCAGGAGATCCTGGTCGGGGGATCAGCCTGCGGCTCTGAAGCAGAGCCGAAATCACATTATTGCAAAATAATTACTTCATTGGAAAGGTCTACAAAGTGTGCATGGTTTGCAAGAACACTTTGTAGACCTTTCCAATGAAGTAATTATTTTGCTATAATGCAATAATGACTCTGCTGAAGAGCCTCTTCGTGTCAGCTGACACAGATTTCCTGCTGTCAGCTTTACAGCTGACATCAGGAGAAGGTGAGAGGGGGGGAACTTTCAATGTGAATAGCTCTCAAACCATAGCGGTTTGGGAGATGGGTTTGCACCATTAAGCTTATTTTTTCGTCCTCTACAAAACTAAAACAAGTTTTTATGGGACATTACTAATACTTTAATACTAACACTTCAATATAAATAACGGGCTTGATGTTTAACTACGTGTTTTTTTTTTTTTTTCAAACATCGTTATATTAAACCAATGCTGTACCCTTTCTTTTCCAGAGAGGTATCCGACGCAATCATATACCTCTCTGCTACTCAATACTTTAACCCTTTCAGCAAGCAGCTGCCAAACCCAAACATGCCGCCTGCGCACCCCTCTGAATCTGAAGTACACATGCATGCTGCTTAACCCTTTGCATGCCAGAGTGGTCGGAAAGCATTGCTTTCCAATGTGTTCCGTACCCCGCCTCTGCCACTCAAAGGGTTAACTACTAGGCATCACTTCCCTTTTCCCTGTTTGTGTGCTGAACAGGCAACATGACGTTTGCTAGGCAACCCCCTGCAGAGATCGATCCAGCCTCTTTAAAGCCCAATGTTCTCTTAGCCCTTTGAGTGCCAGAGCAGTAAGGTGTCAAGTGTCAATTGCTTTCCACAAATTGCCCTTACGCAAAGTGCATGTCTTCGTCTATGGCAATAAACATAACTGCAAAAACCTCAAAAGCTGTAACTGAAGGAGAAACATAAAACAAACCGTGGAAAGATCTACATGGAAAAATCACAGTGTTATAGGTCAATAATCCCACAGAAGAGGGTGTGTGTGTGTGTGTGTGTGTGTGTGTGTGTGTCTGTCCTTCTTAACCCTTTTACTGCCAAATACATATATAGTATGTAAAGTCCTGGTCATCACACTCACCTCAGCCCTGTACTGGCCAACATTTGGCTGCTGAAAAGTCACTCTGGCTACTCAGACCTAAGTTAGCCCTTCAGAAAACCTTTGCAATTATTGGGATCCTGCAGTATGTACTTCTTGGGTCTTCTGTCTTTCGTCTTCTGTAATCTTCCTTCTCTTCTTTCTTCTTTTTCTTCCTTAATATCTGTTTAGTTAAAAAAAAATAATCCAAAGAAAGGTGTCTTCCAAAAAAAATAATGCCCCCAAGATATGCCTGAGTTAATCCTTTGACTGCTGGAGGGCTACCCCTCCAACACTTTAAGGGTTAAATGCAGTGTGCCATATCTTTTAAATAAATATGCTGCAATTCCATAATCCATAAGGCATTCTTTTTGTAAATTATGAAAAGGCCTTGCAAGGGTTAAAATATTTTTTCTAATAAAGAATTGCATTTTATCTTCTCCCACTATTCCTATCTGTTTGCTTATGCCCATTTGTCCTAGGTCTGACTTGTCACCAGGGACAACAAATGGGTGTGCAAAAGTAGTAATTTGTTGTCCCTGTCCTTGAAATAAAGGGGAGAGACTCTGTTGTTTTCTCTAGTTAATTACCTCGTCACTGCACCGTTTTTGAGAAATTTTATTTGAATGCTCGTAGTGCAGTCCTTTTTCCTATTTCTATTAAGGGTTAAAATTATGTCGCCGCTGCCTCGGCTGGCTGCGGCAGTAACACATAGTGACAAAGCTTCCCCTCCTCGATATATTTCAGACTATTGCCTGAGTCCAAATGAGAGAATTTTGAATAGACTGGGTTTTTATATGCCGGTCTCTGTCCAAAATGAATGCCAGCCTCCAATTGGCTGGGATGTGTGCTTACGCACCTCCCAGCCAATCATCTTCTAGTGGATTTCATCATCCTCCAGATATCCGTTAGGCATAGTGTAGGGTTAGTGTTTGGGGTATGTGGGGAGGGTGACTGTGTTTTCAGCTCACTCTCACTGTTTGACACTCTGTCAGACTTGAGTTGGCTGTTTTCCTTTGCTGTTCACACTATTTAACAAAAATCTATAACAAGTGTTTGGCCAAAATGTGGGTTTTGGCCACCAATGCTCGTTGCATTTTCTGGTGGTCAGGGAATAGAATTCCGATGGTACAACTTTGTGTGTACCGCAATTAACTCTTTTGGCCCTTACCACCTGTTTTATTGTGGGGGATAGAAAAGAGCTCCTGGTGCCTTGCACTAGCTGCCCAATGATAGTTCTGCCTCTGAGGGGGCATTTACAGCCTTGAGTCCAAGAGACATCTTCATGCATTGCTTTGCAACATGTTGAGACTTCTTCTAAAGGGATAAAAACTAAATTTAAACCATGGGAAGTTTGAGAATCGTTATTTGTCCCCTATGCTGCAGGTGGTGTGCACCAGAATTACAACTCATAGATTCCTGTATAATACCCTTTGCAAACTATCTGCACCTCAGGACACAAAACATCATGCTGGAGACCTCTCAACAATTCAAGAGGTTAAATGACCATTTAAATACATTTTTTCATTCAACTTCCCATGTGTTCAAGCTCTGATCCAGAGGCAGAGTGGATATCTGATTGCCAACCCAGAGAGTGCCAGCCAATATTATTAGTTGGCATCCATGTGGGTCAGCCATTTGTAGTAATTAAAGTCATCACACCATTCATTAGAAGCTGTGATGAGCATCGCATTCTCCCAACAATGCTCATATAAAAGTTCTTTCGGCAGCCCCAAAGGTTGCCTTGCAGACCTTAGTTTCTTAAAAATGCAGTATGCTGGACTATGCTGCCTTCATGCAAGGTGATAGTCACCCATATCGGGGCAAAAGGGAAGGCATTCTAGGCAGATCCATACAGTACTTTTCAAGGGAAATTGTTTTTATCCATAATTCTCCTACTTTTGTTTTGTGTAGGCTTGCCACTCAACCAGTAAGAAACAGGCAGTTCAGTAAAAATTTTGCTTTGCTTCCATTATAAGCCAAGGTCAGAAGGAAAGCCCATATTTGTATACTATAGGCAACCATAGTGTTGGAAGATATGGCTTTCATTTGTTATAGAACAGGAAGGTGTGGCAATATGTTTGCCATCTCATGCCTGTAAAACTGAAAGCATATGAAACATGCAGGGCTGCATATTTATCATAACAGGCTTGCAGTATTCAATGCAGCTAGTCTATGCAGCATGCATTTTCATATTAACTTGGTTTTAAAGGAATTGGATGGCAATCCCATGGCCTTAATAAAATAGACGCTATAATGCTGCTCAGATCTCTTCTGTCCGTATCAAAACAATAGTGTAGTTGTATAATTACTTTAATCAGAAATATGCAAGCTTAAATAAACACAATAATATAATAAACAGGGTTATGAAAACTATTGGCACCTAATATATTGTATGTCAGGGGTGGGTAGCCAGATTTGCTTGATCAATTGTTGGACTGCAACTCTCCAAAAGTGACTACCTAACCTTTAAATCAGGAATACTTATAAAAACAGTCACTGAGGGGTTGCCCTGATTCCTGTTCAGTCCTGCAGAATGAAGTTTTCATAAGTGTCCCTGATTTAAAGGGATAGTAATGTTTCAAAATAAAAGAAGCTCCAATTGATCTTTATAGTATTTGGGCCATGGAGATTGTTATTTCAATACTGTCAGAGTTGTAGTTCAAGAGTAATTGAATGGTAAAGTATTCCCCCTCCTACCCCTTTTACCTAGTGTAAGCCACCCCCCCTCAGATGTGGTATCTGGTCCCTTGACCGGACAGCTCACAGCAAGGAACAATCTTCTTACTGTGAGAACAATGAAAACCCTGCCCCCCCTTGACAGGTTTTTCCCTTATGCTAATTGAAGATTATCCCTCTCTGCAGGCCATCTGGACACCACCTTTCTGTTCTGAGGTGAGCAGTGTTACATCAGTAAAAGGGGTGGGAGGGGTTATAATTCAATTACTCTTGAACTACAACTCTGACAGTACTGAAATAATACTCTCCATGGCCCAAATACTATGAAGATTAATTGGAGCTGCTTTTATTGAGAAACATTACTATCCCTTTAAAGGGGTTTATAATCACCTTAAACTCTCTTCAGGTAGAACAGGGACATCTGAGAGTGATGAGAGTATTTGTCCAAGAACAACTCAGGAGCAGCAGTTGATCTTCTCAGTGTTACTTTCTCATTTGCTGGCTGGTGTAAGAATAATGCTAGTTTATTATAAGAAAATAAATATATGATGATGTATGACTAACCTTTTAAGAATCAGGGGTGTGTGTAACACATTGCGTGGAGCACTTTCAACATAGGAAACAAATAAATATATTAGTTTAAATGAAGTTTTTTTTACCCATAGATGATAAAGCTCTTCAAAAAGTTACTTCTTTAGAATGTAAGGGGCTTAAAGGGGAACATTCACATTAAAAAAAACTTTTGGGCATGGGCTTTAATCAGTAAAACTAGATGAGCGTTTTTTGTTTTTTTTTTAAATGTCACTCACCTACTATTGAAGCTATTAAGCCTTAAAATGTGGGACTTCCTCTTTCTGCGGTATCCTGTATGTGTGGCACAATGCCGCAGGACTTCCCGCTGCTCCAGGGACAGCGTTCATGCTTCTCTTCGTGGTGGCATTTATGTGGGCTAATGTTACAACAAGCTCCGTTTACCATGCTACTGATCCTGCAAGTGAAATAAAAAAAAAAACAACAATTTAACAGTGGCATTTAATGAATTAGATTGTTGATGCTGTTGAGACAGTTCAGTTGGCCAATGTACCAGCTGTAGAATCTGATCAAACGTTAGGGTCCCAGGTTCTACACCGGTCATGATCAAAAAGCCAGTCTCTGTTTAATTTCCCTCAGTGTGGATAGGGCAATGGCCCGAGAGGTGTGGGGGGTGAGGGATCTTTCATCTACTCAGGCAGCATAAGTTTATTGTACTAATATAAATGGGGCATAAAAAATTTACCCTTTTTTTTTTTTCTTCGGTGAGGCACTACATTTTTACAGAAGAAGAAAGAAAGATAAGAAGAAAGAAAAGATAAGAAGAAAGAAGATCACAGATGAAGAGGATAGAAGAATACAGATGAAGACTTAGGGTATAACCAGGGTACTGAAGACCCCGCTGGACATCAGACTTACAGGTAAGTGTTTATTTTCATGGGATGTGATAGCTTTAGGGGGATTAACCCAGTGTGGTATGCAACGTTCTGCAATGCGTTGCACACCCTACTGGCATTCAAAGGGTTATTTATTTATTTACAATTTTTTTTCATTGCACACATTTTTTGAGTACTTTGGATGTATTGCTATTAAGGTTGCCACCCAGCCGGTATTTTACCGGCAGGCTGGTAAAAAGTTGTCTTCTTTCCAATGTTAAGTCTATGGAGGGAATGCCTTGGCCGGTATTTTTTTGAAGAAAAGGTGGCAACCCTAATTGCTATGAGGCTTAGGGCCTCATTTCAATACATCCACTGTTCACAGTTTTTTTTTTGTTTTTTTTTTTACACTTCTCTACTTTGGTGTATCTAGGGAATAGTGGGAACTGTTTGTACTTTCACTTGTATCCTAATTTTAAGCCCCCCTTTGGATGTTCCCTGAGGTATTTTGATATCTGGGTCACCTTGGTAAATTTGACTGACATCTTTTGTCTATTGACTTCTATGGGAATTCTTTATTGGGGCATATCTATGCAACACCTTGTCATAGGAATGTCAGAGATGGCTCCATCTTCTTGTCTCCTTGTGCTCTTTCATCCAGTTCACTTGCTGAGTGTCCAGAGGGCTTTTGGCAATTCTGCGACCTGAGTTGTAGGTGTTGCTAGGCAACAGCAACAGAGAAGACTACATTTTCTAGAATGCCGGTTTTGAGGGCTTTCTTACGATTGGCTGCCAGTTTTGCAGCTGCCATTTTATTACATTCTTGCTTATCCTACACAGAGGCAGGCTCTCCTTCTCCAGATTAACCCTTCGCTTGTCAGATAAGTGTCTTTTCCTGGCTTTCAAGAGTGATTTGTTAGGCTGGGAGTAGTTTCTATTAGTTTGCACTTATGTGGGACATTTTTACTATCAGGATGTGGCACTCTAAAGGGCATAAAGGTAAATCTAAGTCTAAGGACTCAGGGGCATCCCTTATCCCTCTCGCTTACTGTTCCTCATGGCAAACGGGCCTCACTAAGGAGTATTCAGGATCTCTCTGTCCCTCTTATCCTGTAGCCCCTACTACTCCACCGGGTCTTTCAACACTGACGAAGAGCCAGCTTGAGTTAAAACGATGAAGCCATCTTTGGCCTGCCCTCCAAAGGAGGGACTCAACCCCCATGGTACATGTGTTCCATATTGACTAAAGTGAAAACTATTTAACAGGTGAGAACACTAAAATCCAATTTTTAACTATGATATTAGCATCAGTAAACATCTAGCAATGGTGCTGTGTGAAAAGTTTTTTTTTTACTGGAGAGGGTTTTTTCCCTCATTTCTTGATTCTAGGCCTTTTTTGTTCAATGATAGTAAAGGATGCTTAAAGGGATAGTAATACTTCGTTTTAACTTTATTTTATTTTGTAGGCATTAAAAAACATGAAGAACGATATAAGTCTTATCTCTCAAACCTTTATGGTTTAAGAGATATTCACAAACAAAGTATCCCCCCCCTTGTTCAACCAGATCAGAAGGGAGGTGCCCAGGTAGACTGCAGAGAGGGACAATCTTCAATTAAGATAAGGGAAAAAGCTGAAAAACTTGTCAAGGGGGGAAGGGCTTTCATTGTTTTCATACAAAGAAAATTGTCCCCTTCTGTTATCTGTCTGGTCATACAACTAGTGTTGAGCGAGCGTGCTCGGCCGATGCTCGGATCGGCTCGAGCATCACTCTGCTCGGCACATGGCGGTACTCGTCGAGTAC
Source organism: Rhinophrynus dorsalis (assembly GCA_037306005.1). Taxonomy (NCBI): domain Eukaryota; kingdom Metazoa; phylum Chordata; class Amphibia; order Anura; family Rhinophrynidae; genus Rhinophrynus; species Rhinophrynus dorsalis. The sequence continues at coordinate 97,004,866 of CM074724.1, read as the reverse complement.
CGCCATGTGCTCGCCCGCCATGTTCGGGTGGCGGGGATCTGTGCCGGAGGAGGCACAGATCTGAAGACGCTCCGCTGGACCACCAGGGACTGGAGGTACGGGGGCATTGCGGAGATGAAGGGGGCATTGCGGAGATGAAGGGGGACATTGTGGAAGAGGGGCATAGCGGAGATGAAGGGGGACATTGTGGAAGAGGGCCATAGACTCTATGCCCCTCTTCCACAATGTCCCCCTTCATCTCCGCTATGCCCCTCTTCCACAATGTCCCCCTTCATCTCCTCTATGCCCCTCTTCCACAATGTCCCCCTTCATCTCCGCTATGCCCCTCTTCCACAATGTCCCCCTTCATCTCCTCTATGCCATAGAGGAGATGAAGGGGGACATTGTGGAAGAGGGGCATAGCGGAGATGAAGGGGGACATTGTGGAAGAGGGGCATAGAGGAGATGAAGGGGGACATTGCGGAGATGAAGGGGGACATTGCGGAGATGAAGGGGGGCATTGACCAGGCACCCTCCCCTCATCAGAGCAGGGGGTGCCTGGTGTAATGCTCGTGTCGCCCCATTCTATTCAATGGGGCTCGGCCGAGCACTCGAGCCTCAGGGGGTGCTCGGTCAGAGCACCCGAACCCCCGAGCATCGGGGTGCTCGCTCAACACTACATACAACCAGATTCACATCTGAGAAGAGATTGCTTACACTAGGTAAAAGGGGAGGGAGGGGAAATTTTGCTTGTGAATATCTCATAAACCATAAAGGTTTGAGAGATAAGACTTATATCATTCTTCATGTTTTTTTAATGCCTACAAAATAAAATAAAGTTACAACGAAGTGTTACTATCCCTTTAAAGCAACAATAACACCTAAAAATGAATTTTATATAGTCTTAAATACAGAGTACTACATGCTACCCTCTGTAAAAGTGATCTATTTGAGTTTCTGAGGGCTAAATCTAATCTTACATATGCTCTGTGGGGGCTCCCATTTCTAGTCTTTCCAGTGTTCCCACTACTATAGTTATTGTGATGAAAGTGATAGTGTTCCTTGTATATAAATGAGCTGAGATAATGGACCAGCTTTTCAGTATAGAAAAGCAGTGGATACTAATCTCAATACATTATCAGCATTAGCTCTGCAAAAACAATTAAATAAATAATATCTATATGGGACAGTCTACACAGGCATTAACCCATTTGCGTCCAATGACGTGACCAGACCTTCACGCTTGTCCTTGACTTAAGGACCAGTGATGGTCCTGGCACATCAAGCGTTAAATCTCCCATGCCACTGCAGTGCACGATGAGAGAGCTGCAGGCTGCCTGTTACCGATATCGGAGCACTTAGTTTCAGCCAATGCCTACAATGTTGATTCATGTGATTCACTAAAATAGCGAATCACATATATTAAAAGGCATATGACAGAAGCAGTGTTTTCAAAAGATTTGTGTCTGAGGAGGAGGGAGATTTGTGTCTGAGAAGGAGGGAGACTGAGAGATTGTTCCTGCATTCTAGTCAGAATTGCAGAGTTGCAACATTTAAAAAAAAAATAAAAAAAGTTATATTTTTACCCTTTGATCACTGTTACACAGTTATCAATTGACCCCCCCTTTAATTACTAATTTTAGTGATCCATTGCTGCAGATCAGCTTTTGCTGATCTGTGGTATTTTATTGCCCCCGCCCCCAATTTAAATCCCCTTTTTCTTTTTTACAAAAAATTGAATTTTTATAGATTTTTAGGCTTTTTAGGTAGTTTAGATAAGTAGTTTTAGTGGGGCTAGGTAGGTTTAGAGCGTACTTGGGTTAGGGTAAGACTTAGTATTGAATTTCGGTAAGATCTAGGTTTAGGGTTTTAATTTCTGTTTTTTTAAAAATTGAATTTATTAAAAAATGTAGGCTTTTTTAGGTATCTTAGATAGGTAGTTTTAGTGGGGATAGGTAGGTTTAGAGTGTACGTGGTTTAGGGTAAGATTTAGTGTTAGATTTAGCTTTAGACATAGGGTTTTGTAAAAAAAATAAATAAAAAAAAAATATAGCTTTATTGTAGGAATAGTGACTGTTTGGGTTTTTTTTTTTTGCTGTAATTTAATTTGGGTCCTTTTTGTTTTTTAATAAATGAATTTAATCAATTAATTACTTAGTTTGTGTTAAGTTAGGTAGGATTAGGGTTAACGTGGGTTAGGGTAAGGTTTAGTGTTAGAGTTAGGCAGAGAACACCCCCCCCCCCTAAAATAAATATATAGTATTTACATAGGAATAGGAACTGGTTGGGGTTAGGTATATTTTTTAGCAATTTTATTTGGTTACTTATAAAGCTTGGGTAGATGGGCAACTATTTAGAACAAATTAGGGTAGGTAGGCTACATTACTTAGAAGCTATTTTAAAAAAAATTAGGGTACAGAAGAGGTGTATGCCTTTTTGGCTTCCAGTTCAGAAGCCACAGATACTGCCTCTGATTTTGAGATCTCCCCGTTTACAGAGAGCGACAGTGATAGCTCTAATGATCTTGCTGAGCCATCTACTAAGAAGAGGCGTGCTGCCCCCAGAGCTGCCCTAAGACATGGTCCAGAAGCAGACCTAAAACATGCCTCAGAAGCAGCCCTAAAACATGCCCCAGAAACAGGCCCAAGACATACCCCAAGAGCTGACCCAAGATATGCCCCAAGAGCTGCCTCAAGAAATGCCCAAAGACCTGCCACAAGGCCTGCCCCTCATCCACAGCCTAGGGAATGAGTACCACCAGTGGGATTGGGATTAAGTCCACAAACACCTGAATTCAGAGGCCACCCAGGAATAAAAATAGATGTGGCCAGTTTTAACCAGGAGCAGTTTTTTAATTTATTTTTTGGGGAAGACATTTTTTGGGAGATTGTCACACAAAAAAATATTTATACAGCCCAGTACATTGCAGCCAATCCCTATACTATGTTTCAAAGCAGCAATCATGGTACCCCACAGATGATGCTGAATTCAAGAAATTCTGGGCCCTAACTATGGCTATGGTGATAATTAAAAAGCCAAGCATCAGGTCATACTGGAGCAAAAATCCTTTATGTGTTACCCCCATTTTTGGCAAAACAATGAGCAGGAGACGCTATGAAATGATTTTGCACTTCATGCATTTCAACGACAACACCCTGTGCCTCCCTAAAGATCACCCCCAGTATGACAGGATGTATAAAATTCGGCCCCTTATAACTTATTTGCAAAAACAATTTTCAGATAGCTATACCCTCCAAAAACAAATATCTATTGATGAGTCCTTAATGAAATAAAAGGGAAGGTTGGGTTTTAAGCAATTTATTCCCTCCATGCGCTCCAAGTTTGGAGTAAAATTTATAATTTATGTGAAGGCTCCACAGAATACACCTACACCTTTCGCATTTATGAGGGCAAGGACAGCCAACTTGATCCTCCTGGTTGCCCTGAATATCTGGGAACCAATGGAAAAATTGTTTGGGATCTCATTTCCCCCCTATTAAATAAAGGATATCCGTTGTATGTAGATAACTATTACACAAGCCCCCTTTTATTTAAATCACTTTTTTGTTTTGACACAGTGTCCTGTGGCACTGTTAGGTGAAATCATAAAGAGATGCCCAAGGAAATAATTAATTGCAAGCTACAAAAGTGAACGTCCTTAGCTTTGAGCCAAGAGGAGCTGCTGGCAGTTAAGTTTCGAGACAGAAAGGATGTTTACATTCTGACAACTATGCATAACAGGGGAACTGTGCCAGTCTCTGTCTGCGGCACGGTCCTCAGAAAGCCACTCTGCATCAGAGACTACAACAAACACATGGGAGGTGTTGATCTTTGTGATCAACTCATGCAGCCTTACTTCACCATGAGAACATTGGCAAACCCCAGTCAAAAATCCACTTTTTTGCAATTCCAAATGCATGTAATTTCTTGTTTTTTGTTTGAAAGGGCAACAGAAGTTTTACAGCTGTCCATTTAAAATTCCCCCAACCCCCCCAAAAGTGAAAAACACAGAAACACTGCAGTTTGTGCTACGCCAATGGCAAACAGACAGACACCACCTTCTACTGTCCTGATTGCCCTACAAAACCTGCACTCTGCATTGGTGACTGCTTCAAGCAGTATCCCGTAGGTGCAATACAGTCATTCTGTTATTTTATTATTTGGCCTTGTTGTCCCCCTGAAATCTCCTGTTTTGTTTTTTTCCCCAAAACACATCCCTCCTTAACCCTTTGAGTGCCAGAGGGGTACGCAACACATTGCAAAGTAATGCGTTGTGTACCCCTCTGGCACTCAAAGGGTTAAATCTAATACTATGAAAATATAATGGGAAGCAACGCACCCTGTTTTTTCCATGTCTGAAAATGGGAATGTGCATGTTCTCAACTGAATAGGGCAAATCCCCCAAACCCTAACAAACCTATGCATATGGGCCATTGCCATACTTTTGCCATTTTTACTTACATCAAGTTTAAGAGGGATTGGTGGTAAAATGGCTGCGTGAAAAAAATGTAAAACACACCTAAAATGAAAGCCTGGGTTGTTTAGTATTTAAAATGTTACACTTTTGGGGGGAAATCTTAAACTGGAGTACTGGTACACAATCCTAAATGATACATGGCGCCAGTTAAGCAAGCTGTGAAAATTCAATGTTTGTTCAAATGTTGGCCTGTAGCTCCCACAAACCCTGAGAAACCTATGCATTTGGGCATTGCCGTACTCAGAAGAAGCAACTGAAAACTAGTCAATGCATTTTTAAAAATCTTCTCCTGTCCCGTGCTTGAAATTCACATCAACATTCATATCTATGTGTGAAAAACTCTGACATTTTTACTTACATCAAGTTTACAAGGGATTGTTAGTAAAATGGCTGAGAGAAAAATGTGACAATGCTCCTAAAACGAAAGACTGGGGTGTCTACTTTTCAAAAATATACACTTTTGTGGTGAAATCTTAGAGTGGAGCACTGTTACACAGCCCTAAATGAGATATGGCACCAGTGACGCAAGCTGCGAAAATTCCATGTGTGAAACTGGATACGCGCATGTTCCAATTTGGACCCCGTAGCTCCCCCAAACTATGAGAAAACTATGCATATGGGATATTGTCATACTCAGAAGAAGCAACTGAAGACTAATCAAAGCATTTTTAAAAGTCTTCTCCTATCCTGTGCTTGAAATCCACAGCAACATTGAAAGCTAAGTGCGATAAACACTGAATTTTTTACTTATATCAAGCTTTATGAGAGATTTGTGGTTAAGTGGCTGTGAGGAAAATGTAACAACACACTTAAAATGAAAGACTGGGGTGTCTACTTTTCAAAAATACACATTTTGGGGGGAAATTTTAAAGTGAAGCACTGTTACACAGCCCCAAATGAGACATGGCACCAGTGATGCAAGCTGTGGAAATTCCATGTGTGAAACTGGATACACTCATGTTCCAATTTGGACCCTGTAGCGCCCCCAAAACATGATAAAACTATGCATATTGGGTATTCAGAAGAAGCAGCTGAACACTAATCTGTCCTTTTTTTATACCTGTGAGTATCCTGTGTTTGAAATCTTCAGTAACATTACAATGTACATTTGAAAACTGCTAAAAAACAAAATATTACCAACATTTTGGTAGATATTTCTGAAAAATTAGGTGCATTAAAAACTGATGAATTACCCTATGTTGTCTACTTTTCAGAGATGTATACTTTGTGGGGCAATTTTGGTTTCTGACAGGAAAATGTATGCTAAAAAAATTTTTTTTCCTCTTTTTTTTCTATTTTAATCAAATTAAAAGACGAGGTATCCATATAAAAGTGGTATGAAAAGAAACCCCTACTTCGTTTAAAAAGCAGTATATAATTTGTGTGGGTGTACTTAAGGAATTAGAGGGAAAATATTGTTTAACAATAAAAATGTCAAAATGGCTCTGGTCCTTAAAGGGACAGTAATGTCCCAGAAAAAATATTTAGCATTTGGTAGGGATTAAAAAGTTGATTTGAATGCAAAAAAACAGCTCTCTCAAACCATTATGGTTCGAGAGATATCTGCATTCAAAGTTTGACGTTTCCTGCTGTCATCTGTACAGCTGACAGCAGGAGACACGGAGGCTCTGCAGTAGAGCTGCAATCGCGTTTTTTTTCTTTTTAAAGAATGACTTCATTGGAAAAACGTGATTGCAGCTGTGCTGCAGAACCTCCTTGTCGCGGACACGGATCTCCTGCTGTCAGCTCTAAACTTTGAATGCAGATATCTCTCAAACTATAGCGGTTTGAGAGATAAGTTTTTTGTATTCAAATCAACGTTTTAATCCCTACCAAATGCTAAATATTTTTTCTGGGACATTACTGTCCCTTTAAGTGCAAACCACCCCTGATTCGCTTGGTCCTTAAGGGGTTAAAAGTACAAGTTTATGATTCAATGTTAGGAATCTAACATAAAACAACTACATTTTACAGATGCTAACTGGGTGCCATTGATATTTAAAATTATATATCTCATTTTCATTTTTATGTGCTAGTGTTCATTTAAGAAAATGTAGAGTTACGTTGTGTTCTGTGCAATCCTGCATTAAAGGGATAGTAATACTTTAATATTACTAATCCCCATAGTGTAGCTCTTTAAAAAATAATTCAGTTGCTCCCAGGTTCATTGAGAGAACACCGTAACCAAAGTTCCCCCCTCCCTCCCCCTACCCTGAAGTCAGAGTTGTACTGACTGCAGGGATATCCGGTTTTATTTTTCATCAAGCGGCTCTGCAGCAGAGCCGCGATCGTGTTAGTAAAACAAAATTATTTCACTGAAACGGTCTTCTACTTCAACGGTCTACTGAAACGGTCTTCTACTGCAAACCAAGCACATGTAGAAGACCGTTTCAGTGAAATAATTATTTTTTACTAACGTGATCTCGGCTCAGATGCAGAGCCGCCTGACTGTTGTACGACAGGCTTCCCCTGCAGTCAGCTACAACTCTGACTTCAGGGAAGGGGGAGGGACGGGGTTATGGTTTTCTCTCAAAACATAAAGGTTTGAGAGATGAACCTAGGGGCAATTGAATTATTTTTTAAAGAGCTACACTACGGGGATTAGTAATATTAAAGTATTACTATCCCTTTGACTGTTTAAGGGTCAGATGGTGCACAACACATTGCAACTGATGTAAGAGAACATCTGATTGCTTTACCTTTGGAATTCTTCACCCAGTTATAAATTGGGTGCAACTGGTAGAAATTAAAAGGTGCACATTTTTGGCACTTTGTTTAGAAATTGCCTTTTTACTAAGGTGGCCAGATTGCTATTATCATGTGAAATGTTTGATACTTTTAATGTGGCAGGACTGCACATGAACTGGTGTGATGTTCACATTATTATTTACTTTTTTTTAAAAAATAACTTATTGCAAGATTAATTCAGGCATTAAAGGGATAGTAATGTTTCACAAAAACAGAAGCTCCAATTAATCTTCATTGTATTTGTGCCATAGAGAGTGTTATCCAATACTGTCAGAGTTGTAGTTCAAGAGTAATTGAATGATAAAGTGTCCCCTTCCTGCCCCGTTTACCTAGTGTAAGCCACCTCCCCTCAGATGTGGCATCTGGTCCTGGGACCGGACAGCTCAAACCAAGGGACAATCTTCTTACTGTGAGAACAATGAAAACCTTTCCCCCCTTACAGGTTTTTCCTTATGTTCACTAAAGATTGTCTGGATGGATCGCAGAGAGGAACAATCTTGCTGCTCTGAGGGGAGCAGTGTTACATCAGTTAAAGGGGCGGGAGGGGGATACTCTCCATGGCCCAAATACTATAAAGATTAATTGGAGCTGCTTTTATTGTGAAACATTACTATCACTTTAAGGCAAGATTCTTTATGAAGTGATAACTTAAGTTGTATTATAAACTCCTGTCATTACTTTAGTTTTTGTATTTTTTTATATTAATTTACTCAGACTTTTTGCTTTGAAAAACAAAGCATTTTTAACATTTTTAATTAAGGATATCTAGGTATGACCACTTCTCAGATGGAAATATCCCATGCAATAATAATAAAAAAGTAGAATTTATAGTGATAACAGCAAATGATATAACATATGCTCCATGTACACTCTCACCCTAGTCAGTTCACACTGGTAAGTTCTCTCAGTCCTATTAACATTAAGGGCATGCTCACACAGGTGACTTTTCTGCACTCCATTATAGTGTATGCTAAGCATGTCTACTTACCTCTGATGTCTATTTCACATACAAAGGTGGTTGACAACTTTGTTTAGGGACGGTGTACACAGGGCCGGATTTACATCTCAGGAGCCTGTAGGCACAGAAATCTGAAGCGCCCCCCCCCCAATTGGCCATCTCCACTGGACACCTCCACAATACTCCAAATCTCCACATTACCCCCATATCCATATTGCCCTCACATTGCCCCTCATCAGCTCCAACTTGCCCCCATCAGCTCCAATCTGCCCTCACATTACCCCATCAGCTCCAACTTGCCCCCATCAGCTCCAACTTGCTCTCACATTACCCCCATCATCTCCAACTTGCACCATCAGCTCCACATTGCCCCGTTTCCTACCTCCCTGGTGGTCCAGCGGCACAAAAAGTCTGTGCCTGCTTCTGCACAGAACTGTAGCTCCCGTTGCTCCTGCGCGGTCTTCTCTTTAGGAATGCAGTGCGCTGGGAGATGATGTCATCTCCCAGCACTCTGCATTACTAAAGAGCCATCGAGGTAGCAACAGTAGGATGAATAAAAAAATAAAGTTAAAAAAAAAAAAAAAAAAAAAAGAATTGATTCCAATGACAGGCGCCCCTCTGTGGGGTGCGCCTGTAGGCAGATGCCTACTCTGCCTAATGGGTGTACAATGGGTGCGTAATGAGTATGTGTACGAGTTTCCTGATCACAAAGTCTCACTAAATAGGGTGTTTTTTGTTTCGGTGGCTGTATATGGTCTTGGGTATATTTGTTCTTCATTGTTTCACGACTTCCTCAATAATCACATAAGATGGACTAACCCACATCAGCCATTTTTAGCACTCTGGGGCTGGGGACAACAAGGTTCCAATGTATGATAATTTCGTGAACCAAATAGGCATCAGCTAACCATATATGCCTTATTCTGACATGGGCCAGGCATAATTTACACCATCATCACACTTCACAGCGCTAAGATTGGGGGGATGCAAGGCATAGCAGGGAAGGTAAGTGTCACAGGTAGTTTCAACTGAAATAAATTGAACCTGTTAAACTGCTACTGTGAACATAGCCTAAAACAAGAATTAATGAGTACTTCTAAATCATGATTAAAAATATATATTTTTAAGTAATTAGTTAGCAAATTAACAGTATAATTAGTGTTCTATGACACAATAAGGTTTTATTTATATTCTATTTAATTTTTCCACTCAGCATACATCTTTCTGCTCGCTTAACCCCTTGAGTGCAAGTGAGGTGCGCAACGCATTGCAGAGCAATGTGTTACATGCCTCTCTGGCACTCAGAGGGTTAAGTAACTGAGCCAGTTTCTGGATTTTCTAGGCGATATTCATTTAAAGGGTACCATTGTATGAGCTATGTATTAAATACCAAGCAATGGGGAGCTTTATGAGTAATCAAGTACAGAGCGTTTCCTGAAAGTATTGCACCAAAGGTGTTCCTATTTGCCAACAATTAAACTGTCTGTGTGATTTCCTATTATTTTCAGACGTCCTTCTCTGTTTCCTTTGTTTCACCATTCTGCCAATCCGTTTCGCTTTGTGTTGTGTTTCGTTCCCATTTTCACCAGCTCCAGATATTTTTAGCCTTCCTCTGTCTCTCTGCATTCCAGGGTCCCCATTTCCCTTGACTTGCAGTTGTTTCTTCATGGCGTCTGGAAGCTTTCTAACAGAAATTCCTATCACACCCTTCACTGTCCAAACTGTTTATTGAGGGTATAAAGGAATGTTCACTAATTAGAGGGAAAGTATACATTAGTAGAAGTGGAGCTTAATTTGCTTAATTAATTGATTAAGGTGTTCTTCATACAGCAGTTGGTTGCCTATATTTTTTTGGAATTATTTTTTAGCATTATTTCTGCCATTTCCTGAATATAGAGATCTCTAGGGTCATACCTCCCCAAAGCAAATAGCAGGCCTCAGCAGGCTTGGATGGATTGTAAGGAACACAATGTTAGCAGATTTTAACCCTTTGAGTGTCAGAGGGGTACACAACACATTGCTCAACAATGCACTCAAAGGGTTAAGCAAGAAATTAGCAGCAGACTACAAGAGACATAAAAACAACTACAAAATAATAAATAGATCTAACAAAATGCTGTATAAAGGACATCTACCTATCTCTTAAACTAAGAGTCACTTATTCCTTTGGAACAGTTCCCCTGTAAAGAAACAATAAAACAACCTCATCGTAAAACCCATTCACCTTAATCTAATAAGGAAATCTTAATGAAAACCCCAAATCAATTAGGTGTGGATTGTTTCCCAAAATTCATTTTAACTAGTACTAGATATCATACCTGCAGAGGCAGACATGATACTCTTTGGAGGAAGCTAAACTCCTTTCACTGGATTCTTCTTAAAGGGATAGTAATACTTTATTATTACTATCCCTCATATTGTAGGTATTTGCAAAATAATTTAATTGCCCCCAGGTTCATCTCTCAAACCTTTATGGTTTGAGAGGTAACTGAAGACAAAGTTCCCCCCTCCCTCCCCCTTCCCTGAAGTCAGCGTTGTACTGACTGCAGGGGAAGTCTGTTGTACGACAGGTTTGCGGCTCTGCAGCTGAGCCGAGTTCCCATTAGTGAAAAATAATTATTTCACTGAAACGGTCTTCTACATGTGCTTGGTTTGCAAGCACATGTAGAAGACCATTTCAGTGAAATAATTATTTTCACTAACGCGATCGCGGCTCTGCTGCAGAGCCGCATGATGAAAGACAGACCGGATATCCCTGCAGTCAGCACAGTGCTGACTTCAGGGAAGGGGGAGGCAGGGGGGAACTTTTCCTTCAGTTACCTCTCAAATCATAAAGGTTTGAGAGATGAACCTGGGGGCTATTAACTTATTTTGCAAATATCTACAATATGAGGGATAGTAATAATAAAGTATTACTATCCCTTTAAGAAACCTTCAGTAGGAGGAGTTTGGAATTTAGGAGTCCTGCAATAAAAAAACACGTATGCCTCAATGACCATGGCATCCACAACTATTTAAGATTAATAGTGGCCTTTAAGATTTTCTGACCAGATTATGCACTTGAGTACTAATGACGTTTTAGGAGACATCATGAATTTTTGGCCCTGAGCGCAGATGACATCTCCCAAGGCCTTGTGCACACTTAGGGCACTAAGTGAGGAATTCTTGGGATTTGAGAGTGACAACAATGACATTCTGGTCCACCGAGTCCTGAACCTGAGGATTCATTGCAACAAACAGACATCACAGTGCATGTTCGCGGTGACAGTATTCACTTGCACCTTCTCCACTGGACCACTAGGGCAAAGAGAGCAGCAAAAGAGGAGGGGATGGCTCTATTGGAGTCTTAATCTTGCTCCTCTTTCAACAGAGGCACTTGGAAAACCCCGACTGAAACAGTAAAAAACTCCCGTTTAAATCAATATTGAAGATTTTACTTAGTTTTTCCAGGTGATCTTGTGATTACCAAATAAAATAGTAAAAGCTATTCCACGGGAGTTAAAGGTGAGGGGGGCTTTTATAAAGCCTGGTGTAGACCCGCCCCTTACTCCTGATCATAAAAATAAAAAGATATTAGCCTCTTTCAGACAAGCCCAAATGTAAATGTATTCTTGCCAGGTGATAATTTGATCACCTAGCAAGTATAAAAGAGAGCATATTTTTATACAATTAGGTGAGGGGAATTTAAAGGAGGACCAATTCCCCATGGTCTAATAGAACAAGAGTACCGTTACCTTAAAAAGGAGATCCTCCTCATTCAGACAAGGGTACTCATGATAGTATCCTTGCTGGGTGACCTTGTGATCACCCATTAATACTATCATAAACTATGGCCACAGTGAAGGAACTTGCTTTATAGCAGCTTCTAACTACCCCTCCTTTCAGTCCCAAAGGACCTCACCTGAAAGAAGTTATTCTCCTCTTCCAAATGAGGGTACTTTTAACCCTTTGAGTGGCATACATCTTGGGAGACATACCTTTTATGCCCCAAGTGTAGCTGATGTCTTTCAAGATGGCATACACTCAAATGGGGCACTGTCTACTGTTTTGGGGGGTCTGTGAGGGGAAGAATACAAATTACTCGATCAACAAAGCTGGGATCCTTATGGTCCCACACCTGAATATCTGTCACCATATTGGGATATTGCAGGGCAAACACAGTGAGGTCACAATATGACATCTACCGCTATCACCACTAAGAAAAGATGTAGATGTGTGTTTAAGTGTGTGTGTCTATGAGGGGTTGGGGGGGCTGAATATATACAGTAAGGGCCAGGTCCTCCTGACCCCACTTGCTCCTACCAGCACAAGTAAGGCACTGTTGGAAAGGGGATAGTCTCCACTTCCCAATAGTGCCCTTCATGTGAGGGTTCATGTTCAGTGATCACCCAGTTTGACATAGAAAATTAATAGAGGAACTAGTGGGGTGGGACTCTGTCAAACCTTTTAGCTCAAAAAAGACATTAGTATCACTATTTGAAAAGGAGAGACTTCCCTTTCCAATACTGGTTCTGAGACTAGGTTACCTGTTAGGTGACCCATAGGTCATCTGGCAAAGCACACACACACTCATACACACTGATATGATGAAGCTGACTATGTATTTCTTGCAGAGGCATAACTAGAATGGTCCGGGCCCTGCTGCAAGAAGTGCCATGGGCCCCCCCAACCCCCGAACACATTGACCCCCACGCCCTCCACAATGCCTCCATTTCCTACCTCCCAATTCCCTGGTGGTCCAGTGGGGTGGCAGGCTGGTGCGACGTGCTCCCGCACTGTCCTCTTCTGTAATGCAGAGCGCTGAGAGATGATGTCATCTCCCAGCGCTCTGCATTACTAGAGCGCGGGAGGGAGCTTGCGGCACCAGGAGGAGGGGGTCGCAGGGGGCAGCCAGGCCCCTGGAGTGACGGGCCCGGTCGCGGTTGCGACCCCTATAGTTACTCCACTGATTTCTTGGTATCTTTGCTTATCCAGGATCAGATTTATAGTTTATAGACAGACACAGTGCTCCTTTTCAGTGCTGTAATGTTTACTCCTCATAAACTGGACTCAAAAGAGAGGAGTGTTTGTTCATTGTACCACTACTACTATAAAATAATGTAGGGCTCAAGTATTGTAATGTTATGTCAAGCTTGTTTGTAGATTTGTGCAATTCGGTTCCTTCACGTTCGGATTTTGGACGAATATGGCTAATTAGGAGCCATTCGGACATGTCGAAAATCTTTGAGCCGTTCGTTTTAAGAACCTGAATCCAAAACATTTCTGGGCAGAATTTCAATACAAGATTTGGATATTCGGATGACGGTCTCCCCGCGTGCACTACTTTCCCTCCCTCTCTAGTCCAATTAGCTTCTTTGTACTTTCTGTCCCTCTGTAGTCCAATTAGCTTCTCTGTTTCATGATGGGGGTTGGACTAATGACATCACACTCACCCAGACAGCTCCTGCATTTCCTTTTAGTGCTCATTGCGTTGTAGGAGCTTGGAGAGAGAAGAAGCAGATAGAGAGATAGAGAGAGTGACTGTCCAGTTGTTGTGTAGGCAGGCAGATAGGCATAGGCCGGCAGCCAGCATTAGTGCCAGTTATTGCCACTGCAAGGGAGAGTCACCTTTGTTCCTGTGTAAAAGCTGAAAATTCAACTTAGGAGTTTGAATAATTTGCAGTGACACAATCACACACTTGTGTAGGGACTGGGAGGCCTAGCAGCTCACTGCCACTGCAAGGGGGAATCATCATTGTTTAAAAAGTTCAAAATCCAACTTTGGAGTGTATTTGAAAAATCTGCAAAGTGATACCATCTCAGAACTGTGTAGGGACTGGGGGGCCCACTGTCTCACTGCTACCGCAAGAGAGACTCATTAGTGTTTAAAAAATTCAAAATCCAATTTAGGAATGTATTTGAACAATATGAATAGTGATACCATCACAGAGCTGTGTAGGGACTGGGGGGCCTACTGACTAACTGCCACTGCAATGGAGACTCATTAGTGTTTAAAAAATGTAAAATCCAACTTAGGAGTGTATTTGAATAATTTGCAGAGTAATACCATCTCAGAGCTGTGTTGGGACTGGGGGCCTGCTGTCTAACTGCCACTGCAAGGGAGACTTATCAGTGTTTAAAAAGTTCAAAATCCAACTTAGGAGTGTATTTCAAAAATTTGTGACAGAGTGACACAATCTTACAGTTGTGTATGGACTGGGAGGCCTAGCAGCTCACTGCCAACGCAAGGGGAATCATCATTGTTCCAGTGTTATATTTTAAAATTCAACTTACAAGTGTATGTGAAAAATTTGTAGAGAGACACAAACCTGAGTCTGCCTCACACCAGTCATCCTCAGTTGCTGTTATATCCATGTATTTACTGAGTCCTGCCTGCTCCAGTGTTCTGCGGTTTTCTGCTGGCTACATCTTCAGTGTTGCTGTCATCCTGAGTCTGCCTCACACCAGTCATCCTCAGTTGCTGCTGGATCCATGTATTTACTGAGCCCTGCCTGCTCCAGTGTTCTGCAGTCCTGGCTACATCTCCAGTGTTGCTGTCATCCTGAGTCTGCCTCGCAACAGACATCCTCAGTTGCTGAATCCATCTACTGACTGAGTCCTGCCTGCTCCAGTGTTCTGCAGTTTGCTGCTGCCTACATCTCTAGTGTTGCTGTCATCCTCAGTTTTGTAGTCTAACTCTATTTAAGAAAAGTCGTATGTCTATGAGTCCTGCCTGCTCCAGGCTTCCTGTATGATTTTCGTATTGTTATCCAACGTACCTCTTTTCGGTGGAAACAGGATGAAGACAAAGACGATATCGTACCAACACCGGATCCCAAAGACATTTGCCACATGGTGACTACTAAACTCACACTCTAGCAAACAAGTGACCGCGTCAGCAAACTCCTGCCTGCTCCAGTCTTCCTCAATTTTGTAGTCTAACTCTAATATAAGAAAAGTCATATGTCTATGAGTCCTGCCTGCTCCAGGCTCCCTTGGTTTTGTAGTCTAACTCTAATCTAAGAAAAGTTGTATGTCTATGAGTCCTGCCTGCTCCAGGCTTCCTCAGTTTTGTAGTCTAACTCTAATCTAAGAAAAGCCTTATATATTTTTCTCAGCAAAAGATAAACAAAGATGTTCTCTTGTAATCAGTAGAACAAAGAAAAATTTGCGCTTAGAAAATCTTGGGACTCTTCGTGATATATTAGCTTATTCACTGTACAGATGATGAGCTATATTTGAGCAATGTTGTGTGCTGCTTTCTATATAGGATTTCACAAAAACGCAATCCCCATCACAATGAATGTATCTTGAAAACTATAAATATAAAGCGCAATCACAACACCCTACTTATACTCTAGATAGTATATGGATATATTTGTTTTCAATAAACTTTAAATTATAAAAAGTATGCTTTGTTAAATAAATAAAGTAATGTAGTTCCCAAAGTAAAACCACACATAGATCAAACAATATGTAGACCACAATAGGAACAATAGAATGATTTATAAGTGGTAATATGATCCCTTGTGTTAAAAAGGGTCAAAAACCACTTAACAGTTAAAAAAATGTATAAAACAAATATTTATTATAAGAAATATATTGAAAAATAAAATAAAAAAGCAAAGAAAACCCAATCCCCCAATACAAGAATGGCATGAAAAATATCTGACTCTCCTTTGTATTCAAAAAACCATAGATACAAAAGAGAGAAAAAAACAAATAACAAATAAAGATAGTTTATAAAGTGCATAAAATATTCAAAATTACCCTCAATGGGGAAATCCTTTGCTCAACGCGTTTCGTGGCGTTTATATCGATGCCACTTCCTCAGGAGCAATAACACAAAGTTTAGTCTACGATGTCCAGTATTTATATGTTCTCCTGGCGCCAAAAAGAGGAAAAAAGCAACATCCTGTTTGAGAGAGAGACCAAATTATCCAGATCGCATACATTACTTCCGCGTTCCACCTCTGGAACGCAAACTTCCGCCATGCGTTATCGGACGTGTGAGTCACATGACTATGACCACGCCCGAGAGGCTTACGAAGAAATCCCATTGCTGCAGACAGACTCTCAAATAGAATCCATCTGCATCCCGGGTGCCGTCTCCATCCTCGAGCGTTAGACAAAGCCTGTGGCATCACATTTGACAACTCTCCATAATTATACAGGAATGTGTATTATATTCCGAATCTGGCCCAGAAAACAATCACACAAACACATTGGGCATATGTAATCAACAAAAAATCCTTAAAAATGTTTAATTTGTACCTACTTGTTAAAAGGTTTGCCCCCTCCTATGCGAACCTGTTTATGGGACATTGGGAGGCTTATAATAGCTGGATTACTAAGAAAGGGAAAAACAATCTTATATATTATGGAAGATACATAGACGACATTTTAATTATATGGAAGGGTAATCAGAAAGAATTAAGAAAAATGATTACCTCTTTTAATAATAATGACAGAGGAATTAAATTTACAGCACAGATCAACCATCATCAGATAGAGTTTTTAGATCTTACTCTATCATTTGGAAATTTACGACAAATCTGTAGCACTACATATAGAAAATCAGTGGCGTCAAATCAGTATATCCGAGCGGATAGCGGACATTTTCATAAATGGTTAACCAATGTCCCTTTCGGAGAATTTCATAGAATACGACGCAATTGTAGTGACATAAAGGACTTTGAAAAAGAAGGAGAATTCCTCAAACAACAATTTAAAGAAAAAGGATATACGGACAAGCTGCTAAACTCTGCTTTTGATAAAGCCAAAAACTTAGACAGGAGTTCTATTCTAAAGAAAAAAATAAAAAATAAAAATTCTATATCTAACAATAAATATCAGTCGGCATTCATTACACAATTTAACTCCTATGGATACAAAATTAAAAATATTCTAAAGAAACATTGGAGAATATTGAAACAAGACCCCATCCTAAAGGGAATCATCACTGAACAACCACATGTGATCTTTAGAAAAAACAAGAGCTTAAGGTCTCATATAGCTCCGAGTAGACCAAAACAGTGGAGCAAAAAAGAAGAACCAATACAGGAAAAATTGCGAGGAACTTATCGTTGCAACAGATTTAAATGTAATAATTGTAAATATATGGCTCATAACAATAAATCAATAACAGATATTAAGAATGAGAAACAATACAAAATAAAACAATATATTGATTGCAACTCTACTTTTGTAATATATATGATTATGTGTGGTTGTGGAGGAAGATATGTGGGGAGAACTATTAGACCCTTAAAAACTCGAATCAATGAACACAGATGGAAAATTTTGAGGAAGGATGAAAACCATGGAGTACCAAGACATTTCAATAATTGTGAAAGAGGAGGTTTAGAGAACTTTAAAGTTGTAGGTTTGGAATGCATTCCAAAAAATTCTGGCAGTAGATATCAAAAACTATGCAATAAAGAAGCATTTTGGATATACACTTTAAATACTATGTATGATGGAGGATTGAATGCAGAAATAGATATAGCCTCTTGTCTATAATTGGAATCTTTTAGAATAATAATTTTTTATTTTTTATTTTTTAAATAATTTTTTTAGAAATAATTTTTAACAGGATCTTAAACAAATAAGTTTTCTCATATATTTTATTATTTATTGCGGATTATTTTTATTTATATATACACCTCTTATATATAAATTTTTTTAACAAGTAGGTACAAATTAAACATTTTTAAGGATTTTTTGTTGATTACATATGCCCAATGTGTTTGTGTGATTGTTTTCTGGGCCAGATTCGGAATATAATACACATTCCTGTATAATTATGGAGAGTTGTCAAATGTGATGCCACAGGCTTTGTCTAACGCTCGAGGATGGAGACGGCACCCGGGATGCAGATGGATTCTATTTGAGAGTCTGTCTGCAGCAATGGGATTTCTTCGTAAGCCTCTCGGGCGTGGTCATAGTCATGTGACTCACACGTCCGATAACGCATGGCGGAAGTTTGCGTTCCAGAGGTGGAACGCGGAAGTAATGTATGCGATCTGGATAATTTGGTCTCTCTCTCAAACAGGATGTTGCTTTTTTCCTCTTTTTGGCGCCAGGAGAACATATAAATACTGGACATCGTAGACTAAACTTTGTGTTATTGCTCCTGAGGAAGTGGCATCGATATAAACGCCACGAAACGCGTTGAGCAAAGGATTTCCCCATTGAGGGTAATTTTGAATATTTTATGCACTTTATAAACTATCTTTATTTGTTATTTGTTTTTTTCTCTCTTTTGTATCTATGGTTTTTTGAATACAAAGGAGAGTCAGATATTTTTCATGCCATTCTTGTATTGGGGGATTGGGTTTTCTTTGCTTTTTTATTTTATTTTTCAATATATTTCTTATAATAAATATTTGTTTTATACATTTTTTTAACTGTTAAGTGGTTTTTGACCCTTTTTAACACAAGGGATCATATTACCACTTATAAATCATTCTATTGTTCCTATTGTGGTCTACATATTGTTTGATCTATGTGTGGTTTTACTTTGGGAACTACATTACTTTATTTATTTAACAAAGCATACTTTTTATAATTTAAAGTTTATTGAAAACAAATATATCCATATACTATCTAGAGTATAAGTAGGGTGTTGTGATTGCGCTTTATATTTATAGTTTTCAAGATACATTCATTGTGATGGGGATTGCGTTTTTGTGAAATCCTATATAGAAAGCAGCACACAACATTGCTCAAATATAGCTCATCATCTGTACAGTGAATAAGCTAATATATCACGAAGAGTCCCAAGATTTTCTAAGCGCAAATTTTTCTTTGTTCTACTGATTACAAGAGAACATCTTTGTTTATCTTTTGCTTTGAATTCACATTTTTTGCTGCTAAGTTAATCACTAATATCATTTTAATTGAAAGAAGTAACTTGTTCCTTTTTAATACAAGAACATGGCTAGTATCTCTATTGCCAATAGAAAACTTAGAAAAGAAAATATAAGACAAATTGTCTTGAAAGATTCGGCAAATATTACTAAAGAAGAGAAACCTTCCAGTTTGGTACATCTATTTAACAAATTGGAAAATCTCTTAAGTACGGAAATGAAACATTGGTGGGACAGTATATTGCTAGAACAATATCTCAATAGGCGTATAATTCCAAGGGGTTTACGAATTAATAAACAATCCCCTTTCCCTGACAAAGACTTTTCTAATAAATGGAATTCTATTTTGGAAAATTGCTCTTTAGAGTTGATCAAACATCTTAAAGAATTTAGAGAACAGCGTTTAATAGAAGTTGAAAAAGAAATAGACAATCTCAATAGAAATTTAAAAAAATTTGAAAAAAATCCTAAATTCAAAGAATTAGATTTAAAGGTAAATAATAATATCTCTAAGATTGAAAAAGAATTACAAAATAGAAAAGAAAACAAATTAAATCGGGATTTGGAAGATTACGAAAGAAATGAAAATAAATTCATTCCTACCAATCACCGAAATTTCAAACAAAATTACAATAATAACAAATATAGAAGACAGAATTATGAAACAAGAAGAAATACACATAATAAAGTACGTTTATCAAAAAATAAAATTGAAGAAAAAATCAACCAAAATCAAATAAAAGAAGATTGTACTTCCCACATATCATCTACTATAAGAAATATAGATTCAAAAATACAGGATGTTAATATTAAAAATACAGAAATTATTAATATTCCTACACAAAACAGATTTGGACCCTTAGAGAAAGAATTGGAAGAAATAGAAGCTTTGATTATACAGAAAGAAAATGAATTGGATACAAAATCAAAATCGGGAGAAAAAATTCATAGCTTCACTTTGGGAGCAATACCCAAACCTGGAGTTAATTTTGCACGTTTAAATTCTTCCTGTCAAGAAACTTTTTCTAATATGAAAGATACAGTAAATCCAAGTTCTAATAAACCCTCTTTTTTGGGAGTCAGCCAAGGATTGGAAAGATTCACAGGATGGAATCCCATACCACGAAAAAAACGAAAAGAGGGTGTAGAGGGGGAAAATCCCAAAAAAGACAACAGCATGGAAAATTCTCCAAAAAAAAATCAAAGTATAACCATTTTAGCACATAGCCATAATTTGGGAATATATAATCTTTCAGATAAAGATTTGGAACCCCCCATTGTATCTATTTTATCTAAGGGACTCAAATTTGCACCAACAGCACCACCCAATGATTTTAATTTTTTTATGGATTTAAATAATTTTATGAGAAAACTAACTTTAACAAGATTTTTTAAAGAGAAAGAAGAGAAAAAAGAAGAAATATGTTTAAGACCTAACATTACAAATCAAGATAAAGAAGTCCTACAAATTTTGGAGGAACTCAAAAATGACGAAGAAGTTGGTCCAATACAATGTATAAGAACTCCTTTTAAGATCAAATCGAAGTTTTACCCTGTACAAAAGAAGGGCCCATATATTGAAAGTTTTTATCAAATGGTCTTAGAAGATTATAATAAGACCATAAAAGGACGAAGGGCCTGTAAGAATAATTTAAATAAAAAAGAACAAGAAACTTTGAAAGAATTAAAAAGAGAAAAAGATTTGACAATACGGGAGGCAGACAAAGGAGGTTCCATTATTGTCCAAAATACTTGGGACTATATCCAAGAAGGATATAGACTTTTAGAAGATCAAAGTTTTTATATTCTTTTAAAAGAAGATCCTAGTAAAACTTATCAAAAAGTTTTTAAAGAATTTTTAAAAAAAGCCCTTTTAGAGGATATTATCACAGAACAAGAATTCAAGTTTATTTATATAGAGCAACCAGATGCAGCATTCCTATATCATGCTCCAAAAATTCATAAAAATGTGAATAACCCGCCAGGACGTCCTATAATAGCGGGAATGAACTCTATGACTTCCAATTTATCAGCGTATCTAGATTATTTTTTACAGAAATATGTCAGTAAACTTCCAAGTTTTATACGAGACACACAACATGTCTTGGAACAGTTGCAAAATATACAACATGAAGAAGATTATTTATGGGTTACAATGGATGTAGAAGCACTGTATACCAATATAGAACACACAAAAGGATTAGAAGCATTGTCATATTTCTTTGATCAAGATCCTGAGATACCCTTTTTACAGAAGAATTTTCTAGTTAATTGTGCCAAATTCATGCTGGAACACAATTTTTTCTCTTATCAAGATAAATGGTATTTACAAAAGAAAGGCACTGCAATGGGCACTAGGTTTGCCCCCTCCTATGCGAACCTGTTTATGGGACATTGGGAGGCTTATAATAGCTGGATTACTAAGAAAGGGAAAAACAATCTTATATATTATGGAAGATACATAGACGACATTTTAATTATATGGAAGGGTAATCAGAAAGAATTAAGAAAAATGATTACCTCTTTTAATAATAATGACAGAGGAATTAAATTTACAGCACAGATCAACCATCATCAGATAGAGTTTTTAGATCTTACTCTATCATTTGGAAATTTACGACAAATCTGTAGCACTACATATAGAAAATCAGTGGCGTCAAATCAGTATATCCGAGCGGATAGCGGACATTTTCATAAATGGTTAACCAATGTCCCTTTCGGAGAATTTCATAGAATACGACGCAATTGTAGTGACATAAAGGACTTTGAAAAAGAAGGAGAATTCCTCAAACAACAATTTAAAGAAAAAGGATATACGGACAAGCTGCTAAACTCTGCTTTTGATAAAGCCAAAAACTTAGACAGGAGTTCTATTCTAAAGAAAAAAATAAAAAATAAAAATTCTATATCTAACAATAAATATCAGTCGGCATTCATTACACAATTTAACTCCTATGGATACAAAATTAAAAATATTCTAAAGAAACATTGGAGAATATTGAAACAAGACCCCATCCTAAAGGGAATCATCACTGAACAACCACATGTGATCTTTAGAAAAAACAAGAGCTTAAGGTCTCATATAGCTCCGAGTAGACCAAAACAGTGGAGCAAAAAAGAAGAACCAATACAGGAAAAATTGCGAGGAACTTATCGTTGCAACAGATTTAAATGTAATAATTGTAAATATATGGCTCATAACAATAAATCAATAACAGATATTAAGAATGAGAAACAATACAAAATAAAACAATATATTGATTGCAACTCTACTTTTGTAATATATATGATTATGTGTGGTTGTGGAGGAAGATATGTGGGGAGAACTATTAGACCCTTAAAAACTCGAATCAATGAACACAGATGGAAAATTTTGAGGAAGGATGAAAACCATGGAGTACCAAGACATTTCAATAATTGTGAAAGAGGAGGTTTAGAGAACTTTAAAGTTGTAGGTTTGGAATGCATTCCAAAAAATTCTGGCAGTAGATATCAAAAACTATGCAATAAAGAAGCATTTTGGATATACACTTTAAATACTATGTATGATGGAGGATTGAATGCAGAAATAGATATAGCCTCTTGTCTATAATTGGAATCTTTTAGAATAATAATTTTTTATTTTTTATTTTTTAAATAATTTTTTTAGAAATAATTTTTAACAGGATCTTAAACAAATAAGTTTTCTCATATATTTTATTATTTATTGCGGATTATTTTTATTTATATATACACCTCTTATATATAAATTTTTTTAACAAGTAGGTACAAATTAAACATTTTTAAGGATTTTTTGTTGATTACATATGCCCAATGTGTTTGTGTGATTGTTTTCTGGGCCAGATTCGGAATATAATACACATTCCTGTATAATTATGGAGAGTTGTCAAATGTGATGCCACAGGCTTTGTCTAACGCTCGAGGATGGAGACGGCACCCGGGATGCAGATGGATTCTATTTGAGAGTCTGTCTGCAGCAATGGGATTTCTTCGTAAGCCTCTCGGGCGTGGTCATAGTCATGTGACTCACACGTCCGATAACGCATGGCGGAAGTTTGCGTTCCAGAGGTGGAACGCGGAAGTAATGTATGCGATCTGGATAATTTGGTCTCTCTCTCAAACAGGATGTTGCTTTTTTCCTCTTTTTGGCGCCAGGAGAACATATAAATACTGGACATCGTAGACTAAACTTTGTGTTATTGCTCCTGAGGAAGTGGCATCGATATAAACGCCACGAAACGCGTTGAGCAAAGGATTTCCCCATTGAGGGTAATTTTGAATATTTTATGCACTTTATAAACTATCTTTATTTGTTATTTGTTTTTTTCTCTCTTTTGTATCTATGGTTTTTTGAATACAAAGGAGAGTCAGATATTTTTCATGCCATTCTTGTATTGGGGGATTGGGTTTTCTTTGCTTTTTTATTTTATTTTTCAATATATTTCTTATAATAAATATTTGTTTTATACATTTTTTTAACTGTTAAGTGGTTTTTGACCCTTTTTAACACAAGGGATCATATTACCACTTATAAATCATTCTATTGTTCCTATTGTGGTCTACATATTGTTTGATCTATGTGTGGTTTTACTTTGGGAACTACATTACTTTATTTATTTAACAAAGCATACTTTTTATAATTTAAAGTTTATTGAAAACAAATATATCCATATACTATCTAGAGTATAAGTAGGGTGTTGTGATTGCGCTTTATATTTATAGTTTTCAAGATACATTCATTGTGATGGGGATTGCGTTTTTGTGAAATCCTATATAGAAAGCAGCACACAACATTGCTCAAATATAGCTCATCATCTGTACAGTGAATAAGCTAATATATCACGAAGAGTCCCAAGATTTTCTAAGCGCAAATTTTTCTTTGTTCTACTGATTACAAGAGAACATCTTTGTTTATCTTTTGCTTTGAATTCACATTTTTTGCTGCTAAGTTAATCACTAATATCATTTTAATTGAAAGAAGTAACTTGTTCCTTTTTAATACAAGAACATGGCTAGTATCTCTATTGCCAATAGAAAACTTAGAAAAGAAAATATAAGACAAATTGTCTTGAAAGATTCGGCAAATATTACTAAAGAAGAGAAACCTTCCAGTTTGGTACATCTATTTAACAAATTGGAAAATCTCTTAAGTACGGAAATGAAACATTGGTGGGACAGTATATTGCTAGAACAATATCTCAATAGGCGTATAATTCCAAGGGGTTTACGAATTAATAAACAATCCCCTTTCCCTGACAAAGACTTTTCTAATAAATGGAATTCTATTTTGGAAAATTGCTCTTTAGAGTTGATCAAACATCTTAAAGAATTTAGAGAACAGCGTTTAATAGAAGTTGAAAAAGAAATAGACAATCTCAATAGAAATTTAAAAAAATTTGAAAAAAATCCTAAATTCAAAGAATTAGATTTAAAGGTAAATAATAATATCTCTAAGATTGAAAAAGAATTACAAAATAGAAAAGAAAACAAATTAAATCGGGATTTGGAAGATTACGAAAGAAATGAAAATAAATTCATTCCTACCAATCACCGAAATTTCAAACAAAATTACAATAATAACAAATATAGAAGACAGAATTATGAAACAAGAAGAAATACACATAATAAAGTACGTTTATCAAAAAATAAAATTGAAGAAAAAATCAACCAAAATCAAATAAAAGAAGATTGTACTTCCCACATATCATCTACTATAAGAAATATAGATTCAAAAATACAGGATGTTAATATTAAAAATACAGAAATTATTAATATTCCTACACAAAACAGATTTGGACCCTTAGAGAAAGAATTGGAAGAAATAGAAGCTTTGATTATACAGAAAGAAAATGAATTGGATACAAAATCAAAATCGGGAGAAAAAATTCATAGCTTCACTTTGGGAGCAATACCCAAACCTGGAGTTAATTTTGCACGTTTAAATTCTTCCTGTCAAGAAACTTTTTCTAATATGAAAGATACAGTAAATCCAAGTTCTAATAAACCCTCTTTTTTGGGAGTCAGCCAAGGATTGGAAAGATTCACAGGATGGAATCCCATACCACGAAAAAAACGAAAAGAGGGTGTAGAGGGGGAAAATCCCAAAAAAGACAACAGCATGGAAAATTCTCCAAAAAAAAATCAAAGTATAACCATTTTAGCACATAGCCATAATTTGGGAATATATAATCTTTCAGATAAAGATTTGGAACCCCCCATTGTATCTATTTTATCTAAGGGACTCAAATTTGCACCAACAGCACCACCCAATGATTTTAATTTTTTTATGGATTTAAATAATTTTATGAGAAAACTAACTTTAACAAGATTTTTTAAAGAGAAAGAAGAGAAAAAAGAAGAAATATGTTTAAGACCTAACATTACAAATCAAGATAAAGAAGTCCTACAAATTTTGGAGGAACTCAAAAATGACGAAGAAGTTGGTCCAATACAATGTATAAGAACTCCTTTTAAGATCAAATCGAAGTTTTACCCTGTACAAAAGAAGGGCCCATATATTGAAAGTTTTTATCAAATGGTCTTAGAAGATTATAATAAGACCATAAAAGGACGAAGGGCCTGTAAGAATAATTTAAATAAAAAAGAACAAGAAACTTTGAAAGAATTAAAAAGAGAAAAAGATTTGACAATACGGGAGGCAGACAAAGGAGGTTCCATTATTGTCCAAAATACTTGGGACTATATCCAAGAAGGATATAGACTTTTAGAAGATCAAAGTTTTTATATTCTTTTAAAAGAAGATCCTAGTAAAACTTATCAAAAAGTTTTTAAAGAATTTTTAAAAAAAGCCCTTTTAGAGGATATTATCACAGAACAAGAATTCAAGTTTATTTATATAGAGCAACCAGATGCAGCATTCCTATATCATGCTCCAAAAATTCATAAAAATGTGAATAACCCGCCAGGACGTCCTATAATAGCGGGAATGAACTCTATGACTTCCAATTTATCAGCGTATCTAGATTATTTTTTACAGAAATATGTCAGTAAACTTCCAAGTTTTATACGAGACACACAACATGTCTTGGAACAGTTGCAAAATATACAACATGAAGAAGATTATTTATGGGTTACAATGGATGTAGAAGCACTGTATACCAATATAGAACACACAAAAGGATTAGAAGCATTGTCATATTTCTTTGATCAAGATCCTGAGATACCCTTTTTACAGAAGAATTTTCTAGTTAATTGTGCCAAATTCATGCTGGAACACAATTTTTTCTCTTATCAAGATAAATGGTATTTACAAAAGAAAGGCACTGCAATGGGCACTAGGTTTGCCCCCTCCTATGCGAACCTGTTTATGGGACATTGGGAGGCTTATAATAGCTGGATTACTAAGAAAGGGAAAAACAATCTTATATATTATGGAAGATACATAGACGACATTTTAATTATATGGAAGGGTAATCAGAAAGAATTAAGAAAAATGATTACCTCTTTTAATAATAATGACAGAGGAATTAAATTTACAGCACAGATCAACCATCATCAGATAGAGTTTTTAGATCTTACTCTATCATTTGGAAATTTACGACAAATCTGTAGCACTACATATAGAAAATCAGTGGCGTCAAATCAGTATATCCGAGCGGATAGCGGACATTTTCATAAATGGTTAACCAATGTCCCTTTCGGAGAATTTCATAGAATACGACGCAATTGTAGTGACATAAAGGACTTTGAAAAAGAAGGAGAATTCCTCAAACAACAATTTAAAGAAAAAGGATATACGGACAAGCTGCTAAACTCTGCTTTTGATAAAGCCAAAAACTTAGACAGGAGTTCTATTCTAAAGAAAAAAATAAAAAATAAAAATTCTATATCTAACAATAAATATCAGTCGGCATTCATTACACAATTTAACTCCTATGGATACAAAATTAAAAATATTCTAAAGAAACATTGGAGAATATTGAAACAAGACCCCATCCTAAAGGGAATCATCACTGAACAACCACATGTGATCTTTAGAAAAAACAAGAGCTTAAGGTCTCATATAGCTCCGAGTAGACCAAAACAGTGGAGCAAAAAAGAAGAACCAATACAGGAAAAATTGCGAGGAACTTATCGTTGCAACAGATTTAAATGTAATAATTGTAAATATATGGCTCATAACAATAAATCAATAACAGATATTAAGAATGAGAAACAATACAAAATAAAACAATATATTGATTGCAACTCTACTTTTGTAATATATATGATTATGTGTGGTTGTGGAGGAAGATATGTGGGGAGAACTATTAGACCCTTAAAAACTCGAATCAATGAACACAGATGGAAAATTTTGAGGAAGGATGAAAACCATGGAGTACCAAGACATTTCAATAATTGTGAAAGAGGAGGTTTAGAGAACTTTAAAGTTGTAGGTTTGGAATGCATTCCAAAAAATTCTGGCAGTAGATATCAAAAACTATGCAATAAAGAAGCATTTTGGATATACACTTTAAATACTATGTATGATGGAGGATTGAATGCAGAAATAGATATAGCCTCTTGTCTATAATTGGAATCTTTTAGAATAACAATTTTTTATTTTTTATTTTTTAAATAATTTTTTTAGAAATAATTTTTAACAGGATCTTAAACAAATAAGTTTTCTCATATATTTTATTATTTATTGCGGATTATTTTTATTTATATATACACCTCTTATATATAAATTTTTTTAACAAGTAGGTACAAATTAAACATTTTTAAGGATTTTTTGTTGATTACATATGCCCAATGTGTTTGTGTGATTGTTTTCTGGGCCAGATTCGGAATATAATACACATTCCTGTATAATTATGGAGAGTTGTCAAATGTGATGCCACAGGCTTTGTCTAACGCTCGAGGATGGAGACGGCACCCGGGATGCAGATGGATTCTATTTGAGAGTCTGTCTGCAGCAATGGGATTTCTTCGTAAGCCTCTCGGGCGTGGTCATAGTCATGTGACTCACACGTCCGATAACGCATGGCGGAAGTTTGCGTTCCAGAGGTGGAACGCGGAAGTAATGTATGCGATCTGGATAATTTGGTCTCTCTCTCAAACAGGATGTTGCTTTTTTCCTCTTTTTGGCGCCAGGAGAACATATAAATACTGGACATCGTAGACTAAACTTTGTGTTATTGCTCCTGAGGAAGTGGCATCGATACAAACGCCACGAAACGCGTTGAGCAAAGGATTTCCCCATTGAGGGTAATTTTGAATATTTTATGCACTTTATAAACTATCTTTATTTGTTATTTGTTTTTTTCTCTCTTTTGTATCTATGGTTTTTTGAATACAAAGGAGAGTCAGATATTTTTCATGCCATTCTTGTATTGGGGGATTGGGTTTTCTTTGCTTTTTTATTTTATTTTTCAATATATTTCTTATAATAAATATTTGTTTTATACATTTTTTTAACTGTTAAGTGGTTTTTGACCCTTTTTAACACAAGGGATCATATTACCACTTATAAATCATTCTATTGTTCCTATTGTGGTCTACATATTGTTTGATCTATGTGTGGTTTTACTTTGGGAACTACATTACTTTATTTATTTAACAAAGCATACTTTTTATAATTTAAAGTTTATTGAAAACAAATATATCCATATACTATCTAGAGTATAAGTAGGGTGTTGTGATTGCGCTTTATATTTATAGTTTTCAAGATACATTATATATTTTTCTACTGAGTCCTGCCTGCTCCAGGTTTCCTCAATTTTGTAGTCTAACTGTAATCTAATAAAACTTGTATGTTTATGAGTCCTGCTTGCTCCAGGCTTCCTCAGTTTTGTAGTCTAACGCTAATCTAAGAAAAGTTGTATATATTTATCTACTGAGTCCTGCCTGCTCCAGACTTCCTCAGTTTTGTAGTCTAACCCTAATCTAAGAAAAGTCATATGTCTATCTATCTACTCAGTCCTGCTTGCTCCAGGCTTCCTCAATTTTGTAGTCTAACTCTAACCTAAGAAAAGTCATATGTCTATGAGCCCTGTCTGCTCCAGGCTTCCTCAGTTTTGTAGTCTAACTCTAATCTAAGAAAAGTTGTATGTCTATGAGTCCTGCCTGCTCCAGGCTTCCTCATTTTTGTAGTCTAACTCTAATTTAAGAAAAGTTGTATGTCTAATATCTACTGAGTGCTGCCTGCTCCAGTCATCCTCAATCTTCCTTTTTCCTTCAAATAGCTACATCCATGCTCCATCTACAGTACCATAAGGCTAAAGCTCCATCTTACCCTGTTCCACCATCTTCATTTAGACCCTGGAAAAGGTTCCACTTATTTTTATTTATCTAATTTTGATTTTATTGTATTTTTAAAAGCATGGTGAATTCGGACGAATAATTCGGATTCGTTCCGAATTTTGTCCGAATTGAACACGTCTGGTCTGAATTTCGGATCGACCGAATAAGGAAGAAAAAAAATTAGTCCAAAATCGAATTTTACCGAATTTTTTTCCTGTGCACAAGTCTACTTGTATGCTTTCTATTGTGATGGCAAGCATTCCATTTGTGTTCAGTTCTATCAAATATATGAGGAGTAAACAATGCAGTCATTGTACAGATGATAGATTTGTGTGTGGAACTATCAGCACATGAGGGTAAACATGGTGATTATTGCATACGCCTTTTATTATGATTTAATGTTTCCATATATATTTACATTGTATAAATGAACTATTTCACTTTTAGCGTTGTGTTGGTAGGATGGGTTAGATCTATTAAGGGAATTGTTAAGACTACATGTGCCTTGATCTGTAAATTTAAGTAACTCAAAAAATAGTTTTCTTAATAAACAATAACTAATACAACATAGAGTTGTTTTTGAAATCTCTTTCAATGTTTTTAAGTGGCAGAGTCCTTTAAATCATCAAGTGTACTTACTCCAAACTCTCTTTCCTCTGCTGTTCACAATGGTGATATTCTGGATTTTAGTTTTCTGTCCAATATACTTTATTTTCATTGTGTTGTATTAAATATGAGTTATGGCAGTGCATCAAAGTAGTGGCCCACTGTCCCTGGATTTTTTATGTGGAAGGCATTCTGTTGTTCAGATCAAAGTACAATAAAGCTTTTTACAATTTGCTTAGCTTAATTTGTTTTGGGTTTATGATAAATAGGTAACATGCTTTGTTGAATCTGTCTTCTGTAGTTCTTCTATAACTACCATTCCATCTATCTGTCTAAACCACTTTGATTTAACAGGAGAGAGAGTATTCATAGCCCCCTACTCCATCCAATCTGTTAAAAGGACTGTAACACATAGTGGCTTCAGCTGCTTCAGGGGCATAGAGATGGATCCACTGACTTTATTCACTATGTGTCAGTTTTCAAAATATAGCAGAATGAGAAAGTGGTGTCTCCTTTCATTTTAGCTGCAATAAAATAAGCTACTTCACTGAAAAAAGAGAACTGTGAAACCTCATATCTCAACTGATGTTAGCTGTTCATGCAGTGGTTATTTAAATTAACTCAGTGATAATACATTTCCTCATTGACTTATATGCAACTGTGACATGGGGGGATCCTCTCTCACTCTAATCTTTTTTTCAAGACTGACACATAATAAATATGAAATTGAGAACATCCCACTCTGCTTGTAAAGCATATGAAGCTACTGTGAAGTTACTGGAAAGAGAGTGGTCACTCTTTCTACATTCCATTTTAAAATAAATGTCATTTTAATAGATTGTTTTTTGGATTCCCCTCTCTCCAGTTACACAAAAGGATTTCAGGAAGGTGGGAGGAAGAGGCATTACAGATGGGTTAGAAGATGTAGTTTCAGCATGGCATGCATGAAATGTCCACGTTGCTTAAATGTAAATAAGGCTTATAAAATATGAGAGTTTTCAACTATAAAATTATCTCTTAAGCATAACAGAAAAAAATCTTCACTGGTAGAAGATATTGGACACGTTTTAAATAATTTAGCTAAATATATGGATCAGTCTTTACTCTTCAGAAAACAGAAATAGTCTGAAGCCATCATCTCTGAAATATGATGTCATGTATTTAGAACACTGTTTTTCAACTCCTGTCCTCAGGACCCACTAACAAGCCAGGACTTAGGGATTTCTCTGCTAGAGCACAGGTGTGGTGATCAGAGGCTCATTCACATTGATTAACTCACCTGTGCTCTAACAAGGAAATCATCAAATCCTGGCCTGTTAGTGGGTCCTGAGGACAAGAGTTGAGAACCACTGATTTAGAGCATTACATTGGAATGGACAGATGTGTAATTCAAGGAAAGTAACAAATACTGCAAGAAGTAGTGTTAGATAAAATAGACATAAAAACCTATTGCAAACCAAAAGGTAACTGTGAGGAAATTAAGCTCTTTTGGGGATAACTTGTTTGGGAGTACCAGCAGTCTTGAGGGGTACCACAGATCACCTTTGGGGATTCACAGTGGTGGAGTTTGCTGTTGTTTTTCTTTGAGAAGCACAGAGTCTGCTCACAGTTATGCCGACAGCACCATTGTAACTCTCTCCAGCCTCTGATGAGATAATGTTGGCTCTTTCAGGCCAACAACTCGAAGTTTCCTTCAGTGTAATCAGAGGGAGATTTGTCCCTCTCAGTTCTTCCACCCAAGACAGCAGGGACAACTTGCACTGATGTGACCTACATGTTCCTTCATTAGAAATGTAAACATGCATCACAGTGCATGTGAAGGGAGACAGAGGATGGGAAAAAAAGTTCATCCTCTTTCTGGGGACATTAGCAGCAGACTAAAAGGAGCCTATTAAGCAACTGGGGACACTAAACAGCTACTTTCTTTGCATATAAGGTAGCACCACCAAGGAATTGTGATAGCTGTAGAATTATGCACTTACCTGTAGTGGGAGTACTCTTATTTTAATCAGCAGGAAATATATTTTTTCATAATTAATTAAATCTCCTATGTGTTGCACTAGCTATTATTGTGTAAAATACATTTTTTTTTGTACTGTAACCTTAATATTTTGCTGGCACAACAAGCTAGTTAGTTCTATGTGTTGCCAAACTTATCTTTCTCTGTGCTAATAGAAATACCACCTGGGTGTGGGCTCTGCCCAGATTTATTGAAAGCACAGCATGTAGTGATAATGGCCCAACACATATATTAATTAATATAAAGTGCCACACTGCCACCAACAAATAAAGGTTCATTTATTAAAGACTATTATTATTATTACATGAAATACGCTTACTCATAGAAAAGCCATAGAAATCATTGCTTCCCAAGGTACCCAAAACTGAACTCCATACCCCAGATGAGATCTAACCAAAGATTTACAAATAGGTAAAATTATATTCCTGTTTTGTGCATTTATACACTCATTTAAAGTCCCTACCGGAATGAAATTGTTCCAGTCAGTGTAGGTTCCACAAATCATGTGACAGACGTGATAACATACTCTGTCCAACATTAATCTCTGGAGATTGCTCAATGATAATGACAAGTATGAAGTTTCACAAACAGTTTCAGAAACCATCCAATCACCCAGTCTCTTATGGCAAACATCCATTACTAGCCTAGATGCATAAATATCAATCACACTGCATACCCATTACAAAACATTGGCCTAGTGTAACATTTTTTTTTGACACACAGATTCGTGAGGTTATGGTAAAACATAGTTTATTAATAATACAAGAAATAAGGTAACCCACACGGATCCAGTAGATACAAGATGAATCAATACTGACACAGGTCAGGTTACAATAGTATACAGTAACCCACACGGGTCCAGTAGATACAAAATGATACAATACTGATGCAGGTCAGGTTAACAGTTCGTGTGAATCCTTGACGAGACAGTGGAGCATAGGAAACTACTAGCCAAGGGATATCAGCAGGCCCTAGTAGTACTGAGGTCAACGGAGACGCTCTATGCAGAGAGTGACACCAGGAGAGAATGAGCCACAACTGAGGTGGCGGAGTAGGAGGCCACTACTACCCCCTATACTTAGGGTAGTCAGGACAGAGTAGGAAACACGGAGACAATCGAAGGCCCTGGACAAGTGACAGACTGACAGAGACCCTAGACAACCCAATCTGGGACAATAGGACTGTAGGGTTCTGATAGCAATGACAGAGGGTTTGCCCAAACATATAGGTACAGAATACTGCCAAAGCAGTATCAGGAAAGGTATTCCCAGACTGCCAGAACAGTCAGAGGGTAACTGAGCAGCAGAATCTCACAGTGTACCGCCAACCAGTGGCTGCTAATGACTGTGACCCTGAAGTGCAACAGCACCAACCCACAAGGGGTTAAACGGACGCTCAGACCTGGAATCGGCTGCAAGGCCGTGGAGCCTAACTGAGGAGCCCAGAGACTAAACCAACCTCAGAGGTAAGTGGTGGACAGGTCAAGCATACCGGGGTGCTAACCCAACAGATCTCAAACACCGAAATGTAAGGATCATGATAGCGCACAGAAACGGAGACTGGGTCACAGTACAGCAGCGCTGCCATAGCAGTGCGAATACGGAGGCAACAAGAGGACTGTCAAGACAGACAGTAAACAGGCACAGGAGGGAAGCCCTCCAGACGGGACACAGAGCAGGAACGTCAGCCAAGCCGGGTCGGTACACGGAGCAGGATCTTCAACCAAGCCGGGTTGGTACACGGAGCAGGAACGTCAACCAAGCCGGGTCGGTACACAGAGCAGGAACGTCAGCCAATCCGGGTCAGTACATAGATGTTACGGTTTTCTGACATTCAGACCAGGGTATGAAGTAAAAACACAGTTTTATTGAAAATAAAACAATGCCCCTAAAGGCCAGCACAGGAATAGCAGTAATGGCAATAATGACAAAGTGAATGTACACAATGATAGTGATAGGTGCTATGAATGGATAGGGAATATTCCCCTAAAGGGTTAACAAATGCAATAGGTGAGATATAAACAAGATTGGCCAACGCCCGGGATAAATAGCAGTCTCTGGAACACAGTCTCTCAATAGCTTGATAGAAATAAGTAACTGCACTGAATACACTCTCAAGTTGGTAGCGCAACAAAGTCCAGAACTGAGCCAATACCACCACCATGGGCTACAGAGGAATGCTATTGCCACGCTGTAGTGATCAGAACCAAAATCGCCCTTAACTGGAAAAGTAGTAACCCTGCGTGTGCCACTTGGATTGTGCCCAGACACCCCTTGGGTGTTATACTGATGGTGACTGCACAAGCTGTAGTAGAGCCGGCGCCCTCTGAAGTGCAATGGGAAATGTAACTTCAGCGTCTGTGGGCCGGAGCCCGAACACCCCTCTGGTGCCGTACCAAATGATCACAGTGGGAGCGAACAGGCTACCAGAATACGAGCACGGAGCAGACAAGGCTCTGAGGGTGAATGAGAGACACACAGAAGCACTCAGAGTAAAGGCTCAAGTCAGGAAACGTATGCTTGGCAAGATATGTCGGAGGCACTAGACCGGAGACTACAGGCACTGCAAGGGTTAAGTGGTTCTGTACAGGAGCGAGCACCTTGGCAACCAGCAGAAGGCAAAGCAACCTCAGGCTACAGCTACTGACTAGTGAGAGGAACAGTGAGTCGCTTAAAAAGTTCAGAATGTCGCTGGAGCGACTGGAAAGATGCAGGAACACAGGAACAGCAGGCAGACTGGAACGGCAACCGGAACAGCAGGCAGAACCGGAACGGTAACTGGAACAGCAGGCAGGCCGGAATGGCAACCGGAACAGCAGGCAGAACGGAACGGTAACTGGAACAGCAGGCAGGCCGGAATGGCAACCGGAACAGCAGGCAGAACCGGAACGGTAACTGGAACAGCAGGCAGACCGGAATGAATCACAGAGCAGGGTCG
This sequence comes from Rhinophrynus dorsalis, assembly GCA_037306005.1. Classification (NCBI taxonomy): domain Eukaryota; kingdom Metazoa; phylum Chordata; class Amphibia; order Anura; family Rhinophrynidae; genus Rhinophrynus; species Rhinophrynus dorsalis. Next base: position 96,970,046 of record CM074724.1, on the reverse strand, counting down.
TCAGCCAGAACCGGGTCAAGTCACGGAGCACGGCCGTCATCCAGAGCCGGGTCAATTCACGGAGCAGGGTCGTCAGCCAGAGCCAGGTCAAATCACGGAGCAGGGTCGTCAGCCAGAACCGGGTCAAATCACGGAACACGGCCGTCATCCAGAGCCGGGTCAATTCACGGAGCAGGGTCGTCAGCCAGAGCCAGGTCAAATCACGGAGCAGGGTCGTCAGCCAGAACCGGGTCAAATCACGGAGCAGAAGCAGGAGAAGAGTCAGACTAGCCGGGTCGGTACACAGGAGACACAGGAATACGGCAACAAGGTGCAGCAACAGGAACACCACGAAAGGGCAACTGACAAGTGCCCAAGCTCCAGCATATAACGGCACATCCTGGGCGGGCCAATCAGTCTCCACCAATGCACAGGCAAATCAGGACAGATTGACAGAAAGTCACGGGGACCGTGTTAATAGAGCAGGAACATCAGCCAATCTGGGTCGGTACACAGAGCAGGAACGTCGGCCAGGCAAAGTCGGTACACGGAGCAGGAACAAAAACAGGCAGAGTAGTCAGTCAGTCCGGGTCATACAAGGATTCACACTGGAAGTCAGGAACAAGTGCTAGCGAATGGAGCACCACGAAAGGGCGTCCATGAAATGACAGGGCTGAGTATTTAAGGGCTAGAACTGGGCGGAGATAGGACCCATCAGCCAATAAAAGATAGGCAGGAAGTAAACCGGACATAACAATGTCGCCAGAGGAATCACAGGCACCGTGATAGTACCTCCCCCTCAAAGATCCTCTGTGGCTGGGGGGGGGTTGCCGCTGGAAATACGTTTTCTAACACTATGGGGACACAGTGCTGTTGCACACAATTGCCTTTTGCAATGCAGGGGTCCGTTTTGCGAACTTGGATAATTAACTGTGTCAAGCAACATTGTCAGGAGTATTACCAGTGAGTGAATGTGTGTATATTGTTTTATTTGATTCACATTTGAATGATTTTACTTGACTTATCCTTTTGATTAGCAGTGCAAATGATATATTCCATAAACTGTACGGTCACTGTACAATGTGTTCGTACATCAGTGTCAGTCAAAGCTTTGAAATACAGTCACATTGTGTAAATTTGCTATACAAAGCTTCCAATACATTCGACACATTAAAAGCCACACTTAATGTACCTTCAACTATTTAAATGTGAAGGGCCAATGCAACACAAGCCATTGTATTTACATGCATTAGGGAATGGAATGCAACTCATGCTTAATCATTACCCAACCACAATGTAAGCGTCTTATCATTAACCATTTCACTGCCATACCCTTCCCTAATGAATCACAATGCATTGCCTACTTCCCTCACATTCAAACACTTCAATGCGATGCTTTCAATGTCTCACATGTATTGCAAACATTGTATACCTCATTTACAGTGTCAGTCTATATTTCAAAACTGATGTACGGAACGCATCACACATAAATGCGCTGCCTAACTTTCTGCTACTCAGATGCTTCACAGGCCCATGGCCCAAACATACTGATACAACGTATTACTGTGGGACACAGCACACACCCAACTCAAGGCATCTAATGTACACATGACACCACAAAATGGAACCCTGTGTGGGACATATGAAGCACCCAAGTGAATGCCTTTGGCAGACACACGATGTGGACACTTCCCATCCACAGAGGACACCACCTATACAACTCACAAACACTTGAGTGCTGTACATGTGCTCATCATTCAAGTTGGAACACAGTAAGTCACGTTATGCAGTCTGTAAGCCTTTTACTACAAATACCATATTGGAAAACACATCCAACACTTCAGAACATTCTGTCATGAGTATTTGGGGCCAACGGATTAATTCTCCATAATATAATGTCATTTTTCATAGTTGCATTGTTGTTAAATAACTTCAGTTTATTCTTGTTAAAGTGAGAAGTGCCAGCGCTTTATAGCCTATACATTTTAGCACTATTAGCTGACATTTAGCTCCTTCACCTTATATTAAGTGGATATATCTAGCCATGCTGTGTCAGGGAAAGCTGTGTAACTTGCCAATATGACGGTGTATCCTGAATACATCTCTTTACATTGGAGACAAAGAACCCAGTAATGTACTTGGCCATTGCAACACTGTAGCACTCTGGACTTTCCAAAGGTAGAACTAATCGACTTCATTCTAACAGGATTTGATTACAGATTAATTCTTTCCACAAGAATGGCCTGGACTCCTGTACACAACATATACAAACAATGCCCAAGAGGGGGCAGTGTTGATACACGAGTTTACAGGATATACCAGACTCCATTCATTATTTATTTCACCCGATTATCATTTCCCCGATATCTAATAAGAAATTTGTATGCACACATGTTGCTCACATATGATGCAACTCACTTTATATCACACTAGCAAAGTGGGAGGGCATTGGCCTCATTTTAATTAATGAACAACTTTGTCCCTCCTCACTCAGCAACATTGTCCCCTGCATGGAGTCGCACACTGAAAGACTTCATCCCTTGTCACTCATATGCCTCTGTATTGACAATGTCGATGCAGAGGCGTATGAGTGAGGAGGGATGAAGTCATTCAGTGTGTGACTCCATGCAGGGGACAATGTCGATGAGTGAGGAGGGGAGAGAGGTAATGGAGGAAGCGGGTGGCAAATGAGGAGGGTAGAGAGGTATCTCTCCCCTCCAAGATCCTCATCACTGACCCTGCTCTGTGTGACTGAGGGGGAACGGCAGCTCCCAACCATCTTACCAAGCAGCTACAGCTGCTTTGAGAACTAGTAAGTGATTACATTTTTTTAGAAGAGTTGCTAAGTACAATAAAAACTAAATTGCAGGTGGCATTTTACAACAATGCATCACTTTCTAAACCCCTTGGATGCTAGTTACATCTGCCCCCCCACACACACACATTATTCTGTGTGATGATTCTACTAGACTCAAGAGGCAGCAGATCCTAGTGGACAGGGGTCACCGTTATTAAATGTGTATATTAAAATGTGTATATGAAAACAGTTGTTGCTTATTTCATTGTGGTACTAATAGAAAATAATTTTTATGTTAAAGGGTTGGGTGATAGATTTAAATTCAAGTACTTTTTGACCCCATGGGCTATAAGACCAAAGACTAGACAAGTAATGCTAGGCCAAATCAACTGCATCACTGAGGACAAATCCAGTCATAAAAAATCTAATTCTTATTTTATACCTTATATGTAATAAGTAAAATAATTTACATAATTTTACTTCAAGCATGCAATTTTGAAGAAATGCTTTGGAAATCATCCATTTTGTGTGTTTTTTCTCTGCACATGCATACAAACTGCATCATGGAATGTACTGATCATCTAGCAGTACAAACTGCAGGCAGAACTTGTGCTTCAGCTTCCAAATACTTATCTGATTATTCTTATAATCAAATTCATCCTTAAATAGTTTTTTTCCTTTTCTCTCCAAGATATCATCTTGGAAATTAGTTTGCTCCTCCAATTTATTAAAATCTCCACATGTCATATTTTTCTATCTCCCTGTTTTTTAATTAAATATTTGGATTGAACGCCAATAATTTATCTTCTCTATATCCAATCAATAATTGCATTAAATTGTAGAAGCAAACATTTAAAGCATCAGTCCATCTATTGGAAAACTTTTTATCTGGAAATGTTGGTTGTAACCCAAAGCGGAGCCCTTGGGTATCATTTGTATATCCATATACTTTTTCAAAGATACTGTATTTCACCAGTGTCTACATTCATCTTTCAGTAATTACTCCAGTTCCCTATATAAACAATGCATGTCTTTGGAGATGGGGTCATCACTGATTATTTTCTTTGCTCTCAATCCACCAGAGAAAAGTTTCTCGGTTAACTTATTCCTTGTAACTATTCTGTCGTCATAATTTTGCATACTGTGAGAAAAAACAATAACAACGACAAAAAAAGGAGGAGTACTAATAAACACAATGAAATCACACAAAGTCCTTTGAAGCAGCTTTTCGTGGAACCAGGGACGATCCAAGCAGGAAACTGTATAAAAAAAATAGAAGACGCTTCTGGTGCAAAAATGTTTAGAAAAAATATTCTCTCCAACCCGTTACCACTTTAAGAATTACGCTCACAAAACACATATGTTCCTCCATACCAATGTGTGAATGTGTGCCCTGACTTAGGCATATATTATAAAATTGTGTATATTTGTGTCCTAATCTAGGTACGTATACTAAACTATTAAAAATTACCACATGTATTTATTATGGCGAGCTAGCGCTGTGGGCTTTTTCTGTTTCTGATTTTGTTTTCACAGTTCTCCTTTGCTCATTCAAGCTGCATTTCACATATTTTCACTAAAAATACACATATAATGATATTTAAAATTTCTTTCTTTCTTAAAGGTCCTTAAAGGCATGTTATTTGGCTTGCTTTGAATTTAAACACCTTGTCTGTTCAAAATTGCTATTCCTTATTTGGCCTGTGGGGGTGGTAAACAATGGCTTTTAAATGGGATTGAAGGACCCACAATCCTCTTTTACCGGTGTACACCTCTTGCAGGCCAAGGAAGTTTTATACCAGGCAAGTCCTCTCTTACACCTTTTAAATTAGTAGTGTGTTCTTTTGTTTTTAATTGCATACACTGTGTTACATAATTAGGTACACGTTTCCTTATAACATCTTCAGCTGCTTCTTCAGACTCAGAATTTTAATTTATTTTAATGTTAGATAGGAATTAGAGGTACAGTAGAGTAGGTACTTGCCAGAACTTGAGATACCTTGACGGGGTTGGCAAGCTTACATTCTTTGGCCAAATGATGGACTAAATTCTCATTCTTTAATAGTTTAGTATACATACCCAGGTTAGGACACAAATATACACAATTCTATTATATATGCCTAAGTCAAGGCACACATTCACACATTGGTATGGAGGAGCGCAGGTCTGTTCTTTGTCTTGCTGCTATCTAGATGCCAGTTATTTAACACTTTTTTATTTATTTACCACATGTATTTATTTTGGTGAGTTAGCTCTGTAGGCTTTTTCTGTTTCTGCTTTTGTTAAAAGACATATGTGTTCACTGAAATCTGCACAGAAGGGATTTTATCACTGTCCCCACAACAGTATTGATATCACAGGTATCTTCTTAAATGTCTGAATAGAGCAACCAGAATCCAGAAAAATAGAGGATAAATCAAGAGGGCTCCCAATAGTGCCTATTATCCAAATGAGAATTGTATGTTCAAAATGTAAGTTATACTCACAAAATTGATAGTGGCAAGGGGCATATGCCCACTGACATCAACATGAGCCTGCAGAGATATTGACCTGTCTCTGCTCAGGTTACTTCACTTGATAGGAAAGGAAATCCAAGAGGGTGCTACTTTAAGTCTCCAAAAAACTTTTTAATAACAAAATTCACCAATTTTACATCACAGGACAAAAATCCAAATTATTATTAAAAAAATGATGATATAAAAACAAGGCTAGCTTGGTAAAACATTTCATAGTCACCTGACTACTTCATCAGAATCTGCTAAGCCAGAAACAAAGAAGACAAAGCAGCAACATCAAAGCACCATTTAAAATACCTCTCCCTATTCCATGATTGGTTGAGTGCTAAATCACACTGAAATTGGCCCAAACAGTATCCATATAAAATTCACTATGCCACAGGTCAAAAAAACACAACACTATACAAATACATATTTTACTTGTTTTAAAAACTGAGGCCTGTGATACATTGAAATATATAAACATTTCTAAACTAGAAGTATGTTATTTTAGATCACACAAAACTGGAAAGAGTCATAATATTCACACCGACTGTTAGGACCTGGAAGTATCTAGATCTATGGTAATAATATTATATAAAAACACGGTTATCATTTGGAAACTGTAAGTATTCAACTAGAAAACCTAAATAATAAAATTTGACATTATTCCCACCTGCAATAATGAGCAAAAAACACAACCAATCATCAAAAAAGCTTAACATTGCATTACTGGAAGTGAAAAAACTACAATGTTTTCAAATTGAAAAGAAGTCAGATGATGGAACACAATCAATATGTGTTACGGTTTTCAGTCACTCAGACACGGATGGTTTAGTAAAACCCAGTTTTATTAAGCAAAGGAAAAGTACTGTAGTACATACAGAACAGTGGATAATATAAATGCAATACAAGTCACAGATACAAGAACAGTAGTGTAGGCAGTAAAGGTATCCCCTGAGTAACCCAGGATCTGGACTAGTACAGCAGCAGGGAGAATCTGGTCCTGAAACTGAGAATACCATCGGGTGTAGCAGGAACGTTAGACCAACTACTGGGGCTAGCAGGCCCTGGTCGTGAGGAGTAGCCCCAACAGCAGTCTCCCTAGAAAGTTCAGTAGTATTACAGGAGTAGGCAAATTGGAAAAGGCAACAAGATCCCTAGAGCGCTAGGAAGGTCAGCAAGACTGACTGGAACTGAGGCAACAGAATCCCTAGAACTCTAGGAAGGTCAGCAAGACCGAACACCTAGTACTCTAGGTGTGTAGCGATACTGACAGTAAGTGGCCAGGCAACCAGACCCCTAGTATGCTAGGTGGTAAAGCGATACTGACAGTAAGTGAAAAGGCAACCGGACCCCTAGTACGCTAGGTGGTGAAGCGATACTGACAGTAGAATGGCAAGGAAACGGAATTCCTAGTATGCTAGGTGGTGAAGCGATACTGACAGTAGAATGGCAAGGAAACGGAATTCCTAGTATGCTAGGTGGTAAAGCGATACTGACAGTAAAATGGGAAGGCAACTGAACCCCTAGTACGCTAGGTGGTAAAGAGATACTGACAGCAAATGGCGAGGTAACTGAACCAAACGAAGGGACTAAGGCAACCAGCTTGTGACCGGAGTCACTAACCCACGCACCAGCCCAAGGTAGGGCAATGGATGCTTCAGACCCCAGACAGGCCCTAAGGCCGCACAGACAGAGACTAACGAGGCGCACAAGGAGCAGTACCAACCTCGTAGTGGTGGAATGACAAGCTGTGCTGGGTCAAGCGCAAAACAGATGCGGGTACACTGGGAGAAGAGACACACCGTGCCTGACAGGCACTGTTGGAGCAGGGCAAGCAGATAGCTGAGTAGGAATTCGTAGCAGGATAGGCAGCCAAACTGGATCACAACGGAAGTCAGGTGCTGGCGATCGAACAGGAACGTAGTCAGTCTAGCCGGGTCATACACAGGATACCAGGAACCACAGGAACAAACACTAGATACTGGTACACCACGAAAGGGCGCTGCCATAATGATAGCGACAAGAATATAAAGGCAATCGGTAGAAGGAGTCAGCGTTGATCACCAATAAGAATGCAGTAAGGAAACAACCAGGAAGTAGCAATGTCACAACCAGAGGAATCACGGGCACCGTGATAATATGGCTATGCATTCCAATCTACCAAGATGCGTTCCAATGTGTTCAACTTGGATTGCACAGTAAACATCCTAGAAGATATCCCGAAAATGTTCATTAGCACTTCAACAAAAAACATTTTTGACATATAGTACTTATTCCACACAATGCTTATCTCGTGGGTCAACAAACCAAAAGAATGTGACGAGCGCACACCGAGAAAGAGCAAAATGAAGCAGTTTGCTCAAGGCATGTGTGGCCTCTCAGGTGCTGCTCAAGTCACGTTTTTCGCTCCCATGTGCCATTGCAGAGAGGAAATTTCCATATTCATATCAGTCTGGTCCCACCCACAGGCAGTCCAGCCCCGAAATGTCAGGCAAATCCTCTCCGCACGAGAGAAACAGCACAACCCCAGATGTACGTTTCGGTCTATGTGGACCTCGTCAGTGGGATGCAGCTGTTCCCCTCTAGGCACACAGAAGCAAGGGCCCATGCCTGGGATACCCTTCCACTTAGGGAGACAACAAACCAAAAGAATGTGACGAGCGCACACCGAGAGAGCAAAATGAAGCAGTTTGCTCAAGGCATGTGTGGCCTCTCAGGTGCTGCTCAAGTCACGTTTTTCGCTCCCATGTGCCATTGCAGAGAGGAAATTTCCATATTCATATCAGTCTGGTCCCACCCACAGGCAGTCCAGCCCCGAAATGTCAGGCAAATCCTCTCCGCACGAGAGAAACAGCACAACCCCAGATGTACGTTTCGGTCTATGTGGACCTCGTCAGTGGGATGCAGCTGTTCCCTTCTAGGCACACAGAAGCAAGGGCCCATGACTGGGATACCCTTCCACTTAGGGAGACAACAAACCAAAAGAATGTGACGAGCGCACACCGAGAAAGAGCAAAATGAAGCAGTTTGCTCAAGGCATGTGTGGCCTCTCAGGTGCTGCTCAAGTCACGTTTTTCGCTCCCATGTGCCATTGCATCCCTTTCAAAACAGAAGTGTACAATTGAAACCAAATGTTCACCTGCTTTAATATTGAACACCATGTTATTTGTTATCACTAGACCTAATATATTGTTATTTCTTGACAGCCCTTCAACCATTTGTGATATATAGCAACTCCTAAGCATGCTTATAAACCTGCTTCCCTTAACCAGTTAGCCTCAATTTCTACCCACAAGGTCTCCACACTATGGCCAGTTTCCTCTCAAATATCTCCCCTTAGGAATGATGTTAGATCTGTTTTCAAATATAAACATACACGCCTCTTCCTTGTCTATTAATCCTGTTTCTCCTAAACAGGGAATAACCCTCAATATTTACAGCACAATCATGTGCATCAACCCACCATGTGTCAGTTATACCAGTTATGAGTTATGTCCAAATGCTCATTAACCAACAGCAATGCCAGTTCTTACATTCTACCTGTCATACTTCTTGCACACGCCAACACACAATTAATTTGTCGTCATTATGTTTTTTACCTACTACTTACATTTTTTTCTACATCCACATTTAATAGGAATTCCTCGCTATTAGCTACATTTCTCCCCACCCCTTCTCCACTCCCATGATCCTTTACTTGTACCCAGTTCCTTTCTACACCATTGGCAAAATAGTGCAAAATTATAATCCTGTTGAAGGCATGGCAAATTCATGGCGATGTCAGCAGATTGTACAGGATTTGTGGTGGGTTCACAGGGATATGATGGTGAAAACATCTCAGTGCATAATGTTAATATATCACTGACACAAATTTGCACCATATCCTGGCCCTGTATCGACCTTTAGTGCATCTCCCCCAATATGTTTTCACTCTGTACAGATCGATTTATGGACATCTGTAAAATGATTACATATATGTGTTTTATTTTCTGCATAATAACTATATTCATAGCAGATCAAATTGTATATAAAGCTACCTATAGGCAGTGTAAAGTTAAGGAAAGTCAGCTAGTACCTTCAAGCTGCAACATCACTGTAACTAAAGGTGTGACATATAAAGGATAAATGATTTCTAAGCTACCAGGACCTGAGTATCCAAAAATGCAAAAAAACTGTTGCTACAAAGATTTAATAGGATTTTTTTTTATCACAGCAAAAAAAAGTATTTTTAGGAATTATCTTAATAGAAATATGTAAGTGCTGCTTTAAAGGGATAGTAACACTTAAAGGGATAGTAATACTTCGTTTTAACTTTATTTTATTTTGTAGGCATTAAAAAAACACGAAGAATGATATAAGTCTTATCTCTCAAACCTTTATGGTTTAAGAGATATTCACAAACAAAGTATCCCCCCCCCCGTTCAACCAGATCAGAAGGGAGGTGCCCAGGTAGACTGCAGAGAGGGACAATCTTCAATTAAGTAAGGGAAAAAGCTGAAAAACTTGTCAAGGGGGGAAGGGCTTTCATTGTTTTCATACAAAGAAAATTGTCCCCTTCTGTTATCTGTCTGGTCATACAACCTGATTCACATCTGAGAAAAGATGGCTTACACTAGGTAAAAGGGGCAGGGAGGGGAACTTTGCTTGTGAATATCTCATAAACCATAAAGGATTGAGAGATAAGACTTATATCATTCTTCATGTTTTTTTAATGCCTACAAAATAAAATAAAGTTAAAACGAAGTATTACTATCCCTTTGATATGGAAATATATATGTTGTAAGGTTTATTAAAACGAGGGTACTTCGAGAGGTGTTTTATTCAAAGGTTATTGCAGCTGAAACTTGATTTGTTTTTGTTATAGTTTTTGAATGACATGAAATGTTACAGTGGTGCTGTTGCTACACCATCCAGTGGAGGTTTATGGTCAACTGACCAGAGCTGTTCATAAAATGATGTAACAACAGCGCCACTGTAACATTTCAGGCCATTGAGATACTGCATCAAAAACAAATAAAGTCTGGCTGCAATAACTTGTTTTACTCACGAGGACAAACCCTACAATATATTTTTTACGTATTAAGTGTTACTGTTCCTTTAATTAATTTTGATAATGAGTTGCATATATTGGTGAGATTTGAAGTTTGTTATTATCATCCTGTGTTATGAAGTGTGCCTTATCTCGCTCCCCATTATGTATGTTTCCATTATAAGATTTTCTTCTTTTGTTATGATAAGTTTTTATACAGAGAGTGAGATATTATTAACTTTTTAAAAACAATTATTGGTATATGTAACTGATTATCCATTGTATGGCTCCTTCTTACATTAGATTTAAAGTTATGAGAAGTAATGAATTCATTAATGGGATGTATCACCTTACTGCAAGTTTGCCTGGATTCTCGTCGCCATGCCTGGTGCCGATCAGAATGAGGAGACAACGTCATGGAGAAAAAGTAAGCTGTCAAGCTCCATTTCTATAGCATTTAAAAAAAAACAAAAAAAAAAACAACAGAGCATTGTTAGAGTAGGTAAAAGAAAGATATTAAAGGGATAGTAATACTTCATTTTAACTTTATTTTATTTTGTAGGCATTAAAAAAACATGAAGAATGATATAAGTCTTATCTCTGAAACCTTTATGGTTTAAGAGATATTCACAAACAAAGTATCCCCCCCCTCTTCAACCAGATCAGAAGGGAGATGCCCAGGTAGACTGCAGAGAGGGACAATCTTCATTTAAGATAATGGAAAAAGCTGAAAAACTTGTCAAGGGGGGAAGGGCTTTCATTGTTTTCATACAAAGAAAATTGTCCCCTTCTGTTATCTGTACTGTCATACAACCAGACTCACATCTGAGAAGAGATGGCTTACACTAGGAAAAAGGGGCGGGGAGGGGAACTTTGCTTGTGAATATCTCATAAACCATAAAGGTTTGAGAGATAAGACTTATATCATTCTTCATGTTTTTTTAATGCCTACAAAATAAAATAAAGTTAAAACGAAGTATTACTATCCCTTTAAGGCAAACTTGTAGTAAGGTGATACATCCCCTTTAATCTCATTTTCATTGTTATATGTAAATGACAGCCTATTTTATGACTCTTTATTTTATGTGTCAAACAGGCTATTGGATTTTTTTATTTTATTTTAGGTAAACACTGTTTAATTTGGGATTCAGCTGATCATCATTCCCATAAGAGGATTGCGTTGATCCAGGGATACCTGATAAGGGGCAGATTAATGTTGCTATTCTCCAGTTGTTGGTTTCTCAACCAGGTGATAACCTTCTGTAGGTATACCTATTTTGTATTATTTTACTGTATATATTGTTGATAGGTGGTCTATAGAAGCACGATGAGTGCCCCTTTTCTTGGTACTTTGTTTTATTTCTTTTTTGTTTGAGGAGTCACCTTTGGGGAACATCCACTGCCAAGATATCTGTGTGGTGGGCAGTAACAATATCCCCAAAGGCATATAAAACCTCAAGTAAAGATTCTTCTTTATGGCATTATATAAATGCGAATAGAAAATCATCAGCTACATTTTTTTCTGTAAGGTATCTGAAAAGTATTAACGCTATGAATTCCTTTCTTTACCTTTTTCATTAGAGTGTTGTAAATGGAATTTGGGTTGTAGGAGGGATCAAGAAGATTGTTATAGGAGAGAAAGTGGGTTCGATGGTCAGCCTTTCGAGGAGCTGGGAGACAAAAGGAAGGAGATGGGGTGAAAATTTGATAGACAGGAGAGGTCAAGAATAGGTTTCTTTTGAGTTGGTATGATTAGTGCAAGTTTGACTGCTGAGGAGAATATGCCGGTAGTAATGGACAAGTCGAATAGATGGATAAGAGTTGGGACTGTGGAGACTAATGAAAGATATAAGAGGTTGAAATAGAATTGGGCTGAGTGGGCTGGTAGTTAGGAGGGAGAATTATAGGAGCTTCTTAACATCTTCATCTGATATTGGGGTAAATGAGTAGAGGGGAGAGCTGTGTGTGGGGAGAGGACAGGTCTAGTGGTATGGAGTATAGTTAAAAACAGGTGGTGGTCTTGTCCCCAAATTCAATTTTTATGGAAAGATATAACCGGTTATATAAACAGGATATTCAATCCTTCTATGGATCTTTCCCCATCCCAAGTACTGCTCCATATGTCTTTGCCTGAGATTGGACATATGAAAAGATCAATGTTACTACATATTCTTATTGCCACGAAACTAGAAGTAGCCAAATGTTGGAAGACGGATGTTCTTCCAACTCGGGCAGTTATTAGACAACACTGCCTACATCAGTTCCACATGGAAAAAAAGATGGGTTCTTAGGGCATGGTTAAAAAAGGATGGTTTGAGTCCTGGCAAAATGCGATAGGTGTACTTACTATAATGCACTGACTCTCGATTATGGGCCATAACTTTTTCGCCTCTCTAATCCCAGTGATGTGTGTTCTGTCTGTTTTACTGTTTTATGTAAAGTTATTCTGTTTTTCTCTTTTTGTACAGATAAAAGAATGTAATAAAGAAAAAAAATGTAATTCTGGATTGCATCAAGCTTGTGTAAAATAGGTGAAAAGATCATTGAAAGTGAAGGTAGTGGTTGGGAGTGTAGGGGACAGTAAGGACTTAAAAATGGAGAAAGATGTGGAATGCACAATGGAGAGAATATGTTGAAAATTGAAATATATGAGGGTTGGCAAGGGTGTTAAGTTTCCTCCAATGAGGATCAGCAAAGCATGAGCACCTTTGGAGGTACCTATTAATTTTTGTATGCCATGGCTATGGCTTGATGCATCAGGGATGCTATTGCATGTCAGGGGCTACTTTATCAAGAGCAGATGTTAAAATTACATTTTACAGTGAAGTGCAGGTTCAAGCCAGATGGAGGTAGTGATGAAAGACGAGAGAGTTTCAAGAGAGGTGGATAGTTATTGTGTATTAATGCCCTGTAGATTTTGATATGTGTGAGGAGCTGGTGGGATGGTGTGTTGATGAGAAGTAGTGAGGTCACAGGTAATACATTTTTGATCTGAGAAAGGGAAAAAGGAGCATGAGAAGTCCGATATCGAAATGAAGTGGCAAAAGACAAGATCAAGGGAATAGCCATTAGAGTGTGTAGCCAAAGTAGTCCACTGTGACAGACCAGTGGAAGAGGTGAGTGATAGGAGCTGGAAGGCAACAGGGGCATTAGGGTTGTCAGCTGGGATGTTGAAAACACTCATTATGAGTTTGGAGATATCCAGAGCCGGATTTACATCTCAGGAGCCTGTAGGCACAGAAATCTGAAGAGCCCCCCCCCACCGGCCATCTCCACTGGACACCTCCACAATGCTCCTAATCTCCACATTGCCCCCATCATCTCCTTATTGCCCTTACATTGCCCCCATCAGCTCCAACTTGCCCCCCATCAGCTCCACATTGCCCCCACCATCTCCATATTGCCCTCACATTGCCCCCCACCCCATCAGCTCCAACTTACCCCCATCAGCTCCACATTGCCCCCACCATCTCCATATTGCCCTTCATCGGCTCCAACTTGCTCCCCATTAGCTCCATATTGCCCTCCATCGGCTCCAACTTGCCCCCCATTAGCTCCACATTGCCCCCACCATCTCCATTTTGCCCTCACATTGCCCCCCCCTTAGGCTCCAACTTGCCCCCACCATCTCCATGTTGCCCTCACATTGCCCCACTTCGGCTCCAACTTGCCCCCACCATCTCCATGTTGTCCTCACATTGCCTCCCCCCATTGTCCGTGTCATATCCCAGCCCTCTGCATTCCTGAATAGGAGACCGCGCGGGAGCTCCAGCAGCTACAGGAGGTACAGATGACAGATCTTCTGCCAGGGAGGTAGGAAATGGAAAACGGGGAGAGGTAGTAAACGGACAATGGGTGGGGCAGGCAATGTGAGGGCAACATGGAGCGGGTGCCGAGGCTAACTTAAAAAAAAATAATAAAATAAAATTAAAAAAAGCATTCCCAATTACAGGCGCCCCTCTGTGGGGTGCGCCTGTAGGCAGATGCCTTATTGTAAATCCGGCCCTGGAGATATCAGTGGGAAGAAATGATGAAGCCAAGCAGAAAGGTTGCAAAGAAATTGGTAGGTCCTGGTGGTGCATACATGACTTACATTCACAGAGAAAATGGAGGGAAGAGGCTGACTGAGTGTACTTCAAAGGAAGAGAAATAGAAAAATGGAACAAGTGGGAGTATATTATAAGTGCAGTTTGAGGAGAGTATCATACCTATGCCACCTCCTTCCCTACCTCCTGGTCTAGGAGTGCGAGAGAGATGCAGGCCATTGTGAGACAGTGCAGCAATGGTGGTGGTGTCTTAAGCAGAAAGATAGGTTTCTGAAATGGCAAGGAGAATGAGAGAATTGGAATTTTATTACATGACCTAAGGCTTCATATTATTCTTTAACTTTCTTTACTGTTCCCATAGCAGCAAAGATACAGATCTATTCAAACAGAAAAACGTTATAACATACAAACATTTTCATCCCTTTAGAAGCCCATGAACCAATCAGTGCACAGCAACTCCTATAACTGACAATCTCCTCATAAACACTTCCTCTTTCTTTGCTGCTCCACAGGGAAGATAAGTATATTGTTTCTTCTTTTATAGTATTTTAAAAAATGACAATATATATTTACTATGGTGAACAGATTATGTGTTTATTTTTATTCCCACGTCAGTATCCTCCTCTGGCAATTTGTTCTGATTTTATATCTATATTGTTTTTCTCACTTTATTCTTATTCTTATATTATTCTTCATTCTTCCACTCTTCCCTAGATTCCACCCCTGGTTATTCAAAGGAGGATATTATTTATATTTTTCCATATTTTGATCGTATTATCTTATCATTAGTGATTTGATTCTTATTTTACCTCAGGTGTTTTAGCCTGATCGTTCAAGATGTCCCACAACAAAAATATTCCTTCTCCCTCCACCCCCTAAAATCTAAATAACCCTTTAGATGATAAAGTCATCTGTCAGTAGACGACATCGGTGGCCATCTTCCTTTTGGGCATTTCACCCTTTTGGCAGTGTGCGCATGAGCAATAATTCATTTTATGAGGTAAAACGATTGGAGCAGTTCTATCCAGATGTTTGTGGTTGTATTCTTTTAATATCTCAGCAATTTAAATATTATATATATTTGACTATAAAATATATTTATCATTTCCCCACTTTTTACCACAGAACTCATTATCATATAGTCTGCATTATCAAGATATGTCCGCAGAGCCTTTGGGTGTCTATGATGAGCATATTCAAGCTCTGATGGATGCATCAATTAATAATCAGTTTCCAAGGCTATTACAACTTGTATGGACAACATTTCAGAAACCCTGACTAAGTCATTGGTAGAAGTACACTACACAAATAAACAAGATCTGATTGTTAAATGTATATCTGAATCTATCCCTACTGGAAATCCAGAGATTATTATATCAGATAATTCCCCTCAGGAGTCAATTCAGGAGACAAAGAGGGGTAAAAGAAAATTAAAATCAAAAAAATTTGCTTCATTGAAAGAGGCTCATAAGAGTCTTATAATGAACATGCTAGTAACCCTAGCATGAGATACAGTGGCTCATTCCCACACAAGAGAACCTCTACTTGGGAGGAAGTTCTTCCAAACAGATCTCACCATAAAACTGATCCACTTAATTTATCTTCCTCTTCAGAAGATTCTTGCAAATCGGTAGAAAAAGATTCTGATAATTCAGAATCAGAATGGACTGATAGTCCAAATTCTAACATTGTTAAGATTAAACTTACTTCTAAGAATGATGGTTCAGGGACCATTTTAGACAATCAAGGTGAAATGTTGTTTGATCCTGAAGGGATTAAACATCCCAGATCATCAGAATGGATCCCTAGGAACCATGTAGCTAAATATATAAACTTTTGGATAATGAAATCCTTAGATAATAAGGCCAAAAACAAACTAAGGTCAGAATGCCCAAGGCCTTCAATTCATAAAGTTTGTGAGACACCTGTTCTTGACCCCCATACGGGGAAGAATATCAGAAAGGGGATTGACAGATGCCTCAAAAGCTGTCAAGAAAAACTGTTAGACATTGTTGGGCCGTTAGCTAAAATCTTTGATATAACAGAGGAATCTCTGTGATAAGACCCATTTGTACATATCCGTGTTACTGGGATGGAACCAAAAGGCTTCCTGTTTGTTGGGCAATGACAACATGGCCCTGTATCAGTGAAAGAACAAGAGAGTGACACCAAGTAACCTGAAGAAGCTGGAGAGTGAGGAATAGAGAGTGAAGCTAGAGATCGCAGGCAGTGTGGCACTATACCCTTGCTGTGGCCTAAGCCAAACTTAAAGGGAGCTGTCTGTGAAGCCAGATAACAGGATGGGTACAGACCACATTGCTAGGCAGGTAACATGGTGTCGGAGGTTGGATACCAGCTGAAAGAGGATTGTCGAATATGAAGACTGAAGGACTGGCTGGGAAGCCAGGAGTCTGGTAGTCCTACAGAGGCAGAGTCGTAAGCCAGAAGTTGGGTAGTCATACAGAGCCAGAGTCGGAAGCCAGGAGTTTGGTAGTGATACAGAGCGGGAGTCGTAAGCCAGGAGATGGGTAGTTGTACAGAGAGGGAGTCGTAAGCCAGGAATCGTGTAGTCGTACAGAGCCGGACTCGTAAGCCATGAGTTGGGTAGTAGTACAGTGCCGGAGTCTTATGCCATGAGTCAGAGAGAAGACAAGGTTGAGTCAAGTCAAGGTCGGAGCCAGTAATCAGAAATCAAAGATCAGCGGCTAAGTCAGACGTAGGCCAAGGTCATACACAGGAATCACTAAACAAACTGGAACTCTTGAACACAATACGGTTCGAAGATTGCACAGCTTCAAGGCGTTCAGGCAGTGCTGAACAACAGGAGGAGATGGAGAAGTAGAAATGATAGTGGTGGACAGCATTTACATGAGAGAGTCATAGTGCTGGACAGCGTATCCTGGCAGTGCCCCCTCTTAATGGGCAGCCTCCGGACGCCCAGGATGGAGGCAATTAAATTTGTTGACCAGGGTAGGGACATGAACATCTAAAGTGGGAACCCATGATTATTCCTCCTGACCATAGCCTTTCCAGTTAACAAGGCATTGAAGATGACCTCGTATATGGTGGGAGTCTATTCATATTCTTTTTGGTCATTAATTAATGGAGGGGTGGGATGATCCTTGGAAGGGAAGAAGTGATTTTGGACCACTGGCTTAAAAAGGGAAACGTGAAAGGAATTGGAAATCTTATTCATGGATGCGAGTAGATCCAGAGAATAGGTGACAGGAGAGAGATTGGATGAGATGGGAAGGGACCAATGAATCAAAGCCCCAACCTTTTGGACAGTTGCTTAATGAGGAGATTTCGGTTGGATAGCCAGACTTTGTCTCCAGTTAAGTAGGTTGGTTCTAGTGATCTGTGTTGATCAGTGAATCTTTTCTATTGTTTCATGGATTGGTGGATTTGTCTTGATATCTTAGTCCAGTGCTTACTGAGGCTTTTGACTCTATTGTCCACAGCCAGAACTCCTAGATCTTGGGAAGGTGGAAGGATACGTAGGTAGGGATGGGTGAAAATTTCCGCCTCAAACTGAATTCCGCAAAAAATGGCACTTTCCTCTTGGCGGAAAATTTCCTGCGAAAAGTGCAGATTTTCTGCTTTTTTCGCCTAGCTCATTCCATTGAAATCAATGGGAACATAGAAGTTACACAGAACACATAGCAAATATTATTTTATTTCCCAAAGGCATAGTATAAAAGGGGCATGAGGGTGCCTGTGTTGGTGGGGTGTGGGGAAAGAATCAGTTGAACAGGGGATGATTTTTGGGGGGTTGTTTACTGGGATTGAGGGCAGTTAATAAAAAATATATCCTAAATAAAATAAAATAGAAACCATAAGACATGGTATAAAAGGGTCTGAGGAGGGTGCCTGTGTTGGTGAATGAATGAATCATTTGAACAGGGAATTTGTTTTGGGGGGGGTTCTTGATGGCTATTGGGGGGACAGTTAATAAAAAATAAATAAAATAAGAAATTTGTATTTAAAGTGATAGAGACAGGAACCCCCTGACATAAGCTGCCACTGGGGTGGACTGATACTTGACTTGAAAGAGTATTTTGTAGAGGATGATTTGTTAGATTTGTTGTTAAAGTGTTAGTAATGTCTAAAAAAAGTTTTTTGCATTTAGAAGAGTTTAAAAAGCTGATCTAAATGCAAACAAAACGTATCTCTCAAACCGCTCTGGTTTAAGAGATACGGGCGTTTAAAGTTCACTGTTTCCTACTGACAGCTGTAAAGCTGTCAGCAGGAGATTCGTGTCGGTCGACACGGTGGCGCTTGAGAAGTGCCGCAGTCTCCTTACTTACAAGGAATCCCTTCATTGTAATGGTCTAAAACGTGTGCCTGAACACCTGGTGGAAGAGGAATGATGGGAAAGAGGAAGATGCATGGAGGGTGGAAGAGGAATGATGGGAAAAAAAGATGCATGGAGGTAGAATAAAGCCACAGGAAAAAAAAAGGGCTGGGAAGAACAGTAGATATAGGGCTTGATTTAAATGGCACCAGTAAAACACATGGTAGGGCAAAAACGTGGTACCGTTGGAATTCAGTTGCCCTACCAACATGGACCACAATGAGTGTTACCCCACAGAACCTTGTGACCCAACGTTCTTCATGGGTTTTTATTCCCATCATGCACGCTAAATAGCATGAAAAATCTGTACATCAAAAGAAACTAGCTAACTTTCGGTGTTTGACACAGTGTAAAATCTTCAGCGTAAGCTAAAAAGACACAGTGACCCTCCCAAACACTAACCCTACCCTTGGCCCTACAGTACACCCAACATGAACAATAAAGTTAAACAATACTAGCCTTAGCACTATTCCCTGACCCATACCACAAAGCTGTAACAATTACCTGTAGGTCTGAGGTCCATTGTGATCTCCTACATGCTGGTCTTCTTGAATTCATCTTTAAGTCTTCTTCTCTGAGCTTCTTTCCTTCTTTCTTCATCTTCTGTCTTCATTCTTCTTTTTCTTTCTTCCTCATTCAAGTCAATTCTCTCTGTAAAAAGCAAGAATATTAGATGAGATGCATTGCCCTCACATTGCTGTCTGTGGTGCCGCAGCAACTGCTGCAGATTAACCCCTTAAGGACCCTTGATGGTCCTGGCACATTAAGGGTTGGCGAGCCATAAGGATCCATGACGTGTTAGGACCATCATGGAATTCAGGGCTCCCCGCACGGTTGCATGCCATTTGGGGAGCCCTGAAACGGATCTGCAAAAAAAAAAAAATGGTCTGCGGGCCTTAAGTGCCAGCCACATGTGCGATCGGCGGGTCCTTAACGGGTTAAAAACAAACCGGTGCCTGATCCACATTGAGGGAAATTTGAAAACAGACTGGCTTTTATATGGCCAGTATCTGTTAAAAATGGTTCCCACACTCCCATTGGCAGGGATGTGGAGTTACACAGTGCACCACACCTCCTAGCCAATCAGCTTCTAGCACATTTCATCATCCCTCCAGCTAGAAGTTGATTGGCTGGGAGGTGTAGTTACTGCAGGGCATATTCTGTTCCCTGTGTAAACCCACATCCCAGCATATGGGAGCATGGGAACCATTTTGGCCATATAAAAGTCAGTCTCTGTTCAAATTTCCTTCAGTGTGGATCGGGCAATGGCCCGAAAGGCACAAGAACAATAAATATTTTATTTTGTCAATGTGATTGAGTGGGTGCAAGGGAGTGACAGAAAGTGAGTGTGATCAAGCGTGTATGCGAGGACCTTGTGAATGCCTGAACATGAGTTGGTGTGAGATGGCAGGGAGGGGGAGAGGAGAATAGAGGGATGATGAGAGGCACAGGAGAGGAGGAAGTTGAAGAGGGCATCGCCAGTCAGGGAAGGAGTGAGAGAGGAAGACTAGCTGGGCGGAGGGGTACCGGTGAAGTAGAGGCACACAGAGGCCAGGGACAGAACTGCCAGTTGGATGAGTGACAGATGGGGAGCATCCCACACGGTCAGGGTCAGCACAGGCAGGGCCTGAAAGCCAGAGTTCTGACACTTCCCTGGGCTGGTGCTGATGAGGAAAGGCTGCGGGACCCGAAGTAAACCTACAAGGAAAATATGGTCCTTGTTCACAGCATTCTGGAGAGGGAAACTATCCTGTACCTGAGGGAGAGGGTTGTGGTCTGGGTGCCAAGAAGAAGGCCTTCTGGCATCAGGTCCAAAGCAGGGTCAATGCAGTGTCCAGCTGAAAGAGGACCTCGGAGTCTATCAAGAAGTGGTGGGGTGACTGCAAGAGGTGAGTCAAGAATAAAATGGAAGCACTTGCCATGCATGCCTGAGGCGCCATCCCGAGTTGGTTCCCCAGTCGACATCAGCTACAACCCCTCGGACGAGATGCTGAGGCAGAATCTGTTGTCAGCCGCTGTTGAGGGAGTCCCCGGTGGATGTGACACTGGCGAGGACAGCACCCTCCAGATTACCGGTAAGTGCATAATTACATAACTATACACCACACAAACCCTCATAACTACTACAGCCCAACACAGTGCAAACTGAACACATTGCCAGCACTGATTCACACAAGTTCACCAACACTGTGCTGAAGGTTCAAACAAAGACATAATACTGTAAAATCCAAGCAGAAACATGATAGGTTAAGCAGGACAAACTATGTCCAAGTCAAGGTTTAAACCCATTTCTGTGTTGATCAAGTATACCCACTATGCACAAATAATGTTCACCATCATGTTGTCATACAAATGTTCCCCCACCATGTTATACATGAAGCAACAGGGAGGTCAGCACCTAACCCTATGAGTGCTCTAGAGAAGAGCAACGCATTGGTCGACAATGCACTGGGTACCCCTCTGGCACTCAAGGGGATAACGGATGATGGACACACTACAACACGGTTACACTGCCCAGGTCAACAGGGGTCAACTCACACATTACACTTCAACTGATACAAACTGATTGCATGTAGCCCAATAAACACAGATCCAGCATGGCATGGTTGAGCTTTGGTTATCATATGTATTCAGAAGAGTGGGGATGGCAAGGAGGTATTCCTTGCCTTCTCCACTCTCCAGGATACATATGATAACCAAAGTTCAATCACTGTAAGTTGCTTACATCAATGTACATCAAGACTTGCCACAGATTACTTGAGGAGGTTGCAGAGAGATGTGCACCCACCCTCCATGCAGATGAATCACAGCAGGCCATACTAACTGCGGAGATCTACCAATTCAGGAGAGGAATGATGGACATGCTAGGCCAGATGCTGATGGAAATGCAAGAAACCAATCTCAGGGAGAAACTGTTGATGGAGAAGGCACAGAAATCCATTGAGGGGACAACCGCAACAACCTCTCCCTCCAATGTGACCCCTTCACCAGTCCCAAGAACTACTAGAGTAAAGAGTCAGTTGATGAGGGCATTCATCTCTGCAGCCCCTTCAAAAGTCCCCCCAACAAAAAAACCCAATTTGTGATAGTTCCTTAAAATAAAATTGCACTTTTTTATCCCATTTATGTCTGTGAATGTTTCTGGTTTCTAAGAGATTAAGTGGCAACAATGTCTCCAATGCATTGTAAAGCAGTGCAGTGAACACAACTCCTACACATATTACTTGGTTGGAAGGTGTTCGAAAATACACAGCACATACACAATTTCAACCCACAATCCACCAAGCAAAGCAAAACAACATGAAGGTGTTGTTTGGCCATGATTTGAGTTGAGGTTGAACAACTGATACCTACCCCTTAGCATACTATGTGCCAGACTGTCCCCATTTATTTTTATCCACTGGTATGGTTATTAAGGTGTTAGCCAACCATCATTTTTGGTTAAATTATTCACTGGCAGGATAGATTACTAAAACAAACATATGCTGGGATTCACACTCTGATGAGGAAAAAAACATCACAGACTTAATAATTTAAGGTTACTTGAGATAAATGTTGTGTTTGGCTACAGGACAGGAGCATGTAGAAGCCACTAGTCGGGTCAATCGATTATACTATGTAGGGAAAAATCATCTCATTGCATCAATACATTTCTAACTCCACGCATGGTCCCCATTTAACCCTTTGAGTGTCAGAGGGGTGCGCAACATATTCCTGTGCAATGTGTTGAATACCCCTCTGGCACTCAAAGGGTTAATTAATAGACCCCGTAAGATTAGGGACATCCCTTCATAAGTATAACAGAAACATAACTCATAACTATTTTGCTATCTGAAGAAATGGCTAATACAACATCAAAATCAACAGACATATTTTTGATGGTGATAGGCTTCTTTACTATGTTTAATAATACATTAAAGTATATACATGTTTGCATTAGACCAAAATGCATTGAAGACTTCTAAAAGCACCCAAAGTGTACATTTAACATAAAACAGCCTACTGAAACAAACAAGCTGAGCTGCTCATATGTTCTCCAAAAGTCTTTGAACTCTGAAGAAGAGCAGTATTTCTGTACAGATCGTAGACAACTCATACACTTATACTTGAGAAGTTTTTGAATATGTGAAAGGTTTTACAGAGTTTGCTCACAAATTCAAGTTTCACTAGGGTCACTTGGATATTCCACTGTTCCATGATTGGTCATGGATGCCTGTGGAAAAGGATGACAGGATTTGAAACTGCACCGTCTGTCTGTCATGCAAAAGATGAACCATCATTATCCCATTAACCTTTTGTGTTCTGGAGGAGTAGGCAACCCATTGCTTTGCAATGGGTTGTCAGTGGAACCCATAAGTTTAGGAACAAGGGGATGCTAACGAGCCATATGTATATGTGAACGTGACATTATAACAATACTTCATCTAGTATATGAACCAAGCCCCATGAAACAGAGGTGTGCCAATGTAATTGTGAGCAGAAAAGGTCATCATGGTGGGCCTTGCAACTTGACTCCCAAATAGTTACTTTGATGTTGTCGACAACATCTAACACAGTATATCCATCCATATTCTGCTCCATTAGGCATTGCACAATTATTGATCCTATAAAGATAGTCCCCACGCACACCAGTCTATGACACTATCACAGAGCCCTGCTCAAGGCCGCAAGCGACGACATTATTATTCCTGATTCACTGCCTCTCTCTTATTGGTCTTGTGATCCTGACTCCACCCAGGGCCAGACTTTATATACTCTGTCATGTCTATTCTGAGGCGTCCGTTCGTGATGTACCTGTTCCTGACGTTAGTTCCTGTTTTGCTCTGATTGTGTATGACCTGGCCTGCCTGACGACGTTCCTGCGTATCCTGTGTTGCTGTATCCGTTGCTGACTGATCTGGCTGAGAACCCACTCCGTTGCTGACTGATCTGGCTGAGAACCCGCTCCGTTGCTGACTGATCTGACTGAGAAACAGCTCTGTCGCTGACTGATCTGGCTGAGAACCAGCTCCGTTGCTGACTGATCTGGCTGAGAACCCGCTACGTTGCTGACTGAACTGGCTGAGAACCCGCTACGTTGCTGACAGTATCTGGCTGAGAACCCGCTCCGTTGCTGACTGATCTGGCTGAGAACTTGCTACGTTGCTCACAGTATCTGGATGAGAACCCGCTACGTTGTTCACAGTATCTGGCTGAGAACCCGCTACGTTGCTGACTGTTTCTGGCTGAGAACCCTCTCCATTGCTAACTGTGCCTGGCTGAACCCGCTTGGTTGCCTCTGTCTGGCTAGCATTCCACTCTGCTGCCTTCCTGTTGTGCTTGTCTGTAGTAGTGCTGCGTGGTGCTTTCACTCTGTTGCCGACCGTAGGCTGAGCATTCGTACTATAGCCGCTTACTGAATAACTGCCACAGGCGGTGTGCAAATGCGATGTACCAGTTCAGTGCTGTATAGCGCTGACTGCATTACTCTGATCTCCATCTGTGTCCTCCTCCACTTTCATAGCTGGGCTCACTCCCTGTGGGAGTTGAAGAATTCACTCTGGGTGTTGTTTCTAGATCCTTGCAGTGCCTAGATCGTCTAGGCAGGGTCAGTGCTCCATTCCCTCCTGCAGTAGCCTCAAGGCTGAAGAGCCAGCTGTTGCGTTACATCACACTTTGCAAGTGTGCAGGGACACAAGTTGCCTTCGTGTAGTGTGTCTCGATCCACCCTTGGCGCTCTAGGGTTTTCCTACCAGAAGCAGTTCCCTTGATCTTTCTGTGACCCTAGGGTCAGTGTGGCCTCGTGTAACGGTTTGTTTGACACACAGACACAGTAGGTTTGGATAAAACACAATTTTATTGAACAATGATAATAACAATAACCCTCATGGGTCCTGTAATATATACACAATATAGTACAGACACAAGACAGGTTATACAGAGGTAGGCCCACACAGGTCCAGTATATGCAGATAGTCCAGAGATCAATATACTGACACAGGTCAGGCAGTTCTTGTGTGAGTCTCAGTTTAACAGTACTGAATGGGTTACTATTAGGCAGAGAGTTCTGACAGGCCCTTTAAGAAGCTCAAACAAAGGTGAGAGCTCCAAATCGAGTAACGCCCAAAGATAATGGAGACCAGACAACTTGTGGACTGCCGTAGATGTAACGGAGACCAAGCAACTTGTGAACTGCCGTAGCAGTAATGGAGACTGAGCAACTTGAGCACTGCCGTAGGAGTAACGGAGACTGAGAAACTTGAGCACTGCCGTAGCAGTAACGGAAACTGAGCAACTAGAGCACTGCCGTAGCAGTAACGGAGAATGAGCAACTGGGCACTGTCATAGCAGTAACGGAAACTGAGCAACTTGAGCACTGCCGTAGCAGTAACGGAGACTGAGCAACTTGGCACTGCCGTAGCAGTAACGGAACCTGAGCAACTTGAGCACTGCCGTACCAGTAATGGAAACTGAGCAAATTGAGCACTGCCGTAGCAGTAACGGAGACTGAGCAACTTGAGCACTGCCGTAGCAGTAAAGGAGACTGAGCAACTTGGCACTGCTGTAGCAGTAACGGAACCTGAGCAACTAGAGCACTGCCGTAGCAGTAATGGAAACTGAGCAACTTGCCCTGAGAGGCACCCAATCAGGACTGCACGGGGGTGTGGACGCACAGAAATGTTGCCTGGGCGACACTGAGGCAACAGAGACCAGACTGCAGCAAGCTGTCCGGAGACAGCGAAGGTCTTGACACTACCCTAACCGGAGACCGGATAAGGCGTGCAGTGGAGGTACGTCACCACAATAGCCCAGCCGGGCAGGATCCACACACACAGAGCAGGAACGTAGGCCAATCTGAGTCGGTACACCATGCAGGAACGTCAGCCATGCCGGGTCAGTACACAGGGCAGGAACTTCAGCCAATCCAAGTCGGTACACAGAGCAGGAACGTCAACCAGTCCGAGTCGATACACAGAGCAGGAACGTTAGCCAGGCTGGGTCGGTACACGAAGCAGGAACGTCAGCCAATCCAGGTCGGTACACAGGCAGAAGCGAGATGCAGAATGGTCAGACAGTCCGGGTCAGTACACAGGCAGGAACAATATGCTGAGTCATCAGGCAGGCCGGGTCGATACACTGAGATCCACAAATAACAGGAACAAGCGCTGGTACTGAAACACCACGAAAGGGCACTGGAGAAGTGCCAGAACCCAGCATTTAAGGACAAATGCTGGGCGGGACAATAACAGGGCAGCCAATAGCGTAAGCAGGAGTGGAAACTGACAGAATGTCGCCAAATAGCACGGGTACCGTGATACCTTGTTACTACTGGGTTCAGTGTCTCCCTGGCATCTGGGTCTCGTACCAGTTACCTACTACTGGACTCCTAGTCATCTAGGGTCCTGCCGCCAGCATTTGGGCTGCGTAACCTCCACTAGCCCCAGTCCGCTAGGGTTTGGTTGCCTGTTGTCTCGTGTGCCTCCAGTCATTTGGGTTCAAGTTCAGAACTCTCTCCAGCCAGCTGTTGCCTCCATCTCTTCCTATATCTCAAGGGACTGGCTTGTTATTGCAATATATGTTCTGTTATTGTGGGCTTGTGGGCCTAACTTATTGTATGTACTTTAGCCTAATAAAGTCATTTTAACCTTACCAGTCGGGTCTGAGTGTTCATCAAAAACTGTGACAGACACCTAAAGGGAATAATATACACAAAATCTCTCTAGGAAGCCAACCAAGGTGCTACAGGGGAAATAAATGGAAATAACATGAGAGAAAAGAAAGAAAAACCTTGCTGTACTAGCACTCTTTTAAGGTTAATCCTGGCAGTAGTGCCCCCTAATGGTCACAGGAGGGTAACCCTAAAATATAACTTTTGTTGTTATCATTAAAAATATGTAAGTGTCTTGATATAAATACTCCAAATGAGGTGCATCGACGTAGTTCACTGTCTAACACCCTAGCCAGCAATAATGTGCAGATAAAATGTCAGGTGAATGACGTGAGGTACATGTCACAGTCATAGAGTTCCCAAATACCAGTGCTAAGTGGGATACATTTTTAAGTATAGTGTGAGACAGAATATTAGTTATAAATACAAAATAGACTCCAATTTCTTATCTCAAATCACTCCACCGTGTGACTTTTAACCTATTCACTAATTTATTAGGAGGTCTATTGTCACAATCTGGTGTATACGTGCATCGGGTATAAATAAATGTATCTGGAGGGAAAAGATCATGTGATTCTGTGTTGTTGGGGCACAAACCGACTTGCCACTCTATGTCAGTAGGAATCCTACGGCCACAAAGAAAGATATCCACTAAGTATTAGTAGGAGCGCCCTCCGACTCTTAAGTAGAAAGAATTAACTGTCCCTCCTTATAGTAAAAAAGAACTATAACGGTCAGATGCATAAAGATATTAATCTCACATATTATCTACTGCTAATATCTAGAATACGTGTCTAACTGTAATAAAGTAGTCTTCCTGTAATACTAATAGACAATGATCTGGCTTGCCAAGGAAGAAAAGCAAGGAAGAGTAATAGTGTGTCCATTTCTAGAGATATATTCTTGTGGTTGCACAGCTAGCCGCTATATAGCAGAGTGATGTATTTAACAATCAATGCTTCCCACATTGACAGATGTGAGCTAGGATCTCACTTTGAGTTCAGAGAAAGACTGTATCCTATAGTTAACCCTGACGTGGCCAGATCTAAAATCTAAGCCGTTCTGAAGCTATGCCTATTATAGACTAGCTAACATTACTACTCTAAATGCCGGGACACATACTGGCTTGTCAATTACTTAAAAAGAAACACAACAGTTCCTCTCAGCATACTACTGCGCATAACTCAGTAGGCGACAGTAGACGGTAAGAAAATTAAAAGATAATAAAATAAACATCAGAGATTTCTCTAAAGCACCGACAAGCGTTCGTTCAAAATTTCATCACGGGCATTGCATTTGGCGCCATCTCTAACCCCAAACCTCTTTTTAAAGATATCACTGTGTGGCGATTGGGTAATTTCATCCAATCACTGGTGATAAGTCGTAACTCCATGTACCTGAGGTTACTGGAGTCTCTGTTCCAGTCAACATATTATGTATGGATACACAATGTATGAAGGCAATAAGATTGCATGGGAGTTATCCTAGTGGCTATAAATGAAGTGATGAAGATAATAAAAACTTAAATATAGTAACAGCAACATGAAAAGGGCATATAAAAGAGTGCTATATACCTCTAGGCCATATCTTCTGTTCCATCCGAAATCCAAGTCTGATACAAATAACATAAGGTTCATCTCTATCTACAACTGTCAGTGGGATAATATAGTTGGAATATTGAATAAACATCTCTGTGTTCTTAAGTGTGATCCAGACTTGGACAAATTGTTGGGCAATAAAGTCAATGTTGGCTGTAGAAGGGCGAGTAATCACAGGGAGCAACTGGTACACAGCAATCTCAAATCCAACAAAAGATGCACTGTTCAAGGATCTTATCCTTGTGGCATGTGTATAGCATGGAAACATATGATTGTGATGAAAGAGACAACTGAGAGGTTTGGCAAAAAATATGACATACATGATTTCATTAATTGTCAGACCTGCAGTGTAATATACTGTCTCCAATGCCCATGTGGCCTAAGATATGTAGGTAAAACAGTCAGAAACTTGAAAACACGCATTTGAAAACATGCCCATAATATCAAGAACGCTCCCAAGGATGCTGTTTGTGTGGGGTAACAACTCACTTCAGTGGCTAAACGCTACATAGAGAAACATCAGTGTAATCCTCAACATTTTAAGGCCTGGGGACTGCAGAAAGTTACCCTAGGCATAAGAGGTGGCAATATTGAGCGTGAGCTCTTTAAACAAGAAAATAAATGTTTTTTCTGGCTGGAAACTATGTCCCCTAAAGGGTTAAATGAGGAATGGAACTTGAGTGTCCATCTATAAACTGACCAGGGCCGGATTTGCCATAAGGCAAAGTAGGCACCTGCCTACAGGTGCATGCCACTGAGGGGCGCCTGGCAATGGGATATGTTTTTTTTTTCATTCTTTGAAATTATTTAAAAAAAAAATGGCCACCGCGCTGGCTGCACCGGCACCTACTCCCTCGCATTGCACCTTCCAGGCAGGAGGTCTGTCTGTTTCCTAGCTCCCTGGCAGGAGATCTGTTGTCTGTGCCTCCTTTGGTACAGTCAGCCCTGTGTTTGCTGAAGCTCCCTCGTCGGCTCTGTAGAAATGCAGAGCGCTGGGAGATGACATCATCTCCCAGCGCTCTGCATTCCTGAACAGGAGACCGCGCAGGAGCTTCAGCAACCACAGGACTGAATGTACCAAAGGAGGCACAAACAACAGATCTCCTGCCAGGGAGCTAGGAAACGGACAGTGGGAGGGAGGCAGGCAATGTGAGGGCAACATGGAGATGGTGGGGGCAAGTTGGACCCGAAGGGGGGCATTGTGAGGGCAATTTGGAGCTGATGGGGGGCAAGTTGGAGCTGATGGGGAGGCAACATGGAGATGGTGGGGGCAATTTGGAGCTGATGGGGGGCAATTTGGAGCTGATGGTGGGGGCAATGTGGAGCTAATGGAGGGCGATGTGAGGGTAGCATGGAGCTGAAGGGAGGCAAGTTGGAGCTGATGGGGGGGCAATTTGGAGATGGTGGGGGCAATGTGGAGCTAATGGAGGGCAATGTGAGGGTAGCATGGAGCTGATGGGAGGCAAGTTGGAGCTGATGGGGGGACAATTTGAAGATGGTGGGGCAATGTGGAGCTGATGGGGGCAAGTTGGAGCTGATGGGGCAATGTGAGGGCAATAAAGAGATGATGGGGGCAATGTGGACATTAGGAGCATTGTGGAGGTGTCCAGTGGAGATGGCTAATGGGGGGGGGGGCGCTTTAGATTTCTGTGCCTACAGGCTCCTGAGATGTAAATCCGGCCCTGAAAGTGACCTATATTTTATAGTGATTGAAATGCATGTATTCAGCACATAAGTGTTATTTATTCATATATAACTGTTCTCACAGCTTCAGTGGTTTTCTCATGACATAACCATTATCTTTCTTAATCTTATACTGTATGGTTCTAAGGACGTTCAGTCCTTAACATTTCGCACATATGAGCTTTTCTGTCTTACACTATTTAAGTTTTTATTATCTTCATCACTTCATTTATAGCCATTGAGATAACTCCCATGCAATCTCATTGCCTCCATACATTGTGTATCCATACATAATAAGTTGACTGGCACAGAGACTCCAGTAACCTCGGGTACATGGAGTTACGATTTATCACCAGTGATTGGATGAAATTACCCAATCACCACACAGTGATAGCTTTAAAAAGAGGCTTAGGGTTAGTGATGGCGCCAAATGCAATGCCTGTGATGAAGTTTTGAACGAACGCTTGTTGGCGCTTTAGAGAAATCTCTGACGTTTATTTTATTATCTTTTAATTTTCTTCCCGTCTACTGTCATCTACTGTCACCTACTGAGTTATGCATAGTAGTATGCTGAGAGGAACTGTTGTGTTTCTTTTTAAGTAATTGACAAGCCAATATGTGCCCTGGCATTTAGAGAAGTAATGTTAGCTAGTCTATAATAGGCATAGCTTCAGATCGGCTTAGATTTTAGATCTGGCCACGTCAGGGTTAACTATAGGATACAGTCTTTCTTTGAACTCATAGTGAGATCCTAGCTCACATCTGTCAATGTGGGAAGCATTGATTGTTAAACAGTAGAGACAGCAATTAAATACATCATTCTGCTACCATTAGACATGTATTCTAGATATTAGCAGTAGCTATTACGTGAAATTAATATCTTTACTCATCTGACAGTTATAGTTCTTTTTTACTATCAGGAGGGACAGTTAATTCTTTCTACTTAAGAGTCGGAGGGCGCTCCTACTAATACTTAGTGGATATCTTTCCTTGTGGCCACAAGCTATGCAATGGGAAATGTATATAATTATCTATGATAAGAAATATTCGTAGGATTTCTACTGACATAGAGTGGCAAGTCGGTTTGTGCCCCAACAACACAGAATCACATGATCTTTTCCCTCCAGATACATTTATTTATCCCCGATGCACATATCCACTGGATTGTGACTATAGACCTCCTAATAAATGAGTGAATATGTCAAAAGTCACACGGTGGAGTGATTTGAGATAAGAAACTGGAGGCTATTTTGCGTTTATAACTAATATTCTGTCTCACACTATACTTAAAAATGTATCCCACTTAGCATTGGTATTTGGGAAGTCTATGACTGTGACATGTATGTCACGGCATTCACCTGACATTCTATCTGCACATTATTGCTGGCTAGGGTTTTAGACAGTGAACTACGTTGATGCACCTAATTTGGAGTATTTATATCAAGACACTTACATATTTTTAAAGATAACAATAAAAGTTATATTTTAGGGTTATCCCCCTGTGACCATTAGGGGGCACTACTCCCAGGATTAACCTTACAAGAGTGCTAGTACAGCAGGGTTTTTCTTTCTTTTCTTTCATATTAATTACACAATTATTGTTCTCATGCTAGCTACAATACCCCTTCTCTGTCACTCCAAGGGTTGATATGGCTATGCTCAACTCAATATATGTTGTTTGCTGTCAGTTTAGGGATATGATGAACAAGGGAAATGTGGTGTACCTTTGTTTGCAGGGGATGGATGATATCCTTGAAGTGGCAATGTTATCATCGCTAAAGGAATGGCAGATGCCAGTTGAATTCACGCCCTCAATATAACACATCCATGGAATAGCTGCTGCATGGGTTAGATACTGTAGCAGCTATGTGGTTGTGATGTTATGGAAGGAAATATCAGAGCATTATGTATGTCAGTCATCCTGTGGAGTGAAACTGATAATTATGTGTTGTTTGAGTGTGTTTGCACACATTCCCCAAGCCTGATCATGGACATACATGCACTGTGTTTGATTCCTGTATTGTATTATATTCACGGATGAAGTGGTCCCTGATGAGCCTGTCTCATATCTCTGCCCTTCTCAGTGTCTCCTCATCCTGTGCAAGTGGAACAGGCACCTCCACAATGGGTAGTCCATTAGAATTGTGTCCATGGCTATGTGGTGTAGTATGGCACACGCTAGGATGATGTTGCATGCCTTGCCTGGTGCATATTGATGATCCAGGAACTGGAATTTGGATATTGTGTATGAGTGGGTGAAGAAAGTGGAATCCCAAGTAAGTCCCAACATAGTGACCTGTCTTTCTATCGCTTTTATGGCCATTAACAGCAATAACTTGGCACTAACTTCTGAATTAACCCTTGCATTGCAACATGATTAGCCCTGATCAATCCTTGTTTCACAAAAGGGAAATTAATGGGGATTCCCTCTTTTTCATGGGGTGAATCCCAACTCTAGGTTCTCTCTGGGGTTCATAGATCCACCACTATACACATGGTGTGTGATATTTGTTGCCAGTATTAGTATCAGTATTCTTTTTCTTTTTATCTTTGGATTGTTATAACTATATAAGTATGGCATTAACCATTAATTTAAACATTAGAATTTACTGTTCAGTGATATCTGTTGTAGTAACAAATAATATTTTTAAGTAGCACTTTTTCACCTGATCTAGGTAATGGGGGATTCATTAATGAAGCTAGTAGCTTTGGCACCATTTTAGGTATTTAAAATGGGGTATTTGCACTGTAAGCTTATTTTGATAAAGATGCCAGTGAGCACAGAAACATTGCACAATATACACAACATAAAAGAACAATAGCCCACACAATAAGGGATAATGATATATATAAAATCGTCTAATATAATTCAAAATTAGAAATCAAAATAAGACTGTCCAATATACAAGAATGAGATGAAAACCAGTACCTGGGGAGTAGTCAGATATAAATATAAATATACATGGCAGTACCAGAAGTTCTTGATTCAATAAAGAACATACAGATGTATGGGGGAAGATGATGGGATGAAAATGGATGACAGACTGATGAAATGATTGAAAGATTCAATGAGGTGTAACATGATATGGATCCTACAACTCCTGTGAAATAACCTGATGTTGCTAACAAAATTCGGTGGCCTTGTCCACCCAGAAAGAGAGCGCTCTTTAGTCTGAAAAAGTGCAAGACTAGACTAAAACACAGGAGAAAGTAAAGTCTGATCTAAGTGTGGTATTTAATATACAATCCAAAAAAAATACAATCAGTGAACTCACATTTGGCCCATCTTGTGCTTTATGCATATAAGAGAACCCAACCTCTAAC
The DNA here is from genome assembly GCA_037306005.1 of Rhinophrynus dorsalis. Lineage (NCBI taxonomy): Eukaryota > Metazoa > Chordata > Amphibia > Anura > Rhinophrynidae > Rhinophrynus > Rhinophrynus dorsalis. The sequence continues at coordinate 96,937,087 of CM074724.1, read as the reverse complement.
AGCTTTCGCGCTGTGTCCCGAAAGCAGCTTGTCTTGTTGGTCCGAGGTCTCTCTGCAGGTGATGGCATCCAAATATTTCTTTAGGATGGTGCTGATGTTGTTGAAACAGCCTAAGATGTAATAACACAGTTGTATCCTACTAGACACCAATATGCTGGTTGGGATGGCAAAATAATCCTAAATCACACAAGTGCGGGTGGAATGAGCCAAAGAGGAGATGGCATAGAAATGCTAAAAGTTAGCATCCTCGTGGCTACAGGCCAACTCTCTGAATAACGAGAGGGGTGACCAGTATTGGGAAGGGGCGGGATTCTCACAGGGGGCGTAGGTGGGACCAAAGTAAGCGAGAAGACCAATGGGATAACCCAACATGTATTGTGGAAATGCAACTCCATTTCATCAGGGATTTGAAAAGAATGGGGACTTTAGCAAGACCTATTTATACATTCCCATCCATAACTATGAGAAAATTAAAATACAATAATAATCATGCCATAAAACAAAACATCAAAAATATGTCATAAAACAAAAAACAAATAAAGAATGAAAAACATGAAAACATCGAGATAATGATAATATGGTACATGCTACTAACAGAAGTAAAATAATAAAAATGGAAATAAAAATCAAGAGATAATGACTGTGAAAGGGAAAAATACATAAATGAGGATGAACATAATAATATTAATACTGATGTGCAAATTTAGATGTTAATAAAAATAGTAATACAAATGGATAACGTATGTTGTCAATAAGGGAAAATTACTGTGTACCCACTGCAAGGGAAACCTAAACATATAATACCTAAGTCACCATGAGAGTCCCATGAATGTGTGAGGGAATGGTCACATTAGTGGCCCAAACTGTAGTACCTATACCCCCCAATATTAAATGTGCCCATGGTGACTTATGGATTATATGTTACGGAACATATTTTTTTCCTGGAATTCTCACTTGGTTTTCCCTAGGATATCTCTTTAAATGGGTACACAATCATTTTCCCTTATTTGCATTACCATTTTATTAACACCAATATTTGCACATTAATATTAATATTACCTGCATCCTCATTTATGTATTTTTTCCCTTTTGCAGTCATTATCTCTTGATTTTTATTTTCATTTTTATTATTTTACTTGTATTAGTAGCATATTAGTAGCATTTATCAGATTATCAATGTTTTTATGTATTTCATAATTTATTTTGTTTTCAGCGCTTGTATTTTTGATGTTTTGTTTTAGGACATTATTATTGTATTTTAATTTTCTCATAGGTATGGATGGGTAAATAGGTCTTGCTAATGTCCCCATTCCTTTCAAACCACTGAGGAAGTGGGGTTGCATCTCCACGATACGCGGTTGGTTCTACTATCAGTGCTCTCACATACATGGGTCCCACCTACACCCCCAGTGAGAATCCCGCCCCAGAGCATTGGCCTGTAGCCACAAGGATGCTAACTTTTAGCATATCTATGCCATCTCCTCTTTGGTCCTATTCCACCCATACTTGTGTGCCTTAGGATTATTTTGCCATCCCAGCCTGCATATTGGTGTCTAGTAGGATACAATTGTGAGATTACATCTTAGGCTCTTTAAACAACATCAGCACCATCCTATAGGAACATTTGGATTCCATCACCTGCAGAGAGACTTTAGACCAACAAGGGAAGCTGCATTCGGGACACAGTATGGAGGCTGTTAGAGGTTAGGTCCTCTTATATGCATAAAGCCCAAAACGGGCCAAATGTGAGTGCACAGATTGTATTTGTTTTTTATGATTGTATATTAAATACTACACTTAGATCGGACATTATTTTCTCCTGTGTTTTTGTGTAGTCTTCCACTTCTTCAGCCTACAGAGTACATTATACACAGCATTTTGCTATTTTCTGTCACATTGAAAAGTCCAGTGAGTGCTGTTTTCTTCACACCATATTGCTGTTTTTGGTTACATGTACCTTGGCTAATGATCTGGATATCTGTAGAGCTGCCACTTCTATACAGTGTATATATATATATATATATATATATATATAATCTATAGATAGATAGATAGTTTTTCATATATAACTAGAAGCTTACCTACAGAAATTATATCTAAACAGATGGGTATCAAAATTATGTAAATGTGAATGGCCTTCAGGGTTCATAAAACTCCCCAGGCCTCTGCCACTCAAAAGGTTAACCATATCTGACTAAACACAGGTGAGTTCATCTATAGCTCATTCATTTTGATTGGCCCACATGTGCCGAAATAGGAAAATCCTTAAACTGTAGACTGTTGTTAGGTCTTGAGGACTGATTTTGGACACCCTGCTGTAATTCACAGGAGACATCGCTAGCATTCAAGGGATTAAAACCACCATTAAAATAAATTGAATTTGTATTTGTCCCCTTTGGTGCAGTTTGTTTACTCTAAAATGGTTCTATTTCCTTTTCGTAATTTCTCATAGAAGAAGCAGAGCACTCTCCTGAAGTAAATTAAAACATGACTTTTATTAAAACATATCAAACATCCAACGTTTCAGTCCTGTAGCGGGCTTTATCAGGGACTAATGCCTTACAGATTGCTCCGAAGGCCATTCTTTTATGCTCACATAATTGAATTTGGCGCCAAAGTCTAGCGTATCTCGTTGCCTCAGCAACCAAGGATGCTAGTATGGGGTCGAAATACTACTGATACAATGTTATACAACAACAATGTTAAAATTGATTTTGATCTCTTCCAATCTGTCAGATGAAGTGCAGGAGATTTCCAATCCCATTTTTGAATGCAGTGAATCAGACTAAAATGTTCATTAAGGCTGCACGGGGCCCGAGTCTGGAGCGTGTATATCCAATTCATCTCCCTCTGTGACAATCTAAAGTCTCTGTCACCTCCCCGTGGGCTTGTTTCACTGTCTCTATGGGAAAACACCACAGGTCTTTGACACTATGTCTTGCTTTGATCAAATGTCTGGTCACTGGAGATCTTTTTTAGTTGTAATTCGGTCAGTGTGCCATTTAGTCCTCTCACAATCAGGGACCTGTGTTCCCGTATTCATTCTCTAAATGGATGACTTGTCTTTCCGACATAGCCCATCTCACACGGTCATAAAAGTAAATAAACCACATATGCTGTGGTAGATGTCATGTTGTCCTTAATCCTTACGGTGTAGTTTATTTTGGGCACATTGCTACTTAAGCCTGTCTTCATGTGAGAGCACGTTACACACCCACTACATTTAAATACACCATTTCTAATGCCTTGTTGTTTAACTGTGTATTTAATTACTGGATCAGCACAGACAAATTCATCATGAAGATTCCTGCCTCGCTTATAACAAAACAGTGGGGATTGTTGGAACATATGTCCCCCCTCTGGATCCCTTGATAGCAAGTGCCAGTTATTCCTGATGGAGTTCTTGAATTGATAAGTGAGATCTGTAAAGGTGGTAGATATGATGAACCGATCCTAACAGTATTGGTTAGATCCTTACATGAACCTTTCAAAAGCATGTGCCTATCCATTTCGATCACTTGTTGTATATTATTCGTGATCTGTTGATTATTATAACCCCTATGGATAAATTTCAGGCCCATCTCTTTCAGCCTAATTCTGGATTCTTCCGGATCAGAAACAATTCATCTCACTCGCATAAGTTGGGACCTTAGTAGTCCTTTCTTAAGTGAGTTTGGATGTTTACTGTGTGCTTCCAAAAGTGTGTTGCGGTCTGTGGGTTTCACATATAATGCAGTCTGTATATCTGTTCCCTCTATCCTTACCAGGTGTGTGCAACAGTTTGCTTGGTTTGTACCTGTCTATTTCATCTTAGTACAGCTGCCTCACTGAATTACCTAGATGTCCTTCATACAGAAGTCAGGTGTAGGTAGTGATCTGTGTTGAACGCTGTCTATAGATCTTGATGTACAAGCATGTACTCATGAATTTTTATCTGACTGTAAACTAAAACAACTAGCAGCAGACTAAAACAGAGATCAGATGCAATTAAAAACAATAAACAGAAATAACTGACTGTTGTGCGAAGGCCACCTACCTAAGTAAGGAATTCCAATAAATAAAGACACTCATTTTTAGGGTATATTTCCCCTTTAAGTTTAATTTTAATTTTTCAATGTTATATTGTCTTGATTAATACTCTTGGTTAGAGTGTAAAGTTAACCACAAAAAAATAAATATGTTTTTTGTATTTAAAACTCAGTTGGATGTCAGTCCAATTCCAAGCTATTTAACTTAAGTTAAAGATCACATTTGCCTACTATTGATTGCTTGAGTGACACAGATAACATTCATTTTAAATGTAAGTTTTGCCTTATAATTTTTATCATTTTCTAAAGTTCCTTTTTTTAGACTGAGCTTGCTTTTTGCACACGAGCAACATTTTTTATGTTTTATTTGATGTTGCATGGTTGACAATGATTTTATTAATATTGTTTTGTTCTATCAAGTGTACCTCTCATGGCACTTTCAACCTTTTTTTTGGTATAAACTTTGTTTGACCATATACCTGCACATTTACAACTACTTATAGCTTCTTGACTCTGTGCTGGTGTTTATGGGGAATCTTAAAGGTTACCCATAACAAATGAGACCAAGTACTGGAACTTATACAGTAAGCAGGTTATATTCTACAGTTTTCAAGACATTATATTAAGGAAGAACTGCAAGGAAATTGTTCACCACCCAGCCTTGTTATAGATTGAATATGCACTATGATATACAGTATTTTAAGTTATATCATTGTATGGATTTTTTTAAACAAATTTCTGTGAATGTTAGAAAACATTCTTTCATACAATAATGAGTTCTATTGTAGCATTACTGAAACACACTTGTATAATAACAGCACCAATTAAGTAGCATATGAATGGTTAATTAAATGTTATACTACAAATTAACAAAAAAGAACAGATGCAAGTGAATTGGAGATAAAATAGATGACTGACAGATATTGAAATGCACTGGAAGCTCATATGTTGACTATAATGAGACCACTCTATGCGCTCACCAGATGGTTACTGGATAAAACGGATACAATGGATCACTGTCAGTCACCAAGGTACAAAGGAGACATATGAGTTCGCTATAGTAGATACACACTATGCGCTCACCGAATAGACGCTTGTATCTGGGCCCGTCATGTAAACACTTCAGCGGCTGAAACACGTGTCTCCCTTCTCCAAGCCGTCCCTTCGGTTCTCCGTTTTTCTATGTAATCCTGTCACCCAATTTTCTTTCTCCAATGTGGGTAATAGTCCTCAAACAAACACAGCTCTCAAATAAAATTGACACTTCAATAAAACAAATCAACGCGTTTCGGGAATTCACCTTCCCTTTCTCAAGATAAAACATTTGAACCAAAAATCCGCGCGTTTAAATATGGCATTCATCCAATCATGCTGCATCTTTAGGGTTCAAATGTTACTTTGTAATACAAACTTGGATTCATTGTATATAATTACATTTTTATACCTTGTATTGGTGAATAGAAATCTTCTCAAAGGTTAAACACAATGATATAACAACCATTCTATAATTTTAAATTTTAAAGAATAGTAAATTATATAGTCAACATTCCTAATGTTTCATTATACGTCCCTAAGTTGATTAACCTATACTATGTTATTGCATATCCATTATCTCGATTCTTTATAGTTTATAAACTCTATGAGAAGCATAGGAGAGTATATGTGATTAATATTTCAGAGATCTATACTTAAAACCGTTGTTCTTACCTAATATCATCGATTATATTGGTTTCTAGTGTAGTTATATTTTTATAGGAGAGAAAATTCCAAAAGTTTATCTTCTAAGAAGATCTTCTTAGAAGATAAACTTTTGGAATTTTCTCTCCTATAAAAATATAACTACACTGGAAACCAATATAATCGATGATATTAGGTAAGAACAACGGTTTTAAGTATAGATCTCTGAAATATTAATCACATATACTCTCCTATGCTTCTCATAGAGTTTATAAACTATAAAGAATCGAGATAATGGATATGCAATAACATAGTATAGGTTAATCAACTTAGGGACGTATAATGAAACATTAGGAATGTTGACTATATAATTTACTATTCTTTAAAATTTAAAATTATAGAATGGTTGTTATATCATTGTGTTTAACCTTTGAGAAGATTTCTATTCACCAATACAAGGTATAAAAATGTAATTATATACAATGAATCCAAGTTTGTATTACAAAGTAACATTTGAACCCTAAAGATGCAGCATGATTGGATGAATGCCATATTTAAACGCGCGGATTTTTGGTTCAAATGTTTTATCTTGAGAAAGGGAAGGTGAATTCCCGAAACGCGTTGATTTGTTTTATTGAAGTGTCAATTTTATTTGAGAGCTGTGTTTGTTTGAGGACTATTACCCACATTGGAGAAAGAAAATTGGGTGACAGGATTACATAGAAAAACGGAGAACCGAAGGGACGGCTTGGAGAAGGGAGACACGTGTTTCAGCCGCTGAAGTGTTTACATGACGGGCCCAGATACAAGCGTCTATTCGGTGAGCGCATAGTGTGTATCTACTATAGCGAACTCATATGTCTCCTTTGTACCTTGGTGACTGACAGTGATCCATTGTATCCGTTTTATCCAGTAACCATCTGGTGAGCGCATAGAGTGGTCTCATTATAGTCAACATATGAGCTTCCAGTGCATTTCAATATCTGTCAGTCATCTATTTTATCTCCAATTCACTTGCATCTGTTCTTGAGACACATTTATACTGTCCCCGATTATTCTCCCTTTCAGGCACGTCCCGATATATATGTATGGTGTATAGACTTCCTCATATCATCACGCCTCTGTATATTTTATACAATAAATTTTACTTTATTCTTTTTATATGTATACTTTCTATGTTTGGTTATAACCACTACACTTAGAAGTTGCTTTTTGTGCGCTGTCTCTTTTTTTTTGTTTTTTTCATATCGCCTATGACCTGAGTGGACTCCGGGACACCGACAGCTGCCAGCTTTCTGAATGTTGGGGTGAATGACTAATAAGAATTTTTGGAAATAGTTCCATCATCGATTCATTAGACTAACCTCCATCAGACTTATCATTCATCTCATCTCATTTCATGACCAAGACAATAAGTACTGAATTAGTGGTTTTTATATTACTATTAATCTTTGGACTTGTAACGTCAATAATGTTTAGTATGTCTTAGCGTGCATATGCCAATAGTTCTGTTTGTTCTCAATTTTATGCTTTCTACTAGTCAGACTGTAGTAATATTACTGTATAAGATCACAATATTGGGTCTGATTTAACACTGAAGTATTGTACTCTCTATCCGTTTTCCACAGTGAGCGCCATTTATACTTCTCTTATCCTAATATACTACAAATTAACATTCAAGTCTACAAAGAATATTTGCCCCATGTCTGCTTTGGTATCTACAGTACCTCCTGAATAAAAACTCCATGTTTCATATAAAAGAATCTATTTAATAAAACTTGAGAATTAAAAACAATAACATGCCTGTATCTTTATGCATTTTGCAGCTACATGTGCTTCTTTAGCAAAAGAATGTCAGCAATAATAATAGAACAAAGGAGAGAGACCACCAAACTCTGATCTTAAAGGGATAGTAATACTTGAAAATAAGTTTATTTTATATGGTAGCCCTTAAAAAAACATGAAAAATGATATAAGTCTTATCTCCCAAACCTTTATGGTTTGGGAGATATTCAGAAGTAAAGTTTCCCCTAAAGTGACGTCATTGCTCCACCCTTCAGATTTGGAATCAGGTCCTGGGACCGGCTGTGCCTCTCCAGAAGTGCTGAGATCACCATCTTTAGAAAGAATTTATTAATTGGAATGGTCTACAAAGTGTGCTTTCAAGCCAGGCACACTTTGTAGATAGTTCCAATTAAGTAGTTGTTTTCAAAGATCGTGATCTCGGCACTGCTAAAGAGCTGCCGGTTGCTCTGTGGACCGGATTCCTAATCTGTCCACTAGATGGCAGACTTGGCTGAAACAGCCAGGAAAAGAGACTTTTACTATATTTTACATGTGAATATCTCCCAAACCATAAAGGTTTGGGAGATAAGACTTATATCATTTTTCATGTTTTTTTAAGGGCTACAATATAAAATACAATTGTTTTCAAGTATTACTATTCCTTTAAATACATCAGCATGAGAATCAATTGTAGGAGTGTGTCTCTTCAATTTATCAACCAATCCCTTCTTTGAAAGTTCAGGAGGCCCATCTATGAGCTTTGCTTACTATCTATTGTCTATTCAACCTCTAAACGCACCTTTCCAAAGTTATCCCGAAACTGATTTACAGTATTACATTTGTATAAATTTACTGTAGAAAAACAGTTATCATCATATTCCATCCGATCTCCTAGTCCTCCTACAACACTACATCTCATGACCTAGAAAATAACAATAACTATCACAGTCTCCCTTTGAGGCCTAAGCGATTCTGTGCTCTTACCTCTGTATGGCTGCCGGCCGGCATGGCCTCCGGACACTTTCTCATTGCTAAGTCATGTTTCAGGCACTGGCACGGACGTCTGTTTATGGGCCTAATTGGTCCCCGCCTCCTTCTGCTGCTTTATAAACCTCATTGAGACTAGGACTTGTAGCCCTTTTGGGGTGTATCTGTGCGTTTCTTCAGTGTTGCTCTAGTTTAGCCCTTGCTTGGCTGCCGTGTTTACTCCTGATCGATCCTGTGGCTTTGTCTGACTACTCGATCTATGTATGACCCTGGCTTGTCCGACTAACCGCTCTGTTTTGACCTTGGCTGTGGCTGACTACCCAATTTGGCTCTCGACTGTGGCTTGTCTGACTTACACTCTGTGCTGTCCTTAGCTCCAGTCTGACAACCACCTATCTGGGCTAGTTGTGGGTGCGCTCCATCGGTGTAGTGCAACTGCTACTTACATGGTAGAGTTGCTGGTTGCCTTTCGTTCCGTTGCCTCCATCATGTGCCACTGTATCCGTTACTTCCTGGGCCTGTGGCGTAACCCCCCTCTCTGTAGCCTACGTACTGTACTGCCTTCACATACTTACCGGTGTTGCGGCTGACTACATTCCACATTCTTGCCTTCGCCCTTTGCCTACCTAGTACACCGGTTCCGTGTTCTTTCAGAGTACTAGTTACTCTCTGTCTCTCTCCTCCTACCACTCCATGGTAGAGTCACTACTTTGAGACATCTGTCTGCCTGTCTCGTGTCTGGGGAGTTTAACTGTCGCTCCAGTGATCAGGTTTCCTGGCGTTCCAGGTTTCCATTTGATAGGTATAGAACCAAGCTGGTTCTGCTCCCATCTCTCTCTCTATAGGCAGCTGAGGATCAGTTATAGTTCAGTGTCAATCCTTGGGTAGTGGACTCGGCACTCTCCTCACTCCCGTTCCTACTAAGGTTGGGGAAGTGCATACTCTTGCTTATCTTAATAAACTGGTTAAACTTCACTGTACCTGTGTCGTGTGAATTATTTACTCTGGTGTCCGTGACAATAAGTTAACATCTTAAATGCTGAAGAGCTCCACATACTATTATTATATAATCTGTAACAAATAATAATACACAAATAAATTAAAATAAATCTGAAATTCCAATATCCTGAAGTTCATATAGTGACTAACAACATCAAATTCTTATGTAAAGTGCTTTAGTGATAAAAATGTTTGTACAAATTCTATACTAATTGTATCCTTTACATAATATATGATAAATCATCTGAAATTTACACCCTACTAATTTAATATAATGATATATCCTAAAGAGTCAATGAAGGATATAATCCTATAGATGAATCTAACATCACACATACCATTCAATCCAACCATCATATCTCCTGTGTAAAAAAGATAGTTATGGACCAATAGAAATGCACTCACCAGATGTTGACTAAGAGAAAACACATTTGGAGACCAGGATATGAAACCACCGGGATGATATATAGAAGTATTTATTTCCCTGTGCTTTTCATGAAATACACCTTTCACTTCATTTGGGGATAAGACTATATGATAAAATTAGACATATATGTATATGGAACAAACCAATCCACATACCCTAATTTAGTCTTCTACATATATCTCCCCAGCTTTTCCACCCCAAGGACTGCGCCAGAATGAGGCTGAGACCAAGCACCGTCAAAAGCATATCCTTCATGCCTCATTACTGTGCTGACTAACTGAGACATAGGGGGAGATTCACTAAGTGGGAGATTCACTTCTTTATATCATCCCTGTGGTTTGATATTATGGTCTTCATATGCTCTTTCTCTTATTTAGCATCTGGTGAGTGCATTTCTACTGGGACCAGGTCTAAGATTAACACTACTATGAGATACTGAGGAGGCTGTTTTTCATTATTGGGATTGATCCTGCACGTGGATATACGATCTGGGCATACTTATTAATAAATCTTCCTGTAAGTGCATTGTAAGTATAGCAGATAATGCATACATTTAAAAGTCACTCTCAGATGTACTGGGCCCTTCTTCTTGTTTTCTGCATTAGTGTGCAACTGTGTTGCTGTGGACACCAGTGAAGAAGCTGCACCTTTTAAAACGTATCTATGAGTCAAATAAGGACATTTTCTAATTATTAGATTTATATTTATTTTGCTCCATTATATATTTATATTATGGTATACATTTTTTAGTGGACATTGGTAGGAGTGCATTGTTTTCTTTTTTGAGATTAAAATGTAGTGACATTATACTGAGTGTTCCTAATATAATGTAGGCCAATGCTGAGCAGGGTTAGGTGATGCTAGTTTCAATCCTACTGTGAAAATAAAAGTAAAAACATATCTGATTTATCACTTAAAACAGGGCTGTCCAAGTTCAGTCCTAAAGGGTTATTAACAGGCCAGTATTTAAGGATTTCCCTGATTATGCACAAGTGAGTTAATTAGTGGCTCATTCATCTTAACTGACTCACTTGTGCTTAATCAGGGAAATCCTTAAATCGTGGCCCATAGGTGGCCCTTGAGGACTGAACTTGGACAGCTCTGATTTTAAAAAAAAATGGTTCTGACCATGCTAACAAACGAATAAATTATCGTCAGAAAACCACTAATAACTAATAATCATAGCTTGTCTGAGTTGCCGAATCACAAGGTAAATTGGGGCTTCAAAATTGTGACAATTTCAATCAGCTTGGTCTCAAAGAGCTAAGTGTGGAGTCTATGTGATAACAATAACAATGTGTCAGCTACAAATTCAAACTGATGAAGAAATGGACATTCAGTGATTGATGGCTCGTGCTACTAATTGCCAGGATATAAAACTACAATTCAATATAATTAATATTAACTGCTGTATAGTAAATTCAAATGAGTGTGTCTATCTATCTAATACAATAATTTTTATCAGCTTCAGTCATTCTTGATCCACTGCAGGATGAAGGCCTCCTCAGCAAGTTTCCAACATCTTTAGTCTTGTGCTTTTTGTTGCCACTGTGCACCAACAAATTTGTCAATTTCATCCACCATTCTTGTCTTTGGTCTTCTTCTTGGGCGTTTAGTATTGAGTACAATCCATTTTAAAATCTGTCTGGTCCATCTACCATCAGGTCTTGTTATGTGGCCTTCCCATTTCTATTATAAACACTTTACTCTTTCAGTGATGTCATAGAACTGTGTTTGCTGATGAATCCATGCACACAAATGGAAGCACTCACGTAAAAAAATCAAAACCTGAGTGCCAATCAGAAACAGCAATAAACAAAGAAAAGGATTGCACTCACGTGGTTTAAATCAATCATATTCAAACTTTTTAATTACAGTTTGATGCTTTGGTCCCTCTACTAGACATTCCTAATAGGTTGATTGCTTTAAACCCAGTGAGTGCAACCCTTTCCATTCTTTATATATATATATATATATATATATATATATATATATATATATATATATAATGTACTCAGCCTGGGCCAGAGCAGCGAAACGGCACACCAACAACGAGAATTGAATGAAGAAGTTTAAATATATATATAATCAGGGCTTATAGGCGAGTAACTTTCCAGGTCTGGCTAATAGCAAAGGACTTCAAATTTTAAGCTATATATATTACACACATGCATACTCACATACACACAAAAGTATTGTGGTGGATATTACTTAGTTTTATAAATTATCGGTTTACAAATTCTCAGTTTTATTAAAATGAAAATAGTCTTAATAATATACAGTGTAGGAGCCCACAAACACTGATACATAAAGAACTTGCAAAGACAAATCCTGAATCAAGGTAAAGATGTATGATTTTGGGTTTCCTACTGTTATTTCTAGCATGATATTTTCACAGCTGATAACAGAGGCTTAGATGAGATAACGGAAATAAAACACCTTAAAGCGGAAGTATCACCCTAAATAAAGTCCTCCCCCCCAATAATTAGTCATATAGAGATAAGCTTAGAAATAGTGATATTATCGAGCATAAGTACCTTGTCATTAAGAAATCCTTCTTCTTCTGAAACTGACAGGCAGGCTTCTTGCTTTATAGGCCTCTGCGGGGCGTGCGCCATCAGTCCCTTCCTGTTACGTTAAGGTACCATGAAGGAGACCGGGAAGGACAGTGCAGGTGCACATATGTCTCTAAGCCAAGATGTCTGCGCGCATGCCTGGCCGCCAGTATCAGAAGAAGGATTTCTTAATAATGCGGCACTTATGCTCAATGATAGCACTATTTCTAAGGTTATCACTATTTACCTAATTATTGGGGGGGGCTTTATTTAAGGTGATAGTGCCACTTTAAACTTAATTCAAGACCTGTGAGTGTAAGCACTTTCTGTTAATTCAGATTGCTTCTCTGACTCCTTAGCCTGGGTACCCACCTTCTTCAAGGGGAACTATTCCAATAGGAGTAGGTAGCACTTAATTTGTTAAACATGACTAGGTAGGTGTCTTTTATACAATACAGCGAGTCTATTTATCTACTTTCTGCAAGTTACCTGAAGCTGTCTGTATTTACTGTGTTCCATTTTAATGTGTGTTTAGTTTAAGCCTGTTGTAAGGACATGTAAAAACGTCCAAATTTATTTTGAAAAGAAAAAAAGTATATAGATATACCTGATTATATTCTAAGAATAAGTGAAATAACTGTTTCTTAATTTATTTAACTGACTTATTTAGACATGTATCCTACCACCTGTTGGAGTCAGAAAGGAATGTATTTGCGCACTTGAGGCTTAGTTGGAAATGCTACAATAGTTTTTTTTCGCTTTCCTCTGGATCAACAAGGGAGATATGGCAAGGACTGATCTTAATGGACAAATGCCTTTTATCAGTATCATCAACTATGTTACTATGCATTGTTAATACGGCAGACTGTATATATTTTTGCATGATACATGTAGTCGCCTGTATACAACAATCTCTGTTGGAAGTATTCATTTGGTTCACACCTCCTCATAGCAAATACCATATTCCCATAGTCTTAAATGGCACCTAATTGTCAATTGTCTGTACCAGATTGTAAACTGAAAGGATATAGCAGTAATGTAAAACAAACAATATATATCAAATTCTAAGCAGTATGTGAATATAACTGACTACTGTTTGTAAGACACCTACCGAGGGAAATCCTTATGTTAATTAACTGAAGTCACTTATTTCTGATTCTTTCATTTTATTATTTCTATAGACCCTTCATTTTGTAAATGTTTCCTGATAATGGCAAATGTAATGTCTGAAATGCTGACCAAATAAAGATCTCCATTTGTACTAAGTACATGTGTCCTGAAAATGTATCTTCACCACTCAATATTTCATTCTATAAAATTTCCACAACTATGTGACTTTAAAAAAAATCCAGCAGACAGGTAAGAAATTATGTTATCTATTGGGTAGACTAATAATATTCCACTTCCTGCCTAGTAACATCCAGCAGACAAATAAGAAATTATGTTATCTATTGGAAAGACTAATAATGTTCCACTTCCTGCCTAGTAACATTTTTGTCTGGCTGGGGCACCTAAATGATATTTAACACTAGGTAGACTAATAACTTTTTGTCTGACTAAGCAAAAAATATATTGTGTGGCTGACAATGAGCTACTGGAATCTCATAGCATATTGTTGCTAACCGTTAACTTTATGATTTACATGATAAAAAGTGCAAAGTTTTAAGAATTCATATGCAACACCATACTGATCATGCTGATTCAACATCTTTCTGAATTTTATGACTACAACAACAATCTTGTAGACACCTAATCTTACTATGTAATAAATAGTATAATACATTGACAGATTCCTACTTCCTTCGGGAATAGATTCCATAGCAGGTGATTTCAACTTATTCCTTGTTTTATCTACATATTGCCCCTACACTTTAATAAGGCTATGTGACATGAAATCACTGATAACACACACCATCTGCAGTGGAAAGCAGCCTTCAGATAGTTAAAGGGATAGTAATACTTTGTTTTAACTTTATTTTATTTTGTAGGCATTAAAAAAACATGAAGAATGATTTAAGTATTATGTCTCAAACCTTTATGGTTTGAGAGATATTCACAAGCAAAGTTTCCCCCTCCCGCCCCTTTTACCTAGTGTAAGCAATCTCTTCTCAGATGTGGAATACAGTCTATAGACCAGACAGATAACAGAAGGGGACACTCTTATTCCTATGAGAACAATGAAATCCCTGCCCTCCTTGACAAGCTTTTCAGGTTTTTCCCTTATCTTAATTGAAGACTATCCCTCTCTGCAGTCTACCTGGGCACCTCCCTTCTGCTGTGGCTGAACAGTGTGACATCAGTAAAAGGGGCGGGAGGAGGACACTTTGTCATTGAATTACTCTGGAACTACAACTCTGACAGAATTGAAATAACACTCTCCAAAGTCCAAATACTATGATGATTAACCCCTTAGAGTCCGGTGACGTACCCGGACCGTCACGCTGGTCCGGCACTTAAGGACCAGTGACGGTCCTGGTACGTCACGTACTATTACTCACCGCGCTCCTGCAGGAGCGCGGTGAGTAATAACGGGGACTGAATTTGATCGTTCCAAGACCGGAGCGATCTCTTTCAGTCCCTCAGTTCGGCGTGCCGCACCACGTGATCAGTCACGTGGGGCGGAACGCCAAAATTCTCTATCTGGTCCTTAAAGGACCACTCACCCCGCGACCGCTGGTCGTTAAGGGGTTAATTAGAGCTGCTTTTATTATGAAACATTACTATCCCTTTAAAATGCTTTTTATTTATACTCTTCTATGAATCTCACTTACTAATATTAAAAATACTACCATACAGCAAAAAATACAAAAGCAACTATTTTCCAGCAGAATTAATACATTTCATGAATTCACTCAGTCCTAAACAAAACATTGTTTTTTATAACCCTAAATAAGTCTTCCTTATCTTAATGTACATTCATTTTTCACAGAAAAAGCATTGTGCTATTAAAAGCTACAACAGAATTCATCCGACCAGAAAAAAAATTGAAATTCTTTAGCACGTATTTGAAATCATGCTACCTTGTAAAATGTCATCTTAAATATGACATGTTAATGAACTAACATAATCAGAATACTAATATGTAAGTTTTACATTGTATATACAAATTTCTAACATAATGTTGACTTGTTGGATATAATTGAAAGGTGTATATATGCATCACAGTTCAGCAGAGAAGTGAAGGAAGCATTTTTCACAGAAAGATACGCTCTATAAGAAAATATTGTATGGAATTAGGGGTGTTAGAACCAGGAAAAATGATTGGATAATTTCCTTCACATAGACATCAAAATCCTTGGATGTTAGAGATCTTTCCAACACGCTACTTCACAAAGCATTGAAGACATGAAAAGAATAAAAGTTAATAGGTGCCCAATCATCTGTGTTTGGGCAATGTTACATTAAATGTATCTATGTTACTTTTAATTGGGAATTGAATAACTCAAATACTGTTAACTATGAATGTTAATCTTATAGATTTAACCTCACTCATGAATCATATACAGTCAGTATATTTGCATTATTGCTGTATTACCACTTAATTCAAATAGGGGTGCTCCCAGTCGGTCCACCTCTCTCCACAGTGGACTAGTGAACAAGTTCAATACCAAGAATAAATGAGGCACTCACCCATCGTTGCTTCTGGCAAGTAATTTTTTTAATTTTCAATGCATTTATAGCAGGACATATATGTCTGGGCTAATAGTGAAAGTTTCGAGGACTACACCGGCCTCTTTCTCAACACAGCCCACCATAACACACATCATCTGAGGCTACGTTATGTAGCCTCATCCAGCACCGAAGCCAGGCCTTGTTCCCGTCTGTGAGCATAGCCGCACTGCCACTGACGTCATCTGTTTGACGGCTCTCATCAGCAGAGTGTCAGCCCAGCGTGAAAAACATACCATGACAACCAACATAAACAAAATAGTGAATGAGCATGTGCAACAGAGCATTTCTTGCAAAGCAAAAGCACCAGTAGCTTTTTATCTTAATGTGAACTTCAAAATATTTAGCTATTTAGGCTCTTATATAGACAAAGCATACATTTTTTTTCAATTGATTTCCAAGCATATAATAGAATTGCTCTGAAAAAAAGGTAGAGAAATAAAAACAAGTAAAAACAAAGTATTACATTTACTTGTGTACTTTCAACATAGAGAAGTACTCCATCATAATTTTTATACATTATTACCTGCATATGATTATCCCATTTTCAATATTCAGCACTTATTTGCTAAACATTAATGGAACCACCAATATTCTATTCTTTCTTTAAGACCTGGTGGTGTTAGAGTTTGTAATTTATGTGCATTTAGCTTCCTTCTGCAAGAGTATTCTATCCTTATTTCCACCTCTTCTTATTACCGGTACATGATCCATTATTTGATATTGCATTTGAGTAATTTGGTGTTCCGTTTCATTAAATTGTCGAGCAACACATGTATCTTTACCTGAGCTAATATAAGATTTAAATTGTGTAATTCTCTATTTTAAGGAGTTTATCATTTTCCCCACATACCCCAAACCACACAGACATTTTATTAAATATACTATGTGGGTACTCGCACATGTAAAGAAACCTTTAATTTTGAAGTTTTTACCTGGTCTAGGGTATGTCACTGTGTCACCTTTACTGGCCCCATTGCAGTGTAAACATGAATGGCATGGATATGTGCCATTAACTGGTGTTAAAATAAAGGTTTGTTTTTTTGTGGTACAATGTTCTGCCTTAACCACTCTGTCTCTGATGTTTTTTTATCTTTTATATGCCATTTAGGGTTTTTCTTTAAATAGATGTCCTATTGATGGATCACTTTGTAGGATTGGCCCCCGCCTATGCAAATCTGTTCATGTAACAATTTGAAGAGAATCATATATTTAACAACAACCCATTTTGCGATTATATTGCTACCTGGTGGCGCTACATAGATGATTGCTTCGCGATCTGGAAGGGTGACATAAAAGACTTTAATAACTTTGTAAGATATCTTAATGAACAACATGAACCTATCTCCTTCACCTCAAAGATAGACCCAGACCATGTTGACTTGCTGGATATAAGAGCAAGCATGGACGAAACAGGTCTCAAAACATAATTATTTAGTAAGCCAACTGATAGCAACACTCTGTTACATGCAAATGGCTTCCACCCAGACATCTAAAACAGGGACACCCTATAGTCAAATGATAAGAGCTAAACATATTACCAGTGAAGTAAATGAGGAGGAAGGAGCATTAAAGTGGATGTGTCACCTATGGACAACATCCCATAAATAGTTAGGTGACATAGCCAATATAATGAAAACGTTATTTTTTTTTTTATTTAAAGTTTTGATTTTGCTTAAATTTAACTTACAAAAGTCTGGGCTGCAGCCACTTCCATATAGACTGCAGACCGAAGCTCTGCCTCTGCTCTCCACCTTCTGTCTGTAAGCAGGAGCAGTCTCATTGGCTAGATATCGATCTCTGCCAATGAGACTGCTCCAGCTTACAGACAGAAGCCTCTGTCATCGGAGGAGGGAAGAGAGCAGAGGCAGAGCTCTGTAACCTCAGAGAACCGCAGTCACCTGGAAGTGGCTGCAGCACAGACTTTTTAAGTTAAATTTAAGCAAAATCAAAACTTTAAATAAAAAATAAATAACGTTTTCATAGTATTGGTTATGTCACCTAACTATTTATGGGATGTTGTCCATAAGTGACACATCCACTTTAAATGAATTAAAAGTGACCCATCAATAGGACATCTATTTAAAGAAAAACCCTAAATGGCATATAAAAGATAAAAAAAACATCAGAGACAGAGTGGTTAAGGCAGAACATTGTACCACAAAAAAACAAACCTTTATTTCAACACCAGTTAATGGCACATATCCATGCCATTGATGTTTACACTGCAATAGGGTCAGTAAAGGTGACACAGTGACACACCCTAGATCAGGTAAAAACTTCAAAATTAAAGGTTTCTTTACATGTGCGAGTACCCACATAGTATATTTGATAAAATGTCTTTTTGGTTTGGGGTATGTGGGGAAAATGATAAATTCCTTAAAATAGAGAATTACAGAAGGAAGCTAAATGGGCATATAAATTACAAACTCTAACACCAATAGGTCTTAATGAAAGAATAGAATATTGGTGGTTCTATTAATGTTTAAAGAATAAGTGCTGAATATTGAAAATGGGATAATCATATGCAGGTAATAATGTATAAAAATTATGATGGAGTTCTGTGTTGAAAGTACACAAGTAAATGTAATTCTTTGTTTTTAATTGTTTTTCTCTTTTTTTTCAGAGCAATTCTATTATATGCTTGGAAACCGATTGATAATACATTTATGCTTTGTCTATATAAGAGCCTAAATAGCTAAAAATATTGAAATTCACAGTAAGATTAAAAAGCTACTGGTGCTTTTGCTTTGCAAGAAATGATCTGTTGCACATGCATTATTTTGTTGATGTTGGTTGCCATAGTATGTTTTTCACGCTGGACTGACTCTGCTGATGAGCACCATCGCATAGGTGACGTCAGCGGCAGTGCAGCGACTCTCACTGGCGGGAACGAGGCTTGGCTTCTGTGCTGGAAGAGGATACAGAACGCAGCCTTGGGTGATGTGTGTTATGACGGGTTCTGTTGAGGAAGAGGACAGTGTAATCCTCGAAATGTTCACAATTAGCCCAAACATCTCCGTCCTGCTGTAAATGATTTATCTTGGGATGCATTGAAAATGAAAAAACGATTTGCCAGAAGCAATGATTGGTGAGTGCCTCATTTATTCTTGGTAATGAATATCTATGGTAATCTCGTAGGAGGGAGATGAAGAAGCAATCCATAAGTGAAGTGGCATTTTACATCTAACATCTATTTATTTATGTGAAAAGCAAATATCTAATTATTTATCTTGTTAATGGTGCAGCTCAACAACAGGCTCAAGGGGAGGAGTTACTTGACACATGCTATTTTCATATGTTTCAATTTCAGTTTGTTCCTTGACAGGTGTGGAGCACTGTCTATTCCCAGTAACAATCATTAACATGCATGAAATGCATCAAAGCAATTTGCTTTACTTATTGTTACTGCAAACAAAAAAACTGCTATTCTGCCATGAAGAACATAAATTGCATTTGACTGAACAATTAAATATAAAGCCAAAACACTTATTGTTATATAGTTTTGTAAAGAAAACGTTGCAAAAAGAATTTGACTAATGCAGGTAAACTATAAGTGGGGCATTTTAAAGTATGTTATTTTCAAAGATAACAAGAAACATTTTGCTAATGACTGTATATGAAATTATAGCTCAATAATGTAAGAACAATTTTAGCTTGTAAAAAAAATAAAAAGGGGGTACATGGGTGAACTGACAATAAAGTTTTGGAAACTGAATGTCTCCTTTTCTTTTATGAAACCTTCTATGCTATATTCAGCTTCTTAAACAAACAGCACATATATTTAAAACTATCTGACAGTGCATTAATACATGCATACATGTTATTATTATTAAAGCATATTCTTTCATAATTGCACTAGTTCAATAATTAAATGACATGAGGAAAACATTTGATCAATTGTCTGGAATATTATAATGTTGTATTATCAATATTCAGTTCAGTTATTCAACATATGACTTGTGAAATCTCTTAAATCATTACATTAAAAAAATCATCAAATTTAATCTTTTGCAGCAATTGATTTATTGAAACAGGGTTTGATGACACTTTCCCAAACCCTTACAGACATAAATACACCAAGAAAAAATAGTGCCAGGCTTTTTCAGTATACCACATGAATTCAAGCTTACTGAAGATATTTAGATTTTTCAAAGCACATTCTACAAGACTGTACCTGAATAAATTAAACAGTAACAGAATGTAAGCATTGCAATGATTTTAATCAACAACGTCTGCAAGCCATTCGTTTTATTTCTCTTCCTGCTTCTTGGGCAAGAATAGTTTGACTTGTTACGGGTGCAAGGTGGAGCACAGATCCCTCCGCCGTCTCAGCTTGGAGTCCATTTTAGGTCTGCCGAAAAACTAGGGACAATTCCCGGATGTTACTGTCATGGCCGCCAACGGTGAACTCGGGCGGCAGTTGAGGAAATCAAGGTAATTTTAGAGGTGACGTAGCGTTTAGAATAAAGAAAAAGAAAGTCTGTTGAGCGACTGAAGCCCGCGTTTGCAGCATGATATTTTTCTGTGGCGGGATTAACCCTAGTTTCGCAGCAGGGCAAATGTAAACTTCGGTTGACTTTATTCAATGGACGTGGGCGGAGGGGGGTGATGTTGTTTAAGGTACTAATTGAATAGCGCTGTACAAAGTTATCGAAAGTTCCTAAAACTTCTCGATGGATTTCAATGAGATTAAAAGCAAGCATTGTCAACGTGTAGTATGCATTGATAATGCATCTTTAATGGCCGTTCTCCATTATGTAGCTGAAGTCACATGAACGGTTTTCCTCTGCTATGTTCATCCGCGCTTGCACAACTGCCAACAGGGTCTCTTGTTACACTTGGACGCATTTCCCGTCTTGTATGTATTTTAATCGGTCTTTTTATAGAGTAAGCTGAATAACTTGCTGCTTCAGTTTTGACAATTGATTATACTGCATCAGTTGTTGATCAGTGAAGTAGCCCTATTGGTGAGTGTTGGCAGTAAGCTGTGCACTAGGTTACTGTATGTATCTTTTCATGTGATCCATGCTGCAGCCATACCAGATATTTTAGACATTTCAAATACACATATAGGGTACTTTTACCTTTCTTCTGTAAATTGATACATTTTTATATTTGTCAGGTTAGACATTTAATAAATAACTGTAGGAAACCAAAATTATAATTCAAGCTAAAATGCAAGGACATAACAAGTATATGTTACACTGACTTGCAAAGTACTACTATTACTTTTACACATGTACATATAATTCTATAAAGGCAGGAGAGGTGTTATGCATGCAACCTGTATATAGTTTGTTTTGTAGGTAGTTGGTGACATTTCATTATTTGAAAATGTATATATGGCTATGAAGGACCATGGATTTGGGGGTTTCCCCTCCTCCCCCCCCCCCCTTAAGACAGTTATACTCTGTTGCAGCATTTCTCAGCTTTTACTCAAGACACTCTTAACACGTTACCTCGAATTCTCAGGACACTCTAAACATCTTATAGGCTGTTTGTCAGAGCATATAGAAGGATAAAAAGTCCATATTTAGTTATTCTTTGGTCCCTCAGTCAATATGAGAACAAATAGTATATAGTGCATTACATACTCTGCAGATAAACATTTGAAACTGGTTTCCACAAATTCAGGCAACACGAGATACTATCAAGAGGTGGAAAGTATATAATATTACACAGCAATTTTGTTAAACGAAGAGGAATGTATTACTGTATCTGTTCAGATTAAAACAACAAGCATTTGCTAGTTTGCCAAGTGTTCTTGTTGGAGATTCACTAAGCGATGATAAAGTGGTGAAGACTTTAACAGTTTATCACTTTTCTAGTTCCTACGTTATTCTATGGAGTCTTTTAGTGTTAGTGCATTGGCTCCATAGAATAACATAGGAATTGGAGAAGTGAAGCCATTACATGCACAGCTTTTAGTCTCATTAAATATTTGTTTAAACTTCCTATTTTGTGTGCCTATTGCTTTGCAAACAGGTTCATAGTTTGATATTTTTTAGTAAGTCTAATCTGAGCAGAATTTTGCTCTTACTAGGTCAGATAAAGAACACTGATGAGAGAGTGCCTAAATATAGTTCAGAATTACTTTCAACCTGCACTATTTGGCACTAAGTAGTCACTGAAAGCCCTGTTAACTATAGTCAGTGGCAACTTTTAATACTTAATTTTTAATTGAACAGTATATTAAAACAACAAAATGATCCACTTGATTGAGTTATAGCAGCACGTTTTAAAGAGGAACTTTCACCTAAGCACAAGTTTGCTTTAATCCACTTAATATACTCATTCTAACTGTGCTGTGTTTTTTTTTTTTTTAGCGATATAAATTAAGTTTGAGTGTTAACTTTCCCTCTTCTCCTTCTGATTGGCACCATCTTGCAGATGAGAATACAGGAGAACTTCCTCCCCACTGGTCTGTCAGTAAGCTGGCGTACTCTCATTGGCTCGATCAGGGCTTATAATTTTAAGTCCTTTGCTACTAGCCAGACCTGAAAAGTTACTCGCCACTGCAAGCCAAAACATACCCACCAGGTCTGAATTTCTACTCGCCAGGGCTAAATCTTCACTTGCCATTGGCTAGTGGAGAGTGGAAATTTTGAGCCCTGGGCTAGATATCGATCTTTGCCAATGAGAGTTCTCCAGCTTACTGACAGACCACCGGGGAGGAGGATCTCTCCTGTTTTCTCGTCGGCACAAATTTTGCCGATCGGAATGAGAAGACGTCAGGAGGGAAAAGGTAAACCCTCAAACTTCATTTCTATCACGATTTAAAAAAACAAAACACAGTTACAATCAGTATACTAAATGGATTAAAGAAAACTTGTGCTTAGGTGAAAGTTCCGCTTTAAAACTGAATTGACAGGTGTGCGCTGTTAGTCACCGGCTTGATATGCACAGTGATCTCTGCCCTACTCTGCTGAATTTAAAAACATCAAATATGGGATGGTACTGATGCCCAAACACTTATAGATGTTTTTAATGCGATCTCAGTGTAGAGTAAAGTAGTTGCAATGATAAGCAAACTATCAGTCTAGATGTGTTACTATTTGTAGCAAACCTCGTCTCTTACTAACTTGTTTGCTAGTCTTATGGCAATGGGATTAATAGTTAATAAAACTATACACCTCTATCTCTGATTTTCACCTTGATTACCTCGTTCCATTTACTCAAGTTACCGTTGCATTAATAGCCAGTGATTTGATGTCGGTGGTGTAATTTGTAAATATTATATACACCCACCAATCATTTGTAATCAGCTAGAGAAGGATAGTAGGAAGAAGAAAATTCAAACAGCTCACTCAAATAGACCACTAAAGTAGCAGGGACGTCCCTAAGTCACATTATGAAGAGACAAATAAGAAGAGAAACGAAGATGATCGTGGACATTTTAATTCAAAGTATCATCATAGATAAGTACATTTAGTGAATTTCGGCTAGCAGTACAGCGTTTAACCCCTTCAATATCTCTCTGACTTTCTCCTCGAGTACCTCATTCCATTTACTCAAGTTACTTTTGCATTAATAGCCAATGATTTGATGTCTTTGCTGTAATTTGTAAATATAATAGACACCCAACAATGATTTGTAATCGGCTAGAGAAGGATAGAAGTAAGAATAAAATCCCTAGCGCTCACTCAGAGAGCACTAAATTAGCAGGGACATCCATTACAGCAATTTTAATTCATCTTGCATTTAGATAAGTAAATTTAGTGCTATCACCTGAAGAAGCCGTGGGTGTGCATAGGGCAGCATTGAAGGGGTGAAACTCTGTACTTCTAGCCAAAATTCACTAAATGTAGTTATCTATGATGATACTTTGAATTAAAATGTCAATGATTATCTTCATATCTATTCTTATCTGTCTCTTTATGATGTGACATAGTGTTGAATGAGAGTAATTCTGCACTGTATTTAGGCATTCTCTTTTGTCTGTGTTTTTAATATATCTGAGACCTGCAGTCTACAATTAATTGCACACTAATCTGAGTTACATAGGTCAGATAAACCATACATAATCCCTTTTCCAAAATATAGCCTCTCTCCTCATTAGGTTGTATATATTGATAATACAATCATGTAAATCCTTTTAAGATGTGACCTCCCACTGAGGGGAACTTTTAAAGGTGATAAGTCCCTTTATGAAACATCTATTTTCTAATTATTAGTAGGCAAATGCTTTAATGTGATAGACATTACATCTAACATTAACTAACCCTAATATTGAAGGTATTAAAAAGATAATATTAATGTGCCAAGTCGTATCTCTCATTTCTTTACGGTTAGAGATATAAGCGCTGAAAGTCCCCCCCCCCTCCCCCCACTGCTGACAGCTTTACAGCTCCTCAGCAGATCTGTGTCAGCTGACTCGGCGGCTCTTCAGCAGAGCTGAATGAGTGCTATCGAAAAACAGATGCTTCATTGAAACGGTCTACAATGTGTGCTTGGTTAGCAAGAACACTTTGCAGACCATTCCACTGAAGTATTTTTTCTTCAATAGCTCTCATTGCTTTGCTGAAGAGCCGCCGGCTGGTGTGGGACCTGGATCGCTTGACGTCAGCTACATGCTGACGTCTGGAAAAGGGGAGGGAGAGAGACTTTCAGTGCTTATATCTCAAACCGTAAAGGTTTGAGAGATACGACTTGGCACATTAATATTATCTTTTTAATACCTTCAATATTAGGGTTAGTAAATGTTAGACATTACTAACCCTTTAAAGGATTTTAAATTTGGGTGACATCACTTTTCGTTCCAGGTAAGTGCACCGTATTGACTTGACAAAATGCCCCCATCTGATCTGATACCCTCCTTTACCCCACTTTGCCACAAAAATGTACGCAATAAAATCAGACCTTGTTGCAGGGACATCAGGGCCCTTATGCCTCCCACCCCCTTGGTATTGATTTCCTATCTAATCTGGATAGGTGGTCAGTACTGTAAACATGGAAGGCAATTGCTGCATTTTTCCCGCCTACATAACCAAGAATTCCTGACCTTTCTGGTCGAGTGGTAAGAGCAGAAATCACCATTCAATTTAAAGCCGATATCCATGAGGGCACAGTGGCTTCCCTGCTCTTCCGACTTAACCTGAAAAGTATGGGAGAGTGAAAGGAGGCAGCTAGTGCCTTACGTTGCCATTGTTGATGGCTTACACAATCTTGTATGCAGTATAATGTGGAGGGAGGATCTAGAGGGTTCCTGATGACTTTCCATTGAGGTGTGACCTTTAAAGCCCTGTGTGCTGCAGGGGTGTCCAGTACATTGCTTTGTCTTGCAGACCTTGTTCCACTGGTAGCCACAGGATCTCATATACTCTACTTCCCCAGTTTGATCCATGGTATTGGTGCTTCTGGCCTCAACCGTGAGGTATCATTTTTCTAAGGCTGGAAATGGATACTGAATACACTAGGAAATTCCATGTTTAAACATTTTTTAGTAACTTTGACATTACTAAAATGTATGTGTGGGTGTTTTTAACCACATTCTGGAAATAGTTGTGCTCACTAGCCTTGGCGATAGATGTTTGACCTTTCATTTTATGTGCTGGTTGTCTACTTTCTAAAATGGTATGCATTGTCTACCTTTGTATTAATTTCTCTGTTCTAACCCTTTTTATACAGACAAGTCATGCTATACAAATATTTGAAATGTAAAATAGATCATTTTTTGTGCACACCAGGCTAGGAGTAGAAAGACACATGGAATGTAATGCAGTGGGATATCTAATTTCAGGAAATGTATGCCTTTAGTGGGAAATCTTAATGTTATGGGGTAATTATGCCCTCAAACTGTATAGTCTATTTTGGTTATATCCATGAAGTTGTCAGTGTAAATGTTACCAATTTGTGACTGCAAGGAAGGGGGCATACTTTGTGCATCTAGGTATATATGGTATGTTTATTTGATATCATAGTTTGTCACTGAATGCAGATTTACTTCATGTAAGGCACTATGTGAAAAAGCTAAATTAATTTGAAAAAAGCGTTATGTAGGTTTCTATATGTAACTAGAAAGTTACCATATCTAAACATATGAATAGCAAAGATGCTGAAAATGTGCCTGGCCTTCAGGAGTCTAAGAAATGGCCAAAGCCCCTGGCACTCAAAGGGTTAAAAGACTACTCATAATTGCTTCAGTGTATACTGTAAAAATGATATAGTAGTTTGAATGTACCAATAAATTATGATCTCATGTTTTTGGATGTAATCTTTTAAGGCAAGGCTGGTTGTTTTACCCTTTCTGATGTTTTGGAACAAAGGTGCTCAACACATCACAAAATATTCCATTGTTACTCTTGGTCAGGGAAAACTGGAAGTGAGGGCAGTAAGAACTTGTCTTCAGAAGTTAAAACCATACCTGGCGTCGAAGTCAGTCTGGATCAGATCAGACAATATTGCAGTGGAGATGTATTGGGAAAATCAAGGTGGTACGAGGAGTAGAGCTCTGAGTGCAGAGATGGCAAAGATGGTGACCTGGCCAGCGGAAAAGCTCCAGAACATTTTGGAATTGCATATTTCAGGCACCCTCAATGCGCAGGCATATTATTCAAGCAGAGGTGGATCTTATGGTCTCAAGACAAAACAACATGTGTGAGAAGTGTTTGTCGCGTTGGAAGGATCCAATATTCATGGGGCAGAAAGCCCTGAAAATATGGCACTTCAGGCTGGTTTACGTGTTTCCTTCAATCCCAATTATTGTGGAAGCCTTCTGAAAAGGTGGGCGTAATCTTGAAAGTTGTGAAATGGACAAGGAGAATATGGTACTCTGAATTGATTCAGCTATCAGTAGCCTAGCCCCCCTCCCCCCATGGTGTCTCTCCATGATAAGCAATCTGAGCCAGAATCTGATTTGTCATCCTAATCTTGCCTTTTTGAAATTTAGTGACCTGGATGCTGAGTGGCATACTCTAAGGTATCTCTAATTCCATAGCCACCACAGTTATTTCTGGCAGAAAAGCTGCATCTAGGATATCTTATTGGATTTGGAGACTTTTCAGATCATATTATATAAAGAATCGGATCCCTAGAGAGTGTATATCCTCATCCAGAATTCTGGATTTTTTTTACAGAAAGGCTTAGATATGTGCTTAAAACCAACTTCCTTGAAGGTCCAATTATCTGCTTTGTCGGCTATATTGGCAACTCAGTTTATTGAGGATACTTTAGTGAAATGGTTTGTTAAAGTCTTCATTAAAGTAAGGTCTAGGATTAGGGAAATCATTACCCCATGGGATTTGAATTTGGTTTTGGAACAATTATAGATACCCATTGTCTGAAACAATTGATAAGGTGTCCTTTCAGAATTTGACTATTAAAACTCTAATTACTTATGCTGGAAGGACTGGATAACTTTATGCATTATCTTATACTCATTATTGTATCATTTTTCCATCAGGACAAGGTAGTTCCTCTGACTAGACCTTCCTTCAAAAGTAAGCTAATTCTAGACTTTTTCTTAACCAGGAAATTGTCCTACAAAAGAAGAAAATGAAAAGAGATTTCATAATCTAGACATGGTAAGATGTCTCTTGCTTTGTTGACCGGACAAAGGACTTCAGTTTCCCTGTTTGTGCTGTGCCACATTTATCAAACATCCTACATTGGATGTTCAGGTGTCTGT
Organism: Rhinophrynus dorsalis; assembly: GCA_037306005.1. Classification (NCBI taxonomy): domain Eukaryota; kingdom Metazoa; phylum Chordata; class Amphibia; order Anura; family Rhinophrynidae; genus Rhinophrynus; species Rhinophrynus dorsalis. The sequence goes on along the minus strand of CM074724.1, from coordinate 96,909,331 downwards.
TTATGCCAGTTTCAGGAGGAAGACTCTGCAGGAAGTAGAATAAGGGAAGTTGTGGAATTCACTGCCTGAAGAGGTGGTGCTGTCGAATACATTAGATACCTGTAAAAAGGGGCTGGATGCTATTTTTTTAACCCCTTAGTGACGGCGCGCAGCCGCGCGGGGAGCCGGATTTCCGGGACGTACATGTACGTCCTCTGTCACTAAGTGACAGCCACACAGGACGTACATGTACGTCCTGTGTCACGAAGGGGTTAAAGAGCTGAACAAAGAGGGCTATGCATGTTTGTATTGGGATTAATATTTATTTGTTGATCCAAGGAGAAATCTGATTGCCATTTGAAGTCAAGAAGGAATTTTTCCCCTGATTGAAAGCAGGATATAAACCTGCTGAAATAAAGTTTTTGCCACCTTTTTTGATCAACAGCGGTAAACAAGAATAGGAAGAGGGTTGAACTAAACAACTATATTACTGGAAAAATCGGAGAAAATGTTCTTATTTAAAAGTATGGTCCTACCTCCTGGGGGGCCAGATATAAAGCCCATTCTGCTTCCGTGGATCAGCACAGAAGAAAAATAAATATCTCCGTATTTTTGCTAACTTTCCTTCAGTCTTCGACTCACATGAACGCTTTCTTTTTTGCATTTGTCTGTTTGGCATGTAACAAAAGAGGTTTGCTTGACAAAGTCTGCAGTTCAGCCACAAACTGCAGACTTTCTCTGGGAATCCTCTTTTTTTTTTTTTTTTTTTTCCTGAGTGCTCTTATGCAGGCCTAGTTGCATCATAGGCGACAGTCATTTCTTGGGTTAAGGCAATAATTTGCCAGACCTACGCCATAGAGGAGCAAGTCTTTCCTCTTTAACCCCTTAAGGACCGGACATTATGGGACATTTCCGTCCCATAACGTCCGCATAGGGGCACGTTGACGGGCCGGTACAAGTGACCTGTCACGTGTATCGGCGCGTCATTATGGGGCTTGAAATAGATCGCTCCGATCTTGGAGCGGTCTATTTCATGCCCCATTTTTACTTACAGCGCTCCCGGTAGAGCGCTGTAAGTAAAATGTACGTGACGTACCAGGACCGTCAAGGGTCTTTCAAGAAAGTTTACCCTTGACGGTCCTGGTACGTCAAGGGTCCCTAAGGGGTTAAGGTTATAGCTCTCTTCTGAGCGGAGGGTGGTTCTTCAGTTTCTACAGGTCTTTTGTGCAGCACTAGTGCAGAGTTGCAACAGGTCTGTCCCTTCATATTTTTAACAGTTTCATGTTCCTGTTCTGGCTTTTAGCTGAAACCAGTTTTAGTCAGAGGGTCCTTCAAGCAATTGTGCTTTTGTAGGTATCATTCTTGCTTTCTTTACTTTGGAGAGATGGTCCTACGGGCAATGCTAGACAAAGCAAAGTTTATTTCTAAAACTTTGACGATTTTTTGGTAGCAGCCAGATCTGCTTTGTGGCTCAATATATCGTTGGCTGTTCTTTTTTTTTTTTTTCTAAGTGTTCGCTGTTCCATTTACAGTTCTTAGGAAATTATATTTTTGGACTGAAACTAGACAACAAGTCGGGCTACATTGGAAAAGATGGGGAAAAAAAAATAGCCAACTTTCATTGTAAGTTTCAAATGTTTTGTTTTGCTCTATCGACAACTACTCTTCAACAGAGTCTTCCTCTACCAAGGGAGTGGATGCATCGGTGCACATTCCTCTGTTTAAAAACTAACCAAAGTCTGAATCTAAGGCTAAGAAACCCTCAGAAGCCAACAGGAGGGAAGCCTGCTCAATCATGCTTTTGTAGGTCTCCTAGAGGAGCTGAATATTTGGGTAAGACTACTGTGGTTCTGGAAAGAGCGGCTCTTATAGCTATGTTGTTCAGAAAATACCTTTGAAATTAATTTGACAGGCAGGAAGATTTATTTATTTTTAAACTTAGAAAAATCAGATTCCCAAGTTAAAGATGCAAAGTGTCCAGGAAAATTCATCACATCCCTGCACATAACATTTCTCAAGTTCTTCTGTATCAAATAATTTTCATTTTATGTTTCTGCCCTTTGGGTTAGTAAAGACACCCCAAGAGTATTCTTCAAGGTGGTGACTTCACTAGTGAGATAAAGGGAATTTCACTCACCCCTTATTTGGCTGACCTATTGATCAAGGAGCTGACGTCTCAGATTCTGCAGCACCACGTTAACTTATTCAGAGGTTAAGCAAACTGAAGGATCTGTGTTAACATTCAGAACTCCAGCCTGGTTCTGTCACTGTCTGGTATTTCTAGGAGTGACTTTCTGCAAAAAGTGTTCCTACCACTGGACAAGGAACACAACATTAGAATTTCCCACTTCATAAGTCAAGAACTAGCTAGCTACCATACCAGCTTTCCAGTCTGTTGTACTGAAGGTAGCACAGGTTACTCATAATTTCAGCACATACTCCTTCCTGTAACTGAACTTGAGACACACACCCTCTCCCCTCTCTTCATCCCTTCCTTTGGACTCTGGTGAATAGCATGGGAAAAAAGTAAAATAATCAATCCAAAAAATCTTCTAAGCCCCAATTGTGTAGTTGAAATCAGACAGGAGTAAACATCAGTAGTAAAATGTCTTATCAATTCCTATATTACATTGTCACAAATTTCCTAAGGAAACAGTGACACCAAATTGTGTAGTTAGCTTTCAGTTTTTAAAACCTATTTAGATATCCCAATATTCTACTACTACTCTTCAATGTCATACACCTATAGTAAACAAAGAGTTCCTCTCACTAGGGTACGTATCCACAATGAGCAAACGTGTCTATCTGCAACTGAAAATCCAATTGGATGCCAACTAATCTGCTTTCATAAACAGTGATCTACGCGTGTAAATAATGTACGTCACATATCCTCACTGAAAAACCCCTGTACACGCCTGTATTCCAATCAATCAAAGAATAGGGGCATTGGCATATATTTACATATGCAGTCCCGATGGTTGACCATTGCCGGATTTCAACCGTTAAAATGTCCTCCAACAGGACTGCATCAAAAAACACCCAGTAAATAAAAATTAAATGTAAAAAATACAAAAATAATATATTAACCCTAAGCTAAAATAAGATGGAGGAACCTCCTGAAGAAATTAAACCCGTATAGTCGCTACAGATGACTTATTGTGGTATATGCTCACACAGAACTAAAAACTACATCATCTATAGTGTTTCAGTATGAATGTTTGACGATCTTAAACTATCCCTTTAAATCAGTATATTCTCCGATTTTCTTATATGAGATGGTAATTTTATAGATGCTCTTTCTCCTCTTTCCTTTCAATGTCCATATACTGATGATATATATAGTTAATATATCCCACTCTGATGTATCTTAAAGACCATTAGGATATCACTACCTAGTTGTTGTTCATCCCACAATTATGTGTGAAGGTGATACCGTGATTTGCTTATATTACATCCGTTGGCTTTATAGCCTGATCAGTGCAGCTTTTTTGCTTATTGAAACCTCTTTATTTGTTGCCTTATCTCCAAGATTAACTTCATGTGGCACCTTTTCTCTCACAGGCTGTTTTCCAGTTCTGTAAGATCACTGTTCTTGTCAAATCTTTAGTCCCATCCGGATCTCCTTCACTGGGTAACTTTTTGTAGTGATACCACTTTTTTCTTCTGTGTCCGTCCACGGCACAAAAATGTGGGCTTGTCCCTCCTCCCAGCTGGTGTAGGACCAATCGCTTCCAGATTTAAAGAGGCTCCCGCCCCCTGCTCGGCAGTCTCTTTTGGTCCTACCAGCTGGGTAGGAGGCAGTCAGGCTGCGTTCGGCCTTACCGGTTTTTTTCGTCAAGATGAAGCCATTCTTCAATTATGCAGCCTCGGCGCGAGCTCTTGTCTGTGGCGCTGAAGGTTGCTTTTTCCTCTCTCCCTCGGTCTTGTTGCTGCGGCCGACCCAGGGAGGAGTGTTCATGCTGGGGCTCGTTGCTCTTCTTCTCCCCAAGCGGTGTAAGAAGACCGGAACTTCCGGTAGCGGCTGTGGATGTGCAGAGTGAGCAGGGTGACGCCGTCTACCGGAGATAACACAACCGGCCCAGCAGGAGATCCGAAAAGCGACAGGAGGGGGTAAGTCCTTCAATATCCTTTTCTTATACCAAAAATTGCGCGGCATCTGTCTCAGGCCTCTGCGTTCCAGCGTGAAACGCAAGCCAAATGCTAGGCTATTTAAGCACCAGTACAGTTGCTCAGGTATAGTGTGGCCAGAGTTTGTTTTTTTACTTTTAAAGTCATATTAAAGGTTAAGTTTTAAGGATGGCTGCCCCAAAACCTTCTACCTCTAAGGAGAAAGTGGCCCCTGAGGTGAAGGAGGACAAAACACCTAAAACTAAGTGCTGTGTCCTGTGTGAATCTAAGCTTTCTCTCCAGGACTCAAAAATGTGCCAAGACTGTATCAACAAATCTTCAGGACAGAACTTGCCAGCACAGTTCCAGGATTTTCTAACCTGGATGCGGACATCTATGCAAGAAACTTTTAATTCAATGCAGCAAGCCGCATTACCTAGGAAAAGGCAGAGAATGGAAGATCCGGATGAAGGTCCTTCTGTCAGAATGGATTGGGAAGATCAGGAAAATGTTCTTGAAGCCGTGTCAGAATTTTCCTCGGAAGAAGAAGGGGAAATCACAGATGAGGCAGCTTCATTTAACTTGGATAAAATGGAGCCTTTTTTAAAGCAAGTCAGAAAGTCCTTAGGCCTTACTGAGGTGCAAAAAGAATTAGACGTCATGGACACTGCCTTTCTAGGATCCAAGAAATCTACTCCCGTTTTCCCTGTCCACAGTTCAATAGCGGACTTGGTAAAGGCAGAATGGGCAAAGGGCGACAAAAGAGTATCTTCCTCAAAGAAATTTCAGAAGATGTATCCATTTGAGGAGTCTGATACAGCATCTTGGTATAATTCCCCTAAAGTAGATGCAGCAGTCTCTCAGCTTTCTAAGAAGACCATGATACCTATGGAAGATGGATCAGCTCTCTGGGATGCTATGGACAGGAAGATGGAAAACTCTTTAAAGAAGCAGTTTTTTGTGCTAGGACAAAGCATGAAAGTAGCCACCTCTATGGCCTGCGTGTCAAGAGCATTACGCATTTGGCTGACCGAATTGGAAGAAAAAATAGAATCATCAGTTTCCAGATCTCGACTGATGAAAGAAGTAGCTACCATCAAGGAAGCGGTAGGATATTCATGTGATGCATCGTTGGATGCAATCAAGCTGTCAGCCAGGGCCTCTTCTCTTTCCATCTCTTCTAGAAGAGCCTTATGGCTAAGGCCCTGGGGGGCAGACGCCTCGTCAAAAAACAAGTTGGTAACATTACCATTTTCAGGCTCTATGCTCTTTGGAGAGCAGTTAGAAGATATCATCAAGAAGATTACAGGAGGCAAGAGCACCTTTTTGCCTCAGGACAGGAAATCGAGAGTTTCACCTTCACGAGGAGTATCCTTCAGGAACCGTAGGCAGTCCTTTCGAGACAATAGAAGATACCAGTCTAAGTCTTATGAGCAGAAAAAGCAGAATTATCCACAGACGTCCAGAGGAGGTTACAAGAAGGAAGGTTCCAGAAGAGGCCAGTATAAAAAAGAATTCTGAAGGTCTGCGGGCCCTGTCTCCAATGATAATAGGAGGTCGTCTGCAGTATTTTCTTCAACACTGGCGTGCAAATTCGAATCCAGACAACTGGGTACTGCAGAACCTGGAGGCAGGGTATCCGCTGGACTTCAGGAAGATCCCAAGAATATTTACAAAAACCCTGGCGGTAGCATTGGAAAAGCTACGAGAAAAGGGGATAACATTGATCCCTTACCTCGACGATATTCTTATCCTAGCAGAATCCTTCAATCAAGCAAGTCAGTCTACCACAAGAGTAGTGGACCATCTGGAAAAGCTAGGATGGTTAATAAACAAGCAAAAGAGCCACCTGAGGCCCTCTCAAGAGTTGACCTTTCTCGGGATCAGCTTCAATACATCGGAAGCAGTAGCCCGCTTGACTCAGGCTCGTATCAGAAAGATAATCAGACAAGTCACATCATTCAGGAAATCAAGGATCCACACTGCTCAGGATTTTATGCAGCTATTGGGTGTCTTGGCCTCTTCCAGCCAGGTGGTGCCCTGGGCAAAGTTTCACATGAGACCAGTTCAAAATTTCTTTCTGTTCAAATGGAACAAGAACACATACAACAGGTCGCAGAGGATCCCAATATCACATCAGGTCAGGACACAGCTACTGTGGTGGATGAACCCAAGCAACTTGAGAGCAGGATTTCCACTCAAGGAGATGGAGTGGGAAATAGTTCAAACAGATGCCAGTCTTGCAGGCTGGGGAGGCTGCTGGAAAAAAATATTCATCCAGGGAGCATGGGCGTCTGCAGAGAAGACCTTGCATATCAATGTCCTGGAGCTAAGGGCAGTATATTACTGTCTGTCAAGACTAGCGTCTCACCTGAAAGGAAAACCAGTACATATCAAATCCGACAACATAGTAGCAGTAATGTACATAAAGAATCAGGGAGGCACCCGGAGCAGGTTGATGATATAAGAAACAGAAAGGCTTCTAAGATGGTCAGAGAAGAACCTGATAGCAATAGAAGCATCTCATGTGCCGGGAGATCAAAACTTAAAAGCAGATTTTCTCAGCAGAAACCAAGTAAATCAGGGAGAGTGGTCCCTGAACGAAGAAGTGTTCCAGCTCATAGTACAGAAATGGGGAACCCCAGCACTGGATCTCATGGCATCAGTTCTCAACAGAAAATGCAGCAAGTTTTTCTCCAGAACTCCACATCCTCTAGCCCTGGGACAGGACGCAATGAGGTTTCGCTGGAATTACAACATAGCATACATTTTTCCTCCAATATCCATGATATCGAGGGTACTGAAGAAAATAAGGAGGGACAGTGCGAACATAATTATGATAGCACCCTATTGGCCAAGGAGAATTTGGTTCTCGGACCTAGTGAACCTATCAATAGACCAGCATTTTCCCTTGCCAGTGAGGCAGGATCTTCTACTGCAAGGCCCGTTGAAGCATCCGAACCCAGGGTTTTGGAAACTGACAGCCTGGAGGCTGAAAGGGCATCCTTGAAACTTAAGGGATTATCGGATCCTGTTATAGAAATAATTATCCAGGGCAGGAAGGCATCTACCTGCAAAGTCTATGATAGGATATGGAGAATTTTTTCCTCCTGGTGTCAACATGAACAACTAACAAGGGAATCCATAAAGGCACCACAAGTCCTTAATTTTCTTCACAAAGGTTTCCAGCTGGGGTTGAAGCCTGCTTCCATTAAAGTACAGTTATCCGCTATTTCAGCTATCCTGGCGGAACAGTTCGCGGACCAGGTGTTGGTCAAAAAATATTTGCAGGCCATTACTAAAGTTAGACCTCGGATTAAAGATTTCATGGCTCCATGGGACTTGAACTTAGTATTGAACCACTTAGCCTCATCATCAGACTTTGAACCTCTGCAAGAGGTATCTTTAAAGAACCTTACCTTAAAAATAGTTTTTCTGACGGCTATCACTTCAGCCAGAAGGATCAGTGAACTACAAGCATTATCTTCAATCTCACCATATCTTGTTATGCATCAGGATAAGGTAGTATTAAAGACCAACCCAAAATTTAGGTCCAAGGTTGTTTCATCTTTTCACCTTAATCAAGAAATAGTTCTTCCGTCCTTTTTTCCAAATCCCTCTACAAATGAAGAGAAATTACTACATAATCTGGATCTAGTGCGGGGTATATCTATATACCTATTGAGGACAAAACAATTCAGGAAGTCAGACAGTCTGTTCATCCATTTTTTTGGCAAGTTCAAGGGAACAGCAGCCTCAAAGGCTTCCATATCCAGATGGATTAAGGATTGCATTAAGACTGCATATCTTGGGGTTGGTTTAACCCCTCCAAAGACAATCAAGGCCCACTCAACAAGAGCTGTTTCGACTTCTTGGGCATCAAAGGCAGCTGTTTCCCCTGAAGACATCTGCAAAGCGGCCACATGGTCTTCGCTGTCTACATTTATCAGACATTATAAGGTTGATGTCCAGGCTTCAGAAGACGCAAGTTTCGGGAGACAGGTCCTTAAGGCGAGCTCCCAACTTAAGGGGTAAGAATGTTCCATTTTTCGTTATGATTACGTCACGTTTTTCCCCCCCTTTAGGGACACTGCTTTGGTATGTCCCACATTTTTGTGCCGTGGACGGACACAGAAGAAAGGTTGAAATTTACCTTCGATATTTCCTTTTCTTCTGTGTCCCTCCACGGCACACCCTGCCCTCTAATCTCTTTATGTTTATTTTCAGCTTTGACAAAAGTTGACTGCCGAGCAGGGGGCGGGAGCCTCTTTAAATCTGGAAGCGATTGGTCCTACACCAGCTGGGAGGAGGGACAAGCCCACATTTTTGTGCCGTGGAGGGACACAGAAGAAAAGGAAATATCGAAGGTAAATTTCAACCTTTCTTCTGTCTCTTTAGATATATATATATATATATTTTTTTCTTTAGTGGGTCATAATTGTCTGTGTGTATACAAGAAGGAATATCTAAAGAGACAGAAGAAAAATAAGTGAGATCACGACAAAAAGTTCCCCAGTGAAGGAAATCCCGAACAGGGCATCTCCAAACATACCTCCATGTGAATATTTTAGGTGAACGGTACAAAGCTTGTTCCCAGTTTATACAATTATTAGGATTTGTGTTCTCAAGCCTCCAGTGTTTTAAAATCTGCCCGATCATGCAGAACAAGGGGGGTGGCATCAGGAGGGATGATTGTTGCGTTGAAGGGACAAATTGACAAATTGAAGGGAGTCGGAGGCGAAGGGAGGGGAAGGTGAACTTCATGTATATAGGCTTGGCTGTGGTGGCAAGGGACAAATTTGTGTGTGGTCCTAGGCATACAGGGAGGAGAAGTTGGAAGTGCTCAATGAGAGGAGGAGAATGAGAAAATCAACAGTGTTATTCCTGAGAGAGCACGGGGAGAATACAGTAAACTCCACCCCCATACATCGGATTGGGTGACCAGTCACACTTCTCACTCCCTGGGGTGTGGCTGCCACCAATCCATAAAAATATATAAAAGAGGAAGTGTCATGTAACCAAAAGTCTACACCCATGGACACACTCCCACACATAGGGCTGGCAGTAAGGAGGAGTTGGCAAAACTCTAAATTACCTGGCCCAGGTAGGGGGCCAGGAGTTGCAGAGGCTACACTTTCATTTGAGGCAGAACATCTGCCGGATCTCAGTGATTCCTACATGGGTTTCTTATACATGAAGGCTTCAGAGTGGCATTAAAGCAGAGGACTTGCGTAGCTGCCCACTACTTATAGTAACATTGAAAATTAGGTTTGAAAAAAGACACATCCATGAAGTTCAACCTTTGCCTCATAATTCAGAGATATGAGGATCATATAGCTTTCCTGCTGCCTAATAAGTTAGTCTTTATCAGACCTTCCTGTTTTGCCTGCTAATAAACAGTATGAACCTGTATGTTCCCTTTTGAAAGAAATGTATCTAAATTGTCTATTAAAAGTATCCACTGTATCGGCTATAACCACATACTTGGGCAAGGAATTCCATAATTTAACAGACCTTACTGTAAAAAAATAAAATAAAATAATCCTTTCCTCTAAACTTAAAGGGATAGTAATACTTCATTTTAACTTTATTTTATTTTGTAGGCCTTAAAAAAATATTAAGAATGATATAAGTCTTATCTCTCAAACCTTTATGGTTTAAGAGATATTCACAAGCAAAGTTTCCCCTCCTGCCCCTTTTACCTAGTGTAAGCCATCTCTTCTCAGATGTGGAATCTGGTTGTAAGACCAGACAGATAACAGGGACAATTTTCTTCCTATGAGAACAATGAAATCCCTGCCCCCCTTGACAAGCTTTTCAGGTTTTTCCCTTATCTTAATTGAAGATTGTCCCTCTCTGCAGTCTACCTGTGCACCTCCCTTCTGCTCTGGCTGAACAGTGTTACATCAGTAAAAGGGGCGGGAGGGGGACACTTTGTCATTGAATTACTCTTGAAGTATAACTCTGACAGAATTGAAATAACACTCTCCAAAGTTCAAATACTATGATGATTAATTAGAGCTGCTTTTATTATGAAACATTACTATCCCTTTAAGTAGTGGCTACTGGTTATTTGATCAGTCATTAGAATGAATAGCTCTGAAGAGACTTTGTCGCTGTTTTACAACTCTTCAAAACTATTCATATTCTCCCTCTCCCCTCTCTCTCCTCTTTCTACACCCACCTTCACATCTCCATTCTTGTACAGTGCATATTTCTGTGTTCATGCCCATCAGGGGTGATCAACCTCAAACCCTCCAAGTGTTGATGGATTACAATTCCTATAATCCTCCACCAATTATGGATAATGTAGTCCATCAACAGCTTGAGGGGACCCCACTGTGCCCTCCTACCTTTTACTGTGTGCAGCTGAATGCTTTGACATGCGTGTTTTTGCAGTCAAAGGATAGATGCACTAAAGTGAGATAAAGAGGCGATAAACAGGAGAGAACTTCTCCAATTCCTATGTTCTTCTATGGCATGTGTGCACTAAGAAGTCTCAAACATGAGATATCTTATTGCCTATGCTCCATAGAATTTCATAGAACTTCAGTTTTCTTAAAAGTAAATTCTTTGGCCTGATATTAACTCTTTCTGTGACAGGACTTGGCAATGAATTACTCTGTAGTGCAGTGTAAACACCTCCCCCGAGACTCTGAAGACACCAGCAGGGGAGGTTAGAAAGGCGTTCCACTTGATTTTTAGCACCACCAGAGCCTCATATATAGTGTGACACAGTTCATACACTTAATCCTTTCAGTGACACAGGGGTAACAATGGATCGCAAAGCAATTGTTTACTCTTCTGTTACTAAAAAGGGCTGATATCAGCTCAAATGATTATTTAATACTGACCACTGATGCCTCTTATGCTTGCCTGTTTAACCCTTTGAGTGTTTTAAGTACACAGTACCTCTTCTAGCCATGGTAATGACGTTTAACCCAACATTCTCGTTAACAATCTGTCACTCCCCAATCTCAACTTTTTTCCCTTTCTGTGCCTTTCAGAGCAGCTTCTTTCTAAAGCAAACCATGCCAGGGGGTAGGCAACACATTGTAAAGCAAAGTGTTGTGCAGCCCTCTGACATTGAAAAGGTTCATGGTCAAAGGAAAGTAACCAAGCAGAAGAGGACACAGAAGTGGGGTGTGGAGGGCAGAAAGCGCTAACAGGGAAAACACAAAAGGACAAAGGCTAAAAAAAATCACACACACACACTCTAGAGGAGATGGGAATGAAACTATACATGTGGGACAGTCACTACAAGTGTGATCTCTCATGTTACCTTTCTGTACTTGCACGAGCAAAGTTATGCTTATTTTGCTAGCGTGTGTGTATAGATATACACAGTTCTGTGCAAAAGTTTTAAGCAGGTGTGAAAAAAATGCTATAAAGTAAGAATGCGTTAAAAAATAGACTTGTTAATAATTTAAATTTATCAGTTAACAAAATGCATAGTGAATGAACAGAAGGAAAATAGAAATCAAATCAATATTTGGTGTGATCACCCTTTGCCTTCAAAACAGCATCAATTCTACTAGGTACACTTGGCAATCCGTAGGCATATAGTCAGGTGTATGATTAAAAATGATACTAAATAGGTGCTAATGATCAATTTAATATGTAGGTGCAAACACACATAAAAACAGTTAACAAGATGAGGTCGCTGAAGACCGTTTCATGTCAAAAGTCATACACCATGGCAAGACTGAGCATGGCAACAAGACACAAGGTAGTTATACTGCATCAGCAAGGTCTCTCCTGGGCAGAAATTTCAAGGCAGACAGGGGTTTTCAGATGTGCTGTCCAACTCTTTTGAAGAAGCACAAAGAAATTGGCGACGTTGAGGACCGTAGACGCAGTGGTCAGCCTAGGAAACTTAGTGTAGCAAATGAGACACATCATGCTTGCGTCTCTTTGCCATCGGAAGATGTCCAGCAGTGCCGTCAGCTCAGAATTGCAGAAAACAGTGGGACCCTGGTACACCCATCTACTGTCTGGAGAAGCTTGGTCTGAAGTGGTCTTCATGGAAGACTTGTGGCCAAAAAACCATACCTCCGAGCTGGAATCAAGGACAAGTGACTCAACCATGCACAAAAACAAAAGAACTGGGTGCAGGAAAATGGCAGCAGATGCTCTGGATTGATGAGTCAAAATTTTAAATATTTGGCTGTAGGAGAAGGAAGTTTGCCAATGGGCTGCTGAGCGGTACAAAAAAAAGAGTTGTCTGCAGGCAACAGTGAAGCATGGTGGATGATCCTTGTAAGTCTGGCGCTGCATTTCTGCAATTGGAGTTTGGGATTTGGTCAGAATTAATGGTCTCCTCAATGCTGAGAATTACAGGCAGATCCTTATCCATCATGCAATACCATCAGGGAAACATCTGATTTGGCCCCAGATGTATTCTGCAGCACGACAACGGCCCCAAACATACAGCCAAAGTCATTAAGAACTATCTTCAGCATAAAGAAGAACAAGGAGTCCTGGAAGTGATGATATGACCCCCACAGAGTCCTGATCTCAACATCATTGAGTCTGTCTGGGATGACTTGAAGAGAGAGAAGCAGCTGAGGCTGCCTAAATCCACAGAAGAACTGTGGTTAGTTCAAGATGTTTGGAACAACCTACCCGCCGAGTTCCTTAACAATCTGTGTGCAATTGTACCTAGAAGAATTGATTCAGTTTTGAAGACAGTGTAGCCACATCAGATATTGATTTGATTTAATTTTTCTTCTGTTCACTTGCTTTGCATTTTGTTTATTGATAAAAATAAAGTATTAACATGTCTATTTTTGAAAGCACTCTTACTTTACAGCATTGTTTCACACCTGCCTAAAACTTTTGTCCGGTACTGTGTGTGTGTGTGTGTCTATAATATATGTATGTGTGTATATGCGTAGATATATATAATGTAGAGAGACAGAGAATGCATAGTGGATGAAGGAGATACTCTGCAAGGCTGATTTGCCAAGATGCACATCCCTATGGATAATAAACAAGTTATATCAAGAATAAGAGCAGCAACAGTCAGTCTTATTAAGTTACTTTATTTAGGCAAAAGTAGAAATATGGTTGGTCAATGTTTTTGTCCTACATGGATCTTTCTAAAGACCTGAGAAAGGTCCATGTAGGACTGAAACATTTACCAGTGTGCATATTTTTATATGTTTCAGAAGGTGCACTGGAGGAGTGTGTGTATATGTATTGTTTTGTTTTACAAACCATCTTACATCATGTGTTCTTTTTTCACATAGGTAATTTAAAAGGGATCCAACAGACTACACATTGTTTATGACATGGATTTTATCACACATTGCAAAATGAGATCAAATAAAGACTTTTCAGTGGACCTTGAAGATACTACCCCTTCTAAAGGGGATTTAAGGGTGCTTACTGGACATGACACTGATAGCAATGAACCAAGCTCCATCTCTTCCCTTCCTATTAATGAAGGCATTTCTGATGAAGCGGATGAGGGTCCAGAGATGTTAATTGGTGTATCTGGGGAAGAAACTGCTTTTCATCAAAAATCACCTTGCAAGAAACAGACAGCAAGGAAATCCATATGGAGAGAAAATACAAATAATTTAGGTAGTTCTGCAAAGCAAACGGAAATTAAATTGGAGCCACATTTCGACGATGATGCAGTAAACATATCTGCAAAGGTTCTTCATTTCTTTTGTCAGAAATGTAGGAATGGTATCAGATATAGTCCCAATGATCTACAGAAACATTTTCAGATAGCACATAATGGAGAATTGCCCCTTTACCCTTGTGAGATGTGTAACTTTTCTGCAAATGATTTTCAGACCTTTAAACTACATCGAAAGACTCATCGCAGTACATTGGTAAAATGTGAGATCTGCAACGATGACTATTTATATACTTTGCTGGCCTTGACAAAGCACTTCACAGCTATGCATTGTGTTTATGGCAATTTTAATTGCTCAAAGTGCAGGTTTTCAACCACAGATGTTGGCACATTTGTACAGCACATTCATAGACACAATGGAATTGAATATGCATGTCAAAAATGTAATCATATCAGCTTCTCAAAAATTGAATTTCAAAGACATCTTCAAGGTCACAGTGCATTATTTCCATTCAGCTGTCGATATTGTAACTACAGTGCAATGAGGAAGGATTTTATTATTAAACATGTTTTAGCCAGGCATAGAGAACAAGTCCATACAAAAGATGAACTTGAGCAACTTGCTTGTGAGAGACCTGTGGAAGAGACTGCAGAAATGAAGTTTGTTTTAAAAAGGCAAAGCGATTCCTCCAGTAAATTGTGGAGAAAAGAAACTCATAATGCTGAAACTGAAAAGACTAGAGAAGCTGTTCAAAGCTCTGGTGTTATGTCATATAAATCTGTGGATAAAAGCCAGGAAGTGAAAGACCTTGCAGCATATCATATGAATGCCAGTCAAGCTATGCAAGATGGGTTTTCATCCGTGACTGCTGCAAAATGCAGCACAGAGGAAAGTAGCCCCTCTGGTAATTTAAGTATCCTTAGAAATGCAGTTCATGGCCCTACTGTTCTAATGGTGAAAAACAACAAAATAAATGTCCCAGCTAATTACAGTGCAACATTTATGGGTTACAAAATGGTGAATGGAAAACAAAATATTGTTATTAAATTGCTACCTTCAAGTAAACAAACCTCAAGTACACTACAATCACCCTCTCAGTCTTCAAATAATTTAACTCGCTTAGCTCAAAGCCCTAGTCAGCAGTCTTTTGCAGTACCATCAAATAATGTTGACAGTAGGCCAGTCCAGTCATTTAAATCTTACACTTCACAGTGTCCTACCTCTGTTGCATCAATGCAAAAACAGAACATATCTGTACGGGCCAAAGGTCCTTTCGCAGAACCCATCGCATTGATTACAAGAAAAAATGAGTCTCTGATGCCAGTCAAGCAAGGGCTTGCTGCTAGCCAAGCTTTCATGGAAAGTATACGTAAAGATTTAAATTGCTATGGCATTCCCAAGTCGTCTTTTACTACCAGCTTTGCAAGCAATATTAAAGAAGAACCTGGAGAATATAGTATTAGTGATCAACAAATTGCATCTAGACTGCCAAATTCTTTAAAGGTCAATTCGAACATTGAACATTTTTTGAGGCATCGCCATAGCAGTGATAGTGCGCTAACCTCCTCTAAAACATTCTTGTCTAAAGATAATGACATAAGTTCAATGTTACAGACCTCAACAGCCAGCAAGTTTGGTAACTTGACTCTTGCTAACACTGGTGTAAAGGCTAAGAATGACTTTCCAGTGAGCAGTGTAAATTTGCGTGATAAGCAATCCGTGTCACTGGAAAAAAGTAATAGTGACAACTTCACTTTTATGCCAAGAATTACATCCGTTTTCTCTCTACAAAACCGGCAGTCTGACTCCTCATCAAAAAGTACTTCTTTGAATAGCTCACTGCAAGAAAACAAAACATTACATGAAAAAATATGTTTAACCAAAACTCCAAGTCCGATTATTAGAAACAGTACATCTGCATCTACAAGCCAAACAAACCTTCCTTCAAGATTTGACACGTTTAAAGCAAACAGTGGAATTGATATAAAAGATAACATTACATATTCTGCTTCATCTTTCAAGCAGGAACCAGAATCCGGTTCAGACATTAAGACATCACATTCTTTAAGAGTAGGTGAGCTCATAAAAGCACATTCAGATGCAATCGTTAACCAGCAGTTGGCAAAAGAAAAAACGTTGGGTGTAACCAGAACTCTTGGTGCATCATCTGTTTTGAAAATACTTCAAAGTCCACAGACTTCTAGCATTCCTCAGTGTAAAACTATTTTGTTTCCTTCCAATTCTGGCACTTTACTGCTGCCACTGTTACCTTCCAATCAACCTGGTTTAAAAATGGTTTCAAATCCAAGTGCCCCTAGTCCTGTAGGTATGAACACTTGTAACCGGAGCAATGCACCTACTGTGAATACAAAACCTAGTATGGTACTGACATTCACCAATGGACCTTTTGGTACCATTAGGAATGTGACTAATGGAGGGTCACAAGTAATGGGTTCTCAAACCATAGGCTCTCAAGGAATAAGTACAGTCCTCAATCAAGGGAAACTGCCCCTTCCTAGGTTGAATCGTTCTTCTGTGCCATATTCTTTGAATTCAGACAAAGATATTGGAAGTGCTGCAAATAACTTACCTGCCAATGCTATTTCTGGATCCTCTGTAACACAAAACATTCCCTTGAATCTGAATTTATTGCAGTATTGTATTAATTCAGATTCTTCTGTAGTGACAACTGGAAATTTGGAAAGTGCTAATAAAAACCAAGAGACTGTGCAAAAGCAACAAGTTTATGCTCTCTTACCGGATGGTAAACAAGCTGTCCTCTTAAACTATGTTATACCAAAAATCCCTGCTACAGATGCACAAAAAAATGTTCAAGGAAACATCCTGCGGAGGAAACTTCAACCAAAGAATACTGATGCACAAGAAACCACATGCTTAATGAGTAATAGATCTAATTCAGCTGTCTCAATAAAAGTAGAGAATACCAGTACTGAATATGATGCTTCAGAGAAAAATGGTGTTGATGTTCCTTGTGATCAGGGTAGCCCAGCTGAACGGAAACCCTTTCTCAGGTCTCGTTCAAATTTTGCTACAGCCAATCATGACAAGAGGCTGCTATCCCCTTCCTCTGCAAACTCAAGTTTACAAAGTAACACAAGATGCAAGCAGAATATTGCAAACACATGGAATGCAAAGAGCAAGGCCTTGAAAAGAAAAGAACTTGTAGATTCCAGTAACGATGGAGCAGACTGTGAAACTAAAATCAAGCTTGCCAAGAAAAAATCAAATGAGTATTTTCAGGAACCACCAAGGAAGAAAATGTTGCATAGAAAATGTAAAGAGAAGACTCAAACTAGTGATGTTCTCACAGACTTTTCATTACAAAGACAATATAAGGATATTGAGCGAACATTAAAATTGTACCCTTTCAATTCTAACCAACTTATAAAATTTCCTCGGCGACATCAGCCTGTTGTAGTACTGAATCACCCTGATGCAGATGTCCCTGAAGTCATAAATGTAATGAGAACAATATCAAAATTCAGTGGTCATATTTTAAAAGTCTCATTATCAAAAAGAACTCTTGATGCTCTGCTTGAGTCCAAGTTCAACTCTGACAGCTTGACTGGAAAACGTTCAAGAAGGTCAAAGCCTGTAAGCCCTGTTAAAGAGAGATTTGTTCTCAAGCTGACACTAAAGAAAACCAGTAAAAATAATTATAAAATTGTGAAAAATACATCTGAGAATCAACACCAAACTAAGTTCCATTGCTGGTTTTGTGGTAGGATATTTAACAATCAGGATGAATGGGTTGGC
This sequence comes from Rhinophrynus dorsalis, assembly GCA_037306005.1. Classification (NCBI taxonomy): domain Eukaryota; kingdom Metazoa; phylum Chordata; class Amphibia; order Anura; family Rhinophrynidae; genus Rhinophrynus; species Rhinophrynus dorsalis. The sequence goes on along the minus strand of CM074724.1, from coordinate 96,891,878 downwards.
CATGGACAAAGACACCTAATGGAGGCAACAAAAGACTGGAACACTTTTTAACATGTTTGAGAATAAAACAGTGTTGCTGCATAAGAACTATGTTTTATTTTCATACCTACCATTAATTTCATACTGGCTTTTCCTGTTTAACCCAAAAGGCTTGGCCTTTGTTGCTGTGGAAACATATGATATTCAGGGTTTTTTTTTTTGTGTTTTTTTTTTTTTTTTTAATTTTGGAAAGCTCTTTAGGATTTTGTTTTTCTGTTTTCAATGCAAACATTATGAATACAGTTGGAACTGGAATTTAACACTGAGAGTGCCTAAATTATGGGAAAATATAGCCTCAAGGTTTGGTGGTACCATGATGCACTTATTTTCTATAGTAGGCAGGATATTTTTACATATGTTGAAATATTGACCTACAGCAAAGATTCACATGAAGTCATGTACCTTTATCATACTGAATTGTTTCTCACCAATTAATATTTACATTATGTATAACCCAGAGTCATTATTGACCTAACAGTGTATAGAAAGCATTTTTGGGCCATATGCTCAAAGTAAAGATTGAGCAGCTGTGGGGCAAAGGAACTGTATCATAGAGAACAAATGACAATTCACATTGTGTGTGTTTGTGTTTATGGATCTTTTAACCCCTTGAATGCCAGGGATCTCACATTGTAAAGCAATTAATTTGTGATGTCTCATATTCAAGGGGTTAAAATACCCATTTAAATGTGAATTTTTATTTTCCCCCTATGGTGCCGAGTTGGGTTGCTCCAGGATTTTTTTTTGCATATGGTCCTTAAAGTCCCATCCAGTATTCTGGGTGTTAGACCTCTTTGAAAATAACATACAAGTTTTCTTTTTTATATAGAACATTTAGGTGAAAGTCATTATTTTGTCATTTGTAAATACAAGCAGCAAAAGCATGATTGTAAAGATTTTGAGAAATTAATTAAACTGCTACTTTCACATGAACATTAAAGAAGAAACATTGTGAATAACTGTTTATGAATCTGATTTTATTATGCGTTCAGTTGTTGGTTTTTTTTTTTTTTTTTTTATTACCAATAATGGAAGATTTTACTCCTAATGACCCCCCCCCCCCAATTACACTTCCTTAAGGTATGTGTAAGCTGAAATGCATATTTTTCTGTGCTTTTTATTCATTAAACGTATTCATTTTATGACAGAAGTCTTATTCAAAATAGAAATAAGCTCTTGTGAAAGGGCAGCTATCGTGTTAAAATATAAAAAAAAATGTTGCAGTGGTAAGGTATATGGATTTTAGCAATGCTAAAACCTCCCCCCCCCCCCAATAATACTGAAGTTATTACTTATGAAACTTGTTTTTGCTACTAGTATTTCCCATATACCCATTACTGCCTGTTTCTGATCTATATTAAGCCAGTTGGTCATTGTCCCCAATGTGCACTAGAGCACTTTTAAGTAAATGAACCCGCATACTGATTCTAACGCACACATTTAATTGTGCACATGTACCAATATATTTTTATTACCGGACTAGTGGCTATATTATGCTTTACTTCACTAATTCCCTCCATAACAAAGAAACTTTAACAACGTAAAAAAACTTCCTAGATCTAAAACCCGTCTTCTAACTAATCACTATTCATCTTAAAATTGTAACATTCCATCTGTCTCTTCCACTTTCTTTGCTGCTCCCTCAGATAAGTAGATCTTTTATGTAGTTATTAATAATTGATATAAAAACTGGCTTCTTATATATAACTTAAAGGGTATGTTTACCCCCTTTAAAACTTTGGCTAAATCGTTTCATTATCAATAATAAACAATGGAATTTTTTTTTTTTTAATCCGCCCGTTTGCAGAAATTCTAAGATTAAATGTGCCTATTTCCAGCAGACAGTGCTGACCGGATCTGTACCGTAGTTTCAGCTTCCATCCCGCCTTCTCCTGTAACGGAGGCTGTCTATCTCTGGAGCACTCTCATTGGCAGTGATCGATTTCTGGCCAATGAGTGTTCCAGCTTCGAGACAGACAGCCTCCGTCATCGGAGGAGGCTGGATAGAAGCTGAGACTATTGTACAGATCCAAAAGTAGGTAAAGAGGTACATTTAATCTTAGAATTTCTGCAAACGGGCGGATTTTTTTAACCCCTTAACGACGGATGACTTACCAGGTACGTCCCGCAGAAACTGTCACTTAGTGACAGAGGACGTACCTGGTAAGTCACGGAAGTCCGGGTCTCCGTGCGGCTGCACGCCGCTCGGAGACTCCGGACTTGTTTGGAAAAAAAAAAAAAAAAAGTTCAGCGGGCGTTAAGGTGCCAGCCGCGTACGAACGCGGCTGTCACTAAGGGGTTAAAAAAAAGGAATACAATTTCCATTATTATTGATGGTGAAACGATTTAGCCAAAGTTGTGAAGGGGTAAACATCCCCTTAAAGTATGTAATCATTGCCTTATTTTTCATTGTGGGGTGGATATTTTCAATCTTAAGTTGGATGTTTGGCTCTCTCGCCGTGTTGTTGGAGGTGTATGGGAGAGGTGGTTTTCTCCTTTAGTTTAAGCATCCATTGTGCTGTGATGCCAAATTGATGACATTGTTAAGGTCGTTGCACATGTCAGCATTGTGTTATCAAGCAACTAGTTTCTAGTTGCTAGGATACAGTAACATACAAACTGACTTCATAGTTGGTTTATCTCAGAAACGGAGATCTGTCAGTGTATGATTGTAACTTATTGGTTAAGTTTTTGTGATTACTGTGTGTCTGCTGGTAGCACTTTAATTTAAGTTTATAAATAACTGAGATGTACAAATTAAATCAATCCATGAGGGTAAAATAAATCAGATTAAGTAAATCCATAAAAAAATGAAATGAATGAGCTGTAGATGAAATGAATCCAAAAAAATAAATTGGCAAACTTGAAGAAATTAATGAAATGTTGACAAAATAAATCTATAAATGTAAATTAGCATATTTGATATAGCGTTCATTTGTTGAACAAGAACATTTCCTCTGTGTCCTTACCACAGCAGTATACAAGTTTGGGGTTAGCTCCGCCTTCCAACTGGTAGGACCAATGAACAAACTTAAAAGCCTCCTGGGAGAGGATTGTTTGTTTTGGTCCTACCAAGCTGGTGGACGGAGGCCACTAGGTCTCCTATTCTACTCTCAAAAATTTATTTTATTCCATGTGCCCAGCCAGCTAACGCTGGGCGCGCATTACTTGGGAGCACTGTGGTCCAAATACTTCTTGGAAGTCGCGTGGGACCTGGTTGCTTTCTGATCCTCTTATGCCTTTCAGTGCGCATCTCTTGTCTTCAGTTGTGCAGAGGATACTTCAGGAAGTCAAGCTTCCTCTTATGACCTCAAACTGGAAGTGTGGCTCTATGCGTTCCACAGGTGGAACGCACAACCGACAGGCAGCGTTTCTGAAGAGTTAAAAGCATGCAGCTTGGACAGCTAGACCTCTTCTGAGGTGAGTGACCGTGTTTCTATGAATAACCCCTTAAGGACCAGAGGTCCAGGGAAGTTACCTTCCTTTTAAGGATCATTTTGATCCTTGCCAACGTACACGTGACCTGTTGCGCGTACTTGCGCGCTGCTTTGGGGCCTAAGAGATCACTCCAGTCATGGAACGGTCAATTATAGGCCCCGTTTTTACTTACAGAGCTCCCGGTAGAGCGATGTGAGTAAAAAGTATGTGAGTGAGATGACTGTCACCGGTCCTTAAGGGTGTAAGGACCGTGATGGTCAAGTTAAATGTTTCATAATAAAAGCAGCTCTAATTAATCCTCATAGTATTTGGACTTTGGAGAGTGTTATTTCAATACTATCAGAGTTATAGTTCAAGAGTAATTCAATGACAGTGTCCCCCTCCCGCCCCTTTTACTGATATAACACTGCTCAGCCAGAGCAGAAGGGGGGTGCCCAGGTAGACTGCAGAGAGGGACAATCTTCAATTAAGATAAGGGAAAAAGCTGAAAAGCTTGTCAAGGGGGACAGGGCTTTCATTGTTCTGATAGGAAGAATATTGTCCCTTGCTGTTATTTGTCTGGTCTATGGACTGCATTCCACATCTGAGAAGAGATTGCTTACACTAGGTGAAAGGGGTGGGAGGGGGAAACTTTGATTGTGAATATCTCTCAAACCATAAAGGTTTGAGAGATAAGACATATCGTTCTTCATGTTTTGTAATGCCTACAAAATAAAATAAAGATAAAACGAAGTATTACTATCCCTTTAATGGGTTAGTTTGATGCTTCTCTGTGCTGTCTTGTGTTTAGACTCACGTCCTCTGCTGCTAAGCCATCCACAGCAGAAAAGACTAAGTCTGCATCAGATGCAGTGGCTGCCAAGGAAGATAAGCCTGCCTCAAACTTTAAAAACTTGCTCAGGCTGTGAAACTAAGCAATCATCAGCTGATTCAGACAAGGTATGTGTAAATTGCTTGAAAAAAAATGGCTAATGCTAAGATACCTTCCCAATTTTAGGACTTTCTGGGTTTGATAAGGTCTTCTATACAGGAGACCTTTTCTGCCATGCAGGAGTCCTCCGGAAAAAGGCAGCAAACCTCTGACCCTGAGGAAGGAACCTCCACTATGCATGTGATGGAAGAAGAAGGCAGTCTTATCGATCTAGACTCTGTGCCTTCATCTGCTGAGGAAGGAGAGTTAACTGAAGAAAGTGGATCCTTCAGTCTAGATAAGCTAGACTGTTTCCTTAGGGCCATGAGGAAAACTCTGAGGCTCTCTGATACCTAAAAAGAATTGGATATTATGGATGCAGCCTTTATAGGCCTTAAGAAGCCTTCTTTAGTATTTCCAGTCCACAGATCTCTTCAGGACACCATCAAGAATGAATGTAGACTAAAAGATCAGCAATTTCTAGGCATTTCTCCAAAATGTTCCCCTTTTCCGAGGAAAATACTGCCTCTTGGACCTCTCCTCCCAATTTAGATGCTGCTATTGCTCAGATTTCAAGAAGAACCACTAATCTTTTGGATGATGGAGCTACTCTTTGGGATGTCATGGAGAACAGAGCTGACAGCGCTTTGAAAAAGCGGTTTTCAAAGGCCTAATCTTAAGTCAGCGACTGCCCTAGCCTGCGTATTTCGCACTCTTAGAATCTGGCTTACTGAGCTTTAAGAAAATATAGATTCCTCTGTATCTCGTTCAAGGCTTTTGAAAGAAGTATCTTCTGTCAAAGAGGCTGTTAATTATTCATGTGATGCCTCACGTGATGCTATTAAAATGCTTGCTAGATCATCGACCTTGTCAGTTGCAGCCCAAAGAGCTCTGTGGATCAGAGCATGGGAGGCAGATGCCTACCATTTACAGGTCAAATGCTGTTTGGAGACACCACCTAAAAAGGTCTTCAGGAGGAAAGAGTACAATCTTGCCTCAAGACAGGAAAAATAGATCTCCCTCTAGATCATCTAACTATTGCAGGCAGTTCTTTAGGGAAGCAAGCAGATACAGACCCGACTGGAATTATGCTCATAAGAAGCGAGGAGCCGTCCAGCCATCCAGGGGAGGAACCAGAAAGGAATTCCCCAGGAAAGGCCAGTTTCACTGTCGTCCATTACAGGTTACTGGTAACTCTGGGAGGCAAAGCCCTCTAGTGGTAGGCAGGAACGATTCACAGAGTGTATGCACTGGGTGGAGCCTCCCCTTCCCTCCTGGCCGCACCAGCCAATGAGCTCCAGATTGAATTGTTCCTCGGAGTAACAGGCTACAGGAACAGCTCTTCAATACTTTTAGAAATTGTATTATTTCCTCTGTGTCCAATCCACGGCATTGACAGTGGGTGTTGGCTCCGCCTTCCAGCTGGTAGGACCAAATCAAATCTTTTAAATACTGCTTACTTCCTCCCCTCGATAGTTATTTGGTCCTACCAAGCTGGAGGACGGAGGAATATTCCTCTCCTCCAAAAAAGCTCCTTTATTGTTTTTTAAAATTGTAGATGCGACTTGCCTGACCGCGGTTGCATGGATAACATTTGGATACAGGGTTCAGCCTCCCGGTATGCTGTGAGTCTGCCACCCCTTCCGCTCACTCAGTCTGGCCAGGAGCTTGAAGCGCAGAGCCAGCTGCTCCGTGTATGTCACGCTTCCGAAGCGCGCGCTCTGCAGTAACCCAACAGGAAGTGGCAACAGGAAACTCGTCATGCGTTCCACACATGGAACGCAGGAAGCGTCTATACAGCATGGACATCTATAAACGGAGCAGAGAATCGCAGCCATGAGGTCTGAGTGAGTAAAAAACATATATATATATATATATATATATATATATATATATATATATATATATATATATATATATATATAGTTTAAAGTTACATTACTATTAGCCTGCATTTAGTCTAACATGTCTAAAGAACAAAAAATAGACAAAGCCAAAACAGAAGCTACAAAAGAAAATTTGAAAGCATGTTTAGGATGTGAACATCAGCTCCCTGTGGAGGACCCCTCAAAGTTGTGCCAGGATTGTCTTAAAAGAGCTGCGACAAGCGATGTTCCAGCACAATTCCAGGATTTTATGACATGGATGAGAAGCTCCATGCAAGAGACCTTCTCATCCATGCAGGAATCTGCCAGGAAGCGTCCACGACAGTTTGATCCTGACGAAGGTCCCTCCAGAGTTCCTGAAGAAGAAAGCTTTCTAGATATTCAATCAGGGGCTTCATCTGCTGAGGAGGGCGAACTCACGGAGGACACTGGTAGTTTTTCACTTGATAAAATGGATAACCTAGTAAAATCTATGAGAAAATCACTAGGGCTAGCGGAAGTGCAAAAGGAACTAACAGTCATTGATACAGCCTTTGTGGGATATAAAAAAGCCTGTCCACAGATTCCAGTGCATTCATCCATTCAAGATATTATCTCAAATGAATGGAAACATTGTGATAAACGCAACTTTGTCCCGCAGATTTCAGCGCATGTACCCTTTTGCAGATGAAGATACTCAAAACTGGCACACGCCTCCTAAGGTAGATGCGGCAATAGCCCAGACCTCCAGAAGAACAACTATCTTATTGGAAGATGCAACTACCTTACATGACGCAATGGACAAGAGAGCTGACGCAGCATTGAAGAAACAATTCTACATGCTAGGACAGAATCTCAAGACGGCAACTGCAATGGCTTCAGTGTTCCGTACAATGCGAATTTGGCTTGCCGAAATAGAGGAAAAGATTGAATCCTCAGTGTCAAGAAGCCGGATTCTAAAAGATTTTGGTCTACTCAAGGATGCAGTGAATTATTCCTGCGACGCATCCCTTGATAACATTAGACTACTAGCAAAAGCCTCTGCCTTGTCTGTTACATCACGTCAGGCTTTATGGATTAAGTCATGGAATGCAGACCCATCATCAAAAAATCGGTTGGTTTCATTACCATTCACTGGTTCCAAGTTATTTGGGGACCAGCTTGAAGAAATAATCAAAAGATCATCAGGGGGAAAAAGTCCTTTTCTCCCTCAAGGTAAAAAGCCAAGGAGTCCAACCTCTACAAGACCTGGACAGTATGGTAGACAGTCCTTTCGTGAAGCCAGAAAATATCGCCCGGGAAAAAACTTGGATCAAAAACGAAGAGGCGCAGGCCAAGGACAAAAAACTGGGGATCGCAGAGATTTCCAGAGAAAAGGTCAGTTCTGAAGAGAGTGCTACCCCTTCCCCAGTAGGGGGCAGACTGGGGGACTTTCAGCAGGCCTGGGAAGACTTACATCAGGACACCTGGGTGCTGGATGTGATAAAAAGGGGTTATGCACTAGAATTTCAGAATGCCCCATTGAAATTCCGATTCATAAAAACTATACTCAGGAGGAAATCACAACTTCAACAGATGAAGCATGCTGTACACCAGTTAATTACCAACAGAGTGATAGAAGAAGTCCCGGTAAACCAGAGGTTCACAGGCTTCTACTCAATGCTCTTTCCTGTTTCAAAACCTTCAGGGGAATTACGTCTGATTCTAGATCTCAAAAAATTGAACAGATCCATGATCCACAGACACTTCAAGATGGAAACAGTTTCATCAACATTGAAGTTGATTCCTCCAAAGGCATATCTAACCAGACTGGATCTTCAGGATGCCTATCATGATATACTTTTAAGAGCAAGTCATCGCAAATTCCTGAGATTCTGTTTCCTGGGAAGGCATTTCCAATACAGAGTGCTCCCATTTGGTCTGGCCACAGCTCCTCGAGTATTCACCAAAGTGCTGGGCCTAGCCATGGCAGAAATCAGACAGACACATCAAGTAAGGGCAATCCCTTATCTAGACGACATCTTGATAATCGGTTCATCCAGGGATCAGGCCAGTTGCAGCACCCTGAAGTGCAAAGAATTTCTATCCAGCCTGGGGTGGATAATAAATCAAGAAAAAAGCTGTCTTGTACCTACCCAATCATTGACCTTTCTGGGGATACAATTCAATACCTTAACAGCCCTAGCCACTCTATCACAGGACAGACAATATCGCATCAGTCAGACTGTATCCAGATTCCTACTCAAGGAAATTCAATCTCTAAAGAACTTTCAGAGACTCTTGGGACATCTGTCATCAGCATTTCAGATTCTTCCATGGGCAAAAGCCAATGCCAGATTAACTCAACAGAACTATCTCCTGTATTACAGAAGACATCCACACAATCTCAATCTAAAGTTTCCAGTCCACAGAACAACCAGAAAAGAACTGACATGGTGGACAAAATCACATCACCTATCAAAAGGAAGGTCCCTATTAGAACCAGAATGGGCCATTATTCACACAGATGCCAGCAATACAGGATGGGGAGGCATCTGGGATCAGAATTCAGTCCAGGGCACATGGACAAATCAAGAGTCTCTTCTACATATAAATGTAAAGGAACTCCTAGCTGTGTGGAAAACATTAAATCACTTCAGGGATCACCTGCAAAACAGAGCAGTTCTGGTACGTTCAGACAATGTGTCTGCTGTTCAATATCTCCTGAACCAAGGGGGTACCAGAAGCAAGTTATTAAACTCTCTGGCACTCAAGATTCTGCGCTGGGCGGAACAGAATCTAGCAAATCTGTCAGCATCCTTCCTCTCAGGACATCTGAATCAACAAGCAGACTTTCTCAGTCGACATGTCTTAGACCCTGGAGAATGGAGTCTAAAAGAACAAATATTCCAACAAGTAGTTCAGTCCCTAGGGGAACCCTTGATAGATCTGATGGCAACACGGGACAACAGGAAATGCAGCCTATATATATCCCGTTGGAAGGAACCTCAGGCCTGGGCCCAGGATGCATTAAGGATAACATGGAACTTTCCCCTAGCCTATATATTTCCCCCTCTTCCTCTCATACCAGAAGTGATACGAAAGATCAGAAGAGACCAAGCAGAAGTGATTCTCATTGCTCCCGACTGGCCCAGAAGAACATGGTACACGGACTTACTCCATTTATCAGTAAAACCTCCAATTCTTCTACCAGTGGTAAGGAACCTTCTCACTCAAGGTCCCATACTTCATCTAAATCCAGGCTTCTTCAAGCTCAAGGCCTGGAGGCTGAGCGGCAGTCATTAAAGGAAAAAGGAACATCTGACGAAGTCATTGATACAATTCTACAAGGGAGAAAGAAGTCCACCACAAAAATCTATTACCGTGTATGGTCAATATTTTATAAATGGTGCTCTGCAGAAAAGTTAGATCGCACTTCTCTTTCCCCCTCAAGAATCCTGGATTTCTTGCAGAATGGTTTCAGAAAAGGGCTAAAACCTGCATCGCTACGTGTCCAACTATCAGCTATATCTGCAGTATTGGCCACGCCACTAGCAGAAAATTATCTTATCAAAAGATATATGGCCTCTATTACAAAAATAAAACCAACAATTCGTGAGATTATTCCACCATGGGATTTGAATATTGTTTTACAGCAACTAGCATCCCATCCATATTTTGAGCCTTTAGAATCTGTCTCTTTGAAACATCTTACTCTTAAGGTGGTTTTTCTTACAGCCATTACATCTGCCAAAAGAGTCAGTGAATTACAAGCTCTAGTATCAATTCCACCTTTCTTAGTTTTCCATCAGGATAAAGTTGTCTTAAAGCCTAAACTTTCATTTCGGTCAAAAGTGGTTTCCCAATTTCTTATGAATCAAGAAATTGTCTTGCCATCCTTTTGTAAAGACCCTTCTCATCAAATTGAGAAAAGACTACATAACTTGGACCTTATCCGCTGCCTGCGGATTTATCTAGATAGAACACAGCTGTTCAGGAAAACGGACAGCCTGTTCGTTCACTTTTTTGGGAAATTCAAAGGAACTTCAGCTTCCAAGTCTTCCATCTCTAGGTGGATCCGGGACTGTATTCACTTGGCATACGACTCAGCTAATATTCTTCCTCCAGATGGTATAAAGGCACATTCGACCAGAGCAATGGCTACATCATGGGCATATAAGGCAGCAGCAACTCCAGATGAAATTTGCCGTGCTGCTACTTGGACATCAGTCTCCACATTCATTAAACATTATAGACTAGACGTTCAGGCCTCTGAAGATGCCAAGTTCGGAAGGAAAGTGCTGGAAGCAGCCATTCCTCAATAATCCAGAGTCAATCCCTCCCTTACACAGGGTACTGCTTTGGTAAGTCCCACTGTCAATGCCGTGGATTGGACACAGAGGAAAAGGTGAAATTTACTCACCGATATTTGTTTTTCCTCTGTGTCCTTCCACGGCAACCCTCCCTATGGTTGTTCAGGTTATTGGTATTGTATCGTTGCAATAAAAATGTTACTTTTGCAAAAGTTATGCATACTATATTATTTGTATCTAACCGGTTCTGTCTTGTAGCTTGGACAACTGTATAACTATCGAGGGGAGGAAGTAAGCAGTATTTAAAAGATTTGATTTGGTCCTACCAGCTGGAAGGCGGAGCCAACACCCACTGTCAATGCCGTGGAAGGACACAGAGGAAAAACAAATATCGGTGAGTAAATTTCACCTTTTTTCTGTCAAATATGGAATACCACCATTAGGCGGATTACCAGGACTGACAATGCTCTCTTCAAAGTGGCTAGCTCAGTGTCCAGGACTTTTTCAGTGAACCTTTAGTCCTGATGGGGAAAATCTTGGTATCCAAGTGCTTCCCAGAAGTTACCCACTGAGGTAATTTCTTAACCCATGGTAATCTGAAGACAGAAAATCTGCAGGAAAGGTGAGCGACCCTTTGAGTGCTGCAGGTTCACTTGTCCCCTGGTACACCTCCGCACAGGGGTGGACGTTTGGAGTTCTCATTGGGCACTCATTGGGTCTATCTGTATGTCTGTCTAGGTATTTGGAGCAGGTTTCTGTGGTAACTTAACCCTTTAGCTGCTGGTTGGCATTTTATTAGGGGATTCGTGACACTTCCTACTGGATTGGTGTTTTTATAGTATTCTTACATGTTCTCTTGCTATTTTACATGGTTTTTATGCCTTACTTAAAGTTTTACTTTGAGTACTGCGCCTTTAAGGCACGCTTTACCACATAGACACATTGCTCCATTCACCTCTATGGGACTGCACTGTTTGGGACATATCTCTGTAACCACTTGACACAGTGACTTCAGAGATGGCTCATTTTACTTGTCTACCCTTGCTCTTTCATCCGGTTTACAGTTCAAGTGTTTTGGGGGGCTCAGGGGGCTTTGGGCACTGTTTAGGATACTTTTTTGGAAAAAACTACATTTCCCATGAACACTTGCTTCGCGCCTAAATTCTGATTGGCTCCCGTCGCGGCAGCCATTTTGTGGGCTGTTTTGATATAGTATCCTTCAACTGAGCCTGGAATTCCCTTCTGCCCTTCGAGGATTAACCCTTCGCCTGCCAGATAAGTTCAAATTAATGTCTTCTGGGGTGAAACTTTAATCTTTAACACTGTTTCTTGGGTGATTTATTGTACAGTATGGTTATTGACACTATGTGAATGTCTATACCGCTAGAGCTTGGGGTTAGAACTGTGACTTGGGAGGCTGAGGTCTCTGTATCCCCCATTTCACATTAATCTTCCTGTCACTTAGGGCTACCTAGAGTGTTCTCAGGTCCTATTACCCAGCATGTTCTGATGTTCCTGACAGCAACCCAGGGCCCTCCAGTCATGCTATTGAGCCAGCTTGGATGCAAGAGTTCAAGGCCGCAATTAGGGACCTCTGGTCCATGCTTCAACTCTTCCCATCCCAGATCCAAGGGGTCTTCCAGGCTTGACAGGCCCCCTCTGGTATCAGATCTTCCCTGCCTAATTCACAGGGAGCACCTGATGTCTCTGACTCCTCGGAAGAGGTATTGCTCATTGACACTGATGTGGAGGATAGTACTGTGTTAGACTCTACCTGGGATATTGGGGGGCCCCCCCTTGAAGCTGACCCTGACCACTCTGCTGAGGGCCTAGTCAGAGCTGTATTAACCTCTCTTAACATTCAATAGGCCCCTGACTTATTTTCCTCCCTCTCCAACTCTGGACCAGCTGGTCTCAGAAGTGCGGAAATTCCCTGATAAGACTACTTCTGTAGCCAGAAAGTTTGCTATGCTTTATCCATTTTCTGAGGTTGCGCTTGCTAAATGGGTTCATCCCCCTAAGGTGAATGCTCCTGTCTCTAGGCTGTCTAATCTGTTGCCTTGCCTGTTTTTTGCTGCTTCCTCCTTTAAGGATTGGACTGACACTTGAGGTTACTCTCTAGTCCGTTTTTGCGACCGCTGGCACTGCCATGCGACCTGCCTTTGCTAATGCCTGGGTTGACCGGGCTATTTCAGGCTGGACTGAACAACTCACCACGGCTGTCCGTCTGGATGCATCTACTTCAGTGAAATTGCGCTTGCTAGCTAATATATCTGAAACATTATGTTTCTGCTGTTGCCTTTGGTGCCGTCCGCATGATGGCTAGGGTTTCCTCCATGTCTGTAATGGCTATATGAGCTCTTTGGCTCAAGATCTGGCCTGCTGACACCGCTTCCAAGAAAGCTCTGTTATCCCTGCCTTTCCAGGGTACCTTTTTTTTTTTTTTTTTTTTTTTTTTTTTTTTTTTTTTTTTTTTTTTTTTTTTTTTTTTTTTTTTTTGGGCCTGATCTTGAAGAATTGATCAGTGAGGCCACTGGGGGCAAGGGTACTCATTGCCTTCAGTGGCTAGGAAGGAAGTACCGCTTAAACGCAACCGGTATTTTCGTCCCTTTCAGGGTGAGACACGCCAGGCGAACCGGACGGTTCCCTCAGCTCCGCGTCCCTTCTCCTAGCCCACACAGCAATGGACACCCAAGGTCTCCGCCACTCCCAAGGTTTCCAAGACTGCTTCAGCATGACTCGTCGAATCCGGGTCTGCATTCCGCTGTGGGTGGCCGTCTGCGACTCCTTCACAGCGTTTGGGAGGAGTCTGTGATGGACCCATGGGTTTTACAGGTGGTTTCGGAAGGGTACAATATCCCTTTCTCTTCTCTTCCTCCCTTTCGCCGCCTTCTTCCTACATACATCTCAAAGTGCACGGAGACACTGTCTTTTCGATAGCGCGGTTCAGGCTCTTTTGGACAAGGACATCCTAGTGCCAGTTCCTGCTCCGGACAGGGGCTCTGGGTTCTATTTGTGGTCTCCAACCAGGACGGCGGATGTCGCCCTATTTGGGATCTGAAGGGCCTCAACTCCTTTGTGACTCGGAACTCTCTATTGCCAGGAGTCTCTGCGCACAGTGTTCGTTGCCATGTCGCCGGAGGAGTTTCTTGCCTCTCTGGTTCTTCAGGATGCCTATTTTTCCATCTCCATCCAGAGAGTCGGCAATACCTTCGGTTTGCCTGCGAGAGGGGACTCTTCCAGTTCTCTGCTCTCCCTTTTGGACTGACTACAGCTCCTCAGGTCTTCTAGCGGGTGCTTGGGGCTCTGACTGCTGTCCCTTATCAGGAGGGCGTCAGAGTGACTCCTTACATGGACGACTTGCTATTGAAGGACACTTCTGCAGACCTACTCCTTCCACAGCTTCAGACCTGTACCCAATCCCTATCTCGTCACAGGTTGATAGTCAACCTGCACTAGTCTGACCTGATTCCGTCTCAGAGGCTGGTGTTTCTGAGCCTTCTCTTCGATACTCAGATGTGCATGGTGTACTTTCCAGAGGAGGTAGCTCACCAGTTTGCTCTCAGATTTTCTGCAATCCTGTCTTGGGATCCAGTTTCACTTCTGAAGCTGTCCTTGGTGGGGTAGTTCCCTTCTACAGTGGAGGCGGTTCCCTTTGGCTATGTCGCATACCAGGGAACTATAGGGATTGTCTTCCAGATGGGAGGGTGTCTGCCTCTACATCGGACGAAGTTGGTGTTCCTTTCTTTTCATGTGAACTGAGCCTATCTTGGTGGCTCGACCTATCCAACCTGCTGAAGGGCAGGTGCTTCCTGATTCCCTTTTGGGCCAAGGTGACCACGGATGCCAGCCTGTCCGGCTGGGGTGCGATTCTGAGTCACCTGTGTGCTCAGGGCCGATGGTCTCCGGGGAATCCTCCTTCCGATCAATGTCTCAGAGCCGATTGGACGGCCCAGTTAGAGGACTGCCCGGTCCGAGTGGAGGCCGACTACGCCACGGCTGTGGCTTACTTCAACAAGCAGGGTGGTACAAGACGTCTCGCTGCTTGGTTAGAGGTCAAGGCTGTTTTGCCTTGGGCAGATAGGCACGTTCTTGCATATCCGCAGTTCGCATTCCAGGCGTAGACAACGTCATGGCGGACTTCCTCATTCAGCACACTGTGAACTGCGGGGAGTGGCAGTTGCATCGGAGGTGTTTCTACTCTGTTCAGAGATGGGGATCTCCTTGCATCGATTTGATGACAATGAGACACAACAGGAAGGTTCCTGTGTTCTGCTCTCGATGGAGGGATCCTTTAGCTCTAGCAGTGGACGTTCTGTCCATCACTTGGATGTTCCCACTGGCTTACATTTTGACTCTACCATTGTTGATCAAGGTCATTCGGAAGCTTTGGCTGGAATTTTGTCCTGTCATTCTCATTGCGCTGTTTTGGCATCGACATTCTTGGTTTTTGGAGCTTCTGGCTCTGTTTGTAGAGGAGTCGTTCGGCTCCCTTCTCGACCAGATCTTCTGCAGGGATACCTGTTGAAGGAAGATGTCCACTGTCTGGCTTTGATGGCTTGGAAGTTGAATCCTCAATTCTACGGAAGTCAGGATTTTTCTAGGGGGTGGTCTCTGCCATGCTTAGCTCTTGTAAGCCGGTTTCCTCTGAGTTCTTCCACCGTGTTTGGTGTACCTTTACCTCTTGGTGTGTTGACAGGGATCTGTCATTTGAGTTTTACCTTTCCAACATCCTGGCATTCTTGCAGGACGGGTTGGATAAGGAACTCGGTTTGAGTTCCTTAAAGGTGCAGACCTCTGCACCTTCTGTGTTCTTTCAGCAGCCCTTTGCGGTTCTGTCTGATATCAAGGTCTTCTTCCAGGGCGTTGCTCATGTCCGCCCTGTCTTCCGGAGTCCTGCTCCTCAGTGGGTTCTCAATTTTTAGTTCTGGGGGTTCAATTTCCCCCCTTTGAGTCTTTGGCAACTATTCTTTTACGTCTCTTGACGTTGAGGTTGGCCTTCCTTTTGGCGATTGTGTCTGTTCGCCGTGTTGCGGAGTTACGGGCGTTGTTCTGTACGCCGCCTTATCTGGTGTTTCACAAGGATTCGGAGGTGCTCTGTTCCTCCAGGGTGTTCCTTCCAGGGGTGGTCTCCGAGTTTCACATCAATCAGGAGATTGTGGTGCCCTCTTTCTACCCTAACCCCTCCTCTGTCAAGGAGGGAGGTCTTCACTTGTTGGGTGTGGTGCGCTGCCTCCGGTTTTCTGTTCATTGCACTCACTCTGTCAGGAAGTCTGACACGCTGTTCGTCATTCTTGAGAGGCCTAGAACAGGATGACCTGCATCTACGGTGTCTGTCGCTTCCTGGATTAAGTCCACGATTCATGGGGCATACAAGCTGAGGAATCAGCATGTTCCCTTCAGGGTTACTGCTCATTCCACCTGGTCCTTTGGGGCCTCCTAGGCCTATAAGAATCAGGCCTCTGGTGATTGGCTGTGCAGGGTGGCCACTTGGTCCTCGGTGCACACCTTTTCCAGGCACTACCGTGTGGTTGTGCTGGCTTCGGTTGACGACCGCCTTGGGTGGAAGGTCCTAGAGGCAGTCTTGCCTGTCAAGGATCTCCTTCTTGGTTCTTAGTGCTTCTTTAACTGTTGAGCCCCGTTGGCTGTTATGTGTGCTGTGTGATATTTCCGGGGTCGTTTACCCAAGTTTGGTGTCTGTTGACACCAGTTTGTTGTGCTATCTCTGACCAGTTGGTCCGTAGATGTACTGGTGAATTTGGGAGCCTTGCGCCTGATCCTTGCCTACTTCCCACCTCAGGGAAACTCAATGGTTAGACATCCCAGAGTTACCAGTAACCTGTATTGGATGACAGTGAAAATAGGATTTTAGTCTTACCTGTTAAATCCTTTTCACTTGGTCCATACAGGTTACTGGTCTCCCACCCTGTCAAGAGACCATGCTTGGCTCTCCTGTGGCTGGCCGTGGGAGTCCTTCGGGGCATGCTCACAGGAGATTTCTTTCTTCCCTTAACTAGTCATGGTTTAGTGTCTCAATTCAATCTGGAGCTCATTGGCTGGTGTGGCCAGGAGGGAATGGGAGGCTCCACCCCCTGCATACACTTTGTGAATCGTTCCTGTCTACCACTAGAGGGCTTCGCCTCCCAGAGTTACCAGTAACCTATATGGACTAAGTGAAAAGGGTTTAACAGGTAAGACTAAAATCCTATTTTTCTAAGGGTTCCCAATAAAGGGACCAGGGCGCCCATCTCTATTCCCAGTTGGGGGCAGGCTGAGACAATTCCTGGATCCTTGGCGGGTGATTCAGCCCGACAGGTGGGTCCTACAAATCAGAGAGAGGATGCCCCTTGGAGTTCTGCACTGTCCCAAAGAAATAAAAAATTTATGACATCCCAAATATCAAACAAAAGTCTCAAGACCAAGGTTTTCCAAATAATCAACAATCTTCTAAATGCCAGGGTCATAGACCTCCCAGCGGATCAGAAGAGTTCTGGAATTTATTCCATACTTTTTCCAGTGAAGCAATCTTCGGGTGGTTTTTAGGAATGATCCTAGACCTCAAGTGGATCAACTCCATCAGAAAAAGAAGGTTCAAGATGGAACCCCGGGCAATAGCTCCTCAAGCATTTCTTACCAAATTTGAATGAAGCCTGTCCTATCACAGAAAATTCTTGATTTGTGATATTTGTAAAACATTACCAGTACAGGACTCTACCTTTCGTGCTGGCTTCATCCCCCAGGGTCTCTACGAAGGTTCTGGCACCAGTAATCGCAGCCCTAAGGTGAAATGGTATGAAGATAATACTCTATCTAGACGACATTCTTCTGGTGGAGGAAACCAGGGAAAAAGCAATCCGAAACACCTCTTTGCCTTCCTTTCCTGTCAGACTTGGGTTGGATTGTAAACTACCATAAAAGTAAATTGGATCCATCACAGAAGTTGTTTTTTCTAGGAATCCAATTCGATACTCTGCAAAGCATAGCTTCTCTATCTGAGGACAGGCAAGCCAGGATAAGGTCCAGAGTCCAGGTTTTCCTTCAAAAAAGACAGCACGGAGCCAGGAAATTCTGAAAGCTTCTAGGCAACCTGTCTTCAGCAGTTTACATTGTTCCTCGGGTCAAGTTCCACATCTGGAAAACCCAGGACAACTTTCTGCGGACCTGAAGGAAACATCCAAAGGAAAACTCCACGAAGAAAGAATTAGCCTGGTGGCTAAGGTGTATCAAAACACTTGAAAAGGAAAATCCATGACAGAACTCACTTGGCACATAGTCACCTCAGATGCCAGCAGCACAGGATGGGGAGGCATTTACAAGCAAAAAGTGATACAGGGCCATTGGACCTCGAAAGAAGCGACTCTCATCAACATTCTAGAGCTAGAAGCCATCTGGAGGACCCTAAAGCACTTCAGCGCAGACTTAAAGGGTCAAGCAGTCTGGATCAGTTCAGACTCAACTGCTGTAAGTTACATCTTACATCAGGGGGGCACAAGAAGTCAGGACTACTTCAAAGATCCTGAGGTGGGCGGAACTAAACCTGACTTATCTCCCAGCATCCCATGCTTCAGGTGTTCTGAACACTCAAGCAGTCGACAGACTCTGGATCCAGGGGTATGGTCTCTGAAAAGAGTAAGTGTTCCAGAATGTAGTATCCATCATGGGCAGGACAGTGGTGGACCTGATTGCATCAGAGAACAATACCAAATGCCATCTCTTCTATTCCAGATGGAAGAACTACAAAGCTCTGGGGCAAGATGCTGTCAAATTCCCATGGAAATTTCAGCTGGCTTACATCTTTCCTCACTACCTCCAGGAGGAGAGGTATCGGAGGGAAGTTAGAAGAGACAGAGCTCAGGTATAACTTTCCGCTTTATACGCAGTCTTAGCTACTCGCTTTGTGGAAGGATACATAGTTAAGAGATATATTGTAGTCATTTAAAAAATCAAGCCTACAATCGGAGAGATTATTTTAGCCTGGGATCTTAATCTGGTCTTAACCCAGCTTGCATCCCATAAGTTCTTTGAGCCTCTTCAGTCAGTTTCTTTAAAATTCCCAACCCTTAATATTGCGTTCCTAACCTCTGTCACCACTGCTTGACTGGTTAGTGAACTTCAGGCTCTCTCCTGCTCTTCTCTGTATACCATATTCCATCAGGACAAAGTGGAACTAAGAACCAGACCATCTTTCAGATGCAAAGTATCTTCAGAATTCCATCTCAGTCAGGAGATTGTTCTTCCTTCATTCTGTCCTGATCCTTGGCATCCTAAAGAGAGAACCTTCCATAATCTGGATCTGGTCAGGTGTTATCCATTTATCTGAAAAAACGAAGTCTTTCCGCAAGTCAGTCTTTATTCACTTTTTTGGAAGGGCTGTTCTGCCTCTCTACCTTCCATTGCAAGGTGGATTAGGGACTGCATCGAATTAGCATACGTTTTTGCTGGTCACGATCCACTGTTAGGTATTAAAGCCCATTCCACTAGAGCTATTTCTGCTTCCTGGGCCCAGAAGACAGTAGCTTTACCAGAAGAAATCTGCAAAGCGACAGCCTGGTCCACACTCTCAACCTTTATTAAGCATTATAGGCTTGGTGTCCAGAAGTTTTGCAGGAAGGTTCTACAGGCAGTAATATCTGATTAAGGTAGAATTCTGTTCTCTTTCCCTCTCTTATTGGTATGCTTGGGGAGATCCCCACTTGTTTCCTGATATGGACACAGATGAAAAGGTGAAATTTACTAACTGATTTTTTTTTTTTTTTTTTTTTCCCCTTCTTCTTCTCCTCTGTGTCCATCCATGGCACTCCCTCCCATGTGTGCATACCTATATATCTGGATCTTTGTTTTTCCTGGGGAGAGTGTTTTAAATGCTATTTCTCTGTCATTCAGTACAGGTTACTGGTAACTCTGGAAGGTGATCCGCCCCTTTAAGTAGGCAGGAACATTTTTGTAAATGTATGCAGGGGGTGAAGCCTTCCTTCTCTCCTAGGCTGGAGCTAGCCAACCAGCTCCAGAATGATTTGTTCCTTGGTGTGACAACACCAGGTGGAGAACATTCTTCTATAGTTTTTTCTTTTTTATTTTCTGTCATGGAATACCACCATCAGGCGGATTACCATGACTGACAAA
This sequence comes from Rhinophrynus dorsalis, assembly GCA_037306005.1. Taxonomy (NCBI): domain Eukaryota; kingdom Metazoa; phylum Chordata; class Amphibia; order Anura; family Rhinophrynidae; genus Rhinophrynus; species Rhinophrynus dorsalis. Next base: position 96,872,211 of record CM074724.1, on the reverse strand, counting down.
TGCCTTTCAATGTGGCTAGCTCAGTATTCAGGTGCTTTTTTTGTGGACCTTAAGCCCTGAGGGGGAAATATTGGTTACAAGTGCTTCCCCAGGGATTACCCACTGAGGTAATTCTTGCTGAATGGTAATCTGAAGACAGAAGATCTGCAGGAAAGGTGAGCTACCCTTTGAGTGCTGCAGGTCCACTTGTCCTACAGTGCCCCTCTGCATAGGGGTTGTGTTTGGGAGTTCTCATTGTGCACTCATTGGGTATATTTGTATGTCTGTTGGGTATTTGGAGCAGGTTTATGTGGTAACTTAACCCTTTGTCTACTGGTTTTACATGTTTTTGGGGAGTTTTATGGCACTTTCCTTACTGGGTTAGTGTTTTCTAAGTGTGCACACCTGATTCATGGATGTTTTACATGTTTAAGTTTTCCTTTAACGTTTATTGAAATTGTGTACTGTGCCTTTAAGGCATGCTTTACTGCATAGATGCAATTGCTCCATTTACTTCTATGGGACAATACTGTTTGGGACGTATCTCTGCAACTGCTTAACCTAGCATCTCCAGAGAGGGCTCATTTTAATTGTCTACCCTTGCTCTATCATTCGGTTTATAATTAAAGTGTGTTAGGGGGCTTCGGGCACTGTTTGGGGTACTTTTTGGAAAAACTACATTTCCCATGAGCGCTTGGTTCGCGCCTATTTTCTGATTGGCTCCCGTCATGGGTACCATTTTGTGAGCTTTTCTCAGCGAGTATCCTACGCAGGGCTTGTACTCTCCTCTGCAGATTAATCCTTCGCCTGCCAGATAAGTCTATATTTAGTGTTTCTGGGGTGAAATATTAATCTTTCACACTGTAATTGGGTGATTTACTGTACAGTTGGTTATTTTGACACTGTGAGAATGTCTATACTGCTGGAGCTTGGGGCTAGACCTAAGACTAAGAAGGCTGGAGTCTCAGTATCCCCCATTGCGCATTGCTCTTCCTGTCACGCAGGGCTACCTAGAGAGTTCTCTGGTCATTTATGCCCATTATGTTCTGAGGTTCCTGACAGCAACCCAGGGACTTCAGGCATGCTATTGAGCTGGCTTGGGCTCAAGAGTTTAAGGCTGCGACTAGGGACCTTAGGTCCACTTTACAACTCTTTCCATCCCAGATACAGGGGGCGCTTCAAATGTGGCAGACCCCCTCTACTATCAGGTCTTCCCTGCCTTAAACCACAGGGGGCACCTGATGTGTCAGATTCTTCTGAGCAAGAATTGTTGCTTGATTCGGATGTTGAGGATGGTACTGTTCTAGAGTCTTCTAGGTCCCTTGGGGATCCCTTTGAAACTGATCCTGAACACTCCGTTGAGGGCCTGATCAGGGCTGTATTAACCATACTCAACATTCCCTTGATTCTGGAGATTCCTTCTGATCCCTCTGATGTGTTTCAGGAGCCTGCTAAGCCCCTTACTTATTTTCCTCCTAACCCCACTGAGGCGTGGAAATCCCCAGGCAAGTCTGCTTCTGTGTCCAGGAAATTTGCTAAGCTTTATCCCTTTTCTGAAGCTGAGCTGGGTAAATGGGTTCATCCCCCTAAAGTGGACACTTCCATATCTAGACTATCTAAATCTACTGCTTTACCTGTCTCCGATGCTTCAGAGCTGCAAGACTGGACTGACAAGAAGCTTGAGGTTTCCCTCAAGTACATTTTTGCTTCTATTGGTATCGCTATGCATCCAGCGTTTGCTGGTGTGTGGGTTAACTGGGCTATTGCAGTCTGGACTGAACAACTCACTACGGCTGTCTGTCAGGATGCGCCTACTTCTGAGAAATTGCGTCGTCTTCCCAATATCTCTGAAGCACAACACTATCTGTTGCTGCTTTTGATGCTGTCCGCATGATGGTGAGGGCCTCTACTACTTCTGTGGTAGCCAGGCGTGCTCTTGGGCTCAAGATCTGGTCTGCTGACACTGCTTCCAAGAAAGTCTTACTTTCTCTATTTCAGGGTACCTCCTTGTTTGGGCCTGATCTTAAGGAACTCATTAGCGAGGCCACAGCGGGTAAGAGTACTTTTCTACCCTTGGTCTTTAAGAAATTGCAGTTTAAACGTAACCGGTCCTTTAGTTCCTTTCAGACTGTGACACGTTCGATGAACCAGGCGGTTCCATCAGCTCTGCGTTCCTCCTCCAAACCCAAACAGCAATGGAAGCCTAAGGCTGCCTCAAAGCCCAAGGCTGCCAAGACTGCTTCGGCATGACTCTACAAACCTGGGTCCACATCCCGCTGTGGGTGGTCGTCTGCAACTTTTTCTCAGGATTTGGGAGGATTCTGTGTTGGACCCATGGGTTTTACAAGTGGAGACAGAGGGATACAAGATCCCTTTCTATTTTCTTCCTCCTTTTCGCTTTTGTTTCTCGTACTCCTCGAAACGCCGTCTGTTCGGCGCTGTTCAGGCTCTTCTGGACAAGGATGTCCTGGAGCCAGTGCCTCTTTCAGACAGGAGTTTGGGGTTTTACTCAATCATCTGTGGTAGCCAAAAAGGACGGCGGATGTCGCCCTATTTTGGATTTGAAGGATCTAAATTTCTTTGTGAACAAGACTCGTCTTCAGGAGTCTCTGCGCACAGTGATCGCTGCCATGTCTCCGGGGGAGTTCCTTGCTTCTCTGGACCTTCAGGATTTGTATTTACACATCCCTGTTCATCAGGAGAGCAGGCGGTACCTGCGCTTTGCCTGCGACAGAAGACATTTTCAGTTCTCAGCTCTTCCATTTGGTCTGACAACGGCTCCTCAGGTCTTCCAACGAGTTCTGATATCCGTTCTCCATCGAGATGGCATCTGAGTGACTCCTTACATGGACGACTTGCTTTTGAAAGCCACCTCGGTGGACCTTCTTCCTCAGCAAGTTCAAACCTGCATGCAAGTCCTCACCCATCACGGATGGTTTGTCAACTTGGACAAGTCTGATCCTGTTCCATCCCAGCAACTGATCTTCCTGGGTCTTCTATTTGATACTCAGAGGAGCATGGTGTGTTTACCGGATGCGGTAGCCCATCAAATTGTCCACAGGGTGTCAACTATTCTGTCCCAGGATCTGGTCCCAGTTCAGAGCTTGTCTTCTCTGGTGGGGAAGTTCATATCCACGATAGAAGTGGTTTCGTTCGTGATGGCGCACATCAGGGAACTTCAGAGGTTTGTGATACAGGTGTGCACCAGATCATCAGATGTTATCGGTGTCCCTTCCCCCTCATGTGGAACTGAGCTTGGAGTGGTGGCTGGACCTTTCCAGTCTGCTGATAGGGAGGTCCTTTCTGATTCCCTACTGGACCACGGTGACAACGGATGCCAGCCTTGCGGGCTGGGGAGCTGTTTTGGGATTTTAAGGAAGAAAGGGTTTTCTTCTGCTGTGGTGTCTACTATGCTTAGTGCCTGTAAGCCTGTTTCTTCCAAGATCTATCACCGTGTCTGGTCGACCGTTGTGTCTTGGTGTGCTGACAGGGATCTGTCACTTGATTTTGATCTACCTACTGTCCTGGCCTTCCTGTAGGACTGAGTTCTCTTAAGGTTCAGACTTCTGCGCTTTCTTTCTTCTTTCAAAAGCGCATTGCTATCCACCCTGATGTCAAGGTTTTCTTCCAGGGCGTTGCTCATGGTTGTCCTGCCTTCTGGACCCCCGCTCCTCAGTGGTATCTTAATTTGGTTTTGGGCGTTCTTCAACATCCTCCCTTTGAGTATTTGGCTACTATTCCTGTATGTCTCTTGATGTGGAAAATGGCCTTTCTCCTGGCGATCATGTCTGTTCGCCGGGTTGCGGAGTTGCAAGCTCTTTCCTGTAAACCACCATATCTGGTGTTTCACAAGGATAAGGCGGTGCTTTGCACCTCTTAAGGTGGTCTCCGAGTTTCACATCAATAGGATTGGGGTGCCCTCTTTCTGCCTTAACTCTTCTTCTGACAAGGAGAGAGATCTCCACTTGTTTGATGTGGTGCGTTGTCTCAACTTTTATGTCCATCGCACGGAATCTGTCAGGAAATCGGATGCTCTTCGTCATTCCTGAGGGTCCTAGGGCAGGAAGACTGGTGTCCAAAGTGACTAATGTGTCATGGATCTAGTCCACTATTCATAGGGCCTACGAGTTGAGGAATAAGCATGTTCTCTTTCGGGTCACGGCTCATTCCACCAGGTCCATTGGGGCCTCTTGGGCCTACAAGAATCAGGCTTCTGCTGGTCAGCTGTGCAGGACGGCCACTTGGTCCTCTGTGCACACCTTTTCGAAGCACTACCGTGTGGATCTGCTAGCTTTGGCTGACGCCAGCTTTGGGAGGAAGGTCCTGGAAGCGGTTTTGCCTGTTTAGGATCTTCTTCTTAGGTTCTTAGTGCTTCCTTATTGTTGAGCCCTGTTGGCTCTAGTTCAATGTGCTGTGTAACAGTTCCTGGTGTGTTTTACCCCCTGTTTGGTGTCCATTGACACTTCAGTTTTGTTGGGCTATCTCTGGCCTGTTGGTGCATAACTGCTCTGGTGACTTTGGCGGCCTTGCGCCTGGTCCTTGCCTTCTTCCCGCCTCTGGGAAACTCAGTGGTTGGACATCCCAGAGTTAACAGTAACCTGTATTGGATGACAGAAAAGAGGATTTTAGTCTTACCTGTTAAATCCTTTTCTCTTAGTTCATACAGGTTACTGGTCTCCCACGTATTGCCACAGGAGAGCCAATCAGCATCATGCTCACAGGAGTCTTCTTCTCTTCTACTATCTAGTCAGTATTTAGTGTCTCAAAACATTCTGGAGCTGGTTGGCTAAGCTACAGCCTAGGAGGGAAGGGAGGCTCCACCCCCTGCATACATTTAGAGAAATGTTCCTGCCTACTTAAAGGGGTGGATTGCCTCCCAGCGTTACCAGTAACCTGTATGGACTAAGAGAAAAGGATTTAACAGGTAAGACTAAAATCCTCTTTATGTATTCAATTTAAATAGCAGGCTACTTCCCACAATTCTCTATTACAATGTATTTTAAATAATGGGTACTTATTGCACACTTGTACATGCTGCTGGACTATCTTTTTTTTTTTTTTTTTTTTTTTTTTTTTTTTTTTTTTTTAGGTCCATGGCTTAGTGAGTGCCATGTGATTAAGGGGGACTGGACAGCATTGGTTCTGTACAGCTCCCTTGCTCCTCATTCTCGGTGCACACAAACCAATAACAGCAGAACAGCACATTTACCTTGCTCTGTAGCTGCTTTTATGATGTTTAATTTCCACAAATACGTTACATTGTTATGGCAACTACCACGTATATCAATGGGCGGAAACTTTCTAGCCACTGAAAAATTGGCTGTCAATTTTTGTCCAATGGGTGAAAATTATGAAAATTTTAATTGCAGTTTTAAAAGATTTTGTTTTCTTGCGAAAATGACGTGTTTCTCGAGGGATTTCTCTCGGGAATGCTGCGACAACTAACTTTCGCCTATCCCTAGTCCTCACAGGTAAAGGTAAAAAGCAAACAAGTACGCAGCCTATGTCTTTCAAAGAGCTTCCACTCTCCTCCTGGGGCTGGATTAAGGATACTATAGGCTATGTGTAAGAAGACAGGAAGAAACCAGTTTCACAGCACATTCCACTAGGTTTGTGGGGGGACCTCTTGGGCCTACAAGAATCAGGCCAGGGCTGAGGAGTTTTCCAAGGCAGCAACTTGGTCCTCTGTGCACACTTTTGCTGAGCGCTACCCTGTCGATTATTCTAGCTTCGGCTGAAGCCAGCTTTGTCAGGAAGGTCCTACTCTCTGCCTGTCTAGGAACCTGCACACTTGGTTGCCATACATTTTATAGATGTTTGTGCCTGTTGGTTCTTATTTACTATGGCAATTCAGTGCCCATTGACACTTACAGTTTGGGCTGTTCCGATACTGAATAGTCCTAGGGAACTTTGGTATCATTGGAATGGGAGTGAGTGCCTTTTTCCCCACCTCTGGGGGCTTAGTATTGAGAATATTAGATTTTCTTCTCCTGGTTTCCTTAGTTGTGTGGCTTTGGTTACATTCATTTTGGAGCATTTACAGAGTGGGGAGGGTTGAAGAGGAGGGAGCCTTCACCCACAAAACTTTTTGAGATGTATCCAAAAAGGAGGGGCTCAAGCCTATGGTACCTGTATTCCATGTGGACTAAAAAGAAACTGATTTAACGGTAAGAAAACTAAAATCTTGATCAGCGCATAGAATTGCAGAAAATTATGGAATAATCCACAAATAGTTTTTTGTTTGTTTGTGTTTTTTTGTTTTGTTTGTTTGTTTTTTTTAATTTAGTAACCTTGCATTGAATATAAATCACATATGCAGTGTACAGCAGGCAGCCCAGACTCCAAAAAGGTAAAATCCAACACCCTGGTCACTTGCAAGCTCAAAAGCATGGTAAATGGAGCTTGCTGTAAAGTTACTCCACATAAATATAACTATGAAGGGAAGTGTGAATGTGCCCGCTGTGGTATCTGGGAGGGAGATGGGAAGTCCTGCTCCTCTGTGCTGCACAAGGGGGAAGTGTCAGATTATAAGTCTTAATAGCTGAAATACTAGGTAAGTAAGAGTAGTAAAAAAAAAAACACAAAACACAACTCCACCTTAGTTATACTAATGAAAGCCAATGGACTCAAGTTTGTGTCATGTGAATGTTTCCCTTTAATTTATCTGGGTAGTGATTCTTCATATCTAGAATATAATTGTTCTCATTTCCTCATTATGGTGGAATAGATGAATAATAGTGAAACTACATCCACCTTCGTCCAAGCATATTTGGATATCAAAGCAATTTCATACACAACTTTTAACACGTGAGTAGTGTTATACAAATAAGTGGGTAAACTCAAGACCAAAGGCTGTAAATACTGGTCTATAAAATCTGACATTCTCATTGAAGGACCCAATACCCAAGTCTATGGGCTGACCCACTGGTGCAGTCAATGATTTTTGGGTCTTGGGCAATTGGTGAAATATTGGAACAACTGGCTCCTTATCCATAATAAACTCTGCTTCCTTGTTATTAATGCAACCAGTGAATAAACCCAAATTAATCAAAGATCTCCAGTATTCCTATGCATAACTGTTGGATACCTATTTAAAACAAGATGGGCATCTCTCTGTTGTCGTAAAGCCTCTGTGATGATCTTCCCTAACCAAAACCACAACATTGCACGCCCCCCTTTCTTCTCCCCCTTCTTTTTAAAGTCCTTTTCACAATTGTCATCCTCTCAGAGACTTAATAGTTCATGTTGTCACATTCATGACAAGGATTAGACTAGGAGGCATTCACTATTCCTCTATTGTCCATGATGTAACATAGGTACCATGAGGTCGAGATCCTCCTGGAGGACAGAATACATTCTCAAAAAAAGACTGTGTTGGAGACTCCAACCTCTTTCGCAGCTCAACCCTTGCCCCACCCCCAGTAATGTGTTATCTGAGGTGAAATAATGTCCACCTCTTGTAGAAATTTGTACTTTTTTTTTCTTAGGTATGATGCTGTTAAAATTGCTCCAGTAGACGGGTTACCATTACTCATGTTGAATATATATATATATATATATATATATATATATATATATATATATATATATATATATATATATATATATTATTTTTTTTTTTTTTTTTTTTCTTCTTTTCATTCTACACTGTATATTGTTCATTCCCTGAGTTTTGGCGCAAGATGGCTGCATTTGAACTAGTTAACCCTTTTCCTGCTTTGTCTGGGTTGGTGGTTTTTCCACTTTAGGGACCTGTCTTAGGTGTCCCCCCATCTTTGCTCGACTGACTGACTTCTTTGGGCGAACATCATTATGTTTGACATATAGAAGAGTGGCCTCTTGTCTCCTCATGTCCTTTCGTTCAGTTCATGTCCAGAGCGTTTTGGGGTCCCTAGGGTCTGGATGGATTTGTAGGCATTGCTAGGCAATGGCAAAAGAGAAGACATTAACCATAATGTCTGTTTAGCAGGCCTCCTTCCGATTGGCTGCCTGTTTTGCAATTACCATTTTACTTGCTTATCCAATGCAGAAGCTGCCTCTCCTTGCTTTCCTCCATATTAACCCTTCTCCTGCCAAATAAGTACTATCTCTGCTTTTCTTGGGCAATCTATTAGCCTGAGGAACTACTGTTTGTGATGTATACTAGTTTAGACAGTACTTCTGTCAGGATGTTGAATTCTAAGGGACATGGGTGCATCACTGATCCCCCCCCCCTTAAGTACTCTGCATAATTTAGTGTCATATGCAAATATTGATATTTTGCTTTCTATATCTATTTCCATATATAAACATATTAAAACGCAGTGGACCAAGTACTTAACCATGAAGTACTCCATTCTCAATTGTAACCCTTCAAGTGCCAGAGGGGTACAGAACTCATTGCTTTGCAATGTGTTGCATACCCCTCTGGCACTCAAAGGGTTAACTGTATTGGAGAATTGTCCATTTTTAACCACTCACATTTCCCTAACATTCAACCAGTTTTCTATCCAAGTGCAAAGGTTATCCACTAGCCCTAATTGCCTTATTTTATACCCCATCCTCCTGTTTCAGACTGTATTAAATACCTTTGCAAAATCTAGATATACTACATCAACTGCCGTAACATAATCTATTGCATTTACAGCTGTGTAGCTATCCATAGTTTTGGTGAACCTCTGCTGTGCTATTTCTTGTGTAACTTACATGATGTTGCATTTATAACATTGTTTTGCTGATATTACATAATATATTACATGTCGCTAAGAAATGTATTTATAGTTTTTGTGCTTTATCCAGAGAGTATACTTTATGAAAACAGCAGATAAATATTTAGATGATATTTTTCTATTCTGTGACACTGTCCTCCAGATAATTTTCTAATTATTGCAAATAATCTGCAAGTGGATTTGTGGGTTTGCTTGGTGATGCTTGCTGTGGTGGGCAAATCTCACAAAACAAAGAAGCTATCAATTAAAATTTAACATAGGTACATACAGGGCGTGGTAGGTATTCATATACTCTGTAGCCAACTGTATAATTAATTGTAACAGGCAATTAATCCTTGCTATACTGCTGTTCAAATATTGCTAACCTATAACTCTGGATGCAAATATGTAAGGTCTAAATATTTAAATAAGATGGAAATTTTATATTGTTATACTGTTTGATATATATCAACGCCCGTCTAATATATATATATATATATATATATAAATTTTATCCCCGAACGGCATGTAGATGCACAGAGACCCGGACTTCTGGGACTTACCAGGTACGTCCTCTGTCACTAACTGACAGTTTTTGCGGGATGTACCTGGTAAGTCAATTGTCGCGATGGGGTTTATATATGACTATTATATGTGAGATATTGGTGTGTTGTCTGATATCCACTAATGCTTTAATTTGGGGGGGGGGGGGGAGGGAGAGAGAGAGAGAGAGAGAAAAAAAAAAAAAAAAAACACGCACGCACAGGACTTCTTCTTGTTGATAAACAGTAGCGAAGTTTATTCCATCAATGTTTCGGCCCTATTCAGGGCCTTTATCAAGATGCTTACAGAACAAACTGAAAATCAACCACATTTATACCCAAAATTACAGACTTTGGCGCCTAAATGACGTCATGCCCAGGGGGAAGGAAGTGATTATGTGAACCAATCAAAAAAATATAAACAAAACAATGATACAATTAATTATATAATCCCCAACATTAATGTGGAAATCTCTGACACCTGTGTTACCACCCAGTGTAGTACCGATGTGCTAAATAAAATCTCTATACATATCACTTATAAGCTGATGGATATCTATGTCTAGCTCCAATAATAACACAAAATATTGATATTCCACCAAACCTGGAGTATGAAGACACGGAACAAAGTTGAATATTCCTTAATTTACATTAAAAAAAGTGCCGAACAGCCATCTGTAATAATCAGATACTGATCGGAGTATCGCAAAGCACATCATACACTAATACTGCTACAGCGATCATCAGCCTATCATACTCTCTAATTAATGCTAGAACATTACCGTGTGTAGTAACAATTAAGAGTCAATATTTACGAAATAACGCATTCGGACATGATGTTAATATGCAACATGTGCGCATGCGTTCATCACTATCCTGAATCTGGATCAATCTACACCTAAATAGCAATTAAAAAACCCAGACTTAAAGTCCACACTAAAATAATATATTATGCATGTATCTGATAAATCATTGTGAATAATGCAAATCTTGTTACAAACAATTCCGAACAGCATCGATCAAAAATAATCTACACTCTTACCAAATGTAGTAAAGCCTATTGTCCGCATACACATACTTGCAATATATCCAGTATAATAATTAACAAACCTCGAATAAACCCGCTAATTGAAATATGTATAACGCCTCCAATGCGCATGCGTCCATGGCTCACCAAGAACCTATGGACCCAGATACATAGTATCATTAAACGAGCATCGGGTTGTAACAATGTAACAAGCGAAACACCTAAACAATCTGAATAGTAGCAAGTAGTGTATGCAGAATTGACCGAAGCTTGTCTGTAATAAAACAACACATCTTCAATTCAAGCACCTCGTTGTGTTTTTAATGCGAAGTAACACTCTGTAATGGTTACCATCAGGCAGAGTGCCGACAATGAGCGCCATTAATTAGCCCTCACCTATAGGCACATCCCTCAGAACCATAAACCGAATTAATGAAAATATAAAGAACTCAAGATAAAATCCAGAAATCAAGATGTGTGTCAAAGAGTGAGAGACTTAGAGCAATGTTCCTTCATTCAAAAATAAGGATAATGTACCAGAAGAATGAACGTGATTTAAAATGTTATCCTAAACATATCACCAACCGTGTCATCATAATGTTAATATCTTATTGAAGAATATTAATAAATGTCAATTTGATATATTATAATGTAAGTAACCATCCGAATCCACTATCCCGTATATTATATCAAAACAATGTCAATAATGTCATTCTGTATATTTGTTGCAATGTTCACTTCACCATTGAGGTACTTAGTTCGTAATATCCCGACAGTGTCTCCTTCAACAGTACAGTCCAATACAATCCCTTGCATGCAAGATGTGTCCAAATGACCAGAGACACCTAAATCATCTGAAGTCTTCCTTCAATAAACCAGGACCATATAGGCACCAATGCCATGGTAGGGAAACCGCTAACAATTGTCCAAAACCCGCGCCGTCTGGAGAACCTCCAAACGGAGTGGGAAAAGGAAACTAGTTGCAGGCATTCCCAATTACCCAATATTAGAGTATGTACAAGTACATAGGTGATTTATATAATTTTGTGCCCATGTCAGAAGCTGTATGTGGGTCTTACCACATGTACTTTTAAGGAAAGAATGGCGAACCACCGGGCCACCATTACAAAGGCATTAGCAGGATACAAGAGCGATAAACCGGTGGCTAAACATTGGCATGAACATAAACATACCTTGTCCAACATGAAATGTATGATTATTGACCATATTCCACCATGCAGGAGAGGTGGTAAAAGAGAACGTCTACTTCATCAAAGAGAAACTAAATGGATTTATAAGTTACAGTCTCTATCACCGAAGGTACTTAATGAGATGCTCACCTTTAACTGCTTTTATTGAGCTGTATTACCATGGATATGGCGCCACTGACCTAGTGATAGATGTATTTACTGTCATGTCGAGATGGGTTACTCTAATATTGGGTAATTGGGAATGCCTGCGACTAGTTTCCTTTTCCTACTCTGTTTAGAGGTTCTCTGGACGGCGTGGGTTTTGGACAATTGTTAGCGGTTTCCCTACCATGGCATTGGTGCCTATATGGTCCTGGTTTATTGAAGGAAGACATCGGAGGATTTAGGTGTCTCTGGTCATTTGGACACATCTTGCATGCAAGGGATTGTATTGGACTGTACTGTTGAAGGAGACACTGTCGGGATATTATGAACTAAGTACCTCAATGGTGAAGTGAACATTGCAACAAATATACAGAATGACATTATTGACATTGTTTTGATATAATATACGGGATAGTGGATTCGGATGGTTACTTACATTATAATATATCAAATTGACATTTATTAATATTCTTCAATAAGATATTAACATTATGATGACACGGTTGGTGATATGTTTAGGATAACATTTTAAATCACGTTCATTCTTCTGGTACATCATCCTTATTTTTGAATGAAGGAACATTGCTCTAAGTCTCTCACTCTTTGACACGCATCTTGATTTCTGGATTTTATCTTGAGTTCTTTATATTTTCATTAATTCGGTTTATGGTTCTGAGGGATGTGCCTATAGGTGAGGGCTAATTAATGGAGCTCATTGTCGGCACTCTGCCTGATGGTAACCATTACAGAGTGTTACTTCGCATTAAAAACACAACGAGGTGCTTGAATTGAAGATGTGGTGTTTTATTACAGACAAGCTTCAGTCAATTCTGCATACACTACTTGCTACTATTCAGACTGTTTAGGTGTTTCGCTTGTTACATTGTTACAACCCGATGCTCGTTTAATGATAATATGTATCTGGGTCCATAGGTTCTTGGTGAGCCATGGACGCATGCGCATTGGAGGCTTTATACATATTTCAATTAGCGGGTTTATTCGAGGTTTGTTGATTATTATACTGGATATATTGCAAGTATGTGTATGCGGACAATAGGCTTTACTACATTTGGTAAGAGTGTAGATTATTTTTGATCAATGCTGTTCGGAATTGTTTGTAACAAGATTTGCATTATTCACAATGATTTATCAGATACATGCATAATATATTATTTTCGTGTGGACTTTAAGTCTGGGTTTTTTAATTGCTATTTAAGTGTAGATTGATCCAGATTCAGGATAGTGATGAACGCATGCGCACATGTAGCATATTAACATCATGTCCGAATGCGTTATTTCGTAAATATTGACTCTTAATTGTGACTACACACGGTAATGTGCTAGCATTAGAGAGTATGATAGGTTGATGATCGCTGTAGCAGTATTAGTGTATGATGTGCGTTGCGATACTCCGATCAGTATCTGATTATTACAGAGGGCTGTTCCAGCACGTTTTTTTAATGTAAATTAAATAATCAACTTTTTCCATGTCTTCATACTCCAGGTTTGGGGGAATATCAATATTTTGTGTTATTATTGGAGCTAGGCATAGATATCCATCAGCTTATAAGTGATCTGTATACAGATTTTATTTAGCACATCGGTACTACACTGGGTGGTAACACAGGTGTCGGAGATTTCCAGATTAATGTTGGGGATTATATAATTAACTAGTTGAACAGCCCTTTACACGGGCCACAGTGCCTCTGGCAGCCGGTCGCGGGGCAGTCACGCGCAGTACAGACTGCCCGCGCCACTGCTGATACAGAGCTGGACGCTCCTTCGGAGCGCCCAGCTCTGTATTAGCCGCGGCGCGGGCAGTCTGTACTGCGCATGACTGCCGCACGCGCAGCGGTGTCTACTGCGCATGTCGGGCGTTACACACAACTTAGCAAATTATTATATAGGATTGTATCGTTTTTATGGTTTTTTATGTTTATTTATTTTTTGTTTTTTTGTTTTGTTTATATTTGATTGGTTCACTTAGTCACTTCCTTCCCCCTGGGCATGACGTCATTTAGGCGCCAAAGTCTGTAATTTTGGGTATAAATGTGGTTGATTTTCAGTTTGTTCTGTAAGCATCTTGATAAAGGCCCTGAATAGGGCCGAAACATTGATGGAATAAACTTCGCTACTGTTTATCAACAAGAAGAAGTCCTGTGAGTGCATTCTTTATTTTCTATATGTGGCTACAAAATTACTTTTGGAATTGGCACCCAGGCATAAGATTATTGAAGGGAGAGTGCACAACGTGGAAGTTTAAACGTATATATATATATATATATATATATACACACACACACACAGTAATATGCAAACATTTTAGGCAGGTGTGAAAAAATGCTGTGAAGTAAGAATGCTTTCAAAAATAGAAATATTAATAGTTAATATTTGTGGTCAGGGTTTACGGTATGCTAAATATAGATGTAGTGGCAGAGCCTGGACAAGGCTATGGTATGCAAATAATGTAGTGGCATAACCTGGGTCCTAAAGGCCCTGGATAGATAACGAAGAGGCCGGCCTGATTGGAGGGCTGGCAAAGGCAGAATAAATTGAAAAAGTGGGGGGGATAGAGGCGGGGGTAAACAAAAAAGGTGTCACTTCGTAGGAGAGGCTGCTAGGCTTATAAACCCTGCAGCCCCTCCCACAAATGCAGGCCTAGCCTGTTCACTTGTGGTCGGGGCTTACAGTATGCTAAATATAGATGTAGTGGCATAGACTGGACAAGGCTATGGTATGCAAATAAGAAACGTAATCGTAGCATAATCTGGGTCCTAAAGACCCAGGATAGATGAAGAAGCGGCCAGCCTAAATAGAGGCCAAAAATACCAGGAGGCTATAGACAAAAGAACCTGTTTATTGACCGAAATAATTTTGACAGGGAAGAAAGGGCTAGGCGGATCTCATCTTTAGGGCCTGGAATGTATCGTGAAAAACAATGAGATTTCTATCTCCCTAACTTTTGAATTAAATGCAGAGGTACTTTATTTCAGGATGCTGATGATGCGGCACCTATCTTGAAGGAGTGGCCTGAAAAGGATTTTGGGTCGACTCCCAGTCGGACCAAAATAGGTCTTATGTTATTATTAAATTCAGTTGTAGACAAGGGGCCATGAAGACTGTGCAGGAGAGGACTACTGTTGGGCTAGTCTGTTAATAGGTTGGAGAGTCGTTTGAGTGCTTTGACAGGGCACCAGTGGTCCTGCGTGGGATAAAATGGAATGTTAGCTCCGATTCCAACCTGGCCTGTTTTTAGACTGTGGTAAGTGGAGAATAATGTGGTTACTATGAATGAGCAGGTCTGATTTTTTTTTTTTTTTTTGGGGGGGAATTCTATAGATGTTGAGGAGACCAGGAATTCCCCTGGCCTTAGGAAGCCAAAGAAACCTAGATTAATGGCAGCAAGAACACAACTTAGGGAAGAGTTCAAGGGGTTTTCTGAAAGTGTGTTGTACAACTGTCTGAAGAGTGAGCCAGTAATGGGAAAGCGTGTTCTGGAGGGGGGTTTGGAAATTTTTGAGAGACCTTTGAAAAATAGCTTTATCTGGTAACAGGACATTATGGAAGGTCTGGAGGGCTGTAGGAAAGCCAGGTGGTGACATATGCCTGCTAGATGGAGTTTGATGGTGAAGGGGCAGTAGCCTAAAGATATGTGGCAGTGTGTCGCGTAGGCTAAGATGGCTTCGACTGAATAATCCGATGGAGTATGTGATAACAGAAGGAATCGAGAAAAGGCGGACCAAGCCTTGCTGTATACACGTTTGGTGTTGAGTGCGAGGTTCATGATGGCGACTGTACAGGTGCTGAGGTGCGTCATTCTTGGGTCAGTACGTGGAATGCTGGGGCTATAGACTGATGCTGATTGGCGTGTGGACATAGGCTGACAAATTCCTGGAATTGAAAATGGGACAGGGTGTCAGCTGCCTTGTTAGAGAGAGTAGGGATGAGCGTACGGAGGATGGTGAATTTATGATAAAGAAACAGCCAGGTGAGTTTCCTGAGAAATAGCATTGAAGTGGAGGACGGGGATGTTCCTTTGGTAAGGACTTGATGAGTGGAAGGGTTGGTGGTACAGAAGGTGACTGTTTGGTTTGACCAGAGATGACCCCAAAAGACTGCTGCAGAGACTACGGGGTAGAGTGTTGCTGGCGTAGAATGTTGGAAGAAAAGGGGGAAATTGAGGACTTGGGGCCATTCAGAATAGTTTATGGCTGCATAGCTGAATTCGGGATACGAGTCTGAAAAGATGACAGGTGAAGAAGGGGAAAAAAGAGATTGGTCATTCCAATGCTGAAAAAAGGTGTCCCACATGGCTAGGTCAGACTTGGCTGCGGGACTCAATGATATGGAGGAAGATAAGCCTAGGGGGGCAGAATGAAGTGCTGAAAGGTAAGCGATTAATGATTTCCCTTGCGGAATAACCCAGGAGGGACTGGAGCTCTGTTTGAGTACGAGTTTTGGGAGGAAAACTCAAGGACGATGGAATGTATACGAACTACTTTATAGGGCAGAAGCCGGGCTTCCGTTTTCCTGGAATCTATGGTGATCCCCAGAAACTCGAGAGTGGTAGTGGGGCCAATAGTTTTGTTGGGAGCTACTGGAATTCTTAGATCTTTAAATAGTTTGGAGAATTTGGTTAGACTAGAGGGATGACTACTGGCAGGGTCAATTAAGAGGAAATTGTCCAAGTAATGCAGAACCATGATAAGGTATCTGCAAAAAATTTGAAAAGCTTGGGACTACTTTTAGAACCAAAGGACAGACTGGTGGTAAAGAAGTATTGGTCCCTCCACTTAACCCCTTGGATGTGCCAGAGAGAGGGGTGAACGAGGAGTAATGTAAAGGCATCCTCGATATCCACTTTGGAAAGCCAACAGTTCTGCCCTACTAGTTGCATCTGGGATATGGCATGCTCGATGGAGTGATATTCTAGAGAGTATTCATCGGAAGGGATAAGGAAATTGATACTGGTGATAGGGGAGTCTTTTTTTGAGGTAAAATTTCCTGGTGGCAATACCCAGGGGATTGGTACACCAAATGGGAAAAGGAGGAGTCTAAAAGGGGCTAGTAAGAAAGTTTTTACTGAGTTCTTTGGCTAATAGTGACTCGGGCAGTGAGAAGATTCGGACATTCGGTGGATTGGCAGGGTAGAGTGATTACACCAGTGTGAAATCAGTCGTGGAAATAAGAAATGAAACCAACTGATGGGCAGGATGGGAGGAAAGCAATGTCTGCAAGAGACTGTAGTTAAAGTTGCTAGTAATTTATTGTGTGCTGGGTTACGTGGACAGATGGAATGAGCATGAGACTTGCGGCATAGGGTGCAAATATGAAGCATTTTACATGCATTAAAGAAACAGCCTCGCCCGTTGTAATTACTGCAAATGGGCATGGAACCCATATAATGGATTGTACGACCTAGTGAGCTGGACAGAGGAAGGGGAATGGGATTAAATGAAATGGGGGTGCTATCAGAAGTGCTTGGAGAGGCAACTGGGCAGAAACTAAGTGTGTGACTAGCTGACTGACAGGACGGGCAGACTGGAGCTTGCAGACCCGCAAAATGGCGGCAGAATAACTCTTGGTCCAACAAGCTCCAGTCTGTGACAAACTGGAACTGGTCAAATGCAGCAGCTGCCTTGGCCGATAAATCTCTATGGTAATCATAGAAAGTAAATCCTCCATAGGGATATCCCAGGTCAACCAGTGTATATAAATATTGCTCTAGCTCCTGCCTTCGGGAGGGGAAGGAGGAGCAAAGAATGTCCCTTCAAGATACTAAAAGCTAGTAAGAATTCTGGGATGTTCAGTTTTTAGAAAGCCTAGTATCTTTGGATTTCAGGGTGACCGAGATATCCCCATAATTAATGGTATGATTCTCGGCCATGTCCTGAGTCACTGTGAGCAAGGACATCAAATTGACATCCTTTCCTTTTAAAATTTCCTTGCAGAGGTGAGTGGGGACCATGTGAGCTGGAGAGATACGAGGGGTAGGAGCTGAAACTAATGTACCTGGCGCTGGCTGCGTAGGAACATTTGGAGCTGCTTGCATCGGGGGTCTAGTGATCATTTCCAATGAACTCAGTCTTGACTGCATGTCAGATGAAACGTTGGTGAGAAGCTGCATAATGTGTGTTAATTGATATGATGGGTCGGGTTGTGTGTGTGGGGGGGGGAGTAGGGGGAAGTGGAAGGGGGGAGGGAAGGGTGGAAATGCCCTGAGGTGGAAACAGGAGGTGAAAGAGTTCCAGCTTTCTTGCTGCAGCAGGTAAGGGGATGTGTCTGAGAAGTAATTCTGCAGCAATCTTAGGGATGGTCCATTCCCTGTATGATTGATTGCTGTTTCTAGGAGTAGAGGGGGGTTCTTCTGCAGGCTCCTCATTATCGGAGGCAGCTGGGACAGGGTGGCTTTCCAAGATAGGACTTGAAAGAAAACAAAACTAAATAGAATAGGAAATTAATAGGGGAATGGGTACGTGTGCTGGACGGGGAGTGCAGTCAACCTGATGAGCAAGGAAACCGGAGCATAGCTTGCCAGACTTTCAGGCTTCCTAATCAAGACTGGAGGTGCCACAAGGCAAAGCTGCTTGCTTGAAATCTGCTGCCAGATGGCTGCTGCGTGAGGGGCTCCCAGCAGGCCAGTATCCTGGCTGGACTGTTCACCATCAGGACAGCCATGCATAGTCGAGACCGGGGTGGACTAGGAGTGGAGGAAGGGGGGGGGGGGAATTAGTGCTAAAGTGAAATGATGTGAAAAAGAATGGTAACGGAAGGTTAAGGTAAGACAGCTCCTAATCCTCTGACAGGATGAATGGAGGAAAGAGTAAGGAGACCATGCCTCTGATAGGAGGCAAGGAGTGCTGAAAGTGAAGACATGGAAGATACCAGGCTCGAGCACACATGACGGCGTATGAGAGACTTGGAATCTCAGACTAAAAGGTGGTGTAAGAGTGATGGGGGACTATAGGGAGAGAGTGAATTTTTTAAAGAGCCTAAATTGCTGGGACTGGGAGGGATGGGAAAGCTAGCGGAAGAGGCACCTTACCTAAGAGGATCAGACATGACCTAGATTGCAGGACAAGATATAAAGAACATTAGCTGGCATATGACTAAGCTGAAAAGGAAGGTAATTGTACCTTGGATGAAAGGCTGTGCAGGTGTAGAGAATGTCTGGTAGACAGACACTATAGAAACAGGAGGCAGTGGCTGAAGGCAGGGCACGGACAGTGAAGAAGCTTGCAATAGACTTGTATGAACATACCTTGTAAGGGACTGTGCGGATGAAAATGAATGGTGTCTTGTAGAACTGGAAAGTCTCTGAGACAAAAACAGGCAAGCTAGCATAGATATCTGCACAGATGTACACAGAACATGTACTCACACACACTCACAAGCTGTCAACTAGACAGATGACGTGTGGAGGACAAAGAGGAGAGTGAGCATGCGAGGAGGTAAAGGAAGACGTAAGACAATGGAATATGACGGGTACTTGCAATAGTAAGAGACGTCTGACCTACTGATGAAATGGCAAACAAAAGGCGTTGCTTTGTAGGAGAGGCTGCTAGGCTTATAAACCCTGCAGCCCCTCCCACAAATACAGGCCTAGCCTGTTCACTTATCAATTAACAAAATGCATAGTGAGTGAACAGAAGAAAAATCTAAATCAAATCAATATTCGGTGTGACCACCTTTTGTAACACAGCATCAATTATTCTAGGTACTCTTGCACACAGTTTGTTAAGGAACTTGGTAGGTAGGCCGTTCCAAACATCTTGGAGAACTAACCACAGTTCTTGTGTGGATTTAGGCAGCTTCAGTTGCTTCTCTCGATGTTGTGATCAGGGCTCTGTGGGGGCCATACTATCACTTCCAGGACTCCTTGTTCTTCTTTATGCTGAAGATAGTTCTTAATGACTTTTGCTGTATGTTTGGGGGTCGCTGTCATGCTGCAAAATAAGTTTGGGGCCAATCAGATGCCTCTCTGATGGTGATGGATGAGTGTATGCCTGTACTTCTCAGCACTGAGGAGACCATTAATTCTGACAAAATCCCCAACTCCATTTGCAGAACTGCATCCATAAACTTTCAAGGAATCCTCCCCATGCTTCACTTTTGCCTGCAGACACTCATTCTTATACTGCTTTCCAATCCTTTGGGAACAAACTTCCATCTGCTACCGCCAAATATATTGAATTTTAACTCATCAGTCAAGAGCACCTGCTGCCATTTTTTCTTCACTCAAGTTCCTGTGTACCTAGAAGAATTCATTATGTTTAAGGCAAAGGGTAGTCACACCAAATATTGATTTGATTTAGATTTTATTTCTGCTCACTCACTATACATTTTAATTGATGAATATAAACTAGAAGCATGTCTATTTTTGAAATACTTCACGGCATTTTTTCACACCTGCCTAAAACTGTGGCACATTACTGTATATATATAAATTGTATATTTAAATAAAATTGTATATTTTTGCATGAAAATGCATAATTGATTTTAATCAATTTATGTACTGTGAAGTTGCATATTAAACTTAGTTTGTGAAATGATCTCAGATTTATTTAACTAATTATTGTACATTTTTATGCAAGGTGTTCAAATTATTTTGGGTCTCCTGTGTAATCTATTTTTGCCTATATTGCTGATAGGAGCAAGTATATAGTTCCTTGTGTATTCCTCGACAATCTGTCATCAATAATCCTATTAGTCAGCAGCAGCACTATTGTTACTGTTTCCAAGCCCAACCCCCACCCAGTAACACTATTACAGAGTAAGAACAAACAACAACACAGGTGATTAACCCCTTAACGACCAGCGGTAGCGGGGTGTGTGGTCCTTTAAGGACCCGATAGAGAATTTCGGCGTGCCGTCCCACGTGACTGATCACGTGGGGTGGCACGTCGAACTGAGGGACTGAAAGAGATCGCTCCTGCAGGAGCGCGGTGAGTAATAGTACGTGACGTACCAGGACCCTCACTGGTCCCTAAGTGCCGGACCAGCGTGACGGTCTGGGTACGTCACCGGACTCTAAAGGGTTAACATCCACCAACTTATCTTTCATGAGTGCTTCTTCTGCTGTTGACACCTACAGATAGTACAATTGCAACATCTAGTCCCAGTAGTGGTAGTAGCCACTCAGGAACCCTTTCAGTCTATGAAGTGTACAGTATGAATATAATTCACTAAAGATCCAAATACTAAACATTCTTGCTATATTTTGTCTGTGTAAAAATCATGTGAGCAGGGGGAAAGCAGGCTCGTCATACCTAGACACTTCTTCATTGAGATCCCTCCTCAAGCACAACCATAGTTCTTATTGGGAGACAAACCAATAGCAGCAGCATGTCAGATGAGAGTGTGCTAAGATTTCCTTCATTTGCAGTAACACTTAAAGCTCCTGTTGCTTTCCTTCAAATGCCAAACACAGAGGAGTAGAACTCCAAGTGTTGGAGGAGATGACAAGGGTCATAATGTACACACATGATGCTGCTACCACCTCCACTGCCACAAGTCATGTTGTTAAAGCAATAACGTTTCACAGTTCTTCCACCTCACACTTACAAAGTTCTTAGTATGATGTGCACATAAATAATCCAAAGTATACCTGCAAAGCAGTTAAACAGCAAAATTGTTGGTGGTTGACATGCTGCCCTTTCTTTTGTTGAAAACAGAGGTTTTTAAGAAATTATATTATCTGTTGCTCCCTGTTGACATATCCCAACCTGCTGTTATTTTTCAAGAATGCCTGAGTTGTACAGGCAGGTGGTTAGTGTGGTAGGCAAAGGACAAAGACTACATTTTTTCAAGGCATATGTTGCTGTAGACTCTGCATGCTTACAACTTTCAGGTGTTGATTTCTCTATTTCAGACATCAGCCTTAGTATTACCGAGGCGGGAAATATTGCAGCCATAGAAAGGATCGACAAAAAATGGAAAAGTTCTCATGGACAATTTACTGGCATTGGAGAAAAGGAGGAAACGTGGGAAATTGCAAATTTTCCACAAAAAAGTCTTTTTTTTTTTTTTTACTTTTTGTCCATCCTATATATGAGCAACAGTAAGCAAATACCAGAAAGAGTTAAATAGATAATGTAGGCTGAAACAGGCCTTTGCCAGCAACAGTGAGCACATACAAGAAAGAGTTAAATAGATAATGGAGACCAAAGTATGATTTTAGCAGCAGCAGTAAGCAGTTACCAAAAAGGATTTAATAGAAATTGGAGGCTGAAGAAGGATTTTTGCAGCAGTAGTGAGCATGCCACAAACTAATTTTTGGTTTCCAATGGAATTTGGAACAATTTTTTTTTTTTTTTTAACTGTGATTTTATTGTGCAGGACAAAATTATGTATACAATAAAAAATATATACAGGCTTAACATTTCAAATATTAGTTAACAATAGTTTATTTTGCTCATAATAGAGAAATACTGTATATACACAATTTAAGTGTTCTGTGTTCCTTTTTGCAACTTTTTAAAACATTAAAGATATTTTTTCCTGCATAAGAAACTGCTATATCCGTGTGCGTGCGCTCCAGAACTTAAGGGACTCGAACTGCTTGTTTTAACTTTGTGGAATCTTTTGTGTTGTTCTGGCTGTCGATTAACACAAGAGGAGTCCGTCTGTGATTCTCAATCATCTCAGCAATGCTGCTGAATTTCTATGGAAAATATAAAGTACATTTTAAGAAACATAAGATTTGCTGAAACACAACTTCAACATAGGAACGAGATATGAACTAAATAAAAGAGGGACAAATATTGAATAAACCAACATTTCTGTAGGGGAGAAATGAAAAGTCCACAAATTCTCAATTTGAATGGAACTTTTAACCCCTTTGGTGCTAGAAGCTCTCAATCAATTTCTTTGTAATGCATTTGAGACCTAGCATTCGATGGGTTACCCCAGTGTTTCTCAACTTTAGTTCTCAGGGCACACCAGTATTGCAGGTTTTCAAGATATTCCTGTTTGTTAACCCCTTACCACCAGAGGACATCCATGTACGTCCCGAGCGGATGTCCCAGGTGGACAGAGGACGTACATATACTTCCCGGAAGTCATTTTAAGTAATGGGAAAAAGTTTGGCGGGTGTTAAGTGGCGGCCGCATGTGTGTGCAGCCGGTCACTAAGGGGTTAACAGGCTCAGTCATTTTGATACCCCATCTGTGCTTGATCGGTGGTATCCTTAAAACCTTACCTGTTGGTGTGAACCAAGGACCGAAGCTAATAATCACTAGGATAACTCTTTGAACACTGGAGGGTATCAAATAATGCATTTGACACCCATCTATCACTGTGGAACACCTGGTTTTCTTATGGCCTATCATGCACCCTTCTGGGATTCAAATGGTTATTATTATGGGGCAAATATATTAAAAAAAAAAAAAGTGGTGCAATTCTGGGGCAATGCAACTGCACAATACATATAAAATAGGTTCCTCAGATCAGGAGTGGACAGTGTTTGGACCACCAACTGTTGTAGACTAGAACATCCATCATCCCCAACCAGACATTGACTGGTTGGGGATGATAGAAGTTTAGTCTCCAACAGCCAGAGATCTACCGATTAGCCACCCCTACATTTAATGATACAGAGTTTCCCGTGTAGAGAATCAATGGGAATTTTTATTTGTTCCCTATGGTGCAGTAGTTTTGCTCCACCTGGGACTTTATACCTGTGGCCCATCAGGCTATAGGTAGTCTTTGTTCCATGTTCCACCCAACTCCAAAGTGCCATGTAAGCCAGTCGGGAATATTTATAGCTCTTGTAATAAGAGAAGACATGATTTCAAATGTGGGAGCTCATTTGCATGTTGCTGCATGGAATTGTAGGAATGCAATTGAAACATTGTAAGCTTTGTATTCTTTGCTGGAGACAGGTTTTTTCAGTCTATTTCAGATTAATTAGCGGCTGCATGAAATGGTAGTTCAAATGCAAGATAATCAGACACTACGGAGGGGGCGGGTATACATGTAGATTCTCAGCTCTTGTTGAACTACAAATTACATTATCCTCAGCTAATGGCAAGCTACAATTGATGGATATCTAGTTTAATAAAAGCTGCAATGCCACAAGCAGCGTCTTGATTTCTGTATGAGCCCAGATGATGCATGACCTTCTGGATCAGGACTGTCCATGTTCAGTGCTCAAGGGCCACCAAGAGTTCAGGATTTAAGGATTTCCCTGATTAACTCACCTGTGCTTAATCAGTGGCTCATTCATTTTGACTGACTCACCTGTGCTTAATCAGGGAAATCCTTAAATCCTGCTCTATTGGTGGCTCGAGAACTGAACTTGGACACCCCTGTTCTGGATCATATGTGG
Source organism: Rhinophrynus dorsalis (assembly GCA_037306005.1). Classification (NCBI taxonomy): domain Eukaryota; kingdom Metazoa; phylum Chordata; class Amphibia; order Anura; family Rhinophrynidae; genus Rhinophrynus; species Rhinophrynus dorsalis. Next base: position 96,848,293 of record CM074724.1, on the reverse strand, counting down.
TTGGCTGGGAGTGAGTCCTCCCCCTTCATCTATCTGCTTCTCATACACACAGTCATGCAGTGATAGCACCAACCAGCCAATGGTACATGATGTAAGCATGCCATCGTCTGTAAAGATGAGCCTAAAGGGTGTAACCGAATTTGCCAGTTGTGATGGGACTCGGCAGCCATTGTCCCTTAATATAAAAACAGCAGAGTGGGTTGCAGATGCCCCCCCCCCCCACTCATTTTATATTGAAGGGAACAAAGTCATGAAAAAGATTGTTAATCTTGAGTTAACAATGGAAAAACTAAGCATTTCTAGATTTAAAAACCAACAGAAAAACAGCCAATGCAGAAGACCATTTTGATAAGAATCTCTTATACCAAGTAGAATGTGCTAAAACTTTAATTATTTGTGTAATATACTGAATGTCTGTAGTAATATATGAAATGTTCTACCTCTTCCCCACTTTTCTCTCTGCCAAGAGCATACTGTCTTGTTGACTCAATAAATCGCACAGGTATGTTATATACTCTTCTGTTGTAAAAGACCACTAGGGTGTATGGTTGCTTTGAATCTTGTCCAGAACTTTTCCGTATAATAAATGAGCCATCCTATTAAAAAAGAAAATATGTTATGGCATTGTGAAAGTTACAAGGTGGCAGTACAAATATGGGAAGAGATATGTATACCTTGCATATATCAAGCAAAGCTTCTTCTGCTGCTTTACGATCACATGATGAAACATGCCAGTCTTTATTGAGGAGACCTGCCTCCTACAATGAAAATAGACATGAAAAAAAAATACTGTTCAAACCTGTTATCCCTATAAAGGTGGAGTGGGTTGTTGCACACATTGTGGGGTGTGTTGCACACCTCTCTGGTCCTTAAAGGGTTAATATTCAATATTTCAAAAACATGTGGAATGTCTTATGAAAAAATATGTGAAATAAACATTTATATTTACATATAAAATACAACTATTAAAAAAGCGCTTAAAAAAAAAAATCGGATAGTCGTCAAGTCATTTCATACTTGTGTTATGCTGCAGTGCACAGTAGACTATCTTAGTCTTTGCAAAGGTAGGGAATAAGACATAAGGAGAGAGGCTGGAGGAAACTGAACACAACACTGTATTTTCCCTGTGTTAAAAAGGAATTATAATGGGAGGACAGTGCCAAAGTGCAAGATACATGGACTTCAAGAAGTAGCTAAGGGCAATATGTTCTACTTGTAAAATATCATAGTTACAGTTATATATCTTACAGTTAAATAAAATATAAATCTCTCCCCATTTTTATGTAACTATGTAATATCAAATTTGGCACTAAAATTTACTTTACATTTAGATCAGAATTTCCAAATAGCCATCTTTTGAAAATATACGGTTAAAATTTCAGTCAGAAAATCTGCCCAGAGGAACTGGGGTTCAACTTCTGAGTCTCGGAATTGAATAATTTCATTTAAATATCGGCTCTATTTATTGCTGAGAATGTGATACAGAAATCTGTTTTAAATATCTTACATGCTAGAGGAATCTAAAGCCATGCATTAGAAATCGTGGTGTAATCAGGGTTAATGTGGGAGAATCTTAACCATGAACTGCTTTGTACTTAAACATGCCGACTGGATTCGAAATTTTGGTGCTGCCTAGTGTGCTCCGTTGATATGGATTGAACGTATAATACCACCTTTTACTACTCTGTTTTTACTAGACTACTGGTGACCATTTCTTTATTTTTGTGCTCAACCATAATATACTAAATTAGGCACTATGGTACAATTTCTGTTTATTTTTTTTAAATCCATAGTAATGGAATTGCTGGATATATTTGATACTCCTTCATTGATGAATGAGCTAGAGCCAGATACCATCCTGCCATTGATAAATCAGTGAATCAATAATATACAAGGACATTGTCCGATTTCCTTGAGCATTCAGCCATTCACTGCTTGATGAAATCCACCCCTAAACTGGAGCAATTTCAGACACTTATTTGAATGGACGCCATAAAATAGGAACTGGAGATTTTTCTGGTCACTGAAGACAGTGTATACCACACATAAGTCTTAAAATAAAATGCCATGTTTGAGAATGAACTGTGATTGCATAGTTCTAACTGTAATAGTAGAATCTTTGAGATTTGCATTTTCTGGATCTGTCCCAAATGAAAATGATATATCTTTACATTAGATTCCTGGGAAAACATATATTTTTTGTATTTAATGTTGTTATGGGCTAGAGTCTTTTAGATATAAAAATAAAAAATGGAAATGAAATATACAATTTTGATATCTTCTTCCTACCTGTTCTAATGTATTTTGAAAATTATTTCGGCTTGGGGGGACCTTGTGACGACTTAAAACTTCAGGAGGTTCTGCAATTAATAAAAATACAGTACCAATGAATATATATTAAACCAGCACTGAATTCTAAACACATGGAACCAATCAATTTTAAATTAAATACTTATTTGAAATAACATATACAATACAGTAACGGTTGGTGAGGCTGAAAAAAGATGTGTCCATCAAGTTCAGCCCTCGCCATATCACCCCTGTTGATCCAGTAGAAGGAACCTCCCTCCCCCATTAAAGCGGTTTCCAATTAAGTGGGTTAAAAAAAAAAAAAAAAATCCTTCCCAACGCGAAATGGCAGTAGTATATTTCCCTGGATCAATATCGTATCTGCTTTGAATTCAACTGTCATAATTCTCAGTATTGTTCTGTGCTAGATAGGTATCCATTACTTTTTTAATGCTGTTACAGTAGCTGCAAGCACAGTATTCCAAGGCAAGAATGCAATAATTTTATTGCCCTTACTGTAAAACAAACCCCCTGCCTTTGTTTTACGCAAAACCACCTTTCTTCTAGTCTTAATGGATGGCCTCTTGTTATTTGCTCAGCTCTTTCAGCAAATAGTTCCTTGGAGAGTTCTTTGTATTGATTCATAAGTGGCAATCATATCACCCTTTATCTAATGTAAACAATCCCAGTTTGGCTAGTCTTTCTTTATAACTCAGATCCTCCAATCCCTTTATCAGTTTTGTTGCATGCCTCTGCACTTTTACAGTTCAATAATGTCTTTTTTAAGAACTTTTGCTGAAAAACTGTACTGAATATTCTCGATGAGGCCTTAAAATGTATATAGATACAGAACTATATTCTCATCCTGTGCATTCATACCCCTTTTTTATGCACAATAGTACCCTATTTGTTTGCAGCAGCTGAGTGGCAGTGCTGAGAAGTATATTGTCTAGCAGTACTTCCACTCGTAGTTCTCCAATTAGTATATATGTAGCATGTTTGTTTCTACAACCCAAATGCATAACCTTACATTTATCTATATAAAACCTCATCTGCCACTTTTCTGCCCATTCACTCTGTTTATCCAAATCTGTGTGCTTACAAAAAACATGCTGCTCTTTATGTATTTACTTACGCAGCTTAGGATCATCAGCAAAGATTGAGACACTACTTTCAATACCCACTTCTGGATCATTAATAAACAAACTAAAAAAGTATTGGGCCCAGGACTAACTCTGTGGCACTCCACTTTTAACTTTAGACCAGCTTGCAAAGATTCCATTTCCAACAACTCTATAACTTAGCAAGTTCTCTATTCATGCACGAATATCGCCTCCAAACCTAAGCTTTTTAATTTATTCATTAACCTGTTGTGACGTACATTATCAAAGGCTTTTACAAAATCCAAATATACTACAACAACAGCAATCCCCTTGTGCAAATTACAATTTACCATTTTGTAAAATACCAAAGAAAGTTTCTTTCATAGACTGGGAGAAACAGAGGTTACCACATTTGCACACCTGCAATATCCCTAGTTTTTAATCCTATTCTTGGATCCATAGGAAAAGAGAAAGAAAATGATAAGGGAGTTTATTAAAAGTAAATTCTTTATTAACCCCTTACCGCCCGAGGACGTACATTTACCTTCCGGACGGATGTCCTAGGTGGACAGAGGACGTACATGTACATCCCGGAAATAGTTTTAAAGGGATAGTAATACTTCGTTTTAACTTTATTTTATAGGCATTAAAAAACATGAAGAACAATATAAGTCTTATCTCTCAAACCTTTATGGTTTAAGAGATATTCACAAGCAAAGTTTCCCCTCCCCTTTTACCTAGTGTAAGCAATCTCTTCTCAGATGTGGAATCTGGTTGTAAGACCAGACAGATAACAGCAGGGGACAATCTTCTTCCTATCAGAACAATGAAATCCCTGCCCCCCTTGACAAGTTTTTCAGGTTTTCCCTTATCTTAATTGAAGATTGTCCCTCTCTGCAGTCTACCTGGGCACCTCCCTTCTGCTCTGGCTGAGCAGTGTGACATCAGTAAAAGGGGCGGGAGGGGGACACTTTGTCATTGAATTACTCCTGAACTTCACCTCTGACAGAACTGAAATAACACTCTCCAAAGTCCAAATACTATGATGATTAATTAGAGCTGCTTTTATTATGAAACATTACAATCCCTTTAAAGAATGAAAAAAAAAAAGTTAGGCGGGCATTAAGTGCAGCAACTGGAATTCCCTCTATCATTGAAAGAGGGAAGAATAAAAATCTGATTTTCAAAGTGCGTGAAGTGAAAATAAATCTCTTGGATCCTTACTATTTATAGTCCGCTAAGTGCAATGGGGCATGCCCATTAAGGAAGGGATTCTTCTAAATAGGACATTTTCTAAATACTCCTCAGTGGGATCAATTCTAACATTTTGTTTATTTAAATGTTATTTCACTTGTTAAGAGGAACCAGCTGGTGTTTACAAAGATTTTTTAGAATGTACTTTATGACTGACTGTGTATCTCCATAGCAAGAGAAAGGAACAGCACCACCTGGTATCCACAATAGAAAATTGCATTATCCCTCTTCATTTCCAACCACTGGGAAAACTTTGTCTGTGCTGCTGATACCAGCACTACCATGTGCAGCATTGTTATGTAATCATACTCCACTTCTACATCAGAGCTAGGTAACATTTGGCTATCCAGTCACTGGAGACTATTACTCCCACCAGCCATGTAAAGATGTTATTGGTTTGTTTCAGATCTTCCAAGTAATCAGCCTCAAGATGCCCCCCAACCAGTGTAGACAGTGAGAAGGGCACAGAACAGGGGGAGGCAAGTTTCTGAACCTTTAGCTGTTGGCGACTACAGCTCACATCATCAGCTGGTTGGAGATTATCTGAATTGCAGTCTCCAATAGCTTGAGTTCTAAAAAAGTTGACTATCAATGACACAGAGGTACATTTATTTTTGTTGAACTAGGTCTCTCCTCTACAATAGCAAGTGAATTCTACATATCTTCTTTATGCCTAAACATGCTTTATTTTGGGAACTTTTTTTAATTGTAATAAAGGAGAGACTGAACTGACAGAACAGAACAACCATAATATTGGAATGAAATACATTTATTAAACTAATCTATATTAAATAACCCACTGATCATTTGCAGCCAACTATAAAAATATGATAGACATCCAAAATCACATCAGCAAGTCATCATGTGCATAATGTGTACACAGATTATATGTGGCCACCAGTCTTCCAAATGTCAGTACACGTGGCATGAAAATTCTAGATCAGGAACCTGGATCACCATAAAACAGTATGAAGTAGTTTGTATCTTTTTTGAATTGTAATTGTTCCTTTCCCATTTTAAAGGGACATTAAAGGGATAGTAATACCTAAAATGTAAAAAAAAAATGTTGTAGGGTTTATCCCCCTAAGTAAAACAAGAGTACTCCCACTGCTGAAAGATGTTTCATTCAAAAGTTATTAATTTTCAAAGTTGAATTTTTTAGGTGCAATATCACAGTGGCCTGAAATTGTAGAGTGGCGCTGTTGCTACACCATCCTATGGAGATTTATGGTCCTGAGACCAGAGCTGTCCATAGGCTCGTGTAGCAACAGCGCCACTCTACAATTTCAGGCCACTGTGATATTGCACCTAAAAAATTCAACTTTGAAAATTAATAACTTTTGAAGGAAACACCTTTCAGCAGTGGGAGTACTCTTGTTTTACTCAGGGGGATAAACCCTACAACATATTTTTTTTACATTTTAGGTATTACTATCCCTTTAATGTTCCAAAAAAGATTTCCAGTTTTGTATAGTTTAAAATAATAATCAATATGCTCCAAACTCTCTCTCTCAAACTGCTATGGTTTGAGAGAGATAGGGATGTAAAGTTCCCCCCTCCCTCCCTGATGTCAGCGTCTAGCTGACAGCAGGAGATCCCAGTCTGGGGACCTGCAGGCGGCTCCGCAGCAGAGCCCAAATCACGTTACTTAATAAGTATTCATTCATTGGAAAGGTCTATAAAGTGTGCTTGCAAACCAGGCACACTTTGTAGACCTTTCCAATAAATGAATTATTTTGCAATAACACGATTTCGTCTCTGCTGCAGAGCCTCCTTGAGTTGTACGACTCAAATCTCCTGCTGTCAGCTTTACAGCTGACATCAGGAGAAGGGGAGGGAGGGAGGAGGGAACTTTGAATCCCCATATCTCTCAAACTATAGTGGTTTGAGAGATAGGGTCTGGAGCATATTGATTATTATTTTAAACTCTACAAAACTGGAAATATTTTTTGGGACATTACTGTCCCTTTAAGTTTGCAGAATATACTTGCAGAAAAGATTTGGATGTCAGCCATAACCAAAAAGAAGAATTTATTAAACGCAACACTTTAAACATATGAAAATACTTACTGTGTACATTAGATTTGGGAACAGGAACCGGTAACCTGAAGAAAAAATTTAAATGCTTGTCATTGAACTATGTTACTCTAATGTTGGAGCAGATACCATTTTGCTCTAAAGTTGGTGTGGAATACAACTCGCATCATCCCCAACTAGTCATTAGCTGGGCGCTGAATGCCCTAAAACTGTAGAGACAAAAGTTGCCTACCTGTTTTCTAACTAAACTGAAACAATGACTAAATGCAGGTTTCACAACAGGTTATTGGATCATGTAGTCAATCCTGGAAGTCAGAGGACATTTCTATTATTGTTTCTAATGTGTTTCCTTTTTGGCTTATCACATTTCCTTATGTGTATATAGATTTAGTTGTCATCTGTTGTATTTCAGATCTCCATCAATGAAGTTTAACCCTTTAAAGAAGCAGTAAACTTTTTAGGAATAAACAACCTCCAACATATCGTAGGGCTTTCCTTGCTGAGTAAAACAAGCATACCCCCAATGCTGGCAGGTGCATCTTTACAGAGTAAACACAGTTTAAAATCAAGAAAACAGTTTAAACATTAACAGTGCACTCTAGTGGCCAAAAAGTACACCTGTGGTACAGTTGGTACAGTTGCATTCTCAGGGAGAGAGGAGTCACTGACATAGAATGTGATAGTAAGAGTTTTGCCATTTTATGACCGTTTGAACTTTCAGGAAGTGTTAAAACTGTTACTCTCTTCTTGACTGAAATTGTTATAACTTTTGGATAAAACAACTGCCATCAGCAGGAAAATACCCATAATATACAGCAAACAAGCAAGCGGAGGAGCTTCGGTTGTCCAAAACGGATCAGAAAGAGTTCGTAATACCAATGTGGGGTAGTGGAGGGTAGTGGTCCTGCAGCCTTGACTTCTATATGGGTCCGATAATCCCCGTCATCAAGAGAAGGGGAGGGAAGGGGGAACTTTCATTGGGGTTTGTGGCAATGATAATCTTTTTTTAGCCTCTACAATTCTATTAAAAGAAAATTGTGGGCATTACTAACACTTTAAATGTAATCTGGAGGCAGCCAGGAGATCGGTTTAGTGGGTGGGATGTTTGAATTTGCCTCATGCTTCCTTGTTTATGTCCCTTGTCCAGGTGTTGGCAGGACATGTCTGTGTAATGTGCAGACTTTCCATGTGGCACAGATAGCATTTTTTAAACATGTATAATACACCCCCACCCCACACTTCAGCTGAGTTGAAAAAGGGGAAAACCTTATTATACCCAAGATTTTACAGTAGTTGAAATTGGGATAAGATCATTAAGTCTTTATTAACCTATTTGAATGCTAAAAAGGTCTGCAACACAGAGGTTTCCAGTGGTCAAGTCGCTAGAACAAAGACGGGCAAAATGCAGGTTGATTTAAACTGGCCCTGGGGTCTGGCTAAATGTACACACACCAGCAGTGCTGTTATACAGAGGAAATATCACTTCTTGCTCGCTCTGCAGAAAGTACATCACTAAGCACAAAACTGATGCAATGTATAATTCTCCCATTGCAGAGAGACAGAATTTATATGTTAGTCTATGATGAGGAGTACAAGAAATAGACATAATAAACCTCTGAAATTTTCACTCATATCTCAGTTAGGAAGGGGGAGGGTTACTAAGGGGCCATATACACACACACACACACACACACACACACACACACACACACACACACACACACACACACACACACACACACACACACACACACAAATATACGCGCGTGAACTTTGTTCCGATTGGAGATGCTGTACAACTGTGGCCCTTGCAAAACTGATGTGGCCCTTAGGTCACAGTAACTGTGAAAGGACTTACTTTTTTTCTATAGGGGACGCTGGTGGATGCTCTGCTCCAGGACAGGACCTTCTGGTACGCTCTGCAATTACAGGTTTATCTGGAAGAAAAATATATATTGCTCAAGTTTATATTAGTCATAAAAAGTTACAGCTTTGAATACAGCAACTGGCAGCAATAGAGTTACCCTTGTTGTGATCAGTAGGACCCTACTATATGTTTACTCCTAATAAAACTTTACTGATCCTTTGATGTACCTATGGGCAGTGGGTGGAATCTGTGGTTCTCTGACTGTTAACTAATGATAGGAGTTGGAGTCAGCAGGTGTATGCAACACGTTGCTCCGAGGGGTTAAAGTATAGTACAGTTTGTAATATATCAACATTTCACGTGGCATCTACATGACCTGGTAGTATCACTTTGAAATCAGAATTCCATATTACTATTGTATTATCATTGAGTGCAAAGAGAATCAGCAACACTATATGTTCGTACACTCACCAGTATTGCTCTTCACATCTCGTGGGAGAAGGACAGGTTTTTGCTAGAAAAAAAAAATACATATTTTATAACATATTAAGCTGTGCAGTGTGTGTGTGTAAATGTATGTGTGTGGTGATCATTAACCTTTTAGATATTACAGATGTCTCCAAAGCATCTCTAGCATCCAAGAAGTTAAGGTGCATGCTTTAAAGGGGAACTATCGCCTCTAGTAAAGCGATTCTTAAAGGGATAGTAATAATCAGAGCATCTCTAATTAATCATCATAGTATTTGGACTTTGGAGAATGTTATTTCAATTCTGTCAGAGTTGAAGTTCAAGAGTAATTCATTAACAAAGTGTCCCCCTCCCACCCCTTTTACTGATGTAACACTGCTCAGCCAGATCAGAAGGGAGGTGCCCAGGTAGACTGCAGAGAGGGACAATCTTCAATTAAGATAAGGGAAAACCCTGAAAAGCTTGTCAAGGGGAGCAGGGCTTTCATTGTTCTCATAGGAAGAAGACTGTCCCTTGCTGTTATCTGTCTGGTCTTACAACCAGATTCCACATCTGAAAAGAGATGGCTTACACTAGGTAAAAGGGATGGGAGGGGAAACTTTATCCTTCAATTACTCTTGAATCACAACTCTGACAGTATTGATATAACACTCTCCATGGCCCAAACACCATGAAGATTAATTGGAGCTGCTGTTTTTGTGAAACATTACTATCCCTTTAAATAAATCTTCCATGCTAATACAGTTTGAATCCGGATTTTAAAAATATGCAGTATTTTCGGAGGTTTGGGCTTTTTAATTCTGTCCTGTGATGTCCGTTCAGGGCAGGCTACGGTACAGCTCTGTACCACAACCTATCTTTGTCTCTTCCCCTCCCTGTTGGTTCTGTTACCTCCTCCTCCTCTGACGGAGGAATCCAGCATGTGAGTTGGAGCTCTCTAGTGCCAATGAGAGCGCTCTAACTCACATGCTGGATTCCTCCGTCAGAGGAGGAGGAGGTAAAAGAACAACTCGGGAGGGGAAGAGACGACTATTGACAGGTGATGGTACAGAGCTGTACCGCAGCCTGTCCTGAACCGACATCACGGGACAGAATTAAAAAGCCCAAATCTCCAAAAATACTGCATTTTTTTTTTTTTAAATTCAGATTCAAAATGTATTAGAATGGAAGATTTATATAAGAAGCGGTTTACTAGAGGTGAGAGTTCCCCTTTAAAGGATTGTTTATTTCCAACTCTATATTAAAACCGTAAGGGTTACTTTTACATGATAACTCCTGTGAACCAAGATAAATACTTTCCAATTATTGCTTAGTAACAAAATGCCATGGAAACCTCGTTAGCAAAAAGGGAACTGAAGCCAACCAAGTATACAATATCCAAAATATATATATATGCACTACTGAAAATAAGCAATATAACAATGAGGTTGATTCACTAAGAAATCGACTTACAGACCTTTCTAGCATTCAAGGGGTTAAAAGCCTCATTTAACTCAACAATTAGTTGGGGAATTTTTACTTTCTTTTGCCCCACAATTGAGCCACTTTTTTCATTGTACATCAACTTCAGTGAGCTCAAGAAGAGTTGTGGTGCTCAAACAGTAAAATTATATTATTTTATAAATATTATAGGGTTGAATAGAATACTCCCACTTCAGGGAGGTGCTTTGTTTAAAATATATGGTTTCAAACTTTTTTATAAATAAAAAAGTGTTAGGAGCATTGCTAAATTTTCTCCAGTGCATTTTTTTTTTTCAGATGAGCTCTGTGGGAAAGCTTGAGTTCTCGTTAGAAAGGGAAAAGAACAGTGTCATCTGGTGGCCATAATATAACATTACAATTTACTGCACACCCTTCAAGTTCTCAGACACAAAGCATTTCCCAGCAGCGTCCATGACCATATTTTATTCTGAAATGTATTGCTAAATATACATTTTTCATGCTAAATCATTACTACTTCATTAAATCCTAGGTTGTATAAATGTACTGGGAAACATGTCTGGACACCCCTGATTTAGAGGCTTGCAATTTCCCTCATATCTGCAATGCACCTATGACTCATACTATAGTTCAAGATGTATAACACCGTGTCTTATATCACATGACACAAAACGCAGGTTCTTACCGCCTTCGGTAGGAGAGGTTTGGCCTTTCTAAAAAATGTAAAATAAAATGATTATACACACTTGTATTCTTTAGTATATATACATATATATGTAGTGTGAAAACGTCATTGCCTACCCATTCCGTGGTAAAGGTGATGGGAATTTGTTTTGTATTTCTTGTCTGTTTCCATTTACTGCAGAAAATATATATAAAAAACATTGTCAGTGATGCAAAATGGGCTGTATACAGTTCTGGAGCAAGCCAATTGTACCATAGAAGACAATAACCACTGATTTTAATGGGGCTTTTTAACCCTTAGAGTGCCAGAGGGGTACAGAAGGCATTGCTTTGCAATGCGTTCCGTACCCCTCTGGCACTCAAAGGGTTAATACATTTTATGCTCGAGAGGACTCCACCACATTGATTTGTTTTTAAATCAGTATAAGTAGTAGTAGTTTTCCTCCAGAACTGCTCTCCTTTCACTTTGTACAAATTACCTTAAAGGGATAGTAATACTTCGTTTTAACTTTATTTTATTTTGTAGGCATTAAAAAAACATGAAGAATGATATAAGTTTTATCTCTCAAACCTTTATGGTTTAAGAGATATTCACAAGCAAAGTGTCCCCAACCCGCCCCTTTTACTGATGTAACACTTCTCAGCCAGGGCAGAAGGGAGCTGCCCAGGAAGACTGCAGAGAGGGACAATCTTCAATTAAGATAAGGGAAAAACCTGAAGCGCTTGTCAAGGGGGGGCAGGGATTTCATTGTTTTCATAGGAATAAGAGTGTCCCCTTCTGTTATCTGTCCAGTCTATGGACTGTATTCCACATCTGAGAAGAGATTGTTTACAGTAGGTAAAAGGGGCGGGAGGGGGAAACTTTGCTTGTGAATATCTCATAAACCATAAAGGTTTGAGAGGTAAGACTTATATCATTCTTCATGTTTTTTTAATGCCTACAAAATAAAATAAAGTTAAAACGAAGTATTACTATCCCTTTAAAGGGGGAAACTTTATTAGGAAACCAACGTTGTGCTGAACTCTAATACAGCACTGTACAATATCAGTAATCAAATAGCTAGGTTATTTCATCAGTTTTGTTACCAATTCCTATCTTTTATTCAGTTTTATTTTTACAATTTTTCCCCATTCACTCCTAATGTTGCAAAGTCTAATGTAGAAGGTGTTATTTTCTGGTAAATTATACAATACCTCAGACTGTTAAGAGCCTAAATAACACTGTTAAAAATAAGTCTATAGTCCGACCCTTACTTGAATGGCTGTTAGAATTTAGAGTAGATGCACAGAGCTGCTTAGATATTGGCTGGGACAAAAAAAAAAATTAGCGCTTACCTCCTGACATTTCAAATGGTTATTGAGGGAAATCTTTAGGTGGTGTTATGTGGGATCGTGGCTGGTGGGCATTCATGAGAATGTTTAGGTTATTTTATAAACTACTGACTCTTGTTTGTGTAACTGAAAAATTGATTTAGCCCTTTGAGCGCCACTGCAAAGCAATGCATTGGATATTTCTGTGGTATTAAAATGGTTACAGCAAGGCCTAAATATTTTATTTAACCAGACTCATTTCTAAAAACATATACTGAGGTTTAAACAGTCATTAATGTGATTTTTATTGCTATGGAGCAGTGTGATACACTTTTATACACACCACACAGTATGATCTCCTTAGAAGAGGGGCACAGAACATGGGACAGAGGGATTTGGGTCTCAAAGAGGGACGATACCTCCTAAAGAGGCACATGTGGGAGATATGTATATCTAAGTCACATAAAAATGGCAAAACAGGAAACATTTTTTATGTCAGCTATACCTGGGAACGCTAATGGTTTGACCAAGAGACTCAGGGATTTGACCCAAATCTCAGGGTCTGAGGATGAAAGGCCAAATTCTTAGGGTGAATGAGTCCATTGCCAAAAACTACGTGATCCTTATGAATTAACTGCTTCTTTAGTCTAAATTGGTACTATTTGTACCAGAAAGGTAGAACCAGAAGTCATTTTTGTATTGAGTGTATACAAACAGTGATAGCATTAACCCTGTAAGAACCAGAATGGTGTGCAACACATTGCAACCCTTCTGTCATTAAAGGGATAAGTTATATCATGTTATAGGTTAATTGAGGACTGAATGGAGAACCTTTGGGTTTCAGTAAGTGGAGATATATCACCTAGAATCGTATGTGGTGTGATAAGTGTTAATATTTAAGTTAATATTTAAATCCCCATATTCCCATTGCTTTAAATTGAGTTTTCAACTCCTTGAATGCTAGTGAATATTCAACACATTGTGAAGCAATGCTTTGGAGATTGCTAACATTCAAAGGGTTGAAAGCCCCATTTAAATCAATTGGAATTTGTGTTTAAGACAACACCAGATGAGAGCACTCTACAGAGCACCCAACAACGTTAAGCCAGTCAAGTTGTACGGTAAAAGTTTTTCTTCTTTATTTGAAAACTAGTTTAAAAGCCTGTGTACACGTGCCACGGTGTAACCCAGCAGCCTCGGCTGGTGCCCGGAGCCTCTCTGCTCACTGGGCGTGCTGCAGTCACGAGCAGTACAGAGTGGCCGAACACGCCGAGGCCGCACCCCTCTGGCACTCAAAGGGTTAACATCACCCGGACCTTGGCCAGTGTACACAGGCTTGTACACTAGCAGACAAATACATGGGCAACAACGTATAGCTTATAAAATCAAAAGACGTTCTTTAAAACCTTAACGACTGCCTGATCCGGCACATTGGTGGCCGTTAACCCTTTCGGTGCCAGAGGGGTATGCAATGCATTGCAGAGCAATGCGATGTGTACCCCTCTGGCAATGAAAGGGTTTTTTAAGCATATTATTCTGGGATGGCAGTGTGGTGTGCAGCCGCGCTGCAGTCCAAGAATTTCGTGAGGTGCCGGTACAGTCACCGGTCCTTAAGTTCAGGGACTGCTGTGATGGTCCTAGGATGTCATGGTCCCTTAAGGGGTTAAAGTATAACTTTATTCTATGTTGCATAAATAACAATGGTCCGCATGTATAAAAACTGGAGTTATTCTGGAGTAAGCAAACTGTACCAGAGTGGACAAATAATAATTCCTGTTAAATTCAATTGAACTTTTAACTCCTTGATTGTGAAGCAATACTTTGGACACCTCTCTAGCATTCAAATGGTTAAAAATATCTAGTCCATGGGAATATAGGAATTTTTATTTGTCCCCTATGGTGATGTTGGTTTACTCCAGAATACATATGTGCTGATATTCCTAACTCGATCATCATACAAAACGTGCTAATTATGAAGGAGAAAAAGAAATCCTCTTGTTTTAAATAAAAAATACCCTTGGATGCATTCAAGGAGGTGAACAACCCATTTAAAGGGATAATAATGTTTCAGAATAAAAGCAGCTCCAATTAATCTTCATAGTATTTGGGCCATGGAGAGTGTTATTTCAATACTGTCAGAATTGTAGTTCAAGAGTAATTGAATGATAAAGTATCCCCCTCCCGCCCCTTTTACTGATGTAACACTGCTCACCTCAAAGCAGCAAGACTGTCCAGATGGTTTGCAGAGAGGGACAAACTTCAGTTAGCATAAGGGAAAAACCTGTCAAGGGGGGCAGGGTTTTCATTGTTCTCACAGTAAGAAGATTGTCCCTTGCTGTGATCTGTCTGGTCTTAAGACCAGATTCCATATCTGAGGGGAGGTGGCTTACACTAGGTAAAAGGGGCAGGAGGGGAAACTTTATCATTGAATAACTCTTGAACTACAACTCTGACAGTATTGAAATAATGCTCTCCATGGCCCAAATACTATGAAGATTAATTGGAGCTGCTTTTATTTTGAAACATTACTATCCCTTTAAATTGGGAATTTGAGGAAATGTTATTTGTTCTCTATGGCACAACTGGTGTGCCCCAGAATTGCTCCACTTTTATTTTGTGCATTAGCCCTAAAATGTGTTAATGATGGCTGGATCAATTCAGGAATTGAAACAAGTGCAGATACAGTAAATCTTACTCACTGTTGTCATTACATGGTTCATACTCCTCTTCGCAGGGTTGTTCCTGCAAGAAAAGAGGATTTTAGTCTTACCTGTTAAATCCTTTTATCTTAGTCCATACAGGTTACTGGTAACTCTGGGTAGGCGATCCGCCCCTTTAATTTAGGCAGGAACAATTCTAGAATTGTATGCAGGCGGTGTAGCCTACCTTCCCTTCTTGGCTGCAGCTAGCCAACCAGCTCCAGAAAGATTTGAGACACTAACTATTGACTAGATAGTAGAAGGGAAAGAAGACTCCTATGAACATGACCCCGAAGGACTCCCACAGTCTGCCACAGGAGAGCTAAGCATGGTCCCTTGACAGGGTGGGAGACCAGTAACCTGCATGGACTAAGAGAAAAGGATTTAACAGGAAAGACTAAAATCCTCTTTTCTCTGTCATCCAATACAGGTTACTGGTAACTCTGGGATGTCCAACCATTGAGCTTCCCAGAGGCAGGAAGTAAGGCAAGGACCAGGCACAAGGCCCCCAAAGTTACCAGAGCAGATATGAACCATCAGATCAGAGATAGCCCAACAAAACAAGGAAGTGTCAATGGACACGGAACAGGGGTACAACACCCCAACTGTTACACAGCACACTGAACTATAGCTAGCAGAACCCACAGCAGAACATTCCTCAACATTTGAATCCACTAACAGTTCCTCCTCAGAGGAATAGGATATGTCAGGTACTCCCTGTGGTTTAGGAAGGGAAGATTTGACTGAAGAGGGGGGTCTGCCATGAACGGAAGACCCCATGTAACTGGGATGGAAAGAGTTGCAATGTAGACCGAAGGTCCCTAGTAGCAGCCGTGAACTCTTGCACCCAAACTGGCTCTAATGCATGCCTGGTGGTCCCTGGAAGAGACTCAGGGACATCAGAACATGCTGGGCATAAATGACCTGAGAATTCTCTAGGGAACCCTGAATGACATGAGGAGCAATGCGCAATAGGGTACAGAATCCCCAGCGTCCTTAGTCTTAGGCCTGGTCCCATGCTCCAACGGATTAGACATTCTCACAGTGTCAAAAACGTTTACAGTATAAAGAATCACCCAATTACAGTGTGTAAGATTAAGGTTTCACCCCAGAAATCACTAAAATACACTTATCCAGCAGGCGAAGGTTTAATCTGCAGAGGAGAGAAGGAGAGTCCACGCCCTGCGTAGGATACTCATTCCGGAAAAGGCACAAAATGGCTGCTGCGGCGGGAGCCAATCAGAAATGAGCGTGCGAAGCAAGCGCTCATGGGAAATGTAATTTTCCCAGAAAAAGTACCCCAACAGTGCCCGAAGCCCCCTGAGCCCCCCAACACACTTGAAATGTTAACCGGATGAAAGAGCAAGGGCAGACAATTAAAATGAGTCATCTCTGAAGTTGCTACATTGAGCGGTTGCAGAGATATGTCCCAAACTGTGCAGTCCCATAGAAGTGAATGGAGTAATAGCGTCTGTGCGGTAAAGCATGCCGGAACTTACATTTTGCAAAGTTGAAAAAGTAAAATAAAAGTACATGTTAGGAGACCCAAAAAACACTGAACCCAGTAGGGAAAGTGTCAATAACCCCCCCCAAAGATGAAAAACCAGCAGCTAAAGGGATAAGTTACCACATAAACCTGGTCCAAAACACCAAACAGACATACAGATAAGCCCAATGAGTGCAGGAGTGTGCAATAAGAACTCCAAGGGAAAACCTTGTGTGGAAGGGCACTGTGGGACATGTGGACCTGCAGCACTCAAGGGGTTGCTCACCTTTCCTGCAGATCTTCTGTCTTCAGATTACCATGTATTAAGAAGAAGTCTCAGTGGGCAACTCCTGAGGAAAGAACTTCAACCCAAGATTTTCTCCCCCAGGGCTTAAGGTCCACAAAAGCACCTGGATACTGAGCTAGCCACATCTAAGGGCATTGTCAGTTATGGTAATCCGCCTAATGGTGGTATTCCATTTCGAACACAAAAATAAAAAATTAGCTAAAACTATAGCAGAACTGTTCTCTTGTCTGTGTCTTCACCAAGGAACAAATCTTACTGGAGATGGTTGGCTAGCTGCAGCCAAGGAGGAAAGGTAGGCTCCACCCCCTGCATACAATTCTAGAATTGTTCCTGCCTAAATTAAAGGGGCAGATTGCCTACCCAGAGTTACCAGTAGCCTGTATTGGACAACAGAGAAATATATTTAATGCATTTTATAGCTTTTGTTTGAAACAAAATGATATTCTGCCATTTCACTAGCTTTCTGTTTTGAAAAAGACTGAAGTAGAATGTTTTTGGTTAATTCAGTTTTAACCCCTTAAGGACCAGCTATCGTACAACACATTGTTTGCAATGCTATGCACACTCCTTTGGTCCTTAAAGTGGAAGTTTCACCTTAATTCAAGTCTGCATATTTGACGATTTCATTAAAAACTGCCTTTGTGTCATGTTCTCCAAAAGTCCAGCAAATGTACAGTTAAAGGTATAGTAATGTTTCAAAATAAAAGCAGCTGTAATTAATCTTCATAGTATTTGAGCTATAGAGAGTGTTATTTCATTACTGTCAGCGTTGTAGTTCAAGAGTAATTGAATGATAAAGTATCCTCCTCCCGCCCTTTTTAACTAGTGTAAGCCATCTCCCATCAGAGGAATCTGGTCTTAAGACCAAGCAGCTCACAGCAAAGGACAATCTTCTTATTGTGAGAACAATGAAAACCCTGCCCCCATTGACAGGTTTTTCCCTTATGCTAATTGAAGATTGTCCCACTCTGCAAGCCATCTGGACACCACCTTTCTGTTCTGAGGTGAGCAGTGTTACATCAGTAAAATGGGCCAGAGCGGGATACTTTATCATTCATTTACTCTTGATCTACAGCACTGACAGTATTGAAATATCACTCTCATTGACCCAAATTATGAAGATTAATCGGAACTGCATTTTTGCGAAACATTACTATCACTTTAAAAGGATGAGCAAGTAATTGCAGGGAATATTTTTACTAAAACATGCAGTTCTTCCTCTCGCATTCTTCAGTCACAACATTCCCTGCCTATGTCAGACTCATTATAATGACACAGTTTCCCTAGGAACGCCCCAGGAAAGGATGGACTAATGCATGTGAGGGCGGACCCCATGCATGCATTACTCCACCCATTGCAAGCCTTGTGGTGTTACTGATACAGATCAATAAACGATTCATATACCCTTCATTTATAACTTTATAATTTACTAGGTGTTTGTTTTTTTTTGTTTTTTTTACACTTTAGTTTTTTCTATTTTATACTTAACACTCTTTAGTTATTTTATAACCTGGGTATTTTACATGGATTTGCCATAGGTCTTTTATAGAATAACTAGTTGAAGAGCCCGTGTACATGGGCCACAGTGCCACCCAGCAACGGCCGCGCTGCAGTCATGCACAGTAGAGACTGCCCGCATTTCGGCTGACACAGAGTGGGGAGCTCAAGACTACAGTTATCAGCCGCGGCGCGGGCAGTCTGTACTGCGCATGACTGTAGAGTGCGCACCCGCCTCTACTGTGCATGATGGCTTCTGACAAACACACACTTACCAAATTATTATATAGGATTAGTTATCCTATTAAATAACTTGTTAAATATGTAATTTTTGGAATATTTTACAATTTAGTATTCTTTATATTAACTTGTGAAATCTAAGAAACAACGCACTTTATATAGCTGTATGCAAATCAAAAAAACATCTTATGTAAAGACATACTATTTTAGGTGGAGAATTTCTTCTTGGGAGAGGTAAAGATTCCCTGGAAAACAGAGATATGATGCATTTTAGTCATAAAAACACACAGAATTCCAATTGCTAATATACTAATCCTGTGCTTTTGTCAAGATTGTATTAAGACAAAATAAAACAGATCACCACATGCAATACGGACAGTACTTAATATGTTCTTTTCTGTTCTTCCAATGGGGAGAGCCCATATATGTGCTTTTCCCCCGAAAAATTTTGCCTTTCCGCCTATGCAAAATTGTCCTCCTTTTCTCCTATTCTAGCAAATTTTTTGCCTGTATTTCCAGTAGGTACTACATTTCCTACTGCAATATTACGTCTTGTGAGGGCTGAAGTTTATAAATAAGTGCCTGAAAGTCCAAGTTGTGAGTCCTACAGCAACATATGCCTTGAAAAATGTGTTAGCATACATAATGCATTTGTCCTTTGCCCACAACACTAACTTCCTGCTGTGACACTGGCACATATTCATGATGTCAAGTAATAAATAAATAAAGTACAACCTACAATGTGGCAGATGTGTATGGTAGCAGTGGTCCCAAGTGTGGAAAATGGTGGCAACTCGTCTTCACATCCCTCCTCCACATCCTCATCTGTGCTGGTTTTCATATATTTGTCCTGGCTTCCTCTGTCGCGTGTGGTTTCTACTACCTGATACTCAGATGGTATGAGATGTTGGTTCCTTTTTAAGAATGTTAGTCTCCCAACATTGCTGCTTGATAGCCGTGTCCTGCTGTCATTGACATAATAACCAGCCGCACTGAAAACCCTCTCAGACTCAACGCTTGCTGGAGGACAACTGAGGCTTTCCACTGCAGTACGTGTCAATGCTGGCCTCACACACTGCTTTGTTTGCCAGTAATCCATGGGGTCATTGTTTCTGCCTAAAACATAACTATCCTGCAAGTATGTAGAAACCATCTCACGTGTATTGGGACCACTTCTAGGAGCTACACGGTGTTCCTGTATGTCAGTTACCAACCCATACTCAGGGAGCAAGTCCCAAAGAGTTGTGCCGCCACCACCACTACCAATGTTGGGATTTTGCCTCCCCTGCTGAGACCCATGAATTGCCCTGTGTTCCGAAATGGATATTCTGGTTGATGATGTAGCTGCTTCTGCTGGTTCAAATGCTTTGCTGCCTTCCTTTTCACTATACTGCTTAGATGTTTGTTGTACACTCACTTTCTCCCTCTCATCCTCCACAATGCAACCCTCCACTCGATCAATAAGCATGTCATGATATTCCTTGACAGAATCAGATTCCTCAGAGTTGCTGCTGATCATCATGACTCCTTGTTGTGACAAACTGCTGATGGCCCTTTGGCAGAAATTCTGAAATTTTGTGTTTAAAGTGGGGGTCCAGCAAAGTGGAAAGAATATATTCCGCACTGCTTTTAATGGACACTATGCGAGGATCTTGTTCAAAGCACGCTAACATGTCATATACCAGCTGGTGCATGTCTGTGTTGTCATTCTGGTAAGAATCCTCTGCCATGCTCCTCATTTTTTCTGCAATAAAAATATCAGTGGTAGAATTTCACTAATTCCTGCCCCAATGCAGTTTACCAGCATGGTTGCCTCTTTATGGGTTTCAGCAGCTCTCATACATTGTACATTAGTTGCCACTGGCCAGGTGACAAAGAGGCTTCCAGTTTTGCATGGTGTACTCGCTAATGGCCTTATTCTGCTCGTACAAATTATCTTGCATGTACATGGTGGAATTCCACCTGGTAGGGACCTCCATTTATTCTTTTCCTGTTGTCTTATCACAGTGTGTCCAAAAACATTTCTAACTGAAAAACAAAATCAACAAAGTCTTTCCCCAGACTTCCCCATCCAGCACAGAGACAATAACAGCAAGATCAGCAAGCAAATAGATCTTGCCAGTCAGTCAGATGAAATGTTGGAGTATTTGGGGTCAATCTCCCTCCTCCTTCCCAAAGTGCCCTACTGACTCTCCTAACAGAACAAATGTCCTACCTAAAACATTCCCTAAACTAAACTTCAATTCCCCTCTGTCTTCTCTAGATCAGAAAACTTACTACTCTCTCCTCTCACAAACACAAAATGGCAAGCTGTGAGAGCCTGACAGCCAAGTTTTGTACAGTCCTAGAGTATATGGTGGGGCTCAATAAACAGGATAATATTGCCTTGTTTAGCCAAAATGAGCCTATATAATGCAGGGAGATATTTACAGCTGATCATGGTTTTATAGCATAATACTCAAACTTGCATCTGTGTATATGTTGTTTGCTTATGCATACAGCCACTCGATTTCAATGGGACATGCCAGCCAGATGTATGGAAATCCCTAAATTTGGATCCCTAGATTGATTTACAGAGCATTAATTCCACTGTCATTCTAGTATTTGCTAGATACATTATATGACCAAATGTATGTGGACACCTGACCATCACACATATATGAGCTTGTTGGACATCCCATTCCAAAACCATGGGCATTAATATTCAGATGCCCCCTCCCACTTTGCTGCTACAATAGACTCCACTCTTTTGGGAAGGCTTTCCACAAGACTTTGGAGTACGTCTGTGGGAACTTGTGCCCATTCAGCCAAAAAGAGCATTTGTGAGGTCAGGCACTGATGTTGGACGAGAAGGTTTGGCTTGCAATCAGCGTTCCAATTCATCCCAAATGTTTTAAGTGGGTTAAGATCAGCGCTCTGTGCAGGCCACTGAAGTTCCTCCACACTAAACTCCTCAAACCATGTCTTTATGGACCTTGCTTTGTGCGCAGGGTCAAAGTCATGCTTGAACAGGAAAGGGCCTTCCCCAAATGGTCGCTATAAAATTGGAAGCATACAATGGTCTAAAATGTCTTTGTATGCTGTAGTATTAAAATTACCCTTCACTGAAAAGAAGGGGCCTAGCCTAAACCCTGAAAAACATTCCCAGACCATTATCCCTCCTTCACCAAAATTTAGAGGCACTCTGCATTCAGGTAGGTAGAGTTCTCCTGTCATCAGCCAAACCCAGATTTATCCATCAGACTGCCAGATAGTGAAGCGTGATCCATCGCCACAGAGAACACTTTCCCACTAGTCCAGAGGCGGTGTGCTTTACACCTCTCGAGCAGACGCTTTGCATTGCACATAGTTATTTTCGGCTTGTGTACAGCTGCTCGGCCATGGAAACCCATTTTATGAAGCTCCCGACACACAGTGCTTGTGCTGATGTTGCTTCCAAAGGCAGTTTGGAACACTTTGGGGAGTGATGTTACAGAGGACAGGTGATTGTACGCATTATAACTGGCCCCTCTCTCTGAGTTGTCTACCGATTCATGGCTGAGCTGTTACTCCTATACGCTTCCTCTTCACAATAATAGCACTTACAGTGGACCGAGGCAGATCTAGCAGGGCAGAAATTTCATTAACTGACTTGTGGCAAAGGTGACATCCTATGACAGTACCACATTTAAAGTGACTGAGCTCTTGAGTATGACTAAATCTACTGCCAGTGTTTGTTTATGGAGATGGCACATCTATCTACTTGATTTTATACACCTGTTAGCAATGGGTGTGGCTGAAACATCTAAACTCAATAATTAGGATGGGTGTCCACATAATTTTTGTCTTATAGTGTATATCCTAATGCAGGTTTGGAAGGAACAAGTCTGGTGGGAGGTGTTACTTTTTGATTGAGATATGAAACAGTACCTAAGAATCATATTTATCAAGCTAGAGAGGTACAATTCTGAAGTAAGTCATCTGCACCATAGGGGTAAATGTAATTCCATATTAGTTTAAATGGGGGCTTTTAACCCCTTGAAAGACAGAGAGATTGGAGAGCTCTCCATTGTTCAAGGGATTATAAACCCCAATTAACTCAGTGGGAATGTGGATTTGTGCTCTATATTGCAGCGGATTTGCTTCAGTGCTTTTACCTTATAAATGCTAGAGAGCAGACCTCCTTTGAGTGCAAGAGAGCTACCCAGTGCATTGCAGTACTATGCATTGAATACCTTACTGGCACTCAAAGGGTTAAAAGCCCCATTTAACTCAATAGTAATGATATGTATTCCCTAAGATCCAGCTGGTGTGCCCCAGACTTGTTAATTTCTCTCTTTATAAATATGTTCTCCTATTCATTTTGTCCAGACTTGCTGGCGGTATTATTACTGCAGCTGATAAAGGAACATGTTGGCATAGTGGCTATATACTTACAGATGCTCATTTCAGTCTTGAATAGTTATAGATTTCACTCATGTCAACATTATTATCCTTGCTAAATGTTCTATTGCGGATTAACAAAAGGTATATTCTGGGTAGAATGTTAGGGCTTAGAGTTGCTTCTCAAATTCTTTTGTATAAAGTTAAGGAAAAAATCTTAAGGATTTCTGAAAATGTTTTACATGACAAGCTGAGGATGATGGGAGTTGAAGTCCAACAACAGCTGGAGAAGCGCATGTTGAGGATCACTGCTCTAAACTAACTAATATTATGTTACTAATGTAAAAGCCCGTGTACACGGGCCAAGGTCCGGTGAGGTAAAGAGGCCGGTCCTGCTCTGTGTACTGCTGCCACCTCACTGGCGGCGCACATGATGCAGTCACGCGCAGTTAGAGACTGCCGGAATGCACAGAATGCTCCCAGCACGCAGTCTCTACTGTGCATGACTGCATCGGACAAACATTCTGGCCTTTTATATTCTAGGATGTCACTTTTAGAAAACCTGCTAAAGGAATGCATACGGCCACATGGTGTGGAACATGTGCTATATCCTGCTTTTTAACCCTTGAGTGCTAGAGGGGTACGCAATGCATTGCTTTGCAATGAGCTGTGTACCCCTCTGACACTGAAAGGGTTAACACTTTGTAGGCTACAGGTGTCCAACACTTTGTAAAGTAATGAACTGTCTAGCATCCTAGGAGTTATAACAACTCTGTTGGATCATCTGCAATATACTTTGTTTTAATCTACTGCATGCCGTGTTAACCCCTCAAGGACCAGAGGGGAGAGCAATGGATTGGGAAATGCTATGATAATATGGTTTACACCTTTTCTAAAAAACATACAAAATAATTCAGTTTTGTAACAATGTTTAATGCATTTAAAGGGGAACTATCACCCCGCAATAACTTAAGGTTCACTTATTGCTCACCTGGCGACTAGCTGCTTAGTAGCGCTAGTCGCCAGCAATATTACCCGGTTCTGCAGATATTGGCGTTTTACCGATGGTGACAGGAGCAGGAAGCACGGAAGTCTCTTCACAGTGACGTCCGTGCGCCTGCGCTGTCAGTCCCTTTTGCACCGTGTGCAATAAGTGAACCTTAAGTTATTGCGGGGTGATAGTTCCCCTTTAAGGTAAAATGAATTAACTGGTAAAGGATATACCTTTTTAAAGGAGGAGGAGGAGGGGTTGTCTGGAAAAAAAACACAAGAAAAGACAAAAAAAAGTAGGAGTTAAGGTAAGTAACACTACAGCAGTATATGTAAATTGTGCTTCCATGTTATTCATAGAAAAAGCAGAGTAGCTTAGAATAGAAGCTTTCAAAACAACTTAGGTCTGTTCATCAGGCATCTTTAGAAGAAAGGCTAAATGCAAAATACATTACATAGGTTGTACATTCATGCAAATTCCTGCTTAATTTTCATTCCACTGGTGGTGAAATTCTAATCACCAATGTGTGTAAATTCAGAATCAGCTAGAGTGCCAACCTGGGGTCAGAAAGCTGTCCTCTTCGAATGTCACATGGGATTCTGTAATGAATGTGAACTTAACATGGATGCATCAGAGTTCAGGTTTAGAAGCTGTACATGTAACAGCTGAAACTGCCAAATCTCACCAGTTGCTGCCTCTATGAATGACTTTCCAGCAAGCGAATTGCAGAGGCTGAGGTACTAAGAAGAACTGTATCAATTCTAGTGCAAATCAGCTGCACTGTAGGGAACAAATAACTTCCATTAATTTTAAAGGTTTACTTTGGAAACGTCACTTCGTTGTTAGGGACATTGAAAATTTCGAGATCAGAATTTCTTGTGCACCAGGAGGGCGAGATCAGAATATTGCATGAAAAGTGCGATATTCTCATGTCATCATTTTCATGGTCGCACCCTTCTGACTACTACTTTCCCTCATCTGCTTGAACAAGGACTTTGAGGAGAGATGTGACCACTGCCCCACAGATGGCATGTGTGTTAGTATTCCCACACAGGGATAAATAAGGGTTTAAATAAGCCGTGGACAAACCTATGTCACTGACCGAAGAAGAAGCATCTTACCTGCCAGCCATCCTTCTTGTCAATAACAGAACCCGGAACGGCCAGGTTGTGAGACCCTGACAGACGCAGAGGCTTGTATATAGATGGGCAAGCGGGTACGATGTTGCTCCTTTGGTCTGTAAAACAGGTTTGTCCATGGCTTATTTAACCCCCTTATTTATACCTGTGTGGGAATACATGCCATCTGTGGGGCAGCAGTCACATCTCTCTTCACAGTCCTTGCTCAAGCAGATGAGGGTAAGTAGTAGTCACAAGGGTGCAACATGAAAACAGAGATAGGAGAATATCGCCCTTTTCATGCGGGCAATATTCTGATCTCGTCCACATGGTGCACACGACATTCTAATCTCCCTGTTTTCATTGTCGATAACAGTATCCTTTTAAAATGTTACATAAAAAACATTGTATGGCCACACTGCGCATTAACCATGTTGTTGTGATTAAAAGGGTGACATGAGAATCTGACACTGCATGAAAGTGCAAGATTCTCATGCTGCTTCCTTAAACTGTGCTTCAGACCACATTGATTTTATTGTGTCTGATCCTGGTGACTGAAACATGCTAACTACAAAGCGATAATTTCAAAAGGATACAGATTTAAAAGGGCCGGTGAATACCAATTGAAAAAAAAAGTACTTTTCTTGATAAATACAGCTTTGTGGAGACTAAACTTGACACTCTTAAGTGGCAGTACAAACCATAAAAAATATGGAGTCAATTTTTTTTTATATTTCCCCCCAAATTCTGAATTTCTTTGGGACCTCTAAATTCTTCTGCTGCTTTATTTCTTTGAGTGTTAACAGATTTTTTTTTTTTTTAATAATTGTATGCAAATAACAGAATGTACTCTATTGTACTTCTTGATTTTAACCCTTTGAGTGCCAGAGGGGTAAGCAAGGCATTGTAAAGCAATGTGTTGCATACCCCTCTGGCACTCAGAGTTAAATGTATTTAATCCTTGAAAGTTAGAGAGGTTTTGGTATTGGAGAGGTCTCCATTCAAAGTGTTATAGCCCCATTGAAATCAGTGGGAATGCTGTCAATATTTTGTCTACTATGGTTAAGCTGGTTTGCTCCAGAATTGGTCCAGTTCTCTTGGTACATTAGCCTTATATATTTCACTTGCACAACCCAGTGCCCCCGTCAGCCTCAGTGTTAGTTTTCTGGCCCCTAAAACACCTTATATGAGCTGTTTAGAGGCTATGCAGTGCAGAACCTATCATTTTACCCATAGGAGGGGATATTTAACAATATCATATAGTTTACATTTTAAAAATACAGTAATGTCTATAAAAAGTTCTCAATCTAAATGTTACACCAAGCAGAGTGATGTACCTTATGAAGTTTGAAAGTCCATAATTACAGTCTTCAGTTAATCCATTGCCAAATTCTTAAGGGTTAAGTTAATGAGATGTCTATTGCAGGGTGTTTGATGACCAGACTTACATTGCCTGGGCAGAGGCAGTTTTCCTACCAGCAGAGAAATTTTTCCATGCAGATCACATCACATCTGCACATGACAAGCAGTATGATAAGATTGAGCTAAGAGGAAGACTCTCCCTACTTAGGCACTGTAAACCTGTGTGCCAATCAAATCTGAAGAGAAAAGAGCATTCAATTGACCCTACAGCATACCTCCCAACATTTCAAATGACCAAAGACGGGCACTTTGGTTTTAGGTGGTGTTGCTGGGGTGTGTAGCTGGTGGGCAGGGCATTACTGAGAATGTTTAGGTTATTTCATGACCTACTGACACTTCTTTCTGTAAATGAATAATTGATTTACAGCAACACCAAAGTTTTTTTTCTACACATACAATTGTATAAACAAATATACTGAAGTTTAAACAAATATTAATGTGAGTTTTATTGCAGAGGAGCAATGTGATACACTTATATACACACCACACAGTCTGATTGCCTAAAAAGAGGGACATTAAGGTCGGAAAGAGGGACAGAGGGATTTGGGTCTCTAAGAGGGACTGCCCCTCCTAAAGATGGACACTTGGGAGGTATGCTTCAGAATTTGGCAAATGATCAGATGAGAAAATGTAATTATAGACATCACTGTGCTATGGGCAACATGTTGTTTAGATTTAGCACTTGTTTTTTTGCATAAGAGTTAATATTCCTTTAAATAAAATGTAAAATGTAATGCTCAATATTTAAAATATGTATTGCAGGGTTTATCCTGCTGGAGGGAAACAAGGGTGCTTACACTGCTACTAGAGGATTTATTCAAATGTTATTGCTGCTCAAAATTTGTTTGCAAATTTTTGTTCCAGTACCTCCATTGATGGAAATTCTAAGTTGGTGCTCTTGCTACAGCAGTTTACGATTAACTCTGGTCAGCTGACCATAAACCTTCATAAGGTCATGAAAGTACTGCATTGCAAGTTAGACTGGCCATAACATTTTGATAAAATGTCAGCCACTGGAGTACCATTGTTTTTCTCAGCAAGATCCATTCTGCAATATAAATTTGTTTCCATATTAAGCATTAATATTCCTTTAATACAAATGACATTGCTATAGCACATTAAATTATTATTTTTTAAAATTTCAGTCTTAAATATATTACCTCACTTTCAGGGACTTCATATACAGCTGAAAAAAAATGATCAAAGTATTAGATACTCACATTTTCAGAAATGCTATCAACTAAACTAAGGTTGGGCAACAATTTTTACTTCAGTTACATCTCTGGTCAAAATGTTTTTGGAGGTTACTGCTTGTATGAGCCTATGTGTGTGTGTGTGTGTGTGTGTGTGTGTGTGTGTGTGTGTGTGTGTGTGTGTGTGTGTGTGTGTGTGTGTGTGTGTGTGTGTGTGTGTGTGTGTGTGTGTGTGTGTGTGTGTGTGTGTGTGTGTGTGTGTATTTTAATTATATAGTATAGGAAATGGAACAATGTCCATATTGAAAACGAGCATTGAGAGCACTTGCTTGCAGAGTTCTGTTTATTGTCAACATTTCAACCCCCTCAGGGACCTTCCTCATTTGTTATTGTATAAGTATCCTTTGTTAGCACCGAGGCATTATTACATGAATATTTGAGTTTGTTTAGGAGTGCCTATTTTCCTACCTTCACACACACATATATAAATATATTAATTATATATACACACACACACACCAAAAAGATGAAATCAACCAGTACTCGCAGGGTTAAGTGCAAATAAAGCAGTGTTTAATGTGGTGTGTCAACGTTTCAGTGCAGCCATGTGCACTTTCATCAGGACAAACAAACAAGAGCCCCATCCTCCACTATATACTAATTGACAAACTCACACCCCCTAGAGCACCAAGTGAAAAGGTTTCCTTGATTACATCACAGTCCTCAGTCATCCAGGTGTATTTACAGTACAAGTGTATTGGAAAGAACACCAAATCGTGTCCAAAATTCAGTGTGATCAGTGTGCAAAGTGAATTCAATCATGTATTCAAGTCCAAGTCAATCAAACTAAGGCAAAATTAAAGAAAGAATAACAGTAGGTTCATGAAGTTACTGGACTAGTCCATCCACAGTGATAGCGGTCCACAATATGGCAAAGAAAGGGTTCCCCTCACAGATTGTGACCAGTAGTGCCCAATCTGATTCACATAACTGGGAACTTCCAATTGAGGTCTACCCCGAGGGGAGTCCTCTGGTGCAGCAGGGGGTGACAATGACAGGAATCTTGTCAAAAAGGGGTGGGGCTTGACACAAGTTGGGGGGGGGCAGGTGTTAAAGTTGTCACACAGAAGGCTGGGGAAGGAGGAATCCTACAGTGAATAGTGGAGTTCCTATGGGACTGACTTACTGATCAAATAGATGATAGCCACAAGGAGATGATTTGTAGTAGTACAAGATAGTAGTACGTGGAACACGTAAACCTTAGGTCACACACGATGGCTGTATGTACCAGTGGGCAGTTTGTAGAAGGAAACAAGTATCTAAATGTAATGCACTCCTTCACATTGATAGCCTGCAGAGGTGCACAGAGACAGAGCGTAATGGCAGAGATGAAGTAGGATAAAATGGAGACGGAGAAAAAAGTGACAGGACGACTCAGTAGCTTTATAAGAATGGAGCTCTCAAGCATAATGAGACCCTCAGGACTATAGTTACCGCAAGAATAATGAACCCAGATATATTGTAGAGCTGGGTGTAGAGCACATGGCTCTCCAAGCGCACTGTGCTCAACACGTGGAGTGGTATAGTTGGGCTAATAGGCTTTATAGTGACAAAAAAGAGCTCAACATATGCAGAGATCATGTCAAAACTGAATGCAGGGTCCATAAGGTACATAAATTAAGTGTCACATCGAGTTGCCACCCAAGACCACTATAGGCAGACTTATGCTGAACTCAGAATCTGACAAAGCAGACAATATGTCAGTCACAGTGTCTGGCCATGTGTCCTGTCAAATAGGTAAGACAGAGGGTATGTTCCTGGCTATACTGAGTAAGAGGAAGGCAGATGTGACAGCAAAGTTCAGTACTATATAGCCGTGTCACGAGTTGTGTTAGCCAAGACATAGTTCTTATCTCAGTCTTAACCTAATTAAGCAGGTCCTGGACACACATTCATTAAGTCCTTTGGGCGAAGCTGTGTCCAAATGAAATATCCAATACAGTTCTCTTTGCAGTAATACTTTGTTTCTGTCACCACCTCTACTCAGAGGGGTAACTTGTTCAATTAACATAGTCTTAATTGACGATAAGCTATGGCCCTTCTCTAGCCAATGCCTGGCTACTGGTTTGTCTGAGTGTCCATTTGTAAGTGCAGATCTGATACTTGATCTATGATTGGCCATTCTCTCTATAAAAGTAGTGGAAGTTTTTCCAACATAGTGAAGTCTGCACGGGCACATAATAAATAGTTCCGCTATTTTTTTTTAGCGAAAGGGGTATTATCACATACACACAATTTTTGAGAGTGATTCACAATAATTCGCATGATGATGAAAGAAGAGAGCAACTACAGGAGATGTATAACAAATTCTCGAACAGAGGCTATGATAAAACATTATTGGACCACCATCTTGTGAAAATTTCACACAAGAAAGCCTGTTGCACAGCATGAATAATAAAGAGGACAAGGACACACAAAGACTAGTGTTTGTATGTGATCATACCCCGTTCGCTAAAAAAAATTAGCAGCACTATTAAAAACTGTTGGCCACTGCTAAAGACTGATCCCACTCTACCTTTTCACACTATGCAAGCACCAGTTGTAGCATACAGAAGGGAAAAAAGACTGAGGGATACTCTAGTTATCACAGACATTGTAAAAATGACAAAAAAAATCCCCTGAAATTGAACCCAAAACGAGCAGATGGATACCTAAACCCAAACCAGGCTGTTTTAGATGCATTAATTGCCTCACTTGCAATACTATGATTGCAGGCAATACATTCAGACATCCACACACAAATATGAAAATAAAAATACAACAGACACTGATGTGTACCAAAGATTTTGTGGTTTTATATAAATAGTAATAGGCAGGTTGTTAACCCTTTGAGTGCCAGAGCGGGGTCTCTCTCTCTCTCTCCACCAGAGAGGGAAAAGCTATCACTACTGACCTTGGTTAGAAAGCCAGAAGTGATATATTCTGTGTATCAACACTGCCTCATGTGTACGCAAACCGTACTGAAGGCTAGGGAAAAATCAGCTCACAGGCCAGATTTTCCCCATCTCTGAACTAAACATCTTGACTTCCAAGTCAAGGATAAGCAACATGAGACTCTCCAGCTGTTACTGGTCAACAACTCATGCCATATTCAGCTGGCCATTTTCTGTGTGATGGGAGTAAGAGTACAGCAACAGCTGGAAAGGCACGAGCTCCCCACCTTGATCCAATTCAGAGGTGAGAAATATGTGGCTCTACAGCCATTGTTGGTCTGTTAATCTAACTATCTTCAGCCAGAAAATCAGACATTACTGGGTTTCACATGTGTGTTGCCAGTACTGTCAGTACTGCTTACCCTCCCAAATGCAACCTCCTCATTCACAGGGTTAAAATGAACTTGTTTTTGGTTGTATAGATGTATCTTATAATGTACCTTTCTCCATTTACTAATATAAGTAGAGGAAGGCAAAGAAAGGAAAGAGAACTGTAGAATGTTAATATCTGGCAAATGGTTGTGCCAGACATTGATGCCTAACCTTGCATGAAATAAATAAAGCTAAATATTTGATACTATTATTTTAAATACAAAAATGACTAACAAAATATATATGCAATTTTGAAAGCTCTTTCAGGTGAACCTAAGGTGACAAAATGTGTTAGTTCTACCTTAAAGGAGCAGTAAACTTTTTTTATGAAAAAACATATTGTAGGACATTTCCTGTTGACTAACATAAGGGTGCTCCCACTGCTGATAGATGCATATTTCCAAGGTTTTTACAGTTTTAAACCATATTTATTTACATTAGCAGTGCCCTCTAGTGGTCAAATTCCAATTGGTTCTCCTGTTACATTCTAATGGAAAGGAAACTCAGTGACTTACAGTCTCCATAATATGTGATAGAAACTGCCTGTGACTTCCTGTCAGTTAGAACTATCAGGAAGTAAATGCAAAGTAAAATCACTTCTGGATTATCTGAACTTTTGTAACTTCTGAATAACACAACTGACAGCAGAGGGGCAACCTAGTTTTACTCAGCAGGAAAAGCTCTATAACATATATGTTTCATAAAAAAGTTTACTGCTCCTTTAAGGTTACAGGAAGCAAATATAGTCATTGATACCTTTATTGGCTAACCAAGCAGATTTAGGATGCAAGCTTTCAAAACCTCTTAGGTCTCTTCCTCAGGCATGTTATACATATAAATATGAAAACATCTCCTTATATACAAGTACACATTGCATTGTTTACAATAGAAACCAGAAAAGAAAGGGTTACAGTGCAAGGATTATTGACAGTCAGATACAGAAGGCTACCCACATGCCAAGAAAAAATTTGTTGAGCTACAAATAACAACATAAGGGACGCTGGGTGCTACTGGTGGTCACTTACCACCCCCAGGTTAAAATTCTACACAAAATTTCAAGGGAACTTCAAACAACAATGCATTACTGTAACTATGTTTATTAAGGGTTTGTTATGTGTATATGCAGTCACATTTTATTATTAATCATATGAATTATAAATACATTTTCAAATGATTGTTATATTACAGGTGAGTTCTAAAGGTCTGTCGCTATGATCCTATAGGCCCCTAGTGTACAAAGGCCCGAAACAAAGATACAAATCTAGAAAAGAGAAGGAGAGCGCTAGACCACTACTTAAAATCAATATAGAAAAATACTATGACACTCTTCAATATATATATATATATATATATATATATATATATATATATGATAATATATAGCAATATTTATTCATTCAATATACACCAATAATATATGACATATATACATTAATAACAGTGATATCACTGAAAAAATAAAAAGTTCTGTTAAAAATATAAAAAAGTGTGATGTCAAAAATATCTAGTCACTTGTAGTTCCAAACAGGTGATTCTGATGTAAACTAAATACCCCGTTGTAAGCAGGCAGGTACCGACTGGTATCAGTGCATGAGCTTGTACAATCTCTTCTTTAATGTGCTATAAAGTATCCAAATAATGTGTAAAACAGTAGCAACTTGTGAGCACTCTGCGGGCAGAGGTGCAGCCGGCTTTTCCACAATCTATGTGGCCGATCAGATGTTAATGAAATACCTCTCCCATCCTTTCAAAGGCTCCTTTGTATAGCTTTGTACCAATGTTCAATAATTTATTGTGTACCTCCCATCCTTTCTGGGGTATAGATGGTTAAATATAGATGTCAATATCTGGAATCAAAATGTCCATCCAATGCGTTTCGTACCTGACAAGGCACGAAATACTAATATCATATATATTGAATAATGTCATAGTATTTTTCTATATTGATTTTAAGTATTGGTCTAGCATTCTCCTTCTCTTTTCTAGATTTTTATATTCTGAAGTTTAAACAAACACTAATGTGAGTTTTATTGCTGTGGAGCAATGTGATACATGTATATACACAGTCTGATCTCGTAAAAAGAGGAACACCAGCATGGGTGAGAAAGGACAAAGTAATTTGGCATCAAAGAGTAACTTGTCATCCTTGAGAGGTACGCTTATGTGAGTGAGCCCATTGGTTTGAAAGGTGCTTTCCTTTTTCTGTTGTGTTATTCTGATCACAAAAACAAGGTTTTTCTGTGTGTTCTGTCTGTGGGACCACTGGGGGGAGCCATTGACTTTCTTAAAGGTTAGACTAAACAATATCGAATGTTTCACATAGCTATATTTTGTAGATTTTAAAATAATAGGGCATGTTTTCAGAAATTCAAAACTGCCAACAGGGCACAGTTATCTCATTTAGCACTTACTCATAATTAACCCCTTGGATGTTAATGATGCCCCTAACACATTGCTTTGCAGTATGTTGGAGGCATGTTTAGCATTCAAGAAGTTAAATATAGTTATTTTCTTGTAGCCTATGGAGGAAAATGCATAAACATATTGCTGCAGACCTTTCAGTAGCTAATGGCATGTTCTATGTGCTTCTCTGAAAAATCCATATCCAAGAAATGGGTAAATACGAGCTTGTGCGGGCATGTTATTTATCTGCAACCCAGGGAGAGATGCACTAATGTGTGATAAAGAGGTGATAAAGTGGCGAAGACTTCTCCAGTGATATCATTTCTCCAATTCATATTATTCTATGGAATCAATGCACTATGATTTTTCCAACTTTGCGACCTCATTATAACTCCTTAGTGCATAACTCCAGTTGTAGATTGTGCTCTATTTCTGAACAAAAGACAAAGTAGGTAAAACCCTTCTTTATATTTATATATTACAAAGATAGCTTAACTGAAAGGTGTGCTCAGAAACTTTTCCCCAGCAGCACTGCACATGTACAAGTATGTTTGTATAAACATGTTTTTGTACATTCACATAGACTAGTTTTCAGTGTTTTTGCTGAAGACACCCCTAACATGTGGTCTCAAATTTTCAGGGCACATTAAAATTCTGTAAGTCATACTATGCATAGCAATTTCAATGTGCGTGTGCCTGAATCTCAACATTCACATTTTCTCAGTTTTCATAGAAAAAGCTGCAAACTAAGCTAGTACCCAGTGCATACCAAAGTCCATCTACATCCTGGTTGAGAACCACTGACACAGATGGAGGTGACCAGTCCTTCCTTTTAAGACTAGACACATAATTCAGGTTAGCATAAATTAATTTGCAGTGATATAGAGGTTTTTTGCATTAAATTGAATGTCTGGTTATATTTGCATTGATGCAAGTGTACTAATTGCATGTTGCCAGGTAGGTATGCAGAATGGACTGTTTATGCATGGATTACATCTTTACCACTATGCTATAAACAGTGACTACAAAGAAAAAAAACCAGGATAAGATGTGGGGAGATAGTTATGTGATCCACATCACACAGGCTTTGTGTGCAATCTTTAAGTGCTTTTGTGTTAGCTGCTTTGAAATAATTGCTTCGCTGTAACTTTACTGTATGACCGTGAAAAAGTGCAAGAAAGACCAAAACTTTTTAAGCTTACGCAGTAAAGAAGTCACATATACATGGCAACCAATCTGAATGTTCAAGCTTTGCTGCAGTCTGATGATATTCATATCAAGGCTAGTCTATCTCGCTCATATGAAAAAGCCATGTAATTCTTGGCGAATGACTGTAGACTATCATGCTCTAAACAAAGTGGCTCCTCCTTTAGCTGCGGCGATTCCAGACACGGTAACTTTATTTAGAGGAGTTATCTGAGAAAGTTGGAGAATGTCATGCTGTTATATACATGCTAACTGCTTTTTTCCCCTGTTCTGATTGCTGCACAAAGTCAAGACCTGCTGGCTTTTACTTGGGAAGGCAGCCAACCATCAGTCCTGGACTGGTGTCTACAGACTTGGAACAGCTGCAACCGAATACATCACATGGACTGGAGCTGCAGACCTAGTGACTACTGAATGAAATAAATTGATACAGCATTTACAGAACAAAGGATGGACCAAAAATTTACAGGGGCCTGGGCCAAATACAGGGGCCTGGGCCAAAGATATAGTTTTTGGGTACAGTATGATTCAGGCCTCAAATTGGAATTTCATCTAAGATGACAAAGATGTGCATTTGTGTTACGGTTGGCAAGCAAGACAAGGAGTCAGACGGTATAGTTAAGATCACCTTTATTAGAAATATATAAACAGTAATGCAAATAATAAATAAAACACAGAGGGTGATCAAAGAGGCAAGCACTGTATCAGAAATAGCAGTCTTCCAATAGATCCACCACGCTATCAGAGACTAGGCCTCAGCCCACTGGAGTCTCATGGTAAAAGGTAACGCCCAGAGGTAGCACTGACTCAGCCTGCAGTCAGTCTAGGAGAGGAGTCTCAGTATCGTACGCAACCACAGAGACTACAGACTCACACCTGCAGTCAAAAGCTCTGATAGAGCTCTGAGTCTGATAGAGCTCCAGGTCAGTACTAGGAAGGATGTCTGTGGAACTGAACCAACACACAGAACAAAAAGACAGAGCCCTCTAGTAAGTGCCAGATAGGATAGTCAGACAAGCCAGGTCATACAAGGAGCAGGTAGTCAGCCAGAGCCACAAGTTTGCACCAGATAGGATATCCACTGAAACGTTGGTATGCTGGATGCGTAGTGGTCAGAGCCCTAGGTTAACACCAGAGCGGGTAGCCAGACAAGCCAGGTCATACACGGAGCGGGTAGTCAGCCAGAGCCACAGGTTTGCACCAGAAGGGATGTCTAAGCCAAATCTGAACGCACAAGCAGAATGTTCAGACAGAGCCAGAGGTCAACACCAGAATGGATGGACAGACAAGCCGGGTCATACACAGGAATCAAGAATACCACATAAATGAACTGCTCAGAATAACAACGTAAGGGTAACGGAGTCAAGACTCAGTTTGCCCTTTAAACCCCTCCTCAGGAAGTAGGTAGGAGGAGCAGCTCAGTGGGAGGAATTAGGTAGGAGGAGACTACAGGCCTTGAACACATAAAACAGAGGCCTGCAGGATGCTGAAGCCTCGCGTCTGCAGATGAAGCATCTAGCATTGATGCATCCAACCGTTTGTGGAAATGACGCTGGAGCGTCATTGTGAGCATCTCCAGAAGTGGCGGCGCTACAAGGTACTGTGATAATTTGAAGCAGTTCAGCAAGCTTTGCTGCAGCACCTAGGACTAGATCCTCCACGACTTGTTCACCCTTATAATATTAATGTTATGGCGACCGAGAATGTGATGTCATGGAGACTGTACCAAACTATCTTCTAAGGAAAAAAAGACTGAATACGCCTGTAGAATTCTGGTCTAAGCAATTGATTGGAGCTCAACTGCTGTATAAACACCTGGACAAGACACTTAGTTACCTGTACTGGCTTGTAACATGTTCAGAGGAGTAGTAAGATAGCTCCAGTGTTATTACGGGAATGGATTTAAACATACGGGATGAAGGGTTGACCACCCACACTCAAGTAGCATAGCAGCAGAAATGATGAAATGGATATGGTACGTGCAGGAGGTGTAGCTGCAGGAGATGTCACCAGCCCCTGGGAAAGCTTCTTGACATTGTGTGGACTGCAACCAGGGGATGTACCTATTCTGCAACTTTCACCTGTTGAAGAGGCACCAGTTCCAGTGCAGTTGAATGAAGTATTACAAGAATATACATGGTAAACCGATGGTTCTGTTGTATTAAGCTACACCAGGAGGACATGTGTTGAGGCTGAAACAGGTGGCTCCAGTCAATATGCTGAGCAGAAAGCCATTTCTTTGCTGAAAGCCATTGCATTGGTGCTAGGACCAGTAATTATATATGTATATATATATATTGACATTTGGGCCTGTTTCAAACATTTAACCACTTGGATGTCAATGTGTAAGCAAGCAGACTGGAAACTAAATGTTAGAGATGCATGGAATGTAGCCCAGTTATGGGACGAGATTTAGAACCATGCTGAACAGGGGAGTATTAGAGTGCGCCATGTGGATGCACACTGGCAGGTGGAGCCCTATGAAGAAGTTGACAAGATAGCAAAAACTAGCCAGGCTGAGATTTTGGGTCCCACTACTGAATCTAGCAAGATGGGCCCATGAAAAGGCTGGGTACAGGGAGTACTATAATCTTATGAATGGGCTCATCCCATGCATTACCACTTTCAAATTAACTGATTGCATGTGTAATTCCTGAGAAGAAACAAAATGATCTAAACACACATTTTTCTGGCATTTTGGTGCAGACATGGGCAAGAGAAGCTGGAGTATCATGGACTTTGAATACCCCCAGCACCCACAGGCACATAGTGTGATGTAGCATAGCAATATCATTTTAAACGAACAGATTAAGGGGATGGGAAATGGTACTGCGGTTAGATATAGGGCTCATAGGGAAAGATAACACTCCTTGCTTGCTGTTAAATACTCAGCTGATAGGGAATGATGATACTGTCTTTGACAGAATGAATGGCCTGGAGTTCAGGGGAAAGATAGGTCCTCTTCTATGCCTGACACGGAGAGCCAGCCCCTAGGAAAGGGAGTAACCAGCGGAGATTTGTTTTATTATTTTTTTTGTCTGTTTTTTGTTTTTATTTCTTTTAGAAAATGCTAGCCAGAGATATAGTATTTTAACTGCGCAGTAAATTCTGATTGGACTGAGGGGGCCCACCTCAAGAGACTAAATACAGCTTCACTGCTGCAACATCTGGGGCTTCACCCTGCACAGTGGCTTGTGCCTGGGACCAAGTGATCTCTGCCTGGATTTGCTGAGAGCTGGGCATTGTCAGCAATTAGTTATTTTGGTCAAGATAAGTTCTTCAATTGTTAGTAATGTCCAGAAATAATTTGTAATATATTTGTAGAGGGTAAAAAATAATCTCATTGCCACAAACCCCATCTCTCAAACTGCTATGGTTTGAGAGATATTGGCAATCAAAGTTCCCCCTTCCCTCCCCTTCTCTTGATGTCAGCTGTAAAGCGG
Organism: Rhinophrynus dorsalis; assembly: GCA_037306005.1. Classification (NCBI taxonomy): domain Eukaryota; kingdom Metazoa; phylum Chordata; class Amphibia; order Anura; family Rhinophrynidae; genus Rhinophrynus; species Rhinophrynus dorsalis. Next base: position 96,810,108 of record CM074724.1, on the reverse strand, counting down.
ACAGAAGGAGATCTGTGTTGGCTAACACGATGAGGCTCTTCAGCAGAGCCGAAATCCCGTTACTGCAAAATAATTACTTCAATAGAAAGGTCTACAAAGTGTGCTTGCAAACCAGGCACATTTTGTAGACCTTTACAATTAAGTAATTCTTTTGCAATAACGGGATTTTAGCTCTGCTGCAGAGTTGCCGGCTGATCCCCGGACTAGGATCTCCTGCTGTCCGCTAGACGCTGACGTCAGGAGAAGGGGAGGGAAGGGAGAACTTTGATTGAGAATATCTCTCAAACCGTAAAGGTTTGAGAGCTGGGGTTTGTGGCAATGTGATTATTTTTTTACCCTCTACAAATCTATTACAAATTATTTCTCTACATTGCTAACACCTTCAATTCTACTTCCTTTGTGCATAAGTATGTCAGATATAAAAATTAAAATCTAAGTAAAATATCTCCATTATTTAATCTTTAAGTCAATGCCTGTGTGCATGTTATGTGGACAGACTGAAAAACTCAGGGTTATGAATGCTTTAACCCTTTCTAGGGCTTACCAGTTTGTTATTGTAATACCACAGGGTTATAAACTGCTGATTGCAGCAACCAAAATGTCAAGTTGCAGAGGTTGAACCAAGTCATTTCTATACGATGGCATGTAATGGAATTATTACAAATTCTGCTGGCAAGATATTTACCGTGTCTATTAGAACCCTTATTTACTTAATGACTGGTGACGAGTCAGGACTGGCACGCCTGTCTAGATGTTAAGGACCATGACGGTCCTGGCACGTCATGAAATTCTGGGATCACAGAGCTGCTCTGCAATCCCAGAATGTATTGCGGTAAAAAAAAACAAAATAAAACCTGCTGTGTTCTTCTAGAGCTGCCCACCCCCAGATCACGCCGCCGTTAAGGTGTTAATCTTTCTACCCTCAAACATTAGATTTTGATCTCTTGAGTAAGTAAGAGCAGTATATTTTTTTCTGGATAGTGCCCTACAACAAAGGTGCTAAAACCAGTTCTCAAACTCCCCCACCCTGTGAACAGTTCTGTTTTTTTGGTATTCCCCTTACCAGATCAATCAGTGACTCACTCATTCTTAAATATGCATGTGTGCTCATGTGCAAACATCCTGTAAAAACCTGGGGGTACCTTAGGACAAGTTTGGGCACCTCTGCAGCTAATGTCAATTAATTTTCTCCATACCTGGATCAAATGTAGCTTGAGGACTTTTTAATTTTGCTGGAGTTGGTGGAACAGGCTTATTAATTGTGTTCAGAGCAGGAGCTACAGAAAAAAAAAATATATAAAGCATCAGAAATATTTTATTAAGAAGAACTCAACTAATATTTAGAAGACTTAATATTTCTTAGATTATGCACGTTATATATAAATTACATTCTTATTAGAGCCACAAATATCCTCTATGTATTGCAAAAATAAAGTTTAAGACTGCTCTGGCATCGAAGAGGCTGTTCCAGAATCGTCTACCTATGTAGCCTTTTCTAATGTGTACTTTCATGCTCAGCTGAACTTCAATTGATCAACTGTGGAAAAGCAATGTCAGTAAAATGTCTCCAATACCTTTGTTATGCCAAGTATCCCGTATTTAAGACTGATGTGCTAAGTAGTACTGTAGCAATTTTTGGGAAAACCAACAACATTATAGGGGATAAATACAAATTCCCAAAATTCCCATTGGTTTTATGAATGTCTTGGAGATCTCTCTAGCAGTCAACGCATTCAAAATCCCATTGAATGCAACAGAATATTTTACTTGTCCCTAACAATACAATTGGTTTGCCCCAGAATCACTCCAGTTATTCAAAGTACGTCAGCCTTGATGTGTCGTCAAATAAAAATCCTGTGATCATTTTCATCTGCAGGGTTTCCTCAGGTGTCACCAGGAATGCAGGTTTTCAGATCTCCTCACACAGGTGAATCAGTGAAAGTGTTATTCTGATGCTAGATAATTTGAGGAACAACAGAAGGTTGATCTGGCAAAGGTTGAACTCCTGGGACACCTGTTTCTTTAGAACTTCACCAGCAATGTAGCTGGGACAGCGAGAACCACACAATATGTATGGTTAAAAGTACTTTGCCATTAATTAGGTACACCGAGGAAATAATCAACAGTTGATTGACTAGCAAGTTTTGCATAAGGGTCTATCGTAACATATACTCTTCCCCTGAGAAAACAAAGAAGTCAGAATCCGTACAGGTGCTGATCAGTCACATTTTTCTCTCTTATTAGAGAAGACACATTTCCATATTCATATCAGTCTGGTCCTGCCCACCGACAGCCCAGCACCAAAATGTCAGCCAATCTCCTTTGCACGACAAAAACAATAAAATCCCAGACATAGGTTCCACCCTTTAGTGGGCAAGATAACATTTACATTCAATCTTGGATGTCCTGTCCACAGAGGGAGACACTACAATTGCTACCAGGACCTCAAACTCTAAAGCTATGGTCATTTTAACCATTCAAAGACCAGAGAGTTGGGCAACATATTGTTTTTGTAATTTTATTTGCCTACCCCTCTAGTCCTTAAACAGTTAAGTAGACACATGCACTATGCCTGTTTCAGTACATGAAAACTGCCAACAATAGTCATGACTGGCTCCATGGATATGACATTCTGGACTTATAGATGTTCTCTTTTGTACAAAGGCACAAGCACAAAATCTCTAGGGGCTATTTTATAGAGATACTAAGGTAGTGTGGAATACTTGTTAGGAAGTGTGAATATTCCTGTAAATATATTACATATATAAGGCTGTGGCGGATCCTTTGTCGGTTCAATATAGTTATCATTATCATCTTCAGATTCATCTCCAGGTACAATGTATTCTTCCTGAAATAAAATGGATGGATAGAGTTTTAGATAGCATTAAAAGCCATGTAAACCTTGAAAGCTTTATGGGTGTCCAGAACAGGACAGGACACCCCTCTAGCACTCAAAGGGTTAAAGGAACACATACAAAAATTAACTGTGGTTCAAAATCCTGCACATCATGCTAGCAAAAAAAAAAATCCCTTTTTCTTTTCTGAGGCTTAACCCCTTAAGGACCACTGAGCTTTTTTTTTTCTCTAACAGATTCAGGGCTCCCCAAACAGCTTGCATCCACGAGGGTAGTCCTGAAATCCATAAACTGACAGGACCATCATGGGTCCTTAAGGGGTTAAAACACCAGTTTTATTTGCAGAGCTTTTCCCTTATAGCAAAACATGGGTACTCCCAGTGATGGAACTTACTTATTCTAAAAGTTATTACAGAGATAACTTGATTTTTCCCGATTAGAAATCTGTATTTTTTATTTTATGTTCAATCCCTAAACTTGCTTTCAAGCACATGTATAAACTGTCCTGTACAAAAAAGAAAACCCATTGTATGTATGGAATGCAGAACCTCCCAACTAAGATATATTAGCTGCGTTGTAACTGCATGATGTGTACAACATGGGAGATACAAGAAAGGATAGTATGGTATTTAATAACAATTTGAAATCACAATACAAATTTTGTCCGATGTTCAAAAGGGGACTAATTTAACCTTATTCCAACATTTGGTAAGGCTCTAAATTAGCCATATGCGTGATAGGATAACTAAAGATACTCTAAAACCAAGAAGAAATATGTGCTATGAAGGAGCTAAGCAATAATTCAAGTGTAGTTATGAGATGGGCTAATAAAGGGGGGAGTGGTTGTATTCCAAAACTACCAAGACTATATGAAAGAAGCAGAAAAGATTCTATCAGATAAGGAGTTTTTATAAGGACGTAAAATCAGACCCTACTAAGAAATTTAAGGGTGAGTTATTGCATCTCCTTGAGAATGCAAAAAAGAGGAGATTAGAATTAAAGAAGATTTTGGTTATTTGCTTGTAGAAGATCCACGTATAGTGACATTTTGCCATCTCACAAAGAATGTAACCCATCCAGCGGGCTGTTCCATTATATCTGGGATAGGATCTTTTGGCCAAAACTTGTATGTGGATCTATAGCTGCAAATTATGGTGCCAACTATAAAGTACTATGCGGCGAAAAATGGCACTTCAAGGTTGGGACCAGTTTCCTGTAAAAAGTGCAGTTCTGCTTTTTTTTGCCTAGCTCACTGCATTGAAATCAATGTGAAGAATTTTTTTCCCATCACAAGAAACTTCTCTACTTTTCTACAGCCACATACAAGGGTGTCAGGCTCTTACAGCAGCCATTCTGTGATTGTGAGAGGAGAGAGCAGCATGGTTTTGAGATGGAGAAGGTGGGCAAATAAGGGGGAATTAAAGGGACTGTAATGTTTCATAGTATTTGGCCCATTGACAGTGTTATTTCAATACTGTCAGAGTTGGCTTACACTAGGTAAAAGGGGTGGGGGGGGATACTTTATCATTCAATTAATCTTGAACTATAACTCTGACAGTATTGAAATAACACTCTCCATGGCCTAAATACTATAAAGATTAATTGGAGCTGCTTTTATTATGAAACATTAATATCCCTTTAAAGCTAAGTTTAAAGAGTCTTTTAGGTAGGACATTTGTTCTCTGTATTAGGGGAGTCTGGGGCACTCTGGGGGAGAAGAAGGTATGAAGGAGGCTGACCCCAAATACCCCAAAATTCATTGTGACTGACTGGCAAGATACATATATATAAGAAGTAAAAAAATATATATAAAAGAAAAAACATTTCTATTAATTTTTACATTATCATTATGTTAGTGTATGAGGATAAACAGAAACAAAATCTGGTCAATGTAAAAAGGAATCTCAGAAAATAGATTTGAAGATGTTTACATTTAAATTACATGAGAAGACATGTAAAATAAATAGAGTGGAGAAAACTGTTTGGGAGAAAAACCATAATGTAAGTGAATTTAATTCATCCTTTTCCCCCCATCTTTTCCGATTGGCTGTATAAGATCGGGGGGAGATTCACTAAGTGCTGATTAAGTGGAGATAATGTCTCCAGTTTATCACTTCTCCAGTTCCTATGTTATTCTATGGAGCCTATGCACTAAGATCAATAAAGCTGAATAAATCTTAGTGCATAGGTTCCATATAATAACAAAGGAATTGGAGAAGTAAAACCACTGAAGTCATCTCCACTTTATCACCTCTTTATCACCGCTAACTGAATCTCCCTACCAGATCTATTTAAATAAATATTGTCCGATCATATTGGAAGATAAGGTGCTAAGGAAAATTGTTCCTAACAAAGTTAAAATTATATACAGTAAAAGCCAAAATCTCTTTTTTTCTAGCAAAAACTGTGTTGAGAGCTCATAGGCACTAATAACGAAAAAAGAATGGAAAATCTAAATGACACCAATGACAAGGTGGCACAGGTATGGACAGTGTACCACATGTGTAGCCTGCCCAAAAGAAAATACATTTATAATAGATAAAAAAGAGAGAAGTAGTATGAGATTAAAAATATTTTAAATTGTAAGAGTATAGGAGTTGTGTATGTTCTAGAGTGGCCCTGAGAGAACGGAAATAAGCTTTAAAAGGCGCTTTTATGAACATAAAAGAAATATCTGTGTTAAGTCTGAGAATCATTCAGTTTCAAGACATTTTTGTGAAGTCCATGATTCCAATGATAAATTATTCAAAGGGTATGGTATCGAGTCTGTAAGGGGAGATTTTAGGAAAGGAGAATATAATAGACCGTTTAATAGAAGGGAGGCATTCTGGAGGCATTCTGGATTTTCATGTTGAACATTTGTGTCCAAAAGAGTAATAAAGAACTACCTTCCTTCTTTTGAAGTCTATACTATGGTCCTTGAATATTAATCTCCCTTTTTTGAATAAGGATTATGTTTGCATTAGTGACATTCCCATCATTTGATGGTTGGGTGCGATTTATGCTTTATATATTTTGGAACAAATGGATGTATTGTGTAAAACTGCATTTTTAATTTTATATGTGTTCGTGTTTATCAGTGGCAACGTACTATCAAGGCACTTGGTCATGGACCTTCTGCGTTTCGGAGAATGTCCGATGCACTCTAGAACCCCTCTGGCACTCAGAGGGTTAGTCTATACCAGGTGATTTTTGGCTGCAGTTCTTAAATATCATAGCTGGATAATGTAGGGTCAATGACAGGGCTACCTATGAAGTTATGTGCAAATATTAAGTTTGAGTCAAGATTATGAGAGTTGAATAGAGCCTATATATGTATTTTTGATATCGTGCTAATAAGGGATTTTGAGTCTTGACCTCTTGTGTCGGTGGGGGTGGGGGGGTGAAGTCCAGTGCACAGTGAAATGGTGCACTGGGGACTCCCTTGGCACTCGGGAAGTTGATGCACATATAGATTTTTTGCGGCTCTCTGTGAAACACTGCATCTATTTATAAATATATATATTGGACAATAGAACAAGAATGGGGTGACAAATGATGTGGCTGATGTCCTAAAAAAAGTGGAGTGATCTGGGGCAAAAACGGACTATACCAATAGGAGACCAATACATTTTTACTTTGACAGTGGGTTAAAAGGTATGATTGTTAGGGTTCCACTTAGATTTTGTGTGAAACCAAAGGATTCTACCACTGCAAAAAGTATGAGAAATGCTGCTATAAACATTTAGATCATAGCTGACAGTATCAGCTCATGAGGATGAAAAACACACATTTGCATTTAGTTCTAAACCTATCCTCAGCAGTGCAGGTTTTAATTAAGTCTTCACATATTTCATCTGCTTTTGGATGTATATCTTTCAGACTAGTGCTGATTTTTGTACTCCGTTTATCTATTGCACATATACACATTTTTGATGGACTAGATTTAATATTATAACTGCCAGCAGTATTCCTATTCTGGGAAATGACAAAGTGAAAACACTATTACACACACATATATATGGTCCTAATTTTTAATTCAAAATACATAGAAATGTTCTACTTAACCACTGCCTCTTGGAAGTTAAGCCATAAGTATACAAGGTAAACACATACAATGGGGAGGTGCAACAATACAACCAAATTCAAGTCTAAGGTGGACACCAGGAGCAATACACAATACTAGAGACAAGAAAAAAAATATAAAAGAAAAACAACCCTCACGCCCACGAAACTGGAGGAAGCACCTAATTCAGTACACCCCACAAGGCAATAAATGTACAATTGATTAAACAATTAATAAAAAGCACAACAGAATGAAAATAAAATCTCAACAGAACCCATCATAAAATTGCCATATACACCCCCCAAGAAAGAGAGACTGTTGTCATATATACAGTATAAGGAAAAATGAGGCAGAATAATAGCGTATAAGAAGATATGGCAATCCACAGTACTGAAGCTTTATGTAGCGCTAGAAGGTAGATCTACAGTAATAAAATAAAGTGCCATTAAATGCTAAATTGCATCTGGGAAGGTCTGCAGCAGCAGTATGTACAAGCATATGTAAAGAGAGCAAATGCAATATAATAGCCATAAAATGAAAAAGCCTAATAAACTACAAGAGCGCTAAGTAGAAATAGATAGCAAAAGAACAGTAAAATGACAAGCTGCCTGTAAATACTGTGATACATCTGAAAAGGGTATAATAACACATACAACTTAAATAGTTAAGTAGACTGATCTAGCAAATGTGTATTGAGGCAATTGTACTGCTAATTATGCAGCACAAATTAGGTGCAGATAAAGCCTACAATGCATCTAAAGCACCTACAAGTGCTTAAAGGGATAGTAATGTTTCATAATAAAAGCAGCTCTAATTAATCATCATAGTATTTGGACTTTGGAGAGTGTTATATCAATACTGTCAGAGTTGTAGTTCAAGAATAATTCAATGACAAAGTATCCCACTCCAGCCCCTTTTACTGATGTAACACTGCTCAGCCAGATCAGAAGGGAGGTGCCCAGGTAGACTGCAGAGAGGGACAATCTTCAATTAAGAGAAGGGAAAAACCTGAAGAATTTGTCAAGGGGGGCAGGGATATCATTGTTCTTATAGGAAGAAGATTGTCCCCTGCTGTTATCTGTCTGGTCTATGGACTGGATTCCACATCTGAGAAGAGATGGCTTACACTAGGTAAAAGGGGGGTGGGGGGAACTTTGCTTTGGAATATCTCTCAAACCATGTTCATGTTTTTTTAATGCCTACAAAATAAAATAAAGATAAAACAAAGTATTACTATCCCTTTAAGTGCATCATGTACAATACATAGCAGTGCACACACATAGGTTAAAGATAAGTAAAAAAGACAGTACTGCACAAATAGAACACAAACAGATCACACTCACTATATCTATGTACTCATTCAAACACCATTCTTCATACTTGGGTTAAGGCACAATATACTACACAACATAAAGCAGTAGTTCAATAAATATAAGCAATGGTCGGTCCTCTTCCTCTTTTGCATACATTTACATATTAGAATATGGATTATTTGTGTGAGATCAGCATGCTCGTGAGAGAAAAAGAATAATGTCTGTCATCATAGACATGATCTTTAGTATGAATTTTAGACTCATTCTGTAGAACCAATAGACAAAAATGAATCATAATGTCAATTAAGATTTTCTCTCAAAATATAGAAAATTGGGGTTTATTATGAGGAGGTCTTAGTGCTCATTTAAGTGATGTATGCAGAAAGTAGGGAGAACAGTAATTTTCTGGCTTTAGTAAGGTAAGAGCAAAGTGTGGTATTTGTAAGAGGTGTTCAACTTTAAAGGGATAGTAATACTTCGTTTTATCTTTATTTTATTTTGTAGGCATTAAAAAAAACATGAAGAACGATATAAGACTTCTCTCTCAAACCTTTATGGGTTGAGAGATATTCACAAGCAAACTTTCCCCTCCCTCCCCTTTTTCCTAGTGTAAGCCATCTCTTCTCAGATGTGGAATCTGGTTGTAAGACCAGACAGATAACAGCAAGGGACAATCTTCTTCCTATGAAACAATGAAAAACCCTGCCCCCCTTGACAAGTTTTTCAGGTTTTTCCCTTATCTTAATTGAAGATTGTCCCTCTCTGTAATCTACCTGGGCACCTCCTTTCTGATCTGGCTGAGCAGTGTTACATCAGTAAAAGGGGCGGGAGGGGGATACTTTGTCATTGAATTACTCTTGAACCACAATTAGAGCTGCTTTTATTATGAAACATTACTATCCCTTTAAGGTCTTGAAACATGTGGTTTTCAAAATAACTGTTAACTGACTTCTTATTTATCTATTGACAATTATAAGCTTGGTATTATTCATTAACTTGACTAAATATATAATTGGAAGGTGTAAACATTACCTCTTCTTCACACTGTTGCTTTGGTGGGAGCATTGGTTTCTTGAGTGCAGATTGAGATTCTGGCAACACTTTATGTCTTGGAGTGAACTGTGGCTTTGACAAAGCTTTGTTTGGTGTGGGCTTATGAAATGTATCAGAAGTGGGTGAAATTCGTTGGTTGCGTCTGGGTGCTGGTTGTGTGGTCTTGGGAAATGCCGGATTTGGTTTAGGCATTGCCCTAGCAGGCTTGCCTGTTTGACTTGGTAATGGTAGACTCGGTAGCTGTCTGATTCCTTGTTTATCTTTCAAAGAGGAAAATGAAAAATATTATTTATTTGCAGTATAAATTGTTTAAACAGTTTTTGTTTTCATTGTAAAATGCTTGTTTCTGTTCCTACGGATACATCATGTATTTTCCAGAATTTATGGCTTATGCTCATTTCCCACTGTTTTTTAGCGTAAGTGAAATATTTTCACAATAGTTTATGCTTTTCTTATGAACAGTAAATAAAAAAACTTATTTTCATATATTTTAAGACTTAAAAAGGAATGAATGCATTAAAAACATTCTCATCATGTCAAGATTATTTCAGGATCTAACAGAAATATCACATATACAACCATAAAAAATTGCAGCTTAATGTAAAATTAAGCTTGATAAAATTGCAGCTTAAAGTTGTAATAACCTTTGACTGAAAACTCTTCCAGCAAAGGTTTTACTTCACAGGAAAAGCAGTATTAACATATATTTTTTTCCACAAAAAAGTTTACTGCTACTTTAATCCCTTTGGTGAAGTTGGGATCAGGAAGAAGCATACTAAAAATGTGATTATATTACTGGAATGAATATGAATATGACACCTGCTGTCAGAGGGTCTTCACTGGATGGGATAGGTAACGGATAACATTTTCTGAAGAGCCTTTTGGACTGTGAAATTCTCTCTTAAACTTGGTTGTGTTAAAACAGACAATGACCTCATTTTGGGTTGGGGGGTGGAAATATCCAAATGATGTTTATGGGAATGAATGTCTCTCATTCTAGACAAACTTAGTCTAGTATATCTGTAGAGGGAGGCATCTATGTATGGAATTTGCCAACTATCTGATGTGAAAATCTAGGGACATATTACATGTATCTTGACATGAAACACACATACAGGTCTGTCACCATATATGCAGTTTTTAATCTTGTTACACCATCTTTTGGAACAAATAAGTATTGCCACTAGGGACATTAACTTAAAGAATAATCTTATCTTTGACGAACCAGACAGAGAGACTAGAAAGTTACTCTGACATAATATTCTAAGGATCTGGCAACTCATCCTATCAGAGAAGAATGGTCGCGTCTTTCTGATAAGGAATTTGGGAGTATAAATATAGGAAATTTATGCTAAGGAAGCTCTTGGTTCTCTTGGTTGTCTGGTAATTATACATTTCTTTACTATTAATTTTGTATAGCCCTAAGAATTATATATATTTCCTCTATATTTGGGGAGAAATAATTTTATAATAATTTTGTATGTATGGACCTTGCCAACCTATATAAAGAAAATGATTATAATAAGCTGTATTGGCTGTAGCTTATTCTGGGGAAATAAACAGAATTAATTAACACATTTATCCAGATAATTGTGAGATAGTTTGATATCAGTTTTAGATCAAATAGCATTATAAATTAGTTTTAAATCTAATTATTAACACCTATATAAAACCATATCTTTGTTTTATGAAAAGGTCATTGAGTTTATATTTGATCTGGTGAATTCTATTATTAACCCTGGCTATTTTATCAAGCATCCTCAGTATACTGCTAACTGGAGCTTGATAAAACGATAGAAGACATTCACAGCACAGTGAAGGGAAGCGTGAACGCGGTCCCTGGGGCAGCTGAATAGAAGGTGAGAGGAGAAAAAGCGCTCTGCTGCTCATTATGCGGAAGTGCACAGCAGAGAGGAGGCAATATATTTAAAAATACTTACTTTTAATAAAAAAAAAATAATATTAAAAAAACAGCTTTCCAACTACTACTGTTGTAACAAAACATATGGTAAAAATGTATTTTTAGGTGATACATTACCTTTAACTCTTGCTATGCTGCTGTGTTCAAATATTGCTACAAAATACCTCTGGATACACCTATGTAAGGTCTGATCCTGTTTATGTTGAGAAATATTATTTAGTGATATTGGTTATTGATTTACTGTATATCAATTCCTTAGAAATATCTTAGTATATGACTAAGTCATATTAAAAGATATATCTTTAAGTAATTTGGTGTTCACTTATTCATATATCATTCTGATTACCTTTTATATAGTATATTTTTTACTTTAATAAATTATATATATATTTTTGCACAAATATGCGTAATTGATTATTTTAATCAATGATGTACTGTGAAGTAGAGTGTAAATACATAGTTTGTGTAAAGATATCAAATTAAATTACCCATTTTTTATCTATTTATGTGTAGATATACAACATAATTGGATCTTCTGTTAACCCCTTCCGCGACACTGCCAAGAAAAAAAGAATGCTCTGCTTCCTCTACAATTCCCATTAAGGCCATTTGCATAAAAAGTGCATCACTTCTGGAGAAAAAACAACTTCACATAGGGGAAAAATTTAAATACCTAATTTATGTAAGGTCTTTTAACTCCCTTGAATGTCAAAGATATCTGCAACAAATTACTTTGCAATTAAAAGTAATATTTAAGGGGACAGTAATGCTAAATGAAATAAAATATATACATTGCAGAGTTTATCCCTCTGCTGAATGACTTTTAGTCAAATGTAATTACAGCTCAAACATTATAACAACTGACCAACTGTAGACTGCTCTAGCAATATCACCACCATAATATTTCAGGGCATGAAGTACTGCACCCAAAAAGAGGATATTTTTAGCTGCAATAACTTTTGAATAAAATGCTCTCTCAGCTGTGGGCATATCTTTGCTTTATAACCCTTGAAGTATATACTTTTCTCTAGCGTCAATTGAGGAATGCAGGGTCAATTGGTGTACTGAGACATCATCCAGGAAACAAGGCACTCAATGATTAAACTCCTCCTATATTCTGCCCTGTATAACCCATCCAGCTAGCTTAGTCTAGGTTTTTGAGCATCTTCATGGGTTATCAGGTCTTTTTCAAGAAAGATTTATTTATTTCATTTTATAAGACTATTCTGAATGAAGTCTGAAGATCTCCCAACATTTGCCGTGTCCTCTGGAGTATTCATGTTGGGTAAAACTGGAAAGCAAGGTACCTGTTCATAAAAGAATTACACATATTCTCAGGCTTATGGGTCATTTCTTTTGACTAAGCCCAAAAGCCATACTAAAGGCATACAAGATGGAACAACTCTCAACAAAAATAGTCTGTGTATTCTCTGAAGAGGCACGGCACATATGGTAACAGTGCATTCCAAAATATGACTTTCCCTGAGGTTGCATTGAGTACATATGTATCCAGTGGCTTCTGTGAATTTGCGCACTGTTTTTCCATGTTAATATTTCATTACTATGTTTTATTTGGTCATATAATTAATGGTGTCATTTTAAATAACCTAAATATGCTTACTTGTTCATACAGACTAGCATCTTTCCTTGCTTTCCTCATAATTTCCCCTGCCTCTTTAGAGAGATATATGGTAATGGACACAACATGACTTACTTTGATTTGTAATGAAATATTTTGACTTATTAATGGGTTATGTGACTTCAAGACAATCATTTAGATACTCCTATCTCACATCAGCATGGCTACTACTTATACTACTTGTTTTCCTAGCTCTCCCTAAAAGGAATGGGATACTACTGATTTGACTTTCTGTGGTGCCATGATAAATCTTCTCAGGAGATCCACGTAATCTCAGAGTAAGACTCCTCTGCAGGTCTGGAACCTCATGGGATCATAAAATCTTGCAAGAGCCACCATTCCTCCATGGTTCTATCCTGTGAGAGCTAACATTTGGTTAACATGAACTTGTTGACCCATTAGCATCTTCACAATACCTATATTTTTGTGGGTTATTCAGAGATTTTCATTAGATGATTGCACTCAGTCCAGTTTATAAAGTTTTCCATTCTCGATCTCTTTACCTACATTATGTCTGATTCCAGGGAGGGTGCAGTAGGGGCAGCAAGGACTCTTCTGTTGCTCTGCTTGCAGCTTATATGTGGTGAAACTTTCTTGGATCAAAACGGTTTTCTGCAATATTTGTGCTACAGCATCTGGTAGTTCTTTAACATTTTCTTCTGGGATTATTAGCTCTATTTTACCAAAACCAGAGTGGGTCAAAACCATTCAATATTGCATTGCCAACTCCTTGGAAAATATTAGGTGTAAATGGCTTACAGACTCGTCTCAATCTTTCACACAGAGCAATCAGAGGAAATGGAAGAATACTACAGTGATTCCAATGCTCCATCTAGATGTGGTATTTCTCCTTAGATTGTTAGATAAAGGATAAATAGAGCCCTTTAATTCTGCCATTTTAAAGGTGTTAAGACCATCTGATTCATGTCCTAAGATTAAGTCAACTAAAAACTATTTTAAAAACACCTAAAAAGACTATTTTCATGTACCCTGCTTATGAGCAATTGAACTAGATTATATAAAATGAATGGCAATCTCCAGATCGGCATGATGAATTCCTAAGAAATCTAATCACCTTTAGCCCTTTTCTCAGGAACTAGGGGATATTTTGTCAGTTCCTCCAACAATGTATCCTTCAGCCTCCTGCCTATCCAAACATATGACTATTCCCATACCAAATGCAGCAACCCTAAAGGACTCTGCAGGTAAGTTGATTGAATGGGTTTTGAAACATTTGTTTTCAGGGTAACTTGCTGGATGCCCTACTTTAAAGTGATAATTCTACAAACACAAGGACACAAACTCAAAGGCTTCTTTTCAAATCCTTTTATAGTTCCCAAAAACACATTTTTGACCAATCCTAGACTTAGAGTACCTCAACCAGTATTTCAACATACCCAGTTCTAGACAGAGTCACTGAGATCTGTCATTTTTGCCATGGAACAGGAAGAATTCCTAGAATTAAACACGGCAGGTATGCTGATCAGTAAAGTTTTGTAGATATTTTTTTTTTATAAACGGCTGATGTACAAAGAAGAACTGGTACAAATCTGGGGCCGAGCCATTGGCACCATACGAGATTAATACAAATTTCACTTGATTTTAAATTGGGCCCTTGATCTGTTGAATATCGAGAGATCTCCAACATATTGCTTCTCTTTGCGTTAGGGACCTGTCCAGTATTGAAAGGGTTAAAAGACCCCCAAGGGAACTGAAATAATTTTTATTTGCCCCTATAATTAAGTTGGTTTGCACCAAAATTGTTCCAGTTCTCTTTAGTATATCATCCTTGGTGTGTTATATACAGTATATTACATATAGACAGAATGGGCCATATGTTTCAAAGAAAGTGAAGGAGCAACCCATCTAAAAGAAAATAGGATTTTAGTCTTACCTGTTAAATCCTTTTCACTTAGTCCATACAGGTCACTGGTACTCTGGGAGGCGATTCGCCCCTTTAATAGGCAGGAACAATTATGCAAATGATTGCAGGGGGCGGAGCCTCCCCTCCTACTTAAGCCACCTTCAGGCCAGAGCCACTAGATTGATTTGAGACACTAAAACTGACCCCAGGTAAGCAAGAAGAAAGACTCGTGTGAGCATGCCCCAAAGGCTTCCCACTGAATGCCACAGGAGAGCCAGGTCTGGTCCCTTGACAGGGTGGGAGACCAGTGACCTGTATGGACTAAGTGAAAAGGATTTAACAGGTAAGACTATAATCCTATTTTCACTGTCGTCCAATACAGGTCACTGGTACTCTGGGATGTACAAACATTGAGCTGATCCAGAGGCGGGAAATAAGGCAAGGACCAGAACAAGGCCCAAGTCACTAAAACTGCTATGAACCAGTTAATTACATAGCCCAAACTGTAAGTGTCAACGGACACCAAACAAGGGAACAATCCCTGAACTAACACAGCACACGGAAGTAGAACCAACTGGGCTCAACAGTAAGGAAGCACTAAGGATCACAGAGCGGAAGACCTACACAGGCAAAACTGCCTCCAGGACCTTCCTTCCAAAACTGGCATCAGCCGAAGCCAGTACATCAACTCGATAGTGCTTAGAAAAAGTGTGCACAGAGGACCAAGTGGCCGCTCTGCACAGTTGATCAGCAGAAGCCTGATTCTTGTAGGCCCAAGAGGCCCCAATAGATCTGGTGGAATGGGCAGTCACCCGGAAGGGAACATGCTTATTCCGCAACTTATAGGCTTCACGAATAGTAGCCTTAATCCAAGAGGCAATAGTAACTTTGGAAGCCGGTCTCCCTGCCCTAGGCCCCTCAGGAATGACGAATAGAGCATCAGACTTCCTGATAGACTCGGTGCGATGAACATAAAACTTGAGGCAACGCACCACATCCAATAAATGGAGATCTCGTTCCTTGTCAGATGAAGGATTAGGGCAGAAAGAGGGAACCACAATCTCCTGATTGATGTGAAACTCGGACACAACCTTGGGTAAGAATTCCTTGGTAGTGCGAAGCACAGCCTTATCCTTGTGGAACACCAGGTAAGGAGGTTTACAAGACAGAGCTTGTAACTCTGCTACCCGGCGAACTGAAACAATAGCCAAAAGAAAGGCCATCTTCCAAGTCAAGAGACGTAAAGGAATGGAAGCCAAGGATTCAAACGGGGGTCGCTGGAGAACTCCCAGCACCAAATTGAGGTCCCACTGGGGAGCAGGACTCTTGAAGGCAGGCCGAACATGAGTCACACCTTGGAAGAAAACTTTCACATCAGGAAGGATAGCAATCCTTTCCTGGAAAAACACAGACAAGGCAGAAGTCTGAACTTTGAGGGAACTCAGACTGAGCCCCTTATCAACACCGTCCTGCAAGAAGGCCAGGACAGTGGGAAGATGAAAATCAAGGGATAATTTCTTATCAGAGCACCATGCAACGAAGGTTGACCATATGCGATGATAGATCTTGGAGGACACAGGCTTACGAGCACTGAGCATAGTCGACACCACAGAAGGAGAAAATCCTTTCTTTGCTAGAATCGAGGATTCAACCGCCATGCCATCAAATGGAGAGAGTGAACATCCTCCTTCTACAGATATCCCTGAAGAAGTAGGTCCGGACGGGCAGGAAGTGGGAACGGAGCCGCCACTGACATGGCCATCAACTCCGGATACCAGGACTGGCGAGGCCAGTTTGGAGCGATCAGGATAACAGGACAACGCTCCTGCTTCAGTTTCTGGATGACTCCGATCAATAGAGGAAGAGGAGGAAAGATGTAAGCCAGAGAAAAATCCCAAGGAATCGATAAGGCATCCACTGCTAGAGCAAGGCAGTCCCTCCGCCGGGAGCAAAACACCGGAACCTTCCTGTTGTGTCTGGAGGCCATCAGGTCCACCACCGGCATCCCCCACCTCTGGGTGAGCAAGTGAAACACCTCTGGATGAAGAGCCCATTCTCCGCTGTCGACGGTATGACGACTGAGAAAGTCCGCCATGACGTTGTCCACGCCTGGAATGTGAACTGCAGAGATGACAGGCACGTGATCTTCTGCCCAAGACAAAATATCCTTGACCTCCAACCAGGCGGTGCCGCTTCTTGTGCCGCCTTGCCTGTTGATGTAAGCCACCGCAGTTGCGTTGTCGGATTCCACTCTGATCGGACGACCGGTCAGTTGAGATTCCCAGTGTTTCAGGGCAAGCCGTATGGCACGTAGTTCCAGAACATTGATGGAGAGAAGAGATTCCTCCAGACCCCATTTCCCCTGAGCACTGAAGCGACCCAACACAGCACCCCAGCCCCGAAGGCTGGCATCCGTTGTGATCGTGGTCCAACAAGGAACTTGAAAGGATCTCCCTTTCAGGAGATGTGAGAGATCCAACCACCAGTGCAGACTCGATTCCACATGAGGAGGTAGAGAGACTGACAGATGCTGATGATCTGGATGATTCTTGCACGTCTGGATCACAAATCTCTGAAGTTCCCTGGAGTGGGCCATGGCAAATGGTACCGCTTCAATCGTGGAAATGAACTTCCCCACCAGAGACGTCAACTTCGTTACCAGCACTAAGTCCAGTTCCAGAATCCCCGCCACTCGGATGGCTATCTGATGAGCCACATCCTCCAGAAGAAACACCATGCATTGGCGAGTGTCGAACAGGAGACCCAGGAACAGAAGCCTCTGAGATGGGACCAAGTCCGACTTGTCCAGATTCAGGATCCAGCCATGGCGGGTCAGAGTGTGTATACACCTCTGCAGTTGTTGGTGAAGAAGCTCCGCCGAGGAAGCTTTGAGGAGGAGATCGTCCATGTAGGGGGTCACCCTGACCCAGTCCTGATGAAGCACAGCTATCAAGGAACCCAACACCCTCTGGAAGACCTGAGGAGCTGAAGTCAGCCCAAAGGGAAGAGCTGAAAACTGAAAGTGTCCCCTGTGGCAGGCAATCCGGAGATACCTCCTGCTCTCGGGATGGATAGGGATGTGAAGATATGCATCCTGAAGGTCCAGGGAGGCCAGAAATTCCCCTGGAGACATAGCGGCAATCACAGAGCGCAGGGACTCCTGGCGGAAGTGGGAAGTTACCACATAGGCATTGAGATCTTTGAGATCCAAAATAGGACGAGCCCCTCCGTCCTTTTTGGCCACCACAAACAGGTTGGAATAAAATCCTGAACCTATGTCCTCCGGAGGAACCACTTCCAGGACCTCTTTGTCCAAGAGATCCTGAATAGCGTCGTCGAACAGACGTCTTTTTGTAGGTTCCTGAGAAGGACGAGTAAAATGGAACCGAAAAGGAGGAAGGGAGGAGAAAGGGATCCTGTATCCCTCTGACACCACCTGAAGAACCCATGGGTCCGCCACTGACTCCTCCCAAGTCCGGCGAAAGATGCGGAGATGTCCACCTACAGCCGGATGCGGACCCGGGTTCGGCGAGTCATGCCGAAGCAGTCTTGGAGGTCTTGGCCTTGGGGGCCACTTTGGGCTTCCAGGACTGTTTGGGCTTGGAGGAGGAGCGCGTAGTGGGAGGACCCGTTTGGGCCGAGGAGCGCGTCTCAGTCTGAAAGGAACGAAAGGACCGATTGCGTTTGGCTGGAAACTTTTTCTTAAAGACTGAGGGTAGAAGAGTACTTTTACCGCCAGTAGCCTCACTGATCATTTCTTTGAGTTCAGACCCAAATAGCAAATTCCCCTGAAAGGGCAAGGAAAGCAAGGCTTTCTTAGAGGCTGTATCAGCAGACCAAATTTTCAGCCAAAGGGCACGTCTAGCCACCACAGAAGCAGTGGAGGCCCTCGCCATCATGCGCACAGCATCAAAGGCAGCGTCAGCAACATAATTCTGAGCTTCAGTGATATTAGCAAGAAGCTGCAACTGTTCAGATACTGGTGCATCCTGGCGAACTGCGTCAGTCAGTCGTTCAGTCCAGGCCGCAATGGCTCTATTAACCCACGCCACTGCAAAGGTTGGACGCATGGCAGTGCCAATGGAGGCAAAAATAGACTTAAGAGAAAGTTCTAGCTTTTTGTCCGTCCAATCCTGCAGGGCAGAGGCATCAGAGACAGCCAAGGCGGTAGACTTGGATAGCCTGGAAACAGGAGCATCCACCTTGGGGGGATGAACCCATTTTGCCAGCTCAGTCTCAGGAAAAGGGTACAGTTTAGCAAACTTTTTGGAGACAGAGGAGGATCTATCAGGATTCTTCCACGCCTCAGAGACTAGACGGGCAAGGGTAGGGTTAGTTGGAAAACAAACAACAGGCTTAGATGGTTTCTTTTAAAAAACGTCAGTAGGATCATAAGTAGATTGCTGAGTCAGAGGAAGGTTGAGCGTATTCAGTACAGCTCTAATCAAACCCTCAGCCGAGACTTCAGGGTCACATTCATAAGGGTCCCCAATGGACCTGTTAGACTCAATAACAGTGCGTTCCTCAGCATCAGAATCCTGCAAGAGTTCTTCCTCAGAAGAATCAGACACATCAGGAGCACCCTGTGGCTTAGGCAGGGAGGTCCTGATTGTAGAGGGGGTCTGCCAGACCTGGAGAGCCCCCTGTACCTGAGAGGGAAAGAGTTGAAGAGTGTATCTGAGATCCCTAGTGGCAGATTTAAACTCCCTCACCCAAGATGGCTCAATAGCATGGCTGGGAAGCCCAGGGTTGCTATCTTGACCAGTGCAGTTAGGGCATAGATCCCCCACATTATCACTAGATAGCCCAGTGTGACAAGAGGAGCAAAACGCCATGGGGGGAGCAGACCCCCCATCCTCCTTTGACTTGGGTCTAGCCCCTAGCTCCAGTGAAGTAGACATGCTCACAGCGTCAATATACCCCACTTTAAACTCTATCACCCAGTAAAAGTGTGGAAGATTAAAGTTTCACCCCAGAAATGCCTAAATTTGGACTTATCTGGCCAGCGAAGGGTTAATCTGTTGAGGGGAGAGAAGGCTCGGTCCCTGCGTAGTGTACTCGCTGAGGAAGAGCACCACAAAATGGCGGCCGTCAGGATAGCCAATCAGAAACGAGCGCGAACCGGGCGCTCATGGGAAATGTAGTTTTCCCCATACAAGTACCCCAAACAGTGCCCGAAGCCCCCCTGAACACCCCACACTAATAAAACATACACCGGATGATAGAGCAAGAGCCTAGCATTAAAATGAGCCCTCTCTGAAGTTGCTGTGACAAGCGGTTCCAGAGATATGTCCCACACTGTGAAATCTCATAGAGAGTAAAGGAGCCATAGCGTCTGAGCGGGAAAAGCCACGCTTAAAGGCGCGGAACACCAATTTTAATAAAGTTTAACAAAACATTAAAAAGTGCCCAAACATACATTAAACACATAAATTAACACTATTCAAGGCTCCAAAACCCAGAGAATACCACAGAAACTGCATTAAAACATTGAATGCAAATAAAAACACCCTATGAGTGCTGGAGTGCAAAGCAAGCTCCCAAATACAAGCCCAGCAAAGGGACACTGTGGGGACAAGTGGACCTTCAGCACTCAATTGGTGGCTCACCTTTCCTGCAGGACTTCAGTCTTCAGGTGACCATGATGAAGAAGGAATAAACCAGAGGTAAATTCCCCAGTAGGGAAGCTGCTTAACTCAAGCTGTTCCCTCTTCAGGGCATAAGGTCCACAGAAAATCCCTGGAGGCTGCACCAGCCACTTTAAAGAGGGCAATTCACAGCCATGGTCACCCTCCTAATGGTGGTATTCCATATTTGAATAAAAAAATAACAAAATACTAAGTTGAATGCTCCGCCCCCTATAATCATTTGCATAATTGTTCCTGCCTATTAAAGGGGCGAATCGCCTCCCAGAGTACCAGTGACCTGTATTGGACGACAGTGAAATACAAATTCACATGCATTTAAATTAGAATTTTTAATCTCCTGAATGCTAGGGAAGTGTCCCATTGGAGACTACTCTAGCATTCAAGGAGGTAAACGCCTGATTGAAATCAGTTAAAGTTTTGGGAATTTTTATTTGTCCACTATGGTGTGGTTGGTCCCCCCACTTCATCCACTTTTCATTTGAGCATAGGGCCCATGTATTAATCTTTCATTGGTACCTGCATATCCTACATCTCCAGGGCTGAAACTGTATGATGAATGGAGCTTATGTTCCTGTTCTGTTGGTGGAGGTTCATAGTTGTCGTCACACATGTCTTCTGAAGGGATTACATAGGTCTCAGAATCAGACTGTACTTCTGGATTTTCATACTCATTATCTGTCTGTAGATATAATACATATCACTTAAGAATCTATTACTTCTAGAGACACTATTCAACCACAGTGATGTCAGTTAATTTTCTAAAACAATATTCAGTGCTGGCTTTCTCATCAGGTAGTGAAGGCAACCATCTAGAGCACCAATTTTGATGAACACCTCAGCTGTGCTGGACACATTGACATCCCTCTTGACTGTAAGATCTCATGAGCAGGGCCCTCTGATCCTTCTGTTCTCCACATCTGATTGCATTATTTAATACCTCTGTATGTCTATTCCCTATTGTACAGCGCTGCGGAATTAGATGGCACTATATAACTAAAGAATCATAATAATAATTTTTAGTGTGGCCTGGCCAGGACAGTCCCAGTGACCTTATAATTAGACACCTGGTACTGTTTTGTATGTCTATTTACCAGTCTGAATACCCCTTTAATGACCATTATTTCATATAATACTTCCTAATCATAATTATTAAGTTAATCTAGACTGAAAATCCTAATTGCCACAGTGAAAGAGTTCTGCATGTACTGGCTCAACAAAATTAATCTTTAATTAGAACTAGATTCCATGTCCAGAGAGGCAGGCATTTTTGCAGGATAACTGGGAGTTATGTATATACAGAGGAGAGAACTTTTCCAGTGTCATAAATCCTCCATTTGTTATGTTGTTCTATGGAGCATATGCACTAAGATTTCTCAGTGTAGAAATCTTTGTGTGTAGGCTCCAAAGAATATCATAGGAAGTGGAGAGTGTATCATACTGGAGAAGTTCTCGTCCCTTTTTCATACCTTTATCACACCGTAGTGCATAAACCCACCAGGACTCCACTTGTCTCAGGGAAGATGTCTTTGCAAGCCTTCAGTGGGAGAAATTTGGCTTCAAGGAGTTGTGCAAAAAAATCATGTCTGCCTCCATGTACATGACATCCAATACTTCTAGTGTCAGAGAAGTATCCTATGCTTTTGCAACCCATTGCATTGTACATCTCTAGAACTCAAAGGATATTTTAAAGATTCATTTGTGAGAACCAGTACATGCAGGATTGATTCATAGTGACTATCAAAATTGTCTGCACAGAGTAAGGTGAGAGTTTATAATTAGGAGACGTTCATATTCCGTTAACTCCCTTGGATGCTAGAGAGGTCTCCAAGGCTCGTGTATTATAGACAAAATATATTTTTTTATGCCAGGTTACAGTGGACAAGTCTTGGGGGTTGATGTGAAAAGTTAGGGAATGGTCATACTTGGAGCTATGGGTGCTTAGGCCTGCTTTGCTGGGGTACCTAATAATTAAGTCCAGCCCTGTCAACACTTATCATACAGGAACATTCAAAAGCTCTTACAGATTCTTCTGACCATTCATCAGTTTCTCCTTCTTCTTCTTCTTCTTCCCCTGCAACACCTAAACAAAACATCAAGAACGTGTCAGGACACAAGTGCATCCGAAGCATTATTTTATTAATTAAAAGGGGCACTATCCCCTAAAAAACAACTCCTGTGGTTTTGAAAGAACTTCCAAAATCACATATATGTTGTGTTAGCCATTTCTGCATAGAAAACTAGTTTGAATTATGATTTGTCATTTTTATTGCACCAATTAAGGCATTCCATGCAAGCAGTTTAGCTCTACATTACCGCCTCCACTCACTGGTACTTAGTCCTTTTAGTGCTAGGGAAGGTAGGTAATGTGTTCTTGAGCAGAACCAGTGAGTGAGGGAGTTAATTTAGGTCTATGACAGGAAGTACTTGCATGACATGCCTTAACCCTTTGAGTTTTAGAAAGGTATCCAACACATTTTTGCAAAGCGTTGGCTATGTCTCTGGCATAGCTTATTAAATTTAAAAAAATTAGCCAATTTTTTTTTTTAGGTGATAGGGTCCTTTTAATATTTCCTTACAGCTAAAGCCTAGATTACATTGCAGTTGATAAGCTTTATCAACTGGTTATATTTAACAGATTCCCATTGAAGTCTATGAATACATTTGTAGATAAAACCCTTGATAAATATATCAGTTGGAAATAAATCTAGGGCTCGATACTATTACCACAGCAAAAAAACAAAACAAAACAAAAAAAAAACAGGCTTTGTGTTTTTTAAGTCAGGTTTTGGTTTCCTATTACCCAAGTTGTGAAAACAAAACCAGTGGTAATTATACGCACCGCCAGTTGAAAAAAGCCCATAAGAAACAACTCAAAACAACTCGCAAGTAGCACACTATTACCTACGGTCAGGATGAATGTGTGATTTGTGGTTATATTTGCTGTCGGGAATCCTGAACCTCAGAGTTGAGGAGTAGAAGCCATCGTTGTTCAAACAAAAACAGTGCACAATACAGTATACATCACAGAAATCTGACAGAGCACCCCCCCTTCGACATATTAACCCCCCTTTTTGAAATTCGACATACAGTGCTCCCATGACCTTCTTTCATCCATTTTAATTCGACAGATATTGCTCCCTTTTGACATTGTTTATTCTCCAATTTAATTCCACATGCCCTCATTGAATATGTATTGCATAATTAACTCTATGAGTACCAGAGGGTAGCAATGCATTGCAATGTGTTTGCTACCCCTCTGGTACTCAAAAGGTTAATAGGCAAGTTATGATGCTGAATACCTTGCCTGTATATATGTGTGATAAAAAGGTATATTTTATTAAAGAAATAGTTCAGACCTCAAGGGGGACCCCTCCTGATACCCCCCTAGCATTGATCCTGTAGGATCGGTGATCAATTCGGGTGACAATTGCCTGCATTTTCAATAAAGCCCATATAACATATATTATATGGGCTTTCTTATTATAATTATTGTTATATTTATTAAAAGTATATAGTTCAGACCTCAAGAGGAGCATCAGGACCCCCCTGGCACCCCCCTACCATGCCATTTTTGTTAGTACATCGAAATGTGCCGTCTACGCCGGTTTTGTTTTACCGTGGTTCTGCAATAGAATACTGGAAAAACACAGGTTTTCAAAATACACTTTGCTTGTTTTACTGTAATATCGGTTCTCTCTTGGGTAATAGTATTGAGCCCCTAGATGTTTCATCAAGTAGAAACTGTTACCTCTGATAAACAATCGGGTGCTTATTAACCTTTTAACAACCAGCCGCTCTGGCTGGCAGTTAAGGCCACAGAGCAATTTTTTTTTTTTTTTTAGTGATTTGGATTCAGGGGTCCCTGAGCTGCATGTAGCTACAGGGGGACCTTTGAATACCATGATGTTACAGGATTGTCACTGGTCCTTAAGAGCAGAACTGCCATGACAGTCCTGGCACATTATGGGTCCTTAAGGGGTGAAAGGAACACTAACGTCCTACGAAAGCAAGGCTTTGAAGACCTATCTAGCATTCAAGGGGTTAAAAATCCTAATTCATCAAACAGTATTTTTTATTTATGTCTATGGTGCAGCTATGTTGTCCCATAACAGCTCTGTTATGTTGGAGAGGACAAAGAGGCAACTGTGGCAGTGTATTAGGGGTTTCGGGGAGTTTGGCCATAACATGAGCTGATGCAACCAACACTCACTGTGGAAGACGCTGGCCAAGAATATAATTCCGAACATATAATGTTTTGTGTACTGGATGGAACTCTTTTTGGCACTAATGCAGGTTTTACTGGGCCCAATAGAATCGAGCCCTATAAAAACTTTGGAAGTTGAGATTCAGGGAGATTACTATCAGGGACCTAAAAGTATAACATGATAACATGATAAAATGTAGCCCAATATATTGTAACTTTTAACATGAGGTGTTTGGTATAAAATGCACTTGACAACATAAGGGACTTCTTATTTTACCTTTATTCATATTTTCCTAAGTCATGATTCATATGTTTTTATTTTGCTGAGAATAAAGCGTCTGGATTTTATGGGACTGATGCATGTAATAGGAGCTGTGTTTAGGAAGCTGAATAGGAGCAATTCTGGAGCACACAAACTAACATATGGGACAAATGAAACTTAAACTTTAAATTGGACTTTCAACCACTTAAATGCTAAAAAGGTCTACAGTGTTTTGATTCACAATGCATTGGAGACATCTTTAGCACTTAAGAGGTTAAAAGAACCATTTAAATCAACAAGAATTTTTTTTTTTTCCCCAGAATCACACATCATTTGCTATCTGCATATAGACCTGCATTTGAATAACTGCATTATAACGATATACAGTGCAGTCTGTCAACTGTATATTTTGTCCACAGAATTACTGAAGGAACATGTCTATATACATGATTTATGAAGGAGCTTGACAAAATAGATTTTTTTTCATACAAAATTAATCATTTTGATGACAAAATAGATTTTATCAGAGAAAATATATTTTGTTGCAGAAAACGTTAATCAAAATTGTAGAGTTATTTTGGTCACAAAGATTTTGTCACACAAAATTGTGTTTTCTTATCACTAAATATACTTGGTCATAAAATACATTTTATCATACATCAGTGATTGTTTTTTTTTTTTTTACATTAAAAATGATTTGCTCCAAAAAAAAACTTTTGTCACAAAAGTAAATGTGTTGCACATGATCTCTTATCAAAAAATAGATTTTGTCAAACAGAATTCATTGATAGAAACTGTAATGGGTTTAAAAGAAACCGCAATAGTGAGTGCTGTGATGTACTGCATTATGTTTTCACCCCTTAAAAGTAATATATTTTATTACATTTTAGACAAAACCATTGACAAGGTTATGGTGAGCAATAAATGACAAAAAACTCTCCACTCTATACAGTAACTATATAATACACTGATGTGTACATTTACGTAGATGAAACAGATATATACATTCATACATTACATACCCATAAAATTGTATTAGGGTGTCTCACAGATACACAGGCTGTTATAAAACGTGTCTTTTACTACCATTTAAAGCCAGTAAAATCAAATAATCAAAATGTATTCTTAAAATGGTTACTGGGTAGAAAAAATCTCTATAATGAAGTAAGCAATGGAGTGTTGACCATATTTATGAAGTGAATATCAAGTCACCACTAATCTTATTTGGCTTCAATTATTATTATATTATTAATTCATATTCACTCTGATAAAATTCCTTATATGAAAACTAAAGAATGTATACTATCTTAATTGAAAATCATTTAGGTGATCCAATTAGAATCACTCCAGTAATATTATACAAAGTGTTTTTACTTGAATAATGGTGTTAATATTAAAGGGGTGTTTTATTGTCATAAAATATTCTCTATGGCAATTATAAGAACAGAATAGTTGAGCAAACGGGTATGTAATTTGTTCTAATACTGATATATACTTGCTGAATGCTGGATGGCCTTCATTAATACATTTCAATGCCAGTCATATATAGGTAGGTACATCGTTCAGCAAAGCTCTATGATTTACTAGTCATAAAGTCTCATTACTTAGAAATACATACCTTTAACTGCATTGTGTAACATTTATAACTTCAATTCTCAATGCTATGATGTATGTGCCACTTCCCCAGACCATGGAGTATTATAGTAACATAGTAAATTAGGTTGAAAAAGACACAAGTCCATCAAGTTCAACCTTTGTCTCACAACCAGGAGAAATGAGACTTATATAGCTTTTCTGCTGCCAAATAAGTTCATTTTCATCAGGATTTCCTGTTTTGCTTACTAATACACAATATAATCCTGTGCAAAGCAATGCATTCCTTTCCCCTCTGACACTCAAAGGGTTAAATGTATCCATTGTATCTGCCATTACCACATCCTTGGGCAAGGAATTCCATAATTTAACAGATCTTACTGTAAAAAAAAAACAAAAAAAAAAACAAAAAACCTTCCTCTGCTGAAGTTGAAACCTCCTTTCCTCTTATCTCAAGGGGTGTCCCTGGTTATTTGATCAAGCCTTGGAATGAATAGCTCAACAGATAGATCCTTGTATTGACCTCTCATATACTTGTACAATGTGAAAAGATCTCCTCAGTGAATTTTGTTCAGTGTGTATAACTATGTTATAGGCTTTTTTGATATTATTATTGCTATAGCCCCTTCCTAGTAGGTGTTTTAGACATTTATTTTTTTATTCCACAGACTGTATCTTGAGCGATTCTAATGCTGAACAATTTCTTTGTATGTGCAAATATTCACTGATTGTACAGACTTAATAACAGATGCTAGATGATGACTCATACCATGAATGAGACTATTTGTTGCAGTCTTTTTACAAAAGAGATCTGTTTGAGTGAAACAACTTATTTAACTATATTTTCAAATCCAAGAACTCAACACTTCAGGGATCTACAGAAAAAGTAAAACAGAAATTATAGTTATTAGTATTTAAACTTTGAAGGAACTCTCTTGAAATAGTTCAATTGAACCAGACCAAAAAGTTAACAGGTGAAGACTGACCTGATTGAGCACATGTTCCCATCGTTACACCTCCGATTTGGAGAAAATATTATTAATAAATGTAAAGTAGTTGTGGTTAAGTATAAACTATAACAATTTAACCAGAAATATGTTCTCATCTAAACGGTTTTGTCTGGATCAACATAAGAGGATTTTAGTCTTACCTGTTAAATCCTTTTCTCTTAGTCCATACAGGTTACTGGTAACTTTGGGTAAGCGATACACCCCTTTAACTAAGCAGGAACAATTCTAGAAGTGAATGCAGGTGGTAAAGTCTACCTTCCCTCCTTGGCTGCAGCTAGCCAATCAGCTCCAGTAAGATTTGAGACACTATTGACTAGACAGTAGAAAAGAAAGAAGACTCCTGTGAGCATGACCCTGAAGGACCCCCACGGTTTGCCACAGGAGAGCCAAGCATGGTCCCTTGATAGGGTGGGAGACCAGTAACCTGTTGTCACGATTTGTTAAAGAACACTCAGACAGTTAGGTAAGGTTAAAAGCTTTATTGAAAATAATGCACAATCGACCCACTCAGGTCCAGTTAAGGTCCATACCAAGTATTTTCCAGATCTGACGCAGGTCAGGGTGAAAATACACACACAGTAGTAGTAAGCAAATAAGTGTGAGGATCTTGGACTTTTAGGCAGGATTCGTAGATAGATTCAGGAACAAGAATATCCTCGACAGCCCCACACCACAATAGGTGACACAGGCGATGGGTAACTGAAGGGCAATCCCCTAGTGGACTAGGGATAACTGAGGCAGAACAGATAGTGTACAGGTAGACACTAGGTCCTAGACTTCTAGGGTTAACGGAGGCAACACTGGCAGAGGACTGACCCTAGGAGATTAGGGTAAACGGAGGCAAAACGAACAGGACTCTGGCAGTGACTGAACCCTAGAATGCTAGGGTTAATCGAGGTAACACAGACCGTATTCTGGCAGTTGCTTGACCCTAGAACACTAGGGTTAATGAAGGCAAGACGGAATGGACTCTGGCAGCAACGTGACCCTACACGCTAGGGTTAAGGGAGGCAACACGGCTATGACTCTGGCAGTGACTGAAGCCTAGAACACTAGGGTTAACAGAGGCAACACAGACAGAATTCTGGCAGTGACGGGGCCCTAGCACGCTAGGGTTAACGGAGGCAACAGACACCAGACACTGGCAATATAACAACCCTAGGCCACTAGGGTGAACTGAGGCAACACGGGCAAAAGTGTGGTACAGACTGGACCCAGATATTATAGGGTTACCGGAGGCAACACAGACACTGGTGAGTGCAGGGACTCCCACAGGCTCCAGGAGACTATAGGAGCGGTAAGAGAGAGGGAGAGAGATAGGTACGTAATGTAACCGGTCCGCAACCAGTGTCTCCCTGATCGGAACACGGAGGTAATAAGCCAGTCCCGTGAGCGACGGAACTAGAAGCTCAACCAGGTTGGCACACACGGACTTCACAGTCAGTCAGGAGAACCACCAGACACTAGCCCAGCCAGATTGGTACACAAGGAGTTAGTCAGCCAGTCCTGGTCAGTAACGGAATCAGATACTCAGCCAAGCCAGTTCAGTACACAACGGAGTTAGTCAGCCAGTCCAAGGTCAGCAACGGAATCGGATCACAGGAGCGTCAGGCACTAAGCGTAGTCAGGCAAGCCGGGTCATACACGAAAACAGGAAACAAGAGCTACTAGTCGCTAGATACAGGTACACCACGAAAGGGCACCGGTATAGTGACAGGAGGTCGTATATAAAGGTAAACCCAGGGAGGAGTCATAGCGCAGAACCAATAAGAATGCGGCTAGGGTAAACCCGGAAGTAACAATGTCGCTAGACAGAATCACGGCACCGTGATACCTGTATTGACTAAGAGAAAAGGATTTAACAGGTAAGACTAAAATCCTCTTTTCTCTGTCGTCCAATACAGGTTACTGGTAACTTTGGGATGTCCAACCATTGAGTTTCCCAGAGGCGGGAAGGCAAGGACCAGGCGCAAGGCCCCCAAAGTCACCAGAGCAGATATGAGCTATCAGATCAGAGATAGCCCAACAAAACAAATGAAGTGTCAATGGACACTGAACAGGGGTAACACCATCCCAGGAACTGTTACACAGCAAACTGAACTAGAGCAAACAGGGCTCAAAAGTGAAGGAAGTACCAAAGAACCGAAGAAGATCCTAGACAGGCAAAACTGCCTCCAGGATTTTCCTCCCAAAACGGGCATCAGCTGATGCCAGCACATCAACACGGTAGTGCTTCAAAAAGGTGTGCACAGATGACCAAGTGGAAGCCTTGCACAACTGATCAGAGGAGGCCTGATTCTTGTATGCCAAAGAAGCCCCAATAGCCCTAGTAGAATGAGCAGTGACCCAAAAGGGAACAGAGTTCTTAAACCTTACGAATAGTGGACTTGATCCAAGAAGCAATAGTCAATTTGGATGCAGGTCTCCCTGCCCTGGGTCCCTCAGGAATGACGAACAGCACGTCAGACTGTCTAATGGACTCAGTGTGATGTACATAAATCTTGAGACAACGCACCACATCTAACAAGTGGAGATCCCTCTCTTTGTCAGAGGTAGGGTCAGGACAGAAAGAAGGCACCACAATCTCCTGATTAATGTGGAACTCAGAGACCACCTTCGAGAGAAACTCCTGAGAAGTGTGAAGCACTGCCTTGTCTTTGTGAAACACCAAAAAGGGTGGTCTACAAGACAGAGCATGCAACTCCGCGACACTGCGAACAGACATGATATCCAGGAGAAAGGCCATTTTCCACATCAGCAGGCGTAGAGGAATAGTAGCAAAGGACTCAAAGGGAGGGCGCTGAAGGACGCCCAAAACCAGATTAAGATTCCACTGAGGAGCGGGAGTCTTGAAAACAGGACAAGTATGAGCAACGCCCTGGAAGAAAACCTTGACAACAGTAAAAAAAGTCTGAACCTTAAGGAAACTCAAACTGAGGCCCTTATCTACACCGTCCTGCAAGAAAGTGAGGACCGTAGGCAGATCAAAATCCTGAGAAAGGTCCCTATCAGCACACCGAGATAGAAAGGTCACCCAGACACGATGGTAGGCCTTAGAAAAAAAACAGGTTTGAGGACACTAAGCATAGTAGCCACCACACCAGAAGAAAAACCTTTCTTCCTCAGTATTGAGGATTCAATTTCCAAGCAGTCAAAGCTAGACGATGAACATCCTCCTTCCACAGGTAACCCTGTAGAAGAAAATCTGGACGGCAAGGGAGCCGGAATTGCTCCGCCACTGACAGATCCAGAAGCTCCAGAAACCAAACCTGTCGAGGCCAGTACGGTGCAATCAGAATGAATGGACAGAACTCTAGTCTCAATTTCCATAACACCCTGTGCAACATGGGGAGGAAAGATGTAAGCCAGAGGAAATAACCAAGCAATGGACATGGCATCCACCGCTAGAGCTAGAGGATCCCTCCAGTGAGGGCAGAACCTCAGAACCTTCCGGTTGTGTCTTGTCACCATCAGGTCAATGCAAGGAAGACCCCACTTTTGAACAATGAGGGTGAACACCTCTGGGTGCAGTTCCCACTCTCTGCTGTCCACCGTGTGTCAACTGAGGAAGTCTGCCATGACATTGTCTACACCAGGAATGTGTACTGTGGAAATGGAACGAACATGTTCTTCTACCCAGGACAAAACAGCATTGACCCTAACCAAGCGGCGAGATTTCTTGTTCCGCCCTGTTTGTTGATGTAAGCCACGGCCGTGGCATTGTGGGACTGAACCCGGAATGGGAATTCTTCCAGCTGGGGTGTCCAGTGTCAAAGGGCATGAAATATCACCCGAAGCTCCAACATGTTGATGGGAAGGAGAGATTCCTCTGGAGACCGCCAACCCTGAGCACTCAGATGACCCAGGACTGCTCCCCAGCCGGAGAGGCTGGCATCCATTGTCACCATGGTCCAGAAGGATACCAGGAAGGGCTTGCCCTTCAGCAGATTGGAGAGGTCGAGCCACCACGACAAAGAGGGAAGAGGGAGGGATACTGACATCTTCAGAAGGTCCAGCTGACCCCTGCACACCTGGATCACAAGCCTCTGGAGTTCCCTAGTGTGAGCCATGGCAAATGGGACCGATTCTATGGTGGAGATGAATTTCCCCACTAGAGAGGACAGCTTCTTGGCTGGAACTGGATCGTGAGCCAGAACAGCAGAAACCCTGTGGGCAATCTGGTGAGCCACCTGGTCCGTGAGAAACACCATGCTCTGCTGAGTGTCGAAGAGAAGGCCCAGGAAGACCAAATGCTGGGATGGGACAAGATCTGACTTGTCCATGTTGATGATCCACCCGTGATGGGTGAGAGCATGAATGCAGTCCTGAACCTGATGATGAAGAAGTTCCGCAGAAGGGGCTTTCAAAAGCAGGTTGTCCGTGTATGGAGTAACTCTGATGCCGTCCTGATGGAGGACAGATACTAAAACTCCCAGGACACGGTTGAAGACTTGAGGAGCTGTAGTCAGACCAAAGGGAAGAGCTGAAAACTGAAAGTGCCCTTGGTCACAGGCAAATCTGAGATACTGCCGACTCTCTGGATGAATGGCGATGTGTAGATATGTATCCTGAAGATCCAGAAAGGCAAGGAATTCCCCCGGGGACACAGCAGCATTCACAGTCCTTAGGGACTCCTGGTGATAATGAATCTTGATCACAAAGGAATTGAGATCTTTTAAATCCAAAATAGGACGACAGCCGCAGTCCTTCTTAGAGATTAAAGAGAGGTTTGAGTAAAAACTCATACCTCTGTCCCGAATTGGAACATGTTCCAGAACATCCTTGTCCAGAAGGGCCTGGACAGCACCATTGAACAGACCACGTTTCTCTACGCCCTGGGGCATTTGAGAGGGGAAAAACCGTAAGGGAGAAGAGAAGCGAAAGGAATACTGTACCCTTCCGCCACCACCTGTAAAACCCACGGGTCCGCCACTGAATCCTCCCTGACGCTGTGGTAGTGATGCAGACTGCCACCCATAGCAGAGTGGGGACCTGGGTTCGGAGAGTCATGCCGAAGAAGGCTTGGAGGAGACTTTGGGCTTCCATTGCTGTTTGGGCTTGGAAGAGGAATGCGGAACTGAGAGAACCGCCTGGATCGCCGGATGTGTCAGTCTGGAAGGAACGAAAAAGCCAATTATGCTTGAGAGGCGTATTCTTCCTAGGGACCATAGGCAGCAGGGTACTCTTGGCCCCTGTGGTTTCACTAACAGGATCCTTAAGATCTAGCCCAAACAAAGAGGTGCATTGAAAAGGCAACGAGAGCAAAAGAGCTCGTATGGCAACCACAGACATGGTGGAAACCCTTGCCACCAAACGAATGGCATCAAATAAGCTGTTCAGTCCAGACCGCAATGGCCTGGTTCACCCTTGCTGCAGCGAACGCTGGACACATGGCAGTACTAGCAGTGGCAAAAATGGACTTGAGGGAGACCTCAAGTTTCTTGTCAGTCCAGTCTTTCAGAGCAGAAGCATTAGCAACTGGCAAGGCAGTGGACTTAGATAGCCTGGAGACAGAAGCATCCACTTTGGGGGGGATGAACCCACTGAACAAGCGCCACCTCAGAGAAGGGGTAAAGCTTGGCAAATTTCTTGGAAACAGAAGGTTTCCTGTCCGGAGACTTCCACTCATCAGACACAAGGCGGTCAAGAGTGGGGTTAGGTGGAAAACAAGTATAGGGCTTTTTAGGCTCCTGAAATACATCAGAGGGATCCGAAGAAACCTCCTGAACTAAGTGCATGTTTAGGGTAGCTAAGACAGCTCTGATCAAGCCCTCAGCCAAGGGATCAGGATCAGCCCACAGGAGAGGAGCCCACTGCTGAACATTCCTCAACATCCTAATCCACCCCCTCAGAGGAATCTGATACATCGTGTACTCCTTGCGGTTTCAGCAGGGAAGATCTGATGGAATAAGGGGTCTGCCAGGAGTGGAAGACCCCCTGTAACTGGGATGGAAAGAGTTGCAATGTAGACCAGAGGTCTCTAGTAGCAGCCTTGAACTCTTGCACCCAAACTGGCTCGAATGCATGTCTGGAGGTCCCTGGGAGAGACTCAGGCACATCAGAACTGGGCATAAATGACCTGAGAATTCTCTGGGTAATCCTGAATGACATGAGGAGCAGTGCACAATAGGGTACACAGAGACCCCAGCCTCATTAGTGTTAGGTCTGGCCCCAAGCTCTAACGGATTAGACATTCTCACAGTGTCAAAATGTTTCAAGTATAAGGACTTACCCAAATAGTGTGTAGAATTAAAATTTCACCCCAGAAATCGCTAAAATGTACTTATTTGGCAGGCAAAGGGTTAATCTGCAGAGGAGAGAAGAAGGAGAGTCCAAGCTCCGCATAAGATACTTCTTCAGGAAAAGGCACAAAATGGCTGCCGAGGCGGGAGCCAGTCAGAAATGAGCGTGCAAAGCAAGCGCTCATGGGAAATGTCGTTTTCCCAGAAAAAGTACCCCAAAAGTGCCCAAAGCCTCCTGAGCCCCCCAACACACATAAAACATTGACCAGATGACAGAGCAAGGGCAGACAATTAAAATGAGCCATCTCTGAAGTTGCTACGTTGAGCGGTTGCAGAGATTTGTCCCAAGCTATACAGTCGCCATTGCTCCATTCACTTTTATGCAGTAAAGTGAGCCTTTTGCAAAGTTGAAACGGTTAATTAAAATTACTTGAAACATCACTAGAACATGTTAGCAGACCCAAAAAACACTGAACCCAGTAGGGAAAGTGCCAATAAACCCCCAAAGATTCAAAACCAGCAGCTAAAGTGTTAAGTTACCACAGAAACTTGCTCCAAAACACCCAACAGACATACAGATAAATCCAATGAGTGCAGGAGTATGCAATAGGAACTCCAAAGGAAAACCCCTGTGCGGAGGGGCACTGTGGGACATGTGGACCTGTAGCACTCAAAGGGTTGCTCACCTTTCCTGTAGATCTTCTGTCTTCAGATTACCATGTATTAAGGAAGAAGCCTCAGTGGGCAACTCCTGAACTAGCCACTCCTAAGGTCATTGTCAGTTATGGTAATCCGCCTAATGGTGGTATTCCATATCTAACAGAAAAATAAAAAAAATAGCTAAAACTATAGCAGAACTGTACTCTTGTCTGTGTCTTCACCAAGGAACAAATTTTACTGGAGCGGATTGGCTAGCTGCAGCCATGGAGGGAAGGTAGGCTCCACCCTCTGCATTCACTTCTAGAATTGTTCCTCTCTAGTTAAAGGGGCAGATCACCTACCCAAAGTTACCAGTTACTTGTACTGGATGACAGATTGCTTAACATCCTGTCTTTTGGTCTGTAGAGGTGTAGGCAATTTAAAGATCATCATCTAAAGGAAGTTCTTGGATTTTCTTGAGTAAATCTAAGGTGTACTTTACATAAGAAGGTATATTAATGAAATTATTTCTTAACTTCTCGTCAGAACATTTAGGAAAAGAGCAATGCATATAGTATGGTCTCTTTGCTCCTTATTATTATTGACACCGATTGCATTAATGCTTTTTGGAATTATTGAGAACAAAAGTGTGTCTGATACCAAACAGAAGTTCATCCAATCGATAAACTTGATCATTATAATTGCCCAGTCAGTTTGAATATTGAGTTCAGTGGCCCTTCCAGTAGCCAACTCATGGCAGAATTATTCAACAAATCCAATTAACAGATTCAAGCTATTCACTATGTATATATGTACAAGTATAAGAAAAATTAATATGCCTTTATGTTCAATTCCCCTTTGATATCCAATGTGTTTCAGATGCTACAGACTATTTTAGCAGCAATGAAAATACCCCTTCAATACCAATACTACTATCAGAGTGGAGTTCAAAATAGAGTCTACTATACCTTAGTTTGAACACTCAGAAAAATAATTTATTGGGTTAGTAATAGGAATTTAAGATAATAGTCCATAGTCCAAAGAAGTGACACATACATCATTGCATTGATAATTGAAATGATAAATGTTACTCGGTGTAATTAAATGGATTTATAAGTAATGAAACTTTATAACTAGTACATGCTAGACTTTTGCTGACTGATATACCTACCTATGTGCTGTTGGCATTTTAATGTATTAAGAAAGGCCATCTGACAAGTGGTTACATGAGTATAAGAACAATGTACATACGCTAATGCCAAACTATTCTCTTCTGATAATCCCCGTAGAGATTTTTTAATGGTGAGAAAATACCTCTTTAATACGTACACTCTTATTAGGCTGAAAACACTTTGTAAAATATAACCAGTGATTCTAGCTGGATTAACTAAATGATTTTCAGTTAAGATATTATACATCATTTAGTTATCATAAGGGATTTTACCAGAGTGTATTGCACTTATTTATCATAGTCTCTCAGCCTGGCAAGGTATTGCTAGTGTGCAGGATGTTGAAACACACAAGCTCCAAACAGAGTCAGAACCCTACTGCAGAGGCCAGCAGTCGACAATAAGAAAAATCAGATGTCTTTAAGTGAAGCAGTAGTTGGCAGACAAATAGTCGGAGACTGCAAGTAGTAGAAATCTTGAGTAGTAGAATACTGGAGAGTCGTAAGGTAAGCTGGAGTCGGTACACAAGTAGTCAGAGAAATCAAGTCGTCGAAACCTCGGGGTCGCAGATATGTGGAGAGTCGTAAGGCAAGCCAGAAATCGGTACACAGTAAGTCAAGCAAACAAGGCAGTCGGTACCTCAGGATCGTAGATGTGCGGAGTGTTGAGGGAAAGCCAGAGCTGGTACATAATGAGTTGAGCAGGCAAGGCAGTATGTACCTCTGGGTTGTAGATACTAGAGAATAGTAAGACATGCCGGATTTGGTACACAAGGATTCAAGCAGGCAATGGAGCAAAGAGTCGACACGCAGGTTCAGGAAGGATAGTCTGATACAAAGCCAAGGTCAGGAAGCCAAACAGATGATACAATGGGGTACAAGATCAGGTCACAACAGGATACAGGAATCAAGATCACAGGCACTCGAATGCTGAGCTTTGACCATCCAAGGGCGAGGAAAGTAGGAAAGTCCCGGGCATATGTAGGCTACAAACAGGTGTAGGAATTCAGCAATTGGGAGTAAGACCTCCTCGAGGGACGAGAGATATGGCGAGTTGTAACAGTAACCCCCCGGAGTGCTGGCCCCCAGGCAGCTGGCACCAGGGCAAGTTGGGTATTTTCTGTGGTATTGTTGGACAAGACGAGGGGCATGTACATTATTGGCCGACACCCAAGCCCTCTCCTCCTGACCATACCCCCTCCAATGTACTAGGTACTGTAAGGAACAGAGAATCCACAATAGCCTGTACTTCAAACTCTTCTTCATGAAAAGAGTCTACTGGCCCAGGAGCAACAACCCTCCTAGTATACCTGTTGCAGACTAGGGGTTTCAAGAGGGAAACATGGAAGACCTTGGGAATACGGAGAGCTCTGGGTACAGAGAGTTCATAGGCTACGGGGTTAATCCTCCTGGTGATGCGAAATGGCCCGATGAAACAAGGTTCCAATTTCATGGTGGGTACTTTGAGACGTAAGTGGCAGGTAGAGAGCCACACTCTGTTACAAGGAAAATAAGTTCAAGCGATAGATCGCTTCTTGTCAGCAGTTCTTTTTTGTCTACCCGTGGCTACACACAAAGCTTCCATTACGGAACTCCAGCGTTTAGTGTCTAGTGCAGGAATATCGGACTCAGAAAATGCTGTAGGAAGAGCCACAGGATTTATTCTGAAAAGACAGAAGAAGGGAGACATCTGAATGGATTTCTGTACAGAATTATTCTTTGCGAATTCGGCCAGAGGTAGGAGTTCAGCCCAGCCATCTTGGCTTTGAAGAACATGCAGAGATATTGCTCCATCTCCTGAATGGCTCGCTCAGCTGCTCCATTAGTTTGTGGATGGTAAGTGGAAGAAAAAGCTAAGGAGATTCCAAGTTTCTCACAGAATGACCTCCAAAATCTTGATATAAACTGACTGTCATGATCAGACACTATCTGGGTGGGGACCCCGTGCAGTCTGATTATTTCTTTAAAGGGATAGTAATACTTCGTTTTAACTTTATTTTATTTTGTAGGCATTAAAAAAACATGAAGAATGATATAAGTCTTATCTCTGAAACCTTTATGGTTTAAGAGAGATTCACAAACAAAGTATCCCCCCCCTGTTCAACCAGATCAGAAGGGAGATGCCCAGGT
Source organism: Rhinophrynus dorsalis (assembly GCA_037306005.1). Lineage (NCBI taxonomy): Eukaryota > Metazoa > Chordata > Amphibia > Anura > Rhinophrynidae > Rhinophrynus > Rhinophrynus dorsalis. Next base: position 96,772,522 of record CM074724.1, on the reverse strand, counting down.
AGACTGCAGAGAGGGACAATCTTCTATTAAGATAAGAGAAAAAGCTGAAAAACTTGTCAAGGGGGGAAGGGCTTTCATTGTTTTCATACAAAGAAAATTGTCCCCTTCTGTTATCTGTCCTGTCATACAACCAGACTCACATTTGAGAAGAGATGGCTTACACTAGGTAAAAGGGGCGGGGAGGGGAACTTTGCTTGTGAATATCTCATAAACCATAAAGGTTTGAGAGATAAGACTTATATCATTCTTCATGTTTTTTTAATGCCTACAAAATAAAATAAAGTTAAAACAAAGTATTACTATCCCTTTAATGAATATCTGAGCCAGTTCAGCAGCAGAAGGTAGTTTGCGAAGTGGAATCAAATGTACCATCTTGGAGAAACGGTCTACAACTGTGAGGATGGTGATATTCCCTTTAGAGGGTGGCAACTCTACCACAAAGTCCATAGAGAGATGTGACCAGGGCTGAGAAGGTATTGAGAGTGGATACAATAATCTGACAGGAAGAGACCTAGGAGTTTTAGATGTGGCACAGGTCTGACAAGCAGAAACAATGTCCTGAATATCTTCTCTCCATCCTGGCCACCAGAAGACCCTGGAGATTAATTCCCTGGTATGGGCAACTCCTGGATGGCCCGCCAGCTTGGAATTGTAACTTGATTTCAAGACGTCCTCCCTTTTCTGAGGTACAAAGTTTACCTGGTGGTATGGTGCCAGGGGCTTCACTCTGTTTATTGCGGATGTACTCTAAGAGTGGAGAGGAGAGATTTGAATGAGAGATACTGGCCAGTACTCTGCTCTGGAGAACAATGGATTCCACGGTTTGAGTCTCCTCCATGGGTGGTATGAACATCCTGGAAAGCTCATCGGCTTTAGTGTTCTTGGTCCCTGGTCAATAGGAGATCACATAATTAAATTGAGTGAAGAATAATGTCCATTTTGCCTGTTTGGGATTCATTCTTTTAGCCTCACTGATGTAGAGAAGATTTTTGTGATCTGTGAGGATCGTTATGGGTGTACGTGCCCCCTCTAAAAGATGTCTCCATTCCTCTAAGGTGAGAATGATGGCCAATAACTCCCTATTAACCACATCATAATTTCGCTCTGCTGGAGAGAATCTCTTGGAAATGAATCCGCAGGGATGAAGTGGGTTGTTATGAGTGCTCCTTTGAAATAAGACAGCTCCCGCACCAATCTCAGAAGTGTCAACTTTGAGTATGAAAGACTAAGTAGGATCTAGATATTTCAGGACTGGGGCAGTGGAAAATCTTTGCTTTAGCACATCAAAGGCCTTGACAGCTTCAGGAGGAAAATTAACTGGATCTGCTCCCTTCTTAGTAAGAGCAGTGAGAGAAGCAGCAATTCTGGAAAAGTTTCTGATGAACTTGCGATAATAGTTTGCGAATCCGAGGAATCTCTGGAGAGGTTTCAGCCCAGAAGGTTGAGGCCAGTTGAGAATGGCATCTAAGTTAGAAGGATCCATCTCAAATCCAGTACAGCAGGGCTCAAAATTTCCACTCGCCACTAGCCAATGGCGAGTGACAATTTAGCCCTGGTGAGTAGAAATTCAGCCCTGGTGGGTATATTTTGGCTTGCAGTGGCGAGTAACTTTTCAGGTCTGGCTAGTAGCAAAGGACTTCAAATTATAAGCCCTGCAGTAGAGCTTATTATATATCCCAGAAAGGGCACTCTTTCCACTTCAGATAGGCATTTCTCCAACTTAGCATAGAGCTGGTTTTCTCAAAGACGGAGTAAGACTTGTTTAACATGGGAGCGATGAGTATTCAAATCAGGAGAGTGGATTAGTATGTCATCTGGACAAACCTTTAGCTGCTCTGCTGGTGAAGGTAGATCCACAGCCCGAACCACTGGCACCTGTAGTCAATAACACCCAGTGGATACTTCCCAGAAGAGTATTCCCAGTGTGTTCCATTCTTTGGGCTTGTGTGTGTTGAACAGGCTCCCAAATATACCATCCTCTGCAAAAGAATTGGGATGCTCTTGTTCCAGTTCAAAAGCCATCCTAGAATGGAAAGGAGTCAAATAGCAGAATCTCTGTAGTTGAGGAGAACTGCAGGATCATGTACAAAGATCAGAAGGTCATCCAGGAAAATGGCAGAGTCACAGATTTTTCAATTAGAGATCGTAAATAACTAGAATCTGTATTTTGGAAAAGGTCCTTGGACCAGCGACCAAGCCAAAAGGAAGATGTGTAAATCGGACATGCTTTCCCAGAAACACGGATGTTTTAATGTGTTTCAATAACAGGGACATGAAAATATGCGGATCCAACCCCCTGGTTTCACAACTAGAGTTATTTGTATTTAGGGCCTCCATCTTGAATCTTCTCACACTGAGGAGGCAGTTCATACCTCGTGACTGGACGGAAGCCTCTGGAGGATCTCAACCAACAAGATGATTGAAGAGATGCTGTGGCTGATATCTCCCCCTTGGAACCTCTCAGATTTCCTTGGACAGTATGATTAAGAAAGAAGTCACTAGCCTTAGGTCCTTGCAGTGGAGATCTTGGAGTTACAAAAATGTATCTTTGGGATAAGGTAATACTCCAGGGTGTATGCTCAGTTGTTAATTGAAGAACCCAGGCAGTTGGAGTTATTTCATCCAGAACCTCCAGAAAGTTCTTAGATGTTCACAAATCTGGAGATCCTGAGCTGGCAGGCCTTCAGAACTTAGGGATATGCTTGGTTGTTCTGGGGGAGGGGAGGCTGGGACCATAAAAACCCCAAAATGCCTCCTTTCCAAGCTTGTTTGATGGAAATTTCTTCAAGTAACTTCTACCCTTTGGGGATTTTTTTTAAAGCTGGATTTTTTTGATCTTCTCTCCTGTGGGAGGAACACAGTCTTCTCACCCAACAAAGGCCTTTTTAATAATTTCATCCAGACACTCTCTAAACATAGCTTTGACAAAAGGCAAGGAGAAAATATTACCTTTAATATAGATTATCTGTGTACCAAAGCTTAAGCCATAAAGCTCTTCTAGCTATGATCACAAGAATCCATAGCTTTAGAATTAAGCCAGGCCAAATTAAGTCAACAAAGTGCTCAATCGCCAGCTTGGGTCATGTCAGTGAGTCAGTGGATAACTTCTTCCCCAGATGATGGCCTAATCAACCCTAATTATCCTACAGATAAGGGATACAGAAAGCTGGTAGAACAAACCTTGAGTCAGAAAAAGGTACTTAAGGTCACTTTCTATCCTACATTCAAGAATATATCTAAAAGCAGCGCCATAATCAAGAGCCAATATAGTTCTCTCACCCTCCTGATGACAGTAGCATCCACCTTGTATCTTTATATGATAAAGTATACATTATGGAGAGGTGAGAATGAGAGATGGTTGCGATTCCAGTAGGTGACTTCAGAGCTGGAAGGGAATATGATTGGGCAAGGGGCAGGCAGCTGTACTGGTGAACACCATGACCGTAGCCCCAGCCACAAAAGTACTTTCTAACCCTGCCCCTCACAGTGGTGTTTATAAAAGAAGCTATAGGCCAAGGGACCTGGCTGGGGCTCAATAAAAAAGGAACAGCTACACCAACAGTAGTCTGCCATCTAACTGATTAGACAGGAAGACTTATGAGTTGGGCCTTAAAAGTTTTGTTTTTTTGTTTCCTGTCACATTTGTTTAGATGTGAATATAACCTGCTGGTGGATGCTGACAGGGAAGGCATGAATAAATCCTAATTTTGGTTTAACACAGTTCCATTATTTGCCTCTGAAAAGCAACTCTGTAACAGACCCTATATGCTCTCCCCTCTTGCCCTCCCTAAAACAATACCAGCTTTACACCAACTACATATGCTAATAATCAAAGTATCTCCCTTACATGCCTGATTCTTAGTGCACATGGAGAAGTGTATCCCATTTCCATACATTGCCAGACACAGTTTGCAGTTACAGCTACCCTTAGTGCATCTCCCCCTTTCTTTTAAGCTTATCACATATCAACTGGTTCTATTCATTTTCTGCAACAAAATCTATTTTGTGATGAAAAAGTTTACTTTTGTGCCGCAAAAGCCATTTCGTGACCACAGCAATCATTTATAATGTAATATCCCAAACTGAATTTGAAAAAAAAAAAAAAAAAAAAAATCAATTTTGTGTGACAAAAATATTTTTGTGCAATAAAATATATTTTGTACCAACAAAATCTATTTTGTGGAAAAAAAAAAAAAGTTAATTTTGTGTGAATAGTGAATACCTTAATTTCAACACATGTTGCACATGGCCAGAGAGATTGTGTTTTAATAGGAGAGATAAAAATATTTACAAAAATGGAGACTGCAGAGACTTATTGGTAGAGAACTGTGGGCCTTATGTATAAAAGCAAAGTGGAGTCATTCTGGTGAAAACTTACTGCACAGTAGGGAACAAACAAAATGGACTCTCCTTCAACACTGGAGAGGTTTCCAATACATCACTTACCAAGACCGCCCTGGGGTTCAGGGGATGGATGCACTAAGGTTCAATAGTATGGTGAGATATGTCTGGCAATGTATGGAGATTGCTTTACTATGGCAAATTACACACACTTTGCAATATGCACTAAGAATTAAGTATGTAAGAGGAGGGGGAGAAACATTGATCCTTAAGCATATGATGTGGACATAAAGGTGGTGATGTGTTGAAATGGAATGACTACATATAACCAGGCTAATGTGAAATATGGGGAACTTCCACTTTGAAATAAGGCAAACTGGTCTCCATTTTGAAATATGATGAACTATTCTCCATTTGGACTGAGGACTGCATAGAAAGCTATGGTAAAAGCCCCAATTCACCAGACTCGGGGAGGAGAAATTGGTGATGTGAGCTTGGATGCATTGCTAGCTATCGGAGATTAGTTCAAATGATGCATAGTCACATTTAAATATAAAACATGCTATTAGGAATAAGAAAAGGTCTCATTAAAACAAAAACAAAACAGTAATCATGCTCCTGACAAAGTGAGTGGAGCCTTACAAATGCATCAGGTAGACAGGGGTTATGCACTAAGGAGTGATAAATTGGTGAAAAAGTGGAGATGGCGCCTTCACTGATATCACTTCTTCAGTTCCTGTTTTCTTCTATAGAACCTAAGATATCCAGAGTTGGAGAAATCTTAGTGCATTGGTTCCATTAAGTAACTTAGGAATCGGAGAAGTGAGGTAACTGGAGACATCATCTCCACTTTATCACCTGTTTATCATGCATTAGTGCATAACCACCTACGTACAACCAAGTGCCTAGACCAGGGGAGAGCTAGAGAGCTGTGAATTACAACATTCAACTGCTTGCTCAGAATAATATAGCCCACAACAGCTGGAGGGCCACAGATTGTCTACCATTGCCCTAGATAAATTAAGATATGTCTAGACTAAAGTGTAGTTTGGTACTTAGAGCACAGGACAATATTTACTTTTTTATGTATTATTGAAAGCGTTTACAATCATTACAGCGCTTAAATAAGTATGTTATTCACAATTCATTAGCGTTATAATTAAAGTTTGCAAGCATGTTATTCTCTTATCAAGTTTAATGATTAAGAGATGTAATTAACCAAGGTGATCTACCAAGTGGACACTATGTGAGTGCAATATTCATCTCCAAAAAGTCTTTTCAACTGTACAGATTTTAAGTTGGGAAGTCATATATTGTACTAGTTCTGATTTATTGTTTTTTTTCTTTCCTTTTTTATGACTAAAATAGGAGAAATTGTAGGCATGTGAAGGTTTGTGGGCAATAGTTTGGAAGTAGGAGACAAAAATGCCAGGATCAGGAAGGAGATACACAGTCTGGGAGCTTTCCTAAAATACCTGACTTGCAAGATTCATCTAGGAAAAAAATATACCAACATGCAAAATGTAAATTATATTAATTAAAACAATATAACACACCCAAAAAATTAAAAACAAACAAACAAACTGCAGTTAATTTGGACATTCACTATGAAAATCTTCCTGCTGCAATCCAGGCAAAAAGGGATGTGTCTACTCACACATAAATCCTTTCCTCTTGGTAAATTGGGGGGCACAGGACAGTGTCTAATTGTGGCTGATAGGAGTTGTATTGGGAGATTAAAAAAATTGACTAGCCCTGATATAAGTACGTGTATTAACCTATACAACTCTGACTCTTAAAGGTTTAAATGAAAAGGTTCTCCCCTTCTAGCTTCCTTAAAAAAAAAAAAAAAAAAAAAAAAAGATTATTTCTTCCCAAATTAAATTTTGAATATACTAAAAAATAAAAAAATAAATACTTTCTAGGTTATTATAAGCTTTTTACAATGGCAAAACCTCCATGGCTTATGTTCAAGCCATTGGTAATGGCTTTGATGCGTGTCTGAAATCTTTAAACTGCTGTGAATATCTTCTTACCTGCTACATAATCTCTTCGTGGGACATCAGGTGGATTTCGATTTGTTAGTCTGAAAAAAGAAATGATGAATTGTGATTTAGCCGTAACCTTAAAAATAATTTATTTGAAAGCATTGCAATAACTTTCCAAACAAACCTTGTATAATAAAAGGTGCAAAAATAGGCACACTGACATGTAGGGAAGACAGTATCATCTAAATCAAGTGCATATATAAATATATTAATATGGACCCACTATGACGACAATTTTTTTTTTTTTTTTTAACATTCGTATAACATTTACAGTAAAATTAATTATGCAACAGGACCTACAAGAATGCAGTATTATTTTATGAGAAGGGAATACTTTTCTGAAGGATATCCACACCAATTATCCACACCAATTGTCCAAGATGGGGCATGGAATTATACCATGGCAGATGTCTCATACTCCATGTAATTTCTACATTGTTTTTAATTCAATTAAGACATTATTGTAGTTAATTGCTGGACCCTTGAGCTTTTGGGAACTACAACTCCTATCAACTGGCTGGTTGGGGATCATGGGAGTTGTAGTCCTCAGCAGATGGAAGTCCAACATTTGACTACCGCGCCTTAGATAATTGAGACATCTCCAGTGCACAGTTTAATTGGAGTAGAGGTCATATATGTGTGTGTGATTGTTACACAGTGGTTTAAACAGTGGGGGGTAAAAGAATAATGAAAGAACACAGAGAAAAGAATGAACATAGTTTTAGCATAGGAATGATGTGGAATTTGCATACACCCAGTATAACTAAATATATCTTAAAAATATTAGCGATGGGATATTTGACCAAATAGTTTTAATCACTAAGCTGTTCTAGGGTGATAGGTCGAATTTAACAACCATATAGTCAATTTAAAAAAAAAAAAAAACTAATCTCTGCATGTCACACTATAAGGATTGTAAATATTCACATTTATTATTTCTGAGACAGGATTTGTTACTAGATAACAGGCTATGGTACTGCTGAACTGCAATGACAGACTACACAATGACATATCAGGATATAGGTGGCACACTTAACACTGTGTATTAAGCATCGCTGATTTCTTCGGGGTGCTCCAAATGTGAACAAAAGTATTGTCATCTAAGTGGTAATCACCAAATATTTGTGCACACACTGGGATTTAGATGAAAAAACTACTTTTATTGTCCTTCATAAATTCTGAAAATTATTCAATCTTTCCTATTCTACAAAATGAAAGTCTTCAGGGCTGTTTAAAGGCCCTCTGTGTAATTGTACAAAGTGTCCCACTCTGAAGGGAGGACAGAAAGGGATTGGGAAATAATGGAGAAAAACTGGGGGAGGATTGAGAAGAAGTGGGGAAGGATGGATAAAAATGGTTGAGGAGGAGCAGAGACAGGACAGTGATGGGAGGTGAAGGGCAGGGGCAGGGGCAGATAGATGAGGAGGGAGAGAGATTTGGTGGTAGGAGAGAGAGACTGTGGGTGGAAGAAAGACTATTAGGGAAAGGAGGAAGACTCCGAGAGGAAGAAGAAACTGGGGCAGAAGGAGAGACTCTGTTCAACCTGAAAGTATCAGGTAGAGAGCAGAGATTGTGGAATGGCTCCATGCTGAATAAATCTGAGAACAGGATAGCAATGTATACTCCGCTAGCTATAGAAAATAACCAATATATACAGCGAGAGCTGCATCAGGACTTGAGCCCCCATAATCCTAGTGGATCAATCAAGCCATCAGGGACCTACGGGTCCTCCGATATGCCCCTAGGAGGCTATGTGGCCGAGGTCTACAGTGTATGCTGGGAAGCCCATTTGTGAAAACGGCATTAAAAGTCTTGTTATGAGACTGAAACTGGATTTCATAATGATAAATACAAGCCAAGTTTTACTGCTTTCATTTATTGTGTTCATGAATATTTTGTAATCATCACCTAGAATACTACATAACTACACAAGGCACCTTGGAATACAACATCTACAATGAAATTGTGTTATATAAACTTAAGATAGCGTCAGTAAAAAATTTGATACCTCAAGCCAAAAATCTAGTCTTAAAAATGACCTTTGACATCCATACTTTGTGTAGAGCCCTCTGATCCCATTACAATAAGCAAGCCTGAGAGGAATCGCAAAAAACGATTAGGAAAAACAAGTATTCAAAAATTAAGATTAGTTTAACCCTTTGAGTGCCAGAGGGCCACTTTTAGTTGTTAATGCTCCTTTAAGATGATATTTTTGGGCTGCAACAAATTAACATTTTCAGTGATGGATGGGAGTATAGGATATTCATCCTTTTGGATGCTAGAAAACATCCCTTTAATATCTTGGATTCTAGAGACAACACATTGCTTCTTTAGAATTAAAGGGGTTCATGTCTGCCCACCATACAAGACCAATAGTCAACTACAGGCCTCAGTGCGGTAACATTTACAGTTGCAGCAGAAACTTGCCAATCTGTCTAATTAGGAAATGTATTCTAAAAAGTTTGTATTTAACAACTGAAACGGTGTTCCATGAAACCCCAGTGTTCCTGAAGATGTGCCAGTGATTCGATTGATCAGACTTTTTAGTATACATATAATATGTGTGTGTGTAAGGATTTAGTTGTTAGGGTTATGCTGAGCTTTGTGTGTGAAATGAAATGTTCCACTACCTCAAAAAGTTTGAGAACCAGCGATCTATAGTTTTCTTCACTAGCACTGACTGCTTAGGAGGTACTATAATCTTTTTCACTAAAAAGGGGCACATCTCCCTCTTAAATGCTCTGTGTGATTTTTTTTAACCCCTTACCAACCAATGACATGCAAGAACAGTCACAGATTTCAGTCCATTGCATATCAGACACAGTCCTGGGATGTCATGGGTTAAAACACCCATTGTGCTGCAGAGCAAAATGGAAGGAGAGCTAGAAAGCTGTTGCCAACTGCTTCAGTACAGGAGCAGTTAGTTTCAGCCAATGTACAAGTCTTTCTGCACATGTGATTCGCCAATACAGTGATTCACATGTGTTAGGACCCATATGATAGAGCAGTTGTTCTCAACCCGTGCCCTCAGTGGCCACTAACAGGCCAGGATTTGAGGATTTCCTTGTTAGCGTACAGGTGAGTTAATCAATTTGAATGAGCCTCTAATCAACATACCTGTGCTCTAGCAGGGAAATTCCTAAGTCCTGGCCTGTTAGTGGCCACTGGGGACACAGGTTGATCTGTAAGAGACCGAGATTATACACCTGCTCGATTTACACTTCTCATAAGTCTCTCCTCTATGGTCTTAAAATTCAGGATGTTGTGAAGGTATTCACTTTTTAACATGTTTCGAGAATAAAGTTACAATGTTTTTATAAAGTTGCAGTTACTTTGTGAAAGCGATTTTTTTGTGGACACAGGTTGAGAACCACTGTGATAGAGGCAATGTTATTAATCATTATCACTGTCACTTCTCTCTCTTTCTTCCTCATGAATGTGATAAGGAGGAAGACAGAGTGACAGAGACATCAATACAACTTGTAACAAAGTACTACAAAGTGTTTTATACTGTTAAAAAAACTGTGTGAAAAAAATTCCCCTTTGATTACTGTAATTCATAGTGATCAGTTGATGCAGATTAGCATTTGTGGATCCGTGGTCTTTTTTTCCCTTTTCCATCCATTTAAAATAAATTAGTTTGGGTAGGTAGTTTTTGGTAAATTAGGTAGGTTTAGCGTTTATGTTGATTAGAACAAGGTTTAGAGTTAAATTTAGGTATAGGGAAAAAAAATATATTGTTTTTTTCTTAGGATAGTGACCTTTTGGGTTACATTTTTTCCTGCAATTTAATTTGGTTCCTTTTGTGTTTCCTTTTTTAATTTTTGCAATTAATTTAATTACATAATAATTTAATTAATTAGATAGTTTGGGCAGGTAGTTCATGTTAAATTAGGTAGGATTAGAATGTACGTGGGTTGGGGTAAGGATTAGGGTTATAATTTGTTTTAGGCATAGGGAAATATATAGATCGATAGATAAACTACATAGGAATAGTGATCATTTGGTTTTTTTTTTTGTTTGGTTTTTTTCAATGTAATTTAGTTTGGGTTAGTTATATAGCTTGGATGGGTAGTTGACTGGGGAATTAGGTTTAAGGTAGTTTTAAGTTTTCTTATTATATAAGAAGTTAAAAACAAATTAAATTGTAATGAAGGTTACAAATACATAGAGTTATTGTTAGACCTCACAACTAAAATAAATGCATTGTGCATAGTAATATCCTTAAATATACAGTACAATGGGGCACCCTAAGTGGATGTGCATCCTGGTTGAGAAACACTGCATTATGTAGTTTAGGGTAGGTAGCAGAAATCAGAGGATGAATACTGCCGAAGAGGCATATCTCTTTGTTGTCAGATTCTGAAGCCACTGATACTGAATCAGATTTTGATGCAGCCCAGTTTACGGAGATGTCATGTAATATGTCTAGTGATCAGGCTGGGCCCCTGTTAAAAAGAGCTATACTACTAAGTACTACCACTGATCCTGACCCCATGGTCAGTTTATTTATTCATGGTGGAAGATATTTTGAGGAGATTGTATTCCAAACAAATGAGCATGCAGCCCAATATATTGATGCCATTCCATAATCCTACGTTGCAAGGCAGCAATCCTGGGAGCTCACAGATATTAAGGAGCTTAAAAAATTCTGGGCCCTAACAATGTCTATGGGGATAATTAGAAAACCAAGAATTAGGTCATACTGGAGCACAAATCCCATCTGTGCCTCTATTTGCCCACTTAATACAGAAAGGTCAATCTGGTGGAATGCCAGAGGCGAATTGCACTAGTTCCATTCTAATAAGAGCTCTGTCCTCACAGGTAGCACAAACACAAAATATAATGAATGCATACTATAATTCAATTTCTACACTTAACCCTTCGGGTGCCAGAGGGTTCATTGCTCTGAACTGTGTTGCACACCCCTCTGGCACTTAAGGGTTAAATCCCAAAACAATATGCAACAAGCTAAAGAATAAACTGTTACTCTGGAAGAGAGGGTCTATTCATCAAGTCGCAGATGGTTAAACATGCAATGAAAGGTTTATTTTCTTCTGCATTATCCATTTGTGTCAGTGAGTGAAAAGTAGCATACTGTGCTGACTAGAAGGCACACTTTTTCTTTAAACTCTGAAATCGATTATTAGAATGACCTGTGCATTACAGTCTGGATGCCCCCTGAAGAAATTCCCAGAGTTTGTGCATGGTTGGGCAGTGTAATTTACTATTTAATGTACCTTTTCTAGTTTATCCCAGTGGCTATAGCATATCAGAAGGCAGAGAAAACTGGAGCAGCTCTTTGGTTCTTGCCTCCTGCATTCAGCATTTTTCAGCTTGAATGCAGCTGTTCGCTGTAGTAGACAGCACAGCTGCATCCATACTACACTAACCGAAGATAGGTCAAATTAACCAGAGCGAGACAGAACAGATACTCAGGCTTTCCTGTGTGTGTGTGCCTTGGTTAGACAGCGTGTGTGTGTGTGTGTATGCAGGCAGTGTGTGTTTATATGTATTTGTAATACATAGGTAGTTTGTGTTGGGTTGCCACCTTTTCCTCAAAAAAATACCAGCCAAGGCATTCCCATCATAGACTTAACATTGGAAAGAAGCCAAGTTTTTTACCGGCCTGCTGGTAAAATACCGGCTGGGTGGCAACCCTAAGTTTGTGTATGGGAAGGAGCATCTAATTGTATTTATTTATGTGTATGCACATGTCAAGGGGTGGGCATTCTCACACTTTTATACTATAAAAACCTTTTCTATTTTTAAACAACAAAAATTGTCTGGATCTTATTGTCATGTATGTCGGTTTCTCTACTCCAGGTTTTGCCAGTGGCATACGTTCACACGCATGCTCAATGTGTATGCAAATCTCACTGGCAGAAAGTTCAGTGTATTTTCTGTGCTAGCACACTAGTTAGGGAAATATGCTTGTTATATGCTACTGGGAAGAAAGTTATAGTTGAGCAGCTTACAGTAATATTCAGCTGCAACCTTTTGCAGAAATCCAGCCTTAAAGTAACAATGTTTCATTATGGAAAAAAATATGTTTGTTGCTAATTTTCTGCTAAGTAAAAGTGGTAGTTTTGTTGTGGGAGATGCTTCATTCAACAGTAGTTGATTTCTATTTTGTTGTTGCTATCGCTCTCTATGGAGAGCTTTAGTCTGAGACTCAAGTTCTCCCATAGAGAGTATCAAAATGTGCCAAATGAACACATTGATAACAGTTTCATGATAAAAAATAAGAAACTAAATTAACTAATGTTTGGCTCCTTTTTAAACCCAGAAACCAATCCTGTATATCTGTGCGCAATTGTCTTGGGTCACACATTAAAAGTGGAACTTTCAGATATTACTAAGTCACCATGCATTCATTAAGCGTACAGCAACTAGCTTGGTAATCAAAGTCTTTCCTTTAAAAAAATAGCACATTATAAAGAAATCCTTGCCATTTGGAGACTGACGGGCAGGTAAGTACGGTCCACGCGCCTGCGCCTTCAGTTCCTTCCGGTGACCATGTGGTCACTGCAGTGCTATTCAAAGGAGACCGGGACTGACGGCGCAGGCAAGATATCTGTGTAGCCTGGGTTCCGGTCTCCAAACGCCAAGGATTTGTTTTGAATGTGCTATTTTTTTTAAGGTAGGACTTTGATTTCCAAGCTAGTCGCCATGCTCTTAATGAATGCATGGCGACTTAGTACTATCTTAAAGTTCTGCTTTAAAGGGATAGGGATACTTGAAAATAAGTTTTATATTGTAGCCCTTAAAAAAACATGAAAAATGATATAAGTCTTATCTCCCAAACCTTTATGGTTTGGGAGATATTCAGAAGTAAAGTTTCCCCTAAAGTGACGTCATTGCTCCACCCTTCAGATTTGGAATCCGGTCCCGGGACCGGTTGTGCCTCTCCAGAAGTGCTGAGATCATGATCTTTAAAAAAGAATTTCTTAATTGGAATGGTCTACAAAGTGTGCTTTCAAGCCAGGCACACTTTGTAGATAGTTCCAGTTAAGCAGTTCTTTTCAAATATCGTGATCTCCGCACTGCTAAAGAGCTGCCGGTTGCTATGTGGACCGAATTCCAAATCTGTCCAGTAGATGGCAGACTTGGCTGAAACAGCCAGGAAAAGAGAATTTTACTATATTTTACAAGTGAATATCTTCCAAACCATAAAGGTTTGGGAGATAAGACTTATATCATTTTTCATGTTTTTTTAAGGGCTACAATATAAAATAAACTCATTTTCAAGTATTACTATCCCTTTAAGTCATTCTAGGTCAAAGGGATAGCAATACTTAAAATGTAAACATATATATATATTGTAGGATTTATCCGCCAGAGTAAAACAAGAGCACACCTACTGCTGGAGGTATTTTGTTCAAAAGTTATAACAGCTCAAACTTGAATTTTTTTTAGGTGCAGTATCTCAGTGGCCTGAAATTGTACAGTGGTGCTGTTGCTATACCATCCTATGGAGATTTATGGTTAAGTGACCAGAGCTGTCCATAGGATGGTGTAGCAACAGTGCTACCATACAATTTCAGGCCACTGTGATACTGCACTTTACAACACAAGTTTGAGCTGTAATAACTTTTGAACAAAACACCTTTCAGCAGAGTTCCCTGTTTTACTCAGGGGAATAAACACTACAATACATATATTTTTACATATTAAGTATTGCTATCCCTTTAACAGTATTCCTAGATTATTTATTACCTCCATTGCGGAAGTCTTCAAATAATTATCATGGGTACATTTCAACCTTTATTGAATAAAGCTTTTATTCCTTGCATAATGAACAAATACAACAGCAACATAAGCACACCAGAGGTCCACATCAGATGTCTGTTAAATGCATACATTTTGGACATCTGTGAGTATTTACAAACTTTTGTTTATGAACATTTTAGAACAGAATAAAGGTATACGTAAAGTGGAACTTTGACATTCCACCCAGATAGCCTTGTACCCCCAAAAAAGTCCAGAAACCCCAATGAGATTGAAATGTTTGCCCCATTATAATGAAAAAAATGCTACATTTTATCTTCAGTAGCAAGAGGGAGAGCACTGCCATCTTGAGGACGTTGAGAATGATTGGCAGTGCTCTCCCTCCGCCATAAGCCTGTCCCCAATGTTGGCCGCACACTGTACTGCTCTGCAATATAAGGAAGAGGGTAACTACACTCAAAGGGTTAAAATACATGCTGTGCTGCTCTGTAACATAACGGAAAGTAAAAGAGTTCTTCAGTCTGAATTATTACAATGTTTGTGTTAACCCTTTGAGTGCCAGTGGGGTGCTCAATGCATTGTGTACCTCACTGGCACTCAGAGGTTTAAACACAAACACCGTAAGAATCCAGAATGCAGAACTCCTTTACTTTCCGTTATGTTGCAGAGCAGCACAGCATGTACAAGAATGAAAAAGAGCAAAAAAGTCTCGTCTACGTGTAACAATATTTCAGAGCAATGTATATAGAAAATGGCTTATAATCTAATACAATACAATGTTCAAATAAAAATGTGAAAATAAACCAAAAGTAAATAAAAGTGTATGCTGAAATCAGAGGTTGAGTGGTTCGCCCCATTTTTCTGGTGTGGATGTCGCTGTCTTTGTTACCCCTCTTGGTGCCAGTCTGTGTCAGGCCTCTGCTATACCTCTATGCGGTTTAGCTCACAAATGCCATATGAAGGTGCAAGAGGCATTTGAACGCCAAACCCACAGAGGTATAGCAGAGGCCTGATGCCTGACCGGTGCCTTACCAGAAAAATGGGGTGAACCACTCACTCACCGATTGCAGCATACTCTTAATTTCTTTTGGTTTATTTTCACATTTCTATTTCAAAATTGTATTAGATTTTAAGCCATTTTTTACTTACATATATTTTATTCCAGTGTCCTAACTAGCTTGTCCCAACACAATGTGTACCTTAACCCTTAGACTGCCTTTTTGTTCAAGTGGAGGAGAGGAAGGGAGCGCTGGGGAAGGAGATTTCCTGTACAGGGGACATCTTGCAGAACTCTTCGGCACAGCTTGTAGTGCCAAAGAGAGATGGTGACATCACTGGGTAAGATTTTAAGCACAATATCTCAAATTATTCAGTTAAAAAAAAAATAATAATGACCTAGAGATACTTTTATATATTGCATACAATGAGAGTATCCTGAGGGTGAAAGTTCCCCTTTAATTTTGATGAATGGCATTTTATCCAGCTAATATTTAAAACTACCTAAACCCTTAAACCTTTGTTCAAGCGTTAACATATTCAAACAGTCATGTGCGCAAAGGTAGAAATTGGACCCAGTACTCCACTCACTGCATTACTGATATCACCTCTAGGTTTATGAACTTTAAAAAAAATAAAAAAGAAAACTCCAGTCAGTGCAGAGTGTGGCCTGTACATCCTGCCAACAGGAGTCATATCTACGTCCATGAAAATGACATCCAGGACTAATTGGAGGTTTTATTTCCTGAAACAATGAGCCAGAGCAACACTCATAGTAGCCACTAAGATATACTGGTCATAGTAAGGTATGGGAGGATGACGTATTAAGAGGAGTTTGCTTTCCTTTATTGATTTCATGGTCATTTATGTGAATAAGGGCTAATATTTTTTTGTTAATCCATCCACAAACACCGCTGTGCAAAACATTAACCAACACAGAACATACAAAGGACTGGCTGTTTTTTTAACATTAACCTCTTCACAGCACCTGAAGATGACATCATCATATGTGTACATAATGATGTCACATGTCTGATGCTGCTCCAGTGGACTATTAGGAAAAGGACAGTGGGAGCCCCCCCCATGGTTTGGTGTGCCCCAAACGATCCTTATTTGGAAGAAGGGATTTCCCTCTTTCCAAGGGGTGATCATATTATAGATACGGATATTAATGTTGGATTATTTTGTCATTACCTAACATTATTTTAAAAAAATACTATGAAGAAGGTGGACTCTAAACTAGCTCCAATCATAGTAACTTTTACCCATAACACTAAATTTACCATTATTTGAATATAGGGACTCCACTCTTTCAAACAAGGGTGGTCTTTAGTCTATTAATGTCAGATTTATTTTAATTATTTAGAAAATGTTTACCAGGAAGAACACATTGAGATTTCTCTCATTTTCAAGTATGTCCTAGAAAGCTTTTATAGGAACGAGTTACATATTTACACAAATAGAGAAACATTATATTATATATATCTATACACACACACACACACAAACAGTTTTAAAAGAGACTTTCCATAGGGTGGAATCAAGGCAAAACTGCTCTCTTAGTCTTCTTTGTTGTTTTAATCTGATAGGATGGAGCTGTGTAATCCCCCCCAGCTAGGCTTGGTCTTATCTCTGGCCTCCATTGTAAATTTCAACCAGAGCACAACATTTAGGGACCAGGGTCTGGTGGAGGGTGGCTTGCATTATCAGCCCTCTCAGTGCACAGGTTCTGTAAATTTGTCCCTGACTACCATTTTCTACTTTGGGCTTGCTTTGGTAGCACATGTACTAAAATTGAAAAGATATATTTGTGTTTCTATAGCCTGTATCTCCGTGTTTCTATCCTTTATTTCTTTGCTGTGCAGAGACACTGAGCAAGACTGAGTCTACTAAGGTTTTGAGTACAATAGACTAATTGATTAATGCATTTCACAGATTACAGTCCGCTTGTATATTTGCTTACTTTTTTTTTTATGTATGGTATTTTACATTTATATTTTTATTAGATTTCATTGGACACCGATATATCAGTGAGTCTTGTCTTTCACCATGATGCAGCAGTTCTAGTATACTGTGTAGTCCCAAGTGCAGACAGTAGGAATTCTTCACATGTCTTCCTAGTCCGTATCAGGAGAATTCCCTCTCTGATCATTACATCATGTGAGTGCATTTCTTTTATTCTGTTTTAATATGTGTACAATATTATGCTATTGTGGTGCCCCACTCTTTTTGGTACATTGATTTGACTACGATCCAAAATAATGTTTCTTGTCTTTATTTTCCCAGTGTCTTTAATTATTATAACCCTGTAAGTGATACAGCTAATCTTAGAATAGAAATGCGATAACTGCAAAATTATTATATTTTTCTTCAAATCTGTAGTATTACATCCATTTTTATACAGACACGTCATATTTGAAGAATAAGAAAAATGAATTGGTGTTTCTAGCAACCCATACAGTATGCCAGTTCTTACCAATGGGGTGTCATTTCTTTCAGGAGAGTAGTTGCTCATTAAGAAATTAAAGAGGCTGATAGTATTCAAATGTTTCAAGGGCAATTGCTTATTATACTTTTTATTGGAGTTTCAAGAAAACAATATTTTTGCATGCTGAAAAACAAAAACAAAAAACCCAAAAAACTATGTTTGACAGGTGAGGGTGGCTCACAGAAAAAAAAAATTTAGTTGACTGTAACCTGCAACAAAGTATGCGTAGAAAAGGGGGTGAATTGGATTAGCAGAGAAGTAATTAAATGGTGGAACCTGCAACTGTAACAACAGCATGAAAATCATGCTTAGCAGAAAAGTGGCTAAATGTTGGAAGTTACTAAAAACTTGTAATGTGACACTCTGAAATGACAACTCAATTTAGCCAGCAGATAATTTGACAGTGTGCATGGGTGTCATTCTTGATAAAAACAAAATAAACAAACATAGGCAGAGGAGGTAGAAAGAAAAAGAGGAGTGTGCTAAAGAATATGTGGACATGACTATGTATAAGGTTAGTGTGACATGCTACACATAAAAGACAGTATGATACCTATTAAAAGGCAAACTAATAATACGAAAATTTAGTTAAAGCGATTAAAGGGATAGCAATGTGCCATAAGTTTTTTTTTGCATTTTGTAGTAAATTAAAAAGTGGAATTGAATGCAAAAAACGTATCTCTCAAACCTCTATGGTTTGAGAGATATTGGCATTCAAAGTTTGATGTTTCCTGCTGTCAGCTGTAAAGCTGTCAGCAGGAGATCCTGCAGGCACACTTGGTAGGCCATTCCAATGCCATCATTCTTTTAAAAAACACGACTGTGGCACTGCTGAAGAGCCTCCGTATCGGCCGACACAGATCTCCTGCTGACAGCTTTACAGCTGACAGGAGGAAACATCAAACTCTGAATGCTGAAATCTCTCAAACCAAGAGAGGTGCATTGGTTCAGACTGGGAGGTAGAGTTCTACACAGATAAGTAGCAATAAGAGACCTGGGTTTGATAAGATAGAGCTCTAGGCACAAAAGAAGCTGAGAGAAGAATGTTGTTGGCTGACCATAGGGGACAGAATGAAGTATAGCAGGAGGTGAGTGTGGAAATGTAAGAAGGGTTAGAGGACAGAGGGGTCTTGAATGACAGAATCAGTATTTTGTATGCTATCTGGAATTTGCAACCTTTGGAGATATTGGGGGAGGAGGGGGCAGGGACAAACCTAAGTGAGAGTAAGGTAACTCTTGCTGCAGCATTTTATATGGATTAAGGTTTTTGCCTTTGAAAGACCAGAGAGAAGAAGGTTACAGCAGTCCTTCGGGATAGGATGAGCGATTGTGTAAGAATTTTAGTTGCAGAAGAACAGACAAAAGGACGTACCTCTGCTATGTTATACAAGAGAAAGCGGCAGGATTTAGAGATAGAATTAATATGAGGAGCAATGTCAATTGTGACCCCAAGTACTGTGCTTCTGGATTTATGGTAGTTCCATTTACTGTCACCTGGAAAGGCATTATTAGGCCAGGTCTAGGTGGGATGAAGATTAGCTCAGTTTTTGACATGTTGAGTTTAAGGTGCCAGTGAGCCATCCAGTCTGAGTTGGCCTATAGGCAACCTGTGACTTTAGATTGAATATAAGGAGTCAGTTGATGTGCCAATAAAGCTGGTCCTCTTCTGTATAAAAGGGATAATTGAGTCCAAATGAGTTAATAAGTATTATTGTGACTCGAGAGAACAGAAGTGTTCCCAGAAAAGAACCTTGAGGAACACCAACAGAGAGGGGGATGGGAGAAGAGGAAGAGATGGCAATGGAGGCACTGAAGGATCAGTTAGATAAGTGGACAGAAAATTCAGGGACAAGTTGCAGATGCCTTACGAATGACAAATTTGGATGGGGATAGCATTATCAACAGTGTCAAAAGCAGCTGAGAGATCAGGATAAGTACCGAATAGTGTCCTTGTGATTTGGCAGTGTATAGATAATTGACCTCTTGTGAGAGCAGTGTGAAAATCAGATTGTAATGGATCAGGCAGGTTGTGTGTGTTAAGGAAGTCAAGCAGGTGAGAGTAGGCTAAGGGTTCCAAGAGCTTGGAGGCAAAAGGCAGGAGATAAACCAGTTGACAGAGGGTGTGGTGCTGTCAGGAGTATTGTTCTTGAGGACAGATGTAACTTGCATATTTGAAGTCATCAGGAAAAGTATCAGAGGCAAACCTTTAAAGGGATAGTAATACTTAAAATGTAAAAAAAATATGTTGTAGGGTTTATCCCCCTGAGTAAAACAAGAGTACTCCCACTGCTGAAAGGTGTTTCATTCAAAAGTTATTAATTTTCAAAGTTGAATTTTTTAGGTGCAATATCACAGTGGCCTGAAATTGTACAGTGGCGCTGTTGCTACACGATCCTATGGACAGCTCTGGTCCCGGGACCATAAATCTCCATAGGATGGTGTAGCAACAGCGCCACTGTACAATTTCAGGCCACTGTGATATTGCACCTAAAAAATTCAACTTTGAAAATTAATAACTTTTGAATGAAACACCTTTCAGCAGTGGGAGTACTCTTGTTTTACTCAGGGGGATAAACCCTACAACATATTTTTTTTTACATTTTAAGTATTACTATCCCTTTAAAGGGTGACTACTTAAAGGAACAACTGATTCTTAGATTTATCTGAAGGACTTACTTAGGAAGGTGTCTTTCAAACAGCAGTCGGGTATAGCTATATACTTTTCTATTTGCATTTAATCTCGCCCTTGTAGTCAAGGTTACAGTCTGATAAAGAATGGTAACACTTTCTGTGAATTCAGGTATATTGAAGTTAATCCGTTGGTTGTGAGGAAATGTTACCTAGAAGACTTAAACAGATATCTCTATGTATAGAAAACTACAACTCTAGCAGTTTAAGGTTTAAGAGTTGGTTATCTTCAGAATTGCTCATTTTTTTGTGAATGTGGCCCTATACACTTTAAAAATATGCTTTCAGCCAGCAGATGTAAAACTATTTAGTTTTTTAATGTCTAAAATCCAGTCTAAAATTTACCTTTGAATAAAATCCTGTTACAATATGTGACACAATCCCTAGTTCAAAATGCCAACAGGTATTGTTGACATTTGGACAGAACGAATCTGAACACCTCGGGTGCCATAACAACTGGTCATAATTTTTAACTTGGGTTTGACTGTGTAAGCAAAGTATTTCCAATCATCTGTAGACATTCTTACATTTTCATTCTTTTTCCACTGATGGTTTTGGGATTCATAAACATCAGGATGGTTACTGAAAATTTATTACATTTTGGGAGCTTGTTTTCAATGTAAGCTGATTGAAAATCTGTTAGAGGTGTTAGTAGTTCAGTTTAGTTTGTGTTTAGGATGGATGATTATATAAAATTATTATTACCATTTCAATAAGTTTGTCATAGTACTTCTGATCATAAAAAAGTAGAGTTCCAGACTTTTCTGGAAAGACAGGAAGGGAATTGTCTGTTTATAGTTCAATTACAGACTAAGTTTGTTACTTTTTCTTCCCCAATATTAGAAGTATTTGTCTTTAAGGCAGGGCTGGTAATGTTTTATCTTACATGGAGACATTTGTAGGGAGTGAAGTACAGTAGTGGTAGCTTAGTGTTGGATAATCTTAGTTTGTCCATAGTGATATAGTTGATCTAACAAGTGTGTATTTGTGTGTGTGTATAGAGGGGGGTGTTTTGTTTGAGAGACAGTAATTATGATTAAGCAATGGGAGTTGATGAAGGCTTAATACCTCCACAATCAATTTATGGGAAACTCAATAATTTCCCCTCTGACCACACATTTTTATAGATCACTACCCATAAAACGAAATTTGCTAAAAAGGAATTAGACAATATATTACTATCCATTTCCCATTTAGAAGAACACCATAGCATTTCCAACAATACCAACAAACTGCAGGATTAAATAAAATTGAGACAAAAAGCAAAAACTCTTCCTTTCTCTAACATAACAAAAGTTCTAAAAGTATATTTTATGGAAATGGAAACAAATTAAGTACAGTACTTGTCCACGTGAGCAAAGACCACACTATCCAACAACCTAATTTTTGCATAAAATACGAAAGGCCCGTGCACCAGAGAAGATCTTTAAAGGGATAGTAATACTTAGTTTTATCTTTATTTTATTTTGTAGGCGTTAAATAAACATGAAGAACGATATAAGTCTTATCTCTCAAACCTTTAAGGTTTTACCTAGTGTAAGCCATCTCTTCTCAGATGTGGAATGCAGTTCATAGACCAGACAGATAACAGCAAGGGACAATCTTCTTCCAATGAGAAAATGAAAGCCCTGCCCCCCTTGACAAGTTTTTCAGGTTTTCCCCTTATCTTAATTGAAGATTTTCCCTCTCTGCAGTCTACCTGGGCACCTCCCTTCTGCTCTGGCTGAGCAGTGTTACATCAGTAAAAGGGGCAGGAAGGGGACACTTTGTCATTGAATTACTCTTGAAGTACAACTGACAGAACTAAAATAACACTCTCCAAAGTCCAAATACTATGATGATTAATTAGAGCTGCTTTTATTATGAAACATTTCTATCCCTTTAAATTGCAGAACCCCTCAAAAACTATAATGAAAAACCTCAACAACCTAGACTGAAATAATTCCTAGCTGGTGAGATAACTCAGATGGTTAATACACCTGCTGTAGTATCTTTTCCAACCTTAGAGGCACAGGTTCTAGTCCCGGCAAGGTAAACTCAGCCTTTTACGATGTATTCTTCCTGGTAAAATACTTTGGTTAAAAAAAAATATATATTATTTATTTTCTCTTATTTTTCACAGCTTATGGGCAACATTATTACTGAGATACCTATCAAACTTGCTTATGTAAAATGGGCCAGGGTATCCTGCAAAAAACATTTTTTTTAACCTCATTGGACATATTTAAAGGGACACCATTACCTAACAACAATTTTGTGGATTTTGAAATAACTTTCAAAACCACTATAATTTTGTATTAGATTTTTATTTAGAAAACATTTTTCTGAATTAGTAAAATCTCATGCCAAGCAGGCACTTCCAGTCCTCGCCCTACAGTTCCATCCCCACCCATTGACATGTAATCTTTTCAGTGCTACGGGAGGTGGGGAATGCATTGCTAAGCACTTAACCCTTTGAGTGTCGGAGGGGTACAGAATGCATTGCTTTGCAATGCATTCCCTACCCCTCCTGCACTCAAAGGGTTAAAAGTATTAAGTATAAACACAGCTTGGCACTGACCTCTCTCTAGTAAGGACACCCAGCAATAATAATAGAAAATACACCAAATCTACAGTATTTTAAAGGGGACGTTTACCCCTTCACAACTTTGGCTAAATCATTTCATTATCAATGAATAATAAGAAATCGATCTCTGCCAATGAAAGTGCTCCAGCTTAGAGACAGACAACCTCAGTCATCGGAGGAGGCTGGATAGAAGTGGAGACTATGGTACAGATCCGTCAGCACTGTCTGCCAGAAGTAGGAACAGAGGTACATTTAAACTTAGAATTTCTGCAAATGGGCGTTTTTTTTTTTTTTGTTTTTTTTTTTTAAAAGAACACACTTTCCTTCAGTTATTATTGATAATGGAATGATTTAGCCAAAGTTGTGACGGGAGTAAAAATTCCCTTTAAGCTAAAACTCTATATCTGAAAAAAAGAAAAAAAAAAAAAAAAAAGCGAGAAATATAAAATGGTGATCAGACAAAATATACTCCAGTGTTAGGGAGATATTCACAAAGTCCGAGAGTTTACAAAAATATAATTAGAGCTGGGTTTTAGAATATTTTTAAAGAAATAAAGAGATCAGAAAGAAATATATTGCAAAAATCTGAAAACAAGCAGGTTATTGAGTGTCTCCATTTAGGAAATAGAAATCCAGTTAATAATCAGCTTCTAGAGGGTTTCGTCAACCCTCCCATTAGAAGCTGGGAGGCAAGTAAACACACATCCCAGCCAATTGTAGCATGGGAACCATTTAAAAGCCAGTCTCTGTTAGATTTTTCAACAGAAAGGCTTTGACAATTGCCTGAGAGATAACTCTGGGGTGGATTTTTTGCCTACATCCCTGCCGCCTCTGCTGGTGACAGTGTACTTTTAACCCTTTCACTGCCATCAGATATATTACTTGTACTACCACCAGATATTTTCTATTTGGACTGCCAGCAACAAGTAAACCATTTGAGTGCGAGAGTGGTACGGAATGCATTGCTCTGCAATGCCTTGCGAACCCCTCCAACACTCAAAGGGTTTCAGCCAGCATATATTTGATGCATATGTTTTGGGGACATATTTAATTTGGCCTTTATTTTTTTTTTTTTTCCTCTTTCTTCCTTTTCAGGGACATTAGATAGGCCATAAAGAAGATAAGAAGAATGAAGACGCACAGAAAGAAGATGGAAGATGCACAGATAAAGACTGACAGTGGATGACACATAAGTTTTACAGCTCTGGGTTATGGGTGTTAGGATAATGTTAGGGTAGTATTGTTTAACTTTCATATTCGGCTTAGTGTTTGTAAGGATGACTGCATTTGACCTCACACTCTGTGCATGACAGTGTGTTAAGCACTGAGCATTATTTGTTTTCCTTTGATTTTCGCATTTCTCACTCTATTTAGCGTGCATTTTGGGAAATAAAAACACACAATGGACGTTTGGCCAAAAGCCAGGTTCTTTGGCCCAACCTTTGTTGTGGTTTCTGTTGGTAGGGCAATTGAATACCTCCGGTGACACAGTGTATGCAGCGGTCGGTAGCCATTTTTGCCCTACACAATTGAATCAAGGCCTTTGACCTTCCTTTGAATCAAATTACATGGACACTACGATAGATTTGCTGAATGAAGTGAGATTTTCTAGAAATTATAGTAGGGTAGGAAAATCAACATAATATAAATTTAAACAAAAATAAATAAAATGGAAAATGAAAGCTATGGAAAGAAATTACAAAATAAACAGATGATAAAATATGGAAAACAAAAAGATTTAAAAGAAATACAGATTATAATATTGTTTATAGAAAAAATAAAAACATTCTGAAGAATTTGGGGTGTCTCTCAGTACCACTTTTTTCTTACCAAATACATATTAGATCTATTTTAAGTCTCTTCTGGTAACTGAGACACACAGCTCCAAATAAGGTTAAAATAATATGTAGGAAAAATCATAATTTAAAGAACCTTTTAGCACCAGCAATAGGGACCCCAAACATAGGTAATTTAACGGTTTTACAGACACTGGAAATAAAAGTAATAATGAAGATCCTAGGGCAAATGTAAAATTGAATAAAAGGAATTTGCCACCGGTGACAGAGTGGCACAGATGTGGTCACTTTACCACATGTTCAGAATGCCCCAAAAAGATTGAATTTAAAACAGATAAAAAAGGAGAAAAAATATGCAATTAAACAGTTTCTTATATGTGACATACATCCTATATAATAATTTGCTAATGTATGTTTGTTAGAAGTTTTCATGTGCAGTACAGACGGCTGCGTGTGCTGCAGTCATGCACAATACAGACTGCCCACGCCGTGGCTGATAAGGGCGCTCCGAATTTAGACTGTTCGGTGCGCATAGAGGACTACGATCTGACTTCATTATCAGCCGTGGCACGGGCAGTCTCTACTCTGCATGACTGCACGGCGGCTGTTGCAGCCTGGCACTGTGGCCCATGTACACGGGCTGTTCAACTAGTAAGTAAGTATTATAGAATGTCCATGTGGTTTAAGATATAAAGGAAGGAAAAATTGTACCTTTAAGCGAAGATAGTTTGAATATTTTTATGTTCACACAAAGTTCCTAATTATTCAGTCTCACGTCACTTTAATGAGGTTCATACTTCTGATGAGAAATTGCTAAAAAGAGGTATGTATTGAATGTATCAAGTTATATTTCAGGAGGAGGTTTTATCAAGACTCTAAGAGGGCGGCATACTAGATGTTTGGTTACATGAAAATATTGAATTAGCCTTCTTTTTATGAAACTTGTGTAATAATATGTCCGTTGGAATGCTTTTTAGTAACATGGATAATTTGAGACTGTATGTGAGAAAATGATCTGTGACTATAGCATGCCTTCTACGTTGAATAAAATATGGGTAGGTGATGCAGGAGTTAAGGCGAATCTCCATTTAGGAGTGCTGTGTTCTTGTTTGAGAACACAATTGCCTGACCCTTACACAATGCTGTAGTCCATGCAAATTATCTGATTAATTAATGGATTAAGGGTGAAATTGTATAGCCATTATATCAAGAATCCGCTTGTTCTGATTTCCTTTTGAACTCTGGAAGATATAGATTTGTGATAGCAGGCACTGTGCCACATACATCCAAAACTTGAGAAAGCACTCTTTGCAATGTGAAACATGTTGCTACATGTGTAGTGTCCCGGACAGCAATTGGATGTGACATAGTGTATGCTATGATCATTCAGCTGTTGATGTAAGTGTTCTTTATATGTTTATCTTTTTAGCTGTATTGATAGAAATATTTTGATTTATCTTACCTGTATTACCAAAAGGTATGGTTGTCTATTATTATTTTTTAAAATTTTATATGCATTTATTGTCTGCATGTGTGTGCAGAGATAAGGCATTTATTTAAGCCATTGTAGTGGACTCAGGAAACTCCCAAATATATGCAGGTTGTTTTGTTTTAGCACAAATATATTTTCTTTATTTTAATACTAGTTGAAGAGCCCTTGTACACGGTCCACAGTGCCACCCAGCAACAGCCGCGGAGCCTTCATGCACAGTGCAGACTACCCACACCTAATACGGAGCTGGGTGCTCCGAATTCAGAGCAGAGCACAGAGAGGACTACTGTCTGAATTCAGAGCGTCCCGCTCCATTATCAGCCGTGGCACTGGCAGTCTGTACTGCACATGACTGTAGCATGCACAGCTGACTGTACTGCGCATGACAGCTTCTGACAAACATACATTAGCGAATTATTATATAGGATTGTTTTGGTTTCTTGTTTTAGATTCAATCTTATACAATAAATGATCACAAGTATATTTAGATCTGAAAATAAAAGTTCCAAAAATAAATGGTGATCAGACAAGAGTGTTCGCTGGAGCTCGCCGCTCCAGATCAGCCTGTGTAGATGGGCTTTGTAACTAGTTGTTTTTATAAAAAGAGAAGTAGTGCCTCCATAAACTATCCTATATTATAATTCACTAAAAAGTTTGTTACGACTCAGTCATGCGCAGTAGAGACTGCCTGTGAAGTGGCTGATACGGAGCGGGGCACTCCAAAGTCAGACCGGAGTCCTCTCTGTGCACCTGAAGGACTTGGTCTGAATTTGGAGCGCCCCGCTCTGTATCAGCTGTGTCACGGGCAGTCTACTGTGCATGACTGCACTGACTGGCTGGCACTGTGGCTATTCAACTAGTTTTATATAAAAGTACTAGTTGAAGAGCCCGTTACACGGGCCACAGTGCCACTGCCAGCCGGTTGTGGGGCAGTCATGCACAGTAGATACTGCCCGCACTGCGGCTGATACAGAGCTGGATGCTCCTTCTGAGCTCCCCGCTCTGTATCAGCCTCGTCATGGGCAGTCTCTACTGTGCATGAATGCAGCACGCGCAGCAGTCTCTAATGCGCATGACTGCATCGTTACACAAGTTTTGGAGAATTATTATATATGTATTGCCTGCCTTCTCTAGAGCTGAACAGGTTGTGTGTCAGAGAGTGGGAAAATGGAGGGTTAAGGCAGGTAGTCCCTGTTTGGCATGCCTTAACCCTTTGAGTGCCAGAGGGGTACACAACACATTGCAAAGCAATGTATTGCGTACCCCTCTGGCACTCAAATGGTTAATTAGCACACTTTATAAATCTATAAAAACTATTTTTCTAAATAAAAAAAGCTAAGTCAACATTTAGGTGATTTTAAAAGTATTGTCAAAATCACTGAAGGTTTTTTTTTTTGCGGATGGAGTCCTTCTAAGGCTATATTTCAGTCCTCTGGTACCAAATAGATGCATTTTACATATGTTAAAATTCAACACAGACTATTGAAGTCTATACAACCCCATTTCTATGGTAAGGTACTTGCATATCTTTAAACTACAGGAAATTAAATGTTTTTTTTTTTTTTTAAGTAAAAGGCAGTGATAATATGGAATTTCTTATCCTATATAATAATTCGCTGTGTGTTTGTCAGAAGCCGTCATGTGCAGTAGAGACGGCTGCGCACGCTGCAGTCATGCTTAGTACAGACTGCCCACTCCGCGGCTGATAACGAAGCGAGGCTCTGAATTCAGACCGTAGTCCTCTGCACACCGAAGCTATGGTCTGAATTCTGAGCACCCTGCGGCGCGGGCAGTCTCTACTGTGCATGACGGCACCGCGGCCATTGCTGGGTGGCACTGTGGCCAGTTTACATGGGCTCAAACTAATTTAGTTTATATATTCAGATACAGTAAACATATTCAGAAAGTTATCTACTCTTCTGGCAATGTTATAATATACAGAAATGTGAGCATTTATCACAACTCACATAGGACGCAACTCCTAGAGTAAATCCAGTTTACCATTTTAGAGTCCGGAAGGAAATTTCCCCTTAGGACAAAACTGGAAATATTCTTTATTGGAGAACTTTATATGCTCATGTCTTATTCCAACCATATCAACTATATAACATGACAGTTTAGTAAAATGTGCACCAAGACAAAAATGTATTGAAATGACACTCACCTTCTTTGATTATTCCATATTCTCTTTTTTTTTTTTTTTTTTTTTTAATGGGTGTTACATAATTATAATAATCACCAGCTACCCGAAAGACATAAAAAGACAATATGTATGCCACAAAAGCACAGACAAAGCAAACAGGACTTAAGCTTGTATAGAATGAAACATGCAACATGCAAATTTTGATTTTCCTACCGATCCCAAGTTTCTTTCTTAGTTCTGGAAAATAACGCCACTTGATCATTTTGGAACCTAGGCATCAATGGAAGAAAATTCTCATACTCAGGTTTGTGAAAGCTTAATCACAAGAGAAAACAAGAAAGTGGAACAAACTATAGCAATGGTTCTCAACCTTTTTTTGCTGAAGGCACCCTTAACACGCAGTTAGGAATTTTTGGGGCATCTCTATCATTTTATGTAATTAAGGTTCAAAATGCATAAATATGCAGTTATTCTTCTTAGATCTCAGGACTAAAATAAACATATAGTAAATATCAATTTCCATAAATATACAACTATAAATCTACATTTACATTTTTGTCAAAGCCTTCATTAGATAAACTGGGCACCCTAAGTGGATGTCCATGGCACACCAAAGTGCCACAGCACCCTGGTTGAGAAACACTGAACTATAGTATAGAAGATACCCATTGTATACAACAGTGGTTTTCAACTGTTTAACCATATGTAGAAAACATTGTAACAGTATGTAGCATGTAAGATATGTAGCAACTCTTTGGCCTCCCCTTACATTTATACCTGCTCTGATTGTTGCTTAAAGGGATAGTAATACTTTGTTTTATCTTTATTTTATTTTGTAGGCATTAAAAAAACATGAAGAACGATATAAGTCTTATCTCTCAAACATTTATGGTTTAAGAGATATTCACAAACAAAGTATCCCCCCCCCCTGTTCAGCCAGATCAGAAGGGAGGTGCCCAGGTAGACTGCAGAGAGGGACAATCTTCAATTAAGATAAGGGAAAAACCTGAAAAGCTTGTCAAGGGGAGCAGGGCTTTCATTGTTTTCATTGTAAGAAGATTGTCCCCTGCTGTTATCTGTTTGGTCTTGCAACCAGATTCACATCTGAGAAGACATGGCTTACACTAGGTAAAAGGGGTGGGAGGGGGAAACTTTGCTTGTGAATATCTCTTAAACCATAAAGGTTTGAGAGATAAGACTTATATCGTTCTTCATGTTTTTTTCATGCCTACAAAATAAAATAAAGATAAAACGAAGTATTACTATCCCTTTAACTACAACTCCCATCATCCTTAGCCATTCAATGGCTGGTTGAGGATGATGAGAGTTGTAGTTTAACAGCAATCACAGGCCTCCAGGCTGCATACCAGTGATTTACATAGTTATAAGTAAGCAGACATAATTCTGATTTACAATTTGACCACAAAGCAAAATAACAAAATAGGAGCCAGTGAGACTTGTGGTACTGCACACTCTCATGATCTGATTGGTTTATTCAATCCTTGGCAAATAACAACATCCATATTGAAAGCCACTGTAGGACAGAGAAATAAGCATGCAAAAATTAAGAAATATTCATGTCAGAAAGATTTTAGGATATGAGCACTTAATGTAATAATTAATGAGACAGATCCCAAAAAAAAAAAAAAAAAAAAAAAAATTTGCAGAAAAAAAATACCAAATGCCAAATCCCCAAAACAATGTCATGCGAAGCAACAGATACAGCTTTAGAAAGATTGTTTTAGTGGTATTCTATAATAGTACTTAAAGAACTGAAAATATTTACTTTCGTTCTGTGAGTAGCCACTACCCTACCAATATTTTCTATTTGTATTGAAAAAAAGTATAAAAAAGTAGATTACAATTTTCTTAGTACAGCAGGAATCCTGCTTTAAAAAAAAAAAAAAAAAAAAAAAGATAATTTCACCTTAACCCTTTGTGCCAGAGGGGTATACAATGCATTGCATTTTCAATGCGATGCATATCCCTCTGGCACTCAAAAGAGAAAATTTATTTGGTGTACAAGCAGTAAATTATTTGATAAATATGCTTTTCCTGTGATTCTCACAATCTTTGATCTAGTTTATGCAAGCTGCTTATGAGTTATGCAATTTTTTTGTGTTATTTCAAGTGTAATTTAGGTCAACTGAGAAACTGAAATTTGGTGTCTGTATAAAGAAAAAGGGAGAGATCTAACCTCAGAGAACAGCAAATATCCGTTTTATTCATTTTTTGACCCTTTCCATGGCAGAGGCAATGGGTTGGATATAGCTCTGCTACTTAAAGGGTTAAACAAGTTTGAGAAGGAAATGGCCTCATAACTGCCTAAAAATTAATGAGAATAGCACTATTATTACAACTTTATTGACTGTCAGAGAGGTATCAGTCATTTTGCTGCACTCAAAGGGCTAAATAAGCAGGTGATCTTGTTCTATAATTATTCTCTGGAATGGCACTGTTCCAGATACATCACTGGTAGAACAAACTGCCTCTGGATCGAGGTGCCTCTGTCTTACAGCAATAGAAACATCAGTAGTAGAATAGTTGAGCATACTCTTCTTCACTAAAATGTAGCTTTTTTTTAAAATCATAAAACAAATATGGTTATACACAACATTTCAATCTACATGACTTTCTTCAGGGACTAAGATTTACATATGCCATATTAGTCTTTGTTTAAATAGCATATCAGTTTGTGCCTGGCGCCAGGATACCGCTACCTGGTTGCAGAATTGATCAGTAGCGTTCTCCCAGCATCCATGCACAAAAAACTCCATATTACTACACCTAAACATCTGAATAATCGTCAACCATGCCCTTGAGCTATATAAAATTATACAATGGTATAAAGGACTGTGATACTGTACTGTGCACCCAAATAAAGCTCTAAATACTAAACATAACTGATTAAGCTGAATTGTTCATTGAGACCGCACGGAGTTAAAGTTCCTAACCAGTGTATCTAAAACATTTCCCTTCTCGCCAGTCTCATCATCCTATCCCCCCCCAGCAGACTCTGTCTGATTATTTCAAATGGACAACAATTTAATTTGTACCATTTACATATTTGTTGACTAAGGTGTTTAGCTACTGGGGTAGTTTTTAATTCTCTCTCACTCTGTGAACCATTCAGGCCTCTAACAATGGAAGATTTCTGCTCTCTCAGTCTTTCTTTGAATGGTCTGTTTGTCTTTCCATCATAACACTTATTACACGGACACACCAACAAAGAAGAGTGTGCTCGACTAGTCTACTGTTCCAGATACACACATTTTAGTATATAGAGTACAATAGCTATTTTACATTCAGGGGCAGTACACTTTTTTATGAAACAAATGTGCTATAGGGGTGTTTGCAAGATACTGCGGAGGGATTTTTAATTCAAAAATTATACATTTAAATACATGCTTTTTAAAATCAAGTTGTTAAAGAGATAGTAATATGCTTTAAAAAACAAATATTGTAGCTATTAAAAAAATAAAGTAAATGATCCCAGTGCCATCTCTCAAACCTTTATGAGAGATAGAACATTTTAAAGTTCCCCTGTCACTGATATCAGCTGTAAAGCTGACAGCAGGAGATGCGTGTCGGCCTACTCGAGGTGGCTCTTCAGCAGAGCCAAAATCTAAAAAGAAATACTTCACTGGAATGGTCTACAAAGTGTGCCTAGTTTGCAGCACACTTTGTAGATTGTTCCAATGAAGTATTTCATTTTAGATTTCGGCTCTGCTGAAGAGCCACCTGCCAGTCCCCGGGCCAGGATTTCCTGCTGTCAGCTTACATCCGGGAAAGGGGAGGGAGGGGGAACTTTAAAATGTTCTCTCTCTCAAACCATAAAGGTTTGAGAGATAGGACCGGGCTCATTTAGTTTATTTTTTTAACAGGTACAATATTTTGTTTTAAAAAGATATTACTAACCCTTTAAACAGCATTGCCATATAGTATCCAAAGGATACTTTTTTATAATAAACTCTAGGAGAAAGCTTGAGTCAGACTATGACTGTCCATAGTAATTAATAGGAATCTGCTCTTCATATTAATTATTAAGGACAGTCATAATCTATGACTCAAGATTTCCCATAGAGTGAGAGCTTGAGTGAAAATGTGGTGATCACAAAAGAGCATTGCAATGTAAAGGAAAAAACGTGTGATCTGCAATAAATTCTGATGGGAAAATCCCCCAGCAGTGGTAGTACCTTCTTTTTGTCAGCTGAAAAAAGCCTATAATATTTAAATATTTTTGGTAATCATTGGTTATTAATTTGGCTGTGACTAGGGTTGGGGTAGGCAACCTTTGGCATTCCGGCTGTTGTATAGTATAAGTCCCCTTAACTCCAGTAATTGGCTGGGTGATTGTAGTTGTATTCCATAACTGGATAACCAGAGATTTGGTTGCTTATCCCTTCCCTTTGGTGCTGTTGAAATGGGAGAATTGTAATTCTCTTAGCAACATTCCCAATGGGCCATCCCCAAAGATTAGCTTACCATAGCAACTAAAGAATGCATCAACTTATTACAAACATTTTATAACAGGTTACTGTGAAAATGTAACACCAGACCAAGGCTAGATAAAGTGTAGGGAAGGTTGATGTTCAGGCTTATCCCATTAACTAAGTGTAATTTAGCCATATAGATTAATGCAGTGGTTCTCAACCTTATTTTGCTCAAGGCATCCCTAATAATCAGTCTAGAATTTTCAAGGCACCCCTAACATCTTACAGAGCAATTGTCAAGGATTAATGAATGGTACAAATACATAAATATATAGTTATTTTTAGGTCTCTCAATCAGAATAACCAAAAAACAAACATGTTGCGAATAAACAATTCAGTAAATACACAATTTAAACTCAACATTCCTATTTTTGTCAGTCACAATAAAAAGCAAGGGGCACCCTAAGTGAATGTCTGCGGCACACCAAAGTGCCACAGCACCCTGGTTAAGAACCACTGGATTAATGAATGTTTATACATAGTTACATGCTAGGAATACACTTTCCTACGGTCTCAATAAGACTTTTCAGAAACAGAGGGATGACAATGCTTAATTTGAAAAAGAAAAAAAAAACAAAAAAAAACCAGAACAATATATTGCAGGGTTTATCCTGCTAAGAGATGTTTTATTTAAATGCTATTGCAGCTCAAACTTGCACTTTTTTGGGTGCAGTTCTTCCATGGCCTGAAATTGCATCACTGTTGCTACAGCAGTCTGTGGACAGCTATGGGGTCAGCTGAAAATAAACCTCCGTAGGCTGCTGTAACTATAGCGCCACAGTAACATTTCAGGCCATGGGAGGTACTAACCCAAAAATTCAAGTTTGAGCTGCAATAACTTTTGGATAAAACATCTCTCCACAGTGAGAGAACCCTTATTTTACTTGGCAGGTAAACCCTGCAGTTTGGATATTTGTATTACTATTCTGTAAAGCACCTTTTACAGAGAGAAAAATATTTTTAAATTCTGGAGCAAACCAACTGTTCGATAGGGGAGAGATTTAAATTCCCTAAATCTCTGTCAGTTGAAATGGGTCTTAACTCATTGAATGCTAGAGATGTATCCAAAGGTATAAAAAGTAATGTGATGGAACCCTCCTTAGCATACATGGGGATAAAAAGCCCAATTTAGATCAAAGGACATTTTTATTTGTCTCAAAATGTGCAGATGGTTTGCTCCAATTGCTACTCTCGTTCCTTCAGATATGGATCTTAATTTTGTTTAGAAGTGCTGTATAAAATATTAAAATATAAAGTCTGGTCACTGTATACATTGTAAATTATCAAATACCAGGTACAATGCATTTACCTTGCATGACATAAAAAGCATAGGTCAACATATTGATACTTTTGTTGCAATATACAAAATAAAGCTGTTTTGATGCGAAAGCAAATTAAGAAAGAAACTCACAGCGCTAACACAGCATAACATATAGATATAATATAGAAATTCAAAATAAGAATCCATGTGAATAAAGGTATGGAGAGAAGCAAGGAATAAAGGGGTTCTCCAGGTCCTCATTGCCCCAATGTGTTGATAAATTTCCCCCAAACAATGAGTATTTTGTTGCATAGTTTGGCCAAAGTATGTTTAAGCTTGCTTGCCTCATCAAGGTACCCCATTTCAAGCAAGTTCCATCTAATTCATATTACCATCCCTGTCTAAGTTTAAAACTGCCCATGAGGAATTCTTGTTAGGAAACACATTTAAAAGCATATAGTTAAAGGTATGGTAATGTTTCAAAATAAAAGCAGCTCAAATTAATCTTCATAGTATTTGGACCATGGAGAGTGTTATATCAATACTGTCAGAGTTGTACAGCAAGAGTAATTGAATGATAAAGTGTCCCCACCCACCCTTTTACTGATGTAAGACTGCTCACCTCAGAGCAGCAAGACATGCCAGATGGCTTGCAGAGAGGAACAATCTTCAGTTAGCATAAGGGAAAAACCTGTCAAGGGGGGCAGGGTTTTCCTTATACTCGCAGTAAGAAGATTGTCCCTTGGTGTGAGCGGCCTAGTCTTAAGACCAGATTCCACTTCTGAGGGGAGGTGGCTTACACTAGGTAAAAGGGGTTGGTACTCTTGAACTACAACTCTGACAGTATTGAAACAACACTCTCCATGGCCCAAATACTATGAAGATTAATTGGAGCTGCTTTTATTTTGAAACATTACTATCCAGAACATAAAAAATGTGAGTTTCTTTTTTTAATTTGCTCTAGCATATCTTTTCTCCTCCTCATTTTAATTTCACTGTTATAAATGACAGAGAATGAAATGCACTTAAAGCTTAAAACAAATTTTATTTGATTTTAAAAGAGGTCCTTATATGGCATAGTGTGTGGCCTTCTGTTTGGGTTGCTTGGTCTATGTCCATCTGTAATCAAGATTCAAGACAACATATAGGCCCCATGTAGCTTGTAGTGGTGGGTGGGAAAGACTTATAAAGGGGACTTGTGTCTGTATGAACTCACTGCAAGCTTATCCTGTCTGAAAGAAGGTAGGTCTGATCAAAAAGATATTAGATACTTTAAATTTCATAATATATTCCGTATGCAAGGTTCACATTTGGGTAACTTGTAAGGAGAAGCACAGGTTTTTTTTTTTGGTTTTAGTTATTTTAGCCATTTAATTGCCAGAGGGGAGGCACACCCCTCTGACACTCGAATGGTTAATGTATTCACTGGCTACAGTTCTCTACAGAATGTGATATTAGCAGCTCCACCACTTTACTTCTTTTAACCTAAATTAATTTTTGAATACAGCATTTCACAGTTTCTAGAGGATACTTGTTTAATTCAACATGAAAATCCCTGTGTTTTTGTTCACATTCAAACTTCACAAATAATTTAAAAAGTCCCTGAAAATGCATCTCTTCAGGGAAGCCTGTTAGATCTTGTAGCACCCCCCTCAGCCTCAACACCTTCCAGATAACTAAATTTTACCCCACCTGTCCTTCCAACATTTGTATATCAAGCATATGTAGATCACTGTTTGGTATCCATCAACATAATCTAGTTCCTATGGTGCCCAACTTGCATTGTATTGTACACTTCCCTCTGGAGTCAGATTTAAAGAATTTGAGACTTACTTTTTAATCTTTTGCATTATTCCACCTTCATTTTTCTTGAGGTCATGAACCATCTTTTGAATTTGCCTGTATAAGGAAAAATACATATTATTGTGGTAAATTTACTATTTATTCTTTAATACTACGTCTCCTAGGCAAAGGCTATAGAAAGAGGTGGCCCTCAAGGATCATAGGCCCACCATCTTTAGAAGATCCACTCAGAGCCACAGTTTCCTCCAATCAGGGGCATTGCTAGTCTGAGTGCATAAAAAGAGCAGGGGGCTCTTTTTAAATGGAAAAAAAAAGAAAAATGGAACAAGCAAATAGAAAAAAACCAAACAACAACAACAAAAATCAACATTGCAGGAATTTTCCTCCTGAGTAAAACAGTGGTACCAACAGCTGGGAAATGCATCTTGCCAGCATTATTACAGTTGAAGCTGCTGTTTTTTACTTTAACAATGTAATGCCTCTAAAATGGACACTTAGGAGGTATGAAAGAATGTGCATACCTTTTAACCAGTCCATGTTAAAATGCATCACAGAAATCATCACAGAAAACGCTATACAAATGTGGTGTTTTCTCAAAATTTGTATATATTATTATTGCATTAAATGATGGATTATACATTTAAATACAGCATAAAAATAAATCCCTACTTTATAGTTTGTGTGAGTGGACTAAATGGATTAGAGGGAAATATGGCTGAAAAAGCATACTAAGAAGGCCAAAATTACTCTTGTCCTCTAGTGAAATGCACCAGCACATTTTTTAGAAAAAGAGGGCAAGTAATATATTTTTATTTATATTTTTGGTGTGTGTGTTATGCAGACCAAACTACAGGGGAGACACTCTAAGGGGTGATAAAGAGCTGATGAAATGGAAAGGACTTCTCCAGTGATATCACTTGTTGGAGGTGTTAGGTCTCCTTTAATATTTGTGAGCCAAACCATTTTTCTTTACAAGGTACATTTAACCTTGGAAATCCCAGTGTACTTGAAGGTGAGCTATGCTTAATAATTAAGTGGCTCTTAAATTTGTTTAACAATACTTGGGCATTATGTCCTTCATACATCAGTTCAATATATCGTATACATGCAACATCTCAGGTGCATGTGACTTGTGTGAGACTGTGGTTCCTCACGTTTCATACATGTATAAATGCCCACACCATTAAGGGAGTTTCAAGGCCTCACTACCTGAGGAGCCCTTCACTTCACTTTATATAATACTAACAGTTTTGGACGGTGTTGTCCATTATGTTTTTTTATCCTTGTAATGTAAAGTGAAGCTAATTTCAAAGTAGCAGAAAAATGAACAACATTGCCAATATCCTGTGTGAATGGGTCTATATGGATGGATATGGAGATGCGTGTGTATTTGTGTGTGTAGGTGTATGTGTGTGAAATGTTAGTTCAGTTTTCCATAACACTTGTAACACACATAATAAAGTGATGCACCATTTTAGAGGCAAGTATATGTTGTACAGTACTATTTAATTTCATTGAAAGGTGCTGCGCCATAGGGAACAACAAAAATGTTCCCAATATCCTACCGATTTAGACAGGAATATACTTTGTAATGACAACTTACCTTGTACAAGTGTCCTGTTGCAATTCCCATGTTCCCTACTTGCTGATGCTTAATTTCATCATGTCTGATACATGGATACATTCTCTATACTAAAAACTCAAACATATCACACCTTGAGGCCATATTACAACATGATTTCTGCGAGGTTGAAAGATGGATAGCAAGGAACAAACTGTTCTTAAACACAGACAAAACTGTCACAATGATATTTGGCACAAAACACAAACTGCGTAATCTCGGCAATACCCACATATCCATTGTAATGGAGTCTAATCGTAATTTGGCCCCAGTGGACTCCTACAAATATCTTGGTATGTGGCTTGACCCCAACCTCACTTTTGGACATCATATTGACAAGTTAACTTCCAAGCTTTATCCCAAAATCAGTGCTCTTTTTAGACACAAATCATGTTTAAGTCCCCTGGTTAGAAAACGTATTGTGCAACAGATGTTGCTGCCTGTCATAGACTATGGTGATGTAGTTTATGCTCCAGTGCCAGAAATCCATCTTAGTAAACTTGACACCCTGTATAATTCAATATGCCGCTTTAGCCTTCAATGTAATTACACTACTCATCGCTGTGATATGTTAAAAGAACTAAAATGGTTAACACTCAAATCTAGACGTGCCCTTCACCTTTCTTGCTTAGTACACAACCACTTCTCTGGAAAACTACCAGACTACCTGAGCAGTATGCTCACTCCTGCTCTACATACTAAGTATAACCTCCGCTCCACCGCAAACAACTCGCTACGTATACCACAATACAAGAAAGAAGCAGGAAGAGCCGCCTTCTCCTACAGAGCGCCAATGGCCTGGAACTATCTGCCTGAAATAACCAGATCTGCTCCCAGTCTAAAATCCTTAAAAGTAAATGCTTCTCTATATCTAAAAACAGAGTGTAACTGTTTATAATTCTAAAATTTCCATATGAATATTTGTATGTATATTTAATAACATGTAATATATAGTGTTTCTCAATTTGTATAAATAAGCAACCCTCTACTGAAAACTGTCCAGGACATACTTGAAAACGAGAGAAATCTCAATGTATTCTTCCTGGTAAAACATTTTCTAAATAAAAAAAAATGAAAGCAGAAGCCAAGTGTTGGAGGTTTGAAACTGCTCATCCATGTATGAAATATGTGCAAGGACAATGGGAATTGGTACAACTGACGTGTCATCACATGTAAGGTACTAATAAAGTGACTATTATGCCATAAAAAGGGACGTCAAAGATAATGCAATGTTTTATTTTCAGCCTGAAGTTACTGTAAAAAACATCTTGCTCTATATTCAATCACATACAGCATAGATGCACACAAGTCAATCGTCCTAACACTGGTTCTGAAAGTTTCTATTGTTGTGGGGAAGCATTTTTGCTTGCACATGCAATCCCAGTGGATGCTTAGCAGCCAAACCTGGCAATCCCTTGGATTCTGGAGAAGTGGGCAGTGTGTATTGTGAATGCATTAGAAACATTTAGTATGCAGTGCTTGTAACATTGATGCCTCATGAAAACTCAAGTGTTTGTTTGAGAGAAGCATTACCATAATTGTCCAGCTAACTGAAGAGAAATAGAATTGAGTTGGGGAGAGTGTGGATGAAGAATGTGGAAAGGACAAAAAGAGGGGAGAACACAGCACTGCTTAACCCTCTGAGTGCCAGAGTGTTACGCAATGCAAGGTTGTGGCACTTAAAATGTTAAGACATGTGGGACATTGCATTTAATGCTGTAAGCATCAATGTGATCAATGTGCTGTACATGTGTACCTGATTAACACTAAATCATTGCCATATGGAGTCTTCCTAGATTGAGCAAGTTGTTTCCTTTGTCAAGTTGGCCTAGTGACTGCGTAGTGACAGAACAGTGAAATTGGTGTGTTGATGCAGACAATCCAGCGTTCATTGTACATTCACACTTAACTCTTTGTGTGCCACATAGGTGTGAAACACATGTGTTAAGTGTGAAAGTACAATGAACTTGTTAAATGTGAAATAATGTCACTCTTTTCATAAGAGCGGGTAGCCTGAATGAGAACACAGACTGAAGAGTGCATATTTTAAACTGCGGAATTCATTTGTTGTACATGGGGGATATTGAGAGGGGTGAATGGTGAATTTCTTGCACGTGGTAGAGATTCAGAAGAGTGAATATTTGTCAAATGTGTAGGTGTGGGGTTTCTTTTAACCCTTTGAGTGCAAGAGGGGTATGCAACTCATTGAGTACCCCTCTGGCACTCAAAGGGTTAATATATTGTGTGAAAAATGTATTGACTGGGTAGGTGGGGAGTAGTTTGAGAAAGGTGAATAAATTGTTATGTATTCGGATTTTGTT
This sequence comes from Rhinophrynus dorsalis, assembly GCA_037306005.1. Taxonomy (NCBI): domain Eukaryota; kingdom Metazoa; phylum Chordata; class Amphibia; order Anura; family Rhinophrynidae; genus Rhinophrynus; species Rhinophrynus dorsalis. Next base: position 96,732,734 of record CM074724.1, on the reverse strand, counting down.
TTGGGAGGCTAGGGTTTGAGTATGTACTGGTTAGGTGCGGAGGAGCCTGGTGACTAGTGTAGTTATGGGGTACACGGTGAGAAGGTGGCTTTTTTATGTAGCATATGTGTAGCTATGTGATGGAAGCAGAACTTGCTGTTACTCCTTGGAGAGATTTTTACAGCAATCCTGTCAAAATCACTTGTGTGTAACATTAGGTGGATATGTAAATTGAATCGGAGTGGCATTTGTAAGGAGATGTGACTCCTTGCAGAGACTGTCCTCCTGCCCATTCCTGTTAAAACTGTGTCTGCTGTATGTCCTGCTATGGGTGAATGGAGGAGATATGCATATCTTCTCCTTGTACCCGCCCCGATGCGTGTGTGTGTGGCACATCCGGAGAATTTGTGGTTCTGCTTTATAGTATAGAAAACCACAATTTAGAAGAAACCCACAGTGCTAGCAATTGGTTTACGACCTTATAAAGATACTCTCCAGTAGAGAAGTCTACTTAGAACAAGACAGAGCATATTACAATTAATTATTTAACCTCTTAAATGCTAGAGACATCTCTAACACATTGATTAGAGATGCCTCTAGCATTCAAAGGTTCATAGACACAAGAAATTCAGAGTCTAGCATATAAAAAAGTAATAAAATGACATACTAATGGTACATATTGTGTAACAAAATAAGATGGGATGACGAGAGTGTTTTTTTAATGGAAACATAGTGACTTTTCCTGCTGAGAAAAATATGGGCACTTCCACAGCTAAGAGATTTTTAATTGAAAACTTATTAGAGCTCAAGCATTTTTACGAACACTTAACAATTGCACAAACTGGTGTCTGCAATGTGGTTATCTTATAATAATTTGCTAGAATGTTTGTAAGAAGCCGTTATGCTCAGTAGAGACCGGCTGAACGCACAGAATGCTGGGAGTTCTGTGCTTTCGGGCACTCTCTACAGTGCATGACTGCGTCAGTGGCAGGACCGGACTCTTAACATCACCTTTACCTTGGCCTGTGTACACGGGCTTTTTACACTAGTTTTTATATAATGCACTATTATATATATATATATATATATATATATATAGTGATCGGGATAGCACAACCTGGTGATCACAAGAGAAAGGTTTGGTTGAATTAAAAAGAATTTCAACTGTAAAAATGATTAAAATGAACAATATCCCAGTAGTGGATAAAATAATCACTATAGAATATAAAATACTGTACAATATATCAGTCTGTGCTTGAGTAGGATTTGGGGAACTATGGCCACAAATACAATCTAGGATGGTCCTCCAGTATATCAGGCCAGTGTTAAAAAGAAAAGTGGAGGAATTATGGTGTAAACTTAGTGGAAAAATAATAGCTCCCATTGATTTAAGTGGCGATTTTAACCCTTTGAATGCCAGAGGTCTTTAACATATTGTTTCACAATTTGGTGAGGACCTCTTGAGCATCCCCATTTAAAAATCAATGGAAATTTGTATTCCTACCCTATAGTGCAGTTGGCTTTCTCCATTATTCCTCCACTTTTTCTTTTAATCCTTAGGGTTATATGTACAAAGGGAGAAGGCTTAACTGTGGGGAAAACCACTTGCACTCTAGAGGACAAATACAATTTCCCATTGATCTAAATGGGAGTTTTATGGTTTAGGATAGGGAAAGTCAATTGTTTACTCTATAGCTGTTAAAAGACATTTCATCATGCCTAACCAGCTGATAGTCCGTAACAGCTAAATCACCTACAGGATTATTTGTTGTATTTTGCCATTAATTAACCCTTTAATCTCCAAAATTTACTGGTCCAGCAGTTGGTCTAGGATTTCTCACTTAGAGGACTATTTCTTGGATCTTGCCATTAATTAACCCTTTAAAAGGGATAGTAACACTTATCCCCCTTAACGACCGGTAACGTGTCAGGACTGTCCCTGGGTGTATGCCTCATCATGGGTTAAATTATTGCAGAGTGCCTCAGGGCACACTGATCATGCTGGGGAGGCTGAAACTGCTTCAGAACCAGGAATTGTCAGTTTCAGGCTTTCCCAGTTTTGTCAGTACATGTGATCACATGTACCAGCTTAGTCAATGACAATGGCAATGTATTCTGTACATTGCCTTTGTCACTGTTCTCTGCCTATCTCTTCCTTACTGCGATAGTAAGGAAGAGAGAAGCAGAGAATAGACATAAAATAAAATGGCCAAAGATGGAGGCATTAACCCTTTCATTTCTGTTGCTGGGGGAAGGATTAAGCGTGTCACTTTATGATCTACTGGCACCTCTTTGTTTAATTATTTTAATGATTTAGAGCAATCCCAAACATATTTTATTTACACAACCTACTTTATAAACATATACTGAAGTTTAACCCCTTAAGGACCGGGAAAATCTGAGTTAGATTTGACTTAAGGACCGGAGCAATTTTGACTTTTTTGACTATGTCTTTGTTAAACCATATTTTCTCTTTAATTCCTTTTGTGCACCCACATAAATTATATATTGTTTTTTTAAGCACAAGTAGGGCTTTCTTTTGATACCACAATTATATGAATACCTCATTGTTTAATTTGATTAAAATAGAAAAAAAGAGGAAAGAAATTGAAAAAAAACAACATTTTGCTTACATTTTTCTGTCAGGATTTGCATACTATTAGTTAATGGAAAAAAAATACCCCTAAATATATTAATTTGCTTCTCCTGAATATAAGAGTACCCCATATGCCTAGTATTTTAGTCCTTTACTCACATTTACAAGGTAAATATTACAAGATGGCTGCTGTTATTTCCAACTTGTGATGTTTCAACAATTGGCATGTGAGCATCATAGCTTAGCTGACGGTGCCAGAACCAAAAATGTCCCACAAAGGTATATGTTTCTGAAAACTACACAACATAAAGTAAATAATCAGGAGAATTTTGGAGTTTTTCATGCAGCTATTTTTCCAGAAAAAATTTTCAAAATTGTGGTAATATTTTGTTTTTTTGCAGTTTTCACACTTACATTTCAATACTACTGTTGATATCAAGCACATGATAGGTGAAGATTTTTAAAAATGCATTTTTTAGTGTTCAGCTCCTTCTTCTGAGTACGGCAATACCCCATATGCATAGGTTTCTCAAGGTTTGGGAGAGCTACGGGGCCCAAATTGGAACATGCGCGTTTCCAGTTTCACACTTTGAATTTTCACAGCTTGCATCACTGGTGCCATGTCTCATTTGGGGCTGTGTAACAGTGCTCCACTCTAAGATTTCCCCCCAAAAGTATATATTTTTGGAAAGTAGACACCCCAGGCTTTCATTTTATGTATGTTTTCAATTTATTTACGCAGCCATTTTACCACCAATCGCTCGTAAATCTTGACGTAAGTTAAAAAAACACAGTTTTTCACACTTTGCCTTCAATGTTGATGTGAATTTCAAGCACAGGATAGGTGAAGATTTTTAAAAATGCATTGTTTAGTGTTCAGCTCCTTCTTCGGAGTACGGCAATACCCCATATGCATAGGTTTCTCAAGGTTTGGGAGAGCTACGGGGCCCAAATTGGAACATGCGCGTTTCCAGTTTCACACTTTGAATCTTCACAGCTTGCGTTACTGGTGCCATGTCTCATTTGGGGCTGTGTAACAGTGCTCTTTTTTAAGATTTCCCCCCAAAAGTGTATATTTTTGGAAAGTAGACACCCCAGGCTCTCGTTTTAGGTGTGTTTTCCAATTTTATACACAGCCATTTTACCACCAATCCCTCGTAAACCATGACGTAAGTAAAAAAAAAAAACAGCGTTTTTCACACTTCGGGTTGGCGGCAGTATACTGGGCTGCATACAAATTGGTTTGGGACACAATTTCACCTAAAATGTCTTCCCCCAAAAACAAATCAAAAAAATTATCATGGGTAAATCCTTCTACATCAATTTGAATCCCTGGGTTGCCTGTGAATTCTAAGATTTGTGGGCATAAATTGATACCCATTCATTAGGATCCGGAGTGGCAGGTGTTGGGGCATTTCTTTGGGCAGGTCTTTGGGCAGATCTTTTGGCAGGTGCTGGGGCAGGTGCCAGGGCAGCTCTTGGGGCAGCACTTGGGGCATTTCTTTGGTAGGTCTTTGGGCAGATCTTTTAGCAGGTGCTGGGGCAGTTGCCAGGGCAGCTCTTGGGGCAGCACTTGGGGCATTTCTTTGGTAGGTCTTTGGGCAGATCTTTTAGCAGGTGCTGGGGCAGTTGCCAGGGCAGCTCTTGGGGCAGCACTTGGGGCATTTCTTTGGGTATTTTGGTAGGTCTTTGGGCAGTTCTTTTGGCAGGTGCTGGGGCAGTTGCCAGAACAGCTCTTGGGGCAGTGTGTCTTTTCTTGACAGAAGGCCCAGCGTCATCACTAGAACTGCTCTCACTTTCTGAAAACTGCGCTATGTCAAAATCTGACGCAGTGTCTGTTGCCTCAGAGTCAGACGCCAAAAAGGCATATGCCTCTTCAACGCTGTACCTGCGCTGCATTTTGCCCACTAAAAAAACTTTTTTTTTCTTATGCTATCCCTAAACCTAAATCTAACCCTAAAACTTACCCTAGCCTACGTATATCCTGAACCTACCTAACCCAAGTGAACTACCTATCTAAAATGCACTTATTATATTTTTTTTTTTGGGGGGGGGGGTTTGGGGTTTTTTTGGGGGGGGGGGTTTCTTACGCTATCCCTAAACCTAAATCTAACCCTAAAACTTACCCTAACCTACGTATATCCTGAACCTACCTAACCCAAGTGAACTACCTATCTAAACTGCACTTATTATATATATTTTTTTTGGGGGGGGGGGGTTTGGGTTTTTTTTTTTTTTCTTACGCTATCCCTAAACCTAAATATAACCCTAAAACTTACCCTAACCTACGTATATCCTGAACGTACCTAACCCAATTGAACTACCTATCTAAACTGCGCTTATTATATATATATTTTTTTTTTTTGGGGGGGGGGGTTGGTTTTTTTTTTTTTCCCCTAAACCTAAATCTATCCCTAAAACTTTCCCTAACACACGTCTACACTAAACCTACCAAACTACCTACCTAAATTATATTTACAATTTAAAAAAAATTTAAAAAAAATTTAAACATTTTTAAAAAAATCAAAAAAAATTCCAGGGGGATGGGGGGTGTCCCACAGATCAGAAAACACTGATCTGCAGCAAATTGATCACTCCAAGAGTGATCAGATGGGGGGAACTTATTGATCACTGCAGAACAGTGATCAAAGGGTTAATTTTTTTTTATTTAAACTTTTTTTTAACTTTTTTTTTTCCAGGAACACTGGAACACCATCTCTCTATGTCTCTCTCCACCTCAGCAGTATGCAAGGTGGAGGGAGGCATAGAGATCTGACAGGGACAGTATTTACAAATACTGTCCCTGTCATTCAGGTTTTGCAACATGTGATTCGCTTTTGAAGCGAATCGCATGTTGCAACAATGTTTCTGCCGCTTGTTACTAAGTGTCCCGATACCGGGACACTTAGTAACAAGTGGCTTGAACTCTTCCATCGCTCCGTGCGGCCGCGATGGAAGAGTTTAACCCTTGACGTACCAGGACCATCAAGGGTCGTTGGATCACTTTTACCCTTGACGGTCCTGGTACGTCAAGGGTCCTTAAGGGGTTAAACAAATATTAAATGTGAATTTTATCGTTGTGGAGCAATGTAATACACACATCACACCACACAGTCTAATCTACAAAAAGTAGATAATCTGGTAGGTATGAATGACTGTTCATACCCTTCATCCAGTCTCCATAAAAATTAACCAATTAAGCACAAATTATCACAAGAGAACTGATAAAGAAAGTGAAAACAAAAAATGTTTTATTATTAACAAATAACCTTTTGGGTTATTCATATAAATGTGCTTAAAAGGTGCTTTAAAAATGGTATATAATTTGTGTTGGTATTCTAAAGGAATTAGGGGGAAAATATGGTTGAACAAAGACATACTCAAAAAGGTCAAAATTGATCTGGTCCTTAAGTGTAAACAACCCTTATTCGCCCGATCCTTAAAGGGTTAATATGAAAAAATATATATTACAGGATTTATCCTGCTGCGTAAAACATTGGAACTTTAACTGCTGAGATTTTTTATTCAAAAAAATTATTGCAGCTCAAATTTACATTTACTGGATGCAGCACATCCATGACCTGAATATTTATGGTGGCGCTGTTCCTACAGTAGTTTTTGAACATTTAGGGTCAGTTGACCATAAAATCTTTATAAAGGTGATATAGCAACACCACCAATGTTAAATTTCAGACCATGAGAGGGGTGTGTGAAATGGCTGTCATCTAAGCCATACTTCTGAGGAAGTATATCTGGAAGCTCTGAGACTCAGATCTAATCTAGTACAATCTACAACCTAAATGGATATTAGTAGTCCCAAAATGTTCCAGCAAATGATACATGTATTATGGACCAATGTAGGCCACAAAAGCAAAGGTCTTGATTTTTACTGCTACCCCGGATTTGAAAGATCCTGTTAAAGAACAGTTAGTGTCATTATGATTGTGTAACTTACTTTTGTAACTAGTACTTAGTGATTCACTGATCTAAACTACATATGTGTTTTTTTACCTCACACTACTTGGAATATCTTGTTCAGAACTGGATCAATAGATCACTCAAAATACAGTTATATAACTTTTCATAGCACTAATGTTTTGAGTATTTGATTAGGCATCAGTTATGAGAAGTGTTTAATCCCCCTCTTTTGGGACCTATGATTTGTTGCTTTGGCATAATTTTCATTTTCCTCTTGTCATCTTCAAGCTTCATTATATACATTTACCATCTGTACTTTTTATTTATTTTTTTTAAATTGCCCAAATGGCAGGGTATGACAATCATTTAAGCTTCAAATTGATGATCTTGAGACTTGTGGTAGACTACATAATATTAGAATAAAAGGTCTACCTGAGACCATTCAGCATAAATTCATCTACCTTATAGAATATTTTAGTAAAACGTCTTCAACTCCAACCTAATAAGGTGGTCAACATTGAAAGAATTCATCATGACTTGGAACCTAAATCAATTCAAGGTGCCAAACCTTGAGATATCATTTGCTGCCTCCATTCAATTCAAATTAAATGAGAGATAAGGAGACATACTTGACAACTTAATTCCTTGACCTATAAAGGAAACGAGTTCAATGATCTCACTGAACTCTTCAACAAAGAAGGTATTTCAAACCCCTAGCTGATGCATTACGGGAGCAAAACAGTTTCTACATGGGGTTACCCCTTTTCACTTATGACTCACAAGGTTCCCACTGCGACATCAGATATGATACATTTTCCTAATATACTGGTAAAAGACCCATAAGACCTATGTACAACACCTCTTAGACCATCCCTGCCACAAAAACCAAAATGGACACCTATTCTTTCAATTAATCAGCACTCTGCCCAGAAAGATGGAGAATTTGACAAAACTGGGATAATTATTTTCTTTTGAAAGTTTTTGCCCTGAAATGGATGAAGATATTTTTTTATTTGTTCATTTGATATGGATGTTTGCTGTTCAAAATATGTATTAAGTGACTATGTTTTATAAACATTATACATAACTTTTTAAATAACTATAATGTAATAGCAGAATAACCAATTTATACACTGTAATTGCTCTTCATCACTTTTTGCCTGTGAAATATAATGAAGAAGTAGACAGCTTAGAGGGATGGGGAGAAAGATATTAAGGAGGTAAATGTAACTGATTAAAGACTAGTAAAACCTCCTTAGTCAATGGATGTTATCGAATTGTGATATTTCATCCGATGTGATTCCTGCAGCCACCTTGTGAATTATTGAGGTTATGCAACTTTTTTTCTCCCTTTCTGGATCACTGTGTGGGCATTGAATGTTTGGCTACAGCAACTTCTTTGCCAAAATTACATTTAATTTTATATTTTTGATTGTTCTTTTTTTTGTTTAAATTTGCCCTGGTAGATTGCTACTCTAAGTTTGGATCAGGTGGGCTTATTGTTTTATAGATTCTCACACAAGTTGGTGAGGTGGCTCTGGGTTTGTCATGTCTCAGTGATGAATTTATTTATTTACTTCCATATCATTATAATTAACGTCTGACATAATTCAGATACAAATTATTATAAGGATGATGAAGAAAGGGAGAGGGTAAAATAGTATGAGTTGAACGGAAATTATGACAAAAGGGAACGTCTTCTCACTTAATCACTTCTATCAAGGTGACTAATTACATATCTGAGATTATATTTCCATATCTTTTTCTTCTTAATCTGAATGGCACACCCTGCTTCCTTAGAAGAAAACTGTATGCTTTTTTTTTTTTTTTTTTTTTTTTTTTTTTGACTTCCAGTTTAGATCTAACTTCTGTGGGTCTACTTGAGTATTTCCTATATTTCTTTATTAGATAATGGTTGACAACCTTAACCTCAAGGTGATCACGATCAATTAGAATGGCTTAAATTCTCCCCAAGAGACAGATGTAGAAGATTAGGTGATCAGATTTGTCTAACAAAAAAAAAAAAAAAAAAATGATTACTCTATTAGGAATCCCCCAACATTGTTTTACAAATACTTCCATCTCCAATACCTCGGTTCTTTTATCCCCGAAACATATAGAAATCGAATTACCCTTCTAATTTATAGGCAAATTGACCCATACAGAAATGAGATATATCTTCACTAAAAAGTACAGTTGGGGTGATTAACCCTTTGAGTGCCAGAGGGGTACGCAATGTAATTGCAAAGCAATGCGTTGCATAACCCTCTGGCACTCAAAGGGTTAAGATAACAATTGCTTATTTATATGATCCCAAAACCAAATTACACTTTTTAAACACAAACATTAGATATAATAACAGTACTTGGAGGTGACTTTAATCCCCCAAATTATTTAATGGATTGTTCTTCTCGATGATCCTATCTTTCCCAATCCCACTTTAATAGCTTTAATTAAATGCTAACTGAATATAAGTTTATATATATTTGGATATTGTCCAGTTTGAATGACCAGCATTATGTTTTATTACCCCTTACACTGCATATACAGAATAATTGACTTTATATTCATCAGCCAATTTTTTATCCAATATACAAAATTGTCTCCACTGTATTTAATCTCTTGGCCAGACCATGCACCCATTGAAATGGTTTTCGCTCTTCCCAAATTGAAAACAATATAGATAATAATACATCTGATAGGTCCATACAAACCAAATGGGAGGCCTTTCAATTTGTGTTAAGGATTGTGTTCATTAAGATAAACTTTCTATAAAAAGAAACGGGCCAAAAAATAATTTTTTATACTACATCCTATATAACACACATTCACCTCAATCATAAAACATCTCAAGACCCTTCTCACAGGAAGTGACTAATCGGAGACAAAAAGTGGAGACTATTTTCGAATATTGAGAAATAATTTACTAAAAGACCATGGTAACAACTTTGATAAGCTTTTTGCACACCCAGCAAAACCGCTATACCCAATTCATCCGTCCACAAATGGTCACCTTACTAGTCATTTCTCTGAAATAGCATACTTTCAAGACATTTTATGATAATATATATAACGGAGACAAAACAAGACCTCCTCCCCAATTCGGTGATATTCAATCATACTTACAGACCAAATATCTACCACAATTAACATACCTATAGCCTCAAGATTTAGAAGGTGAAATTACCCTTGAAAAAGTTACTCCTGCAATAAACCAAATATTCCCAAATAAAAGTTGCAGACCAGATTTCTTTCCTTTGATCTTTTCATGTATTTGTTTTGATAAAAATCTAATTCTTGCTTATATAATCATTAAATTAAATCCGATACTGTATCAATCAATGTCCTTACTGAGGTTTAGATTGCCTTCATTCCAAAAACAGGCAAATATATGAAACTATGCCAGATTTCTAGGCCCATTTCACTTTTGAACATTGTTATTAAAACATTTGGACTAATAGACAGACCCCTTATACCATATCTTATTCATATAGATCAATCATATTTTGTGCCAGCAAGGAACGCCTAAGACAACACTTTGAAAGTAATTTCCTTAATTGACCATATGCAGATATTGAAAATTCAAGCTGCTGAAAAAGCATTTGATAGGGTCAATTGTTTATTCTTGAGTGAAACCTTGCAGCACATTTGTCCTAAATAATTATCATTATACTAATCCATCTGCATAATTAAATCCAATAAGTTATATTCTTCTGTGTTAAGTCTGAAAAATAGATCAGGACAAGGATGCTCTTTATACCCATTAATTTTCATTTTGGCCATGGAATCCCTAACTAACAAAATTAGTAATAACCAGAATATTAGGGACATATCTATTGGCTCTCATGAATATAAACTGGCATTATATGCAGACAATTTGCTCTTTACCATGTTTCCCAAGAACACCCATTCCTCATGTTTTAGAGGAACTAAACACTTTCAGCATGGTCTCTAATTTTAAGATTAATATCAATAAAACTGAGATACTGAATATTTCAGTCAATCACATCAAAGTTCTGAAAAGTATTGCACCCTTCTCCTAGTACTCTTCCTCTGTTAAGTATCTTGGAGTTACTCCTTACTGCTAATATTTTCACAACATTTTAAAGCAAAATTATATTCCACTTAAAGTATTTAAAAAAAATACATTTCAAGTTGGTCTAAACTCCCACTTTCCTGGATAGGAAACAGACATCTAACAAAGATGAGGATTGTCCTTAAAATAACCCATATACTCCAAACAATACCAATAATTCTATAGACTTCCTATTTAAAGTCTTTACAGAAGCTCAATTATTTAATTGTTCCCATAGATACCTAGATTGAAATAATTTTCAGAAAATATGTGCAGACTTGGTGTTACAGATATACCAAACCATTACCATTATCTACCCCCCTTACAAATATTTGGCATTGGTTTCATCTGACAAAAATAACTTGGTTATGAAGACGCCGATGTGTATTAACTTCTGTGGTAGATTTGAACTCCCAAAGAGTTCATAAAATGCATTGCCCCAATCGTAAAATCTGCTCTGAACTTTGCAAACATTAATTAAAATGAATACAAACATTCATACCTCATTTTATGCTTTTATCACTATTTAAGAATAATGACTTCCCTCCTGGACTTTTTGAAATTTATATTTTTCACTGGGAAAAACTTTTAGTATATAATTGAGAAACTGGATTTTTTCTTCCTTTTCTTCATAAAAAAAAAAAAAATTAAATGGATTCACCCTCAAATAATTGCAGTCTTTATATACAAATAACCAGTTACAATGATTTGATAAGGCAGTTGACAAACGGAGTCTGTGTAGCAACTAATACCCCTAACAAGTATATTTCATGATTATATAAACTACTAAGCAAATCGGCAGGAGGTTTTTAGAAATATTTTGAGACCATAAAATCATGACTAGATGGTATAGGACCCCCAAACAACTCCTTTCATTCTCTCCCACTGTTCGCGATAAATGTTGGCAGTGTACTTCAAAATTAGGCACATGTATGGTGGGGATGTCCATTAATTACCAACTTCTGGAATAAAGTATTGTCCAAAATGTATAAAAACTACAGACATAAGAATAGCCAAGAAAAAAAAAAAAGAAAAAACAGCATCTTATAAAAGACCTTATGAATGTGGCCAAATTACTCATTCTTCTCTTTTGAAATCAGACAAAGTTCTCCCTCTATTACACTGGAAATTTAAAGCATGTTCCATTATGACCATGGAAAGATCATGTACATTCTTTTGCCTCAAGTTTCAGACTGTTAGCTGACCTATATTGCATCGATTGTTGGTTTTCCCTTTCATTCTTTAAAACTCAAGTGTCAGTGATGGACCTTTTAAGGACATTCACCTACTTCTGTTGCAGTCTTTTTTTTTTTTTTTTTTTTTTTTTTTTTTTACTGTATTTCTGTCCTGTTCCTTTACGTTTTGTTGTTTTAGATTCTTCCATTATCTTATTTTTTTCCTTTTTTTTTTTCCCCTGTTTCCTCCTTGATTACTGTATATCACTTATAGTAGACTCAAGGGGGTTTCTCATTCTGATTAGAGTTTGAATCTTAAGAAAGAACATTGGTGTAAGATATATGCAACATTTTGCATTAATTTTTTAATTAAAATTATTTCACCAGGAAAGAGACATTGCGATTGTCTCTCATTTTCAAATATGTCCTTGCTACACATTTGATCTACCACAGAAGGGTGAAAGGCTGAGCTAACCTTGCCGGGACTAGGTTTGAACAAATTTTACAGCTGGTGCATTAACTGAATGAGCTCTCTTACTTTAAAATTGGTACTGGCCCAGATGGTCAGTTTCTGTATTTTCTTATTGAGCATTCAATCAAAATCAATTTTGGAAAAAAAAAAATAAAAATAACTCAGGCCGTGGGATGCATGTTTGAGCTGCAATAACTTTTGAATTAAACATTTCTCAACGGTGGAAGTATTATGTAGTTTAATTCAAAATGTGTAACCAAGCTTTGCAAATGTATTAAGGAGGATACATTGTTAGGAGCAATAAGACAAAATTACTTTTTACCCAATAAAAGTCACATATGGAGTAAAATAATTATAATTCTTGGTGCTGCATTATTTTCTCATAATTATATATGCCTATACACAAAAAGCAATATACTATAAATGTCTATATCAAAAACAGACAATACTGACACAAGTAGCATTCATAAAATGCACCTGGTGTGACAGACAGGAAAAAGAATTGGGGAAATGAAAAACATTTCATAAGCCGCATAATCTGCTTCAACATGAGGTTGTATTATTGGTTTGGATTCTAGAGAACATCATTTAAAGTGGACCTGTTACTTACACAGTTTGTAATCTCATTAAATGAACCCTATATCCTAAAACATATTTGGTGATAGAAAATGAGCATTCAAAGCCACATACATGTTATATTACTATTTTTCATTTAGATATATACATTATGATATTTTGAGTGAGGGAGGTAATGTAGGACTTAAACAGGAAGTGCCTGAAACAAATGTTATGAATACAACTAAAATACCTAAAATTCTAAATAAAAATGGCTACTACAAAACAGGCAATTTTGTAAGCTTATTAAAAATCAAAGTTGATTGTAGGGTCCATTTAAAGTAATCTAGTCCAGATGTTCTCAACCTGTGCCCTCAGTGGCCACTAACAGGCCAGGACTTGGGAATTTCCCTGCTAGAACTCAAGTGTGTTGATCAGAGGCTCAGTCACATTGATTAACTCACCTGTGCTCTTAAAAGGAAATTCTCAAATCCTGGCCTGTTAGTAGCCACCGAGGGCACGGTTTGAGAACCACTGATCTAGTCAAACTGCCTATACTTTGTTTTTCATTTTGAGAGTTGTAGAAATTTTTGATTTAGCTTTACATGGGCAAAAGAACTGTTGCATTAATATTACAGCATACAGGATAGTAATGTGGCCAAAAGACACATGATTAGGACTAACCATGAATGGTCATTCTTTTACCTCGTTGGATGCTAGGGAAGTCTCCAACACATTGTATATACAGATATTGTCCACTGTCCACTGATCGTCACAGAATTACACAAACAAACGGTCTTGCAGGATTGGGTAAACTGTGGCTCATTAGGTGATAGACTACAACTCCCATCATCATCAGTTGGCCATTGGTTGGTTGAGGATGATTGGAGTTGTAGTCCAGCAAAAGATGGTGCAAACCAGGTTGCCGACTCTGCTTTTATTGCACTCTTCTGTTACCTGTCCTAGTAACTAAGGACCCCTGTAAACAGTCAGGAGCAGCAATGCAAAATGTAATGCAAAACTAATGTGCCAGTGATGCAGGAGCCCACATCCTCACTTCTCCTGCAGTCTAAAAGTAAGAGTAGCAGGACCACAACAGAGCCCAGCAATACACTGCTCCTCTGAGACACTGGGATGTCTGAGTGCTAGGATGACATTATGCTGAAGCGCAAGGGGACATTTTTTCCTCTATGATGCAGTTGGTTTGCTTCAGAAATGCTGCTTTTTTGATGTCTAGAGCTACAAAATAAATTTTGCCGCTTGCTAAATACCAGAGATTACATTTAAAAAAAGACTTCTCTTTTTCCTGGTACAGGTTTACACTGCCAAGTTTAATCTTATCATAAATTCATGTAGTAGAGGTCATACAAAGGTGTACTTTATAAAAAAAACACATAAGGCTCTCTTCCCATTATCCAGCATGAGTTTATATTCTTTTATTTTACCACATCAGGCAGTGTTTGAAATCCAAACATCATACACAATTCCTTTGAGGTCAAGGAATGTTGTAACTGTATACACGCACTATCATGGCACTACTGAATCCTTTGTTTAATGTATTTGTGTAAATGCCCATCCACTTGGAATATTAGAAACTGATGTCAAGGTATTTGTTTGACAACACAGGTATATTTTCAAAAGAAACACAAGCTTTCATTTGGACTAAAATACTAATGTCTTTGTTCAGCAAAATGTGATCATCGTAGTTATTTAGAATATAAATTCAGACACCATACTGGGCTGCAACAAAGCGTGGAAGACAGAGCTTCAGCATCTCAAAGGACCAGTCATTTCTCATATACAGTTTATATAAATAATATACACAACAGGGAATTTAACACTCTAAATGAAACTGCTTATCCATTAAAATAGCTTAGAAACTTTTTTTTTGTTTAATAAATAAACTAGTTGAAGAGCCCATTACACGGGACACAGTGCCACTGCAAGTTGGTTGTGGGGCAGTCATGTGCAGTAGAGACTGCCCGCAGCGAGACTGATACAGAGCTGGACACTCTGAAGGAGCATCCAGCTCTGTATCAGCCACGCCGCGTGCAGTCTCTACTGCGCATGACTGAAGCACGCGCAGTCTCTACTGCGCATGACTGCGTTGTTACACATATTTTAGAGAATTATTATATAGGAAATATTGCTAAGCAACCTCTTTGTCTCTATATTTATTTATTCAGAGATTGGAAGATGCCAGGATGCAACCTTTACACAGATCAGAAAATAAAGAAACATTATATAAAATACAAAGAAAAGAAAAATAAATGTACTGTTGTTGCAACATATTATTGACTAACTAAACAGCCAATCAAAATAACCAAGCTATTAACTCCAGCAATGGTATAAATAACCCCTTGAATTGTACTATTGAAGATGTCACTAGTATCCAGTGTTTAAAAAAATGCATATCTAGAAATCGTAAAGCCTTTGAGATACCTCTTGGGCACACAATGGGTTAAACCCTGGCATTCAGCCCAGATCAGTGGTTATGCTAAAGAAAATATCTTCGGATAAATCATTGATGAGCTTTTCAATATTTGTACAGGGTTCTTTTCAATGTACTAAAATGAATTAAAAAGTCAGTGTTGCTATAAATAAATGGGTGATCTATTTAATTGCTGAATAGAATGAATCCCATACATAGTTGAAGGGAAATAGGAAAGAGATGGGAAGCAAACAGTGTGAGGAGATCAATGGCCTTAGAGAACAAGTGGTGATCAATTGTGGAAAACATCTACTGCACTTGGGGGGGGGGGTGTATGTGTGTGTGATAATTCTTTATATACATAGGCAAAGTCCAGGCAACCATGATGACCTATGAACTATGTGGTATATTCCCCATATCACTACACCTCATTCAGATGACAAAGTAAGATCCGGGTGGTTTTCTATTGTTACATCCATATTCGAGACCCTCTGGTATGACTTATGGGCGATTTGAATTCAGTGGGTTAATAAAGCTTGATTACTTCAAGTTCAGCAGTGGGGACATTGTGTACGTCGAGGGTGGACCAGCTATTTTCCTGAGGGAGGGTACCAACACCACAAAATCCAATTGCTTTAAAATGGAATTAAAAATCACTTAAAATGTTAGAGCTCTCCAAACACATTTTACACTTTATACTATTGTATTTCAAAAGGCTAGTTGAACAAAACATTGTCCCACAGTGGTAGTGTAGACTCTGGAAGTTGATCTGTCACTAGACAGTAGGGACTGGTCACATGTTTTGCCTCAAAAGTGAAACAGGATTTTCCTCTTTTTCTTCCCTAGCTCAATCCATTGAAAATCAATGGTAAGTCTGAATTCCTCTCATATCGCAAGCTTCCCTTCTTTTACTGCAGGGATAATATAAAAGATTCCCACAACATGACATTCTGTGTTGGTGAGAGAAAGAAAGCACAACGTTTTTGAGCTAGTTAAGATAGGCAAATAAAGTGCAGCTGCAATGTAGTTTTGGGGATCTTTGGGGCAGGAAAATTCTGTTCCGTATTAGGGGAATCTGGGAAGTGTGTAGGAGGAAGGCTATTTACCTCAAATTATTTATTAACTGAAACAGGCAGGTGATCCAAGTTCCTTCCTGAACTGCTCTCTTTGTTAAAGGGAGTCTGGGGGGGTGGTGAAGGGACAAATGAAATTTACCCCAAATACCCTAAATATTTGTGTGAAGAAACAGACAAGTAATCCAAGTTCCTTCCTGAGCTGGCTGAGCCACTGTCACTGACTGACTGACTGACTGAATATTTAGCAGATAAGTTCAAACGACACCAACTCCTTCAACAGCCGAGAGAGAAGCCAGCATATTTAGTAAGGTCCATCACCACCTATATTGTAAAAAAATAAAGACTACAGTAACACTGGGAGAGAGAGAGAAAGCAGCAGGTGAAATCCCCAAAAGGGGATGAAGCAGTCAAAACAATAATGTGCTTTTTTGTTCTTTTTGTAGACGGTTATAGGGATGGTTTATTTAAAAAAAAAAAAAAAAAAAAAAAAAAAAAAAAAATAGTTTGATAGATGACAGAGTCAGGGGCGGGAACGTAAGCTGTGACTGAAGCAGACACGTAGAAGACAGTATTTTGTAAAGGGCATAAATCAGATCTGTTGTGCATCTCACAGTTAAATTAAACACTAGTTTAATAATGTCCAGAAAATGTACTAAGGGCAAGGGTAGTAGGGTACAGGAAGTGCAGGAATGTTAGTAAAGTGGTAGTCCATATACTAACTTCAACCATGGTTGATGCAGTATGTGCAGTAAATGGTGGTAGTCTTATAAAAAGTTCCACCACCTCTACCAGTAATATTAATAAACCATCTAAGAACAAAGAAGACAAAAGCATTCTAGTGTTAATGGCATAGTAGCAGACTTACAGAAAGAAAAGCCTGGATAGAAATGTGCTTACAGGCTTACAAAAAATAAGTCATAAAAATAGTTATATACTTAGTGCCAGCGTTTCTAGATGGTGATGACAACTGTCACTAGTGACATTCTGACAAGTGATCCGGATTTAATTCCTACTAGTGAGTCACCTAAGCAGCAAAGGGATTAGGCTGCTGTATAGGACTTGGATCATCAGCACTGATATGAGACAGGCAGGGATATGAAGATGATGCTTGCACTTGCCACAAGCCCTAGTCCTGCTGAGGCAGCAGCAACAGCACAACAAGCCCCCACACCTCTTCAGTTGCATCTAGAGATAAGTTGGCCTGTTATGCTTTTCCTCCTACACCTTCTATAAAATCATGGATGTGTTGGAATATTATTTTTCCCTTGAGAGCAGGAAGGAACCGTGACATATCATCAGCAACTGCAATGTGCAAAGTCTGTGTAAGGAAACATTGTGAAATAGGAGGAAGGACAGGGATGTATAACAATTGACATCTACAGATTCATGATCAGATGGTGGTGGTAGGGTAACAAAGACAAAGGTGGTATACCAGAGGAAGAAGAGGACCCGAGACAATCAATACATTTTCTTGCACCAGGACCATAGCACAAGAAGATGATTATGACAGGTGTTACACTCAATAGTGATCTTCCAGGCTGGGTTTCTCTTGTCTTCCTCTGGGAATGTCTCCCCTGTTCTTTGTGCTCGTGGGGAAGGACAAGTGGCACAGTGACAATAGTGCTCACATTTTTTTTTTTTTTTTTTTCTTTTTGAAAAGGGAACTGGATCCTTTTTCTCAGTTACCCTTACGTTGTTGTCCAGTGCAGTTCTGTTGTTATATTCTGATCTCCTGTGTATGACTCTGGCTTGTCTGACTACCCAATCTGGTGCTGACCTGGGGCTCTATCCAATGATCCTCTCTGTGTTGCCTCCTGACTGTTGGACATCCTATCTGGTGCAGATCTGTAACTTGGCAGACACAAGCATACTGAGTGCAGGTATGAGTCAGTAGTCACTCTTGTTGCCACCCTTTGGGAGACTGGTCCCACCTTACTGACTGCAGCCATAAGGCAGGAGTCTCCCTTGTTGTTTCCGTTTGGGTTCTATTTTGTGACTCCCGGAGCTATTGAGACTACCATTGGCTTCTGCCTAGTCTCCTGCAGTGTGGTGGACTTCGTGGCAGCCTCCTATTCCTGATAGAGTCTCTTGCCTCTTTAGTTACCCTCTGCCCCTTCCTGATCTTTACTGTATCGTTTTTCTAATAAAGGTGATTTTAACTATACCGTCTGACTCTTGGGTGATTCTTGGTCTCCGTGACAAATCTGTATCATTTGTAATTACACCCCCAAACACACTCATCTTTATTTTGCCTCAGTGCATACCGCTTTATCCTTACCTTGTTCTGCCTTAACCCCTTGCTAGTTAGAGATCTCCAATGCATTGAAAAGCAATATGTTGGAGTTCCTTCTAGCATCATGGGTTGAATCTATTTTTTCAACTCTTATTTAGCATTTTAACCATAATTGCCTTTACTTTTTTTTGCCCCTTTTTGTTTTATCCTTGACAAAATGCTACCTGGAGCTGTGTGCCAAAAGCCTTCTGTCACAGAACATGAAGACAGATCTAGTGATACAATGTAAAAAAAAGAACCAGTGTAAAACTGAAAGTACCCATATCACTCATTGCAGCAGGGAGACAGTAACATTGTATTACATCCATCTGTGATGGTCTATCACGCAGAAAACTCTCCGGAAACAGATACCAAAGTATTTTACAGTCAGGTACATTAAAATATAGAAAAATATGTAAATAAGGAGAAAAGATATAAAAAGTATAGATAGTTTAACTGTACAAATGTATTAATTGCAGAATATGTATATTCTAAATAGAGTTACTATTCCTTTAACTTTTTAAGTACTATGAAATCTGCTGCACACTTGTCTGGTCCATAAAGCATTAAAGGGATACTAATACCTAAAAAAAAAAATAAAAATAAAAAAATGCAGCTCTGATTGATCTACCTATAAAGAGGGTCATTGTCACGATCTTAAATATAAAACAGCCTTTGTATTTAAATTTCAACTAGTGGAGCCTATATTCTATGGACAAGCACAAATTGTAGCCAAATTATCAACACACATTTGAAACAAAAAGTATGGAAATCGCTAATTTTTCAGTAATTTTTATCCATTAGAATTCCATCAACACCCCATCACACCAAGCTGTGTATTAGCTTTGAAAAAGTGGAACCTATAGCTATCTGTAGTTATTCGTCCAAATCTTTCAGTTGATGGGAGATTCTTCTCGAAATTATTTGTATAATTATTCATCCCCATTAATTTATTCAACCACACTGGTGAAAAACTGACAGGTTTTTGCAGCCTATGAAGCTTGAGTTGGGTAATTTTCTGGGCTTATGAGCAATTCATTGTGCAGGTTTTTCTGAGCAAATCAGGGAACGAAACACTACTGAGACTAGATTCCCCAGCTACTACATAAAAAAAAAATAAAAAAAGATTTAAAAGTATTAAAGGATTGAAAAACAAAAAAAGTACAAGATCAATGTTAAAGCGGAACTACCACCAGACACAATCTTTAGCTTCACTAAGTCCCCATCTGGTGACTAGCTGCTTAATAGCGCTAGTCGTCAGAATAATTACCTTACTTAATAGATTTCCACTCTCTTCCATGGGTGACAGGCAGGACGGAGCGCAGACATTTCGCCATTGTGACGTTCGCGCGCCTGTGCTGTCAGTCCCAGCCGGAGCCAAATGGCTCCTAGCAATGCCTCCTAGACCCGGCTGGGACTGACAGAGCAGGCGTGGGGACGTCACAATGGCAAGAGGTCTGTGCTCCATCCTGCCTGTCATATGTGACAGGTCCACTTTAAATCAGGGATGTGCAAACTGTAAAGGCACCATTTCCTGCAAATCCTTTAAAATAATAAAATATGTGTTCTACTACAAAAAAGGTAATAGATCTCACCTATTTAAAAAACAAAACAAAAAAAAAAAAAAACACAAGAGAGACATCAAGGGGCACCCTAGTGCAATATTTACTTAGAAAAGGAAAATTCCACTGCCAAATTCACCCCACCTAGTGAGTACTCACAAGACAATGCTATCAGTACACTTATGTAATAGATAGCGTTCAGAGCAGTTCTGCTTTTTTTTTGTCCTGTCGCAGACTCAGGGGCCAGTCAATTAGGCTGCACCTCCTCTACTCACTCTCTCCAAACAGGTATGCACCCAACTCCATAAGGAAACAACCAAAAGAAAAGAGGGGGGTGCCCAATAGCGTGATACTCTCACATTTAAGACTGTGGTTAGAATGAATGAATATGTTTATTTATATAGCGCCACAAGTTTGCGCAGTGCTTTATATTTTAAGGGTTTAAACAATACAGGTTTGCAGGTGCTTTGTAGAGTGAAATATTGGGTGTGAGGCCCCTGCCAGAAAGCTTACAATCTAAAGTGGTAATGGGAGACATACAGAGTACATAAGGGTCAAGTGCTGAATACAATGCTAGTTCTGATGATGATAGAGGACATCCGTAAAGTAAATAATTTATAAAAGTGTTCATTGTACAACATCAGTGCCTTCTAGCATGTTGAGATTTTATCTATGAGATGCATTTTTAAGTGAGATTTGAACGTTACCAGAGAGGTGCAATGGCACAGGTTGGATGGTAGAGCATTCCATAGATATGGAGCAATGAGAGAAAAAGGTTTGATACGTGACAGGGCTGAAGACACAAAAGGAGCTGAGAGAAGACCATCACTGGCCGAACATAAGTGGCGGGATGGGGTATAGCGGGAGATCAGAGTGGAAATGTAAGAAAGAGTAGAGGAGAGAAGTGTCTTGAAAGAGAGAAGTAAGATATCCGGAGTTTGATAAGTAGCCATTGGAGAGTTTTGAGGAAGAGTGGGCAGGGACAAACCTAGGTGACAGAAGAGTAATTCGTGCTGCAGCATTCTGTATGGATTGAAGTGGATTGAGATGGGAAGCAGGAATGCCAGACAGAAGAATGTTGCAATAGTCCATGTGGGAGAGGATGATTACGTGTATAAGAATTTTAGCTGTGGAGGAGCAGAGGAAGGGACGGATTTTAGCAATGTTACACAAAAGAAAGCGACAGGATTTAGCAATGGCATAAATTAGGGGAGAATGAGAGAGACTTGTCAAATATCACCTCTAGAGAATGCACTTCTGATACTGGATTTATGGTCGTGCCATTTACAGTTACCTGGAAGGGCGCCATAGGGCCAGGCCTAAGTGGGATGAAGAGTAGCTCAGTTTTAGACATACTGAGTTTGAGGTGCCTATGAGCCATCCAGTCTGAGATAGCGGAGAGGCAATCTGACTTTAGCCTGGAAATCAGAAGTCAGTCAAGGTGCAGATAAGTAAATCTGGGTGTCATCTGCATAGAGGTGATATTTGATACCAAATGAGTTAATAAGATTACCAAATGTTATTGTGTAAAGAGAAAACAGAAGCAGTCCTAGAACAGAACCTTGAGGAACCCCAACAGAGAGTTGGACGGGAGAAGATGAAGAAGAGGGAGAGGAGACACTGAAGGATCTGTTAGATAGATGAGAACCAGTCCAGTGCTGTGTTATGGATTCCTAAGGAGTAAAGAATGCGGAGGACGAAAGCATGATCAACAGTGTCAAAAGGTGCTGAGAGATCAAGCAGGGTACGTATTGAATAGTGATCTTGAGATCTGGCAATGTGAAGATCACTGACCATTCTAGTAAGAGCAGTTTCAGTGGAGTGAGCAGTGTGAAATTCAGATTGTAAAGGGTTCAGCAGGTTGTATGTGTTAAGGAAGTCAAGCAGGCGGGAGTATGCTAGGCGTTCCAATAGTTTAGAGGCAAAAGGCAGAAGAGAAACGAGTCAATAGCTAGAGCATGTGTTCCTGTCAGAAGAGTTGTTCTTGAGGATAGGTGTTACTAAGGCATGTTTGAAATCATCAGGAAAGGTAGCAGTGGCAAAGGAGGAGTTTAAGATTTGTAATAGGATAGGGATTAGTGTGGGGGAGAGACACTGGATTAGGTGAGAGGGGAGCAGATCAAGTGAGCATGTAATGGAAGGAGTGGAGGATAACAGGCTAGTCAGTTCCTCCTCCATGACTAGTGAAAGAGTCCAGAGTGCCAGGAGGGGAACAAGGGAGGCTAGGAGGCGATATACAAGGTGGTATATTATCCCTGATGGAGTCCACCTTGCCTTTGAAGTAGTCAGCAAAGTCTTGTGACTATATGGAGTTTGTAGGGGAAGCAGATGGAAGGTGGAGGAGGGAGTGTTGATTAGTTGTGAAAAGTAGAGTTTTTTGGAAAGGGAAAGAGAAGTGTTAAAACAGAAAAGGAGGAACCTGTAGTGGCGAAAGTCTGCCAGAGAACAAGACTTTCTCCACAGTCATTCAGCTGAACGGGTACAGGAGCGGAGGAAGCCGTTGTCTTTAAACCATGGCTGCAGGTTAGTTCTACGAGTGGATCAGAGAGAAAGAGGCACATGCAGGTTCAAAGAGGAGGATAGGACTGAGTTGTATGCTTTGACAAGGCTGTTAGTGTCAGGATTAATAGGAATAGATGAAAGTCCAGTAGTCAGGGAGAACTGGAGAGCCGTGAGATTAAGGGATTTGAGGTTACGCGTGAAGCAGTGATAGGAAGCAGGGATTGCGGAAGGTGTGTAAGTAGTGCTGAATGTTAGTAACATATATGAATATACATTATCAGGGATTGAGAAAGCAGGTCCGTTTTCAAATGCGTTAGCCATTGCAAAAGATTATATTGTGATAATTTGTATGTTTTTAAATACATATATTTTTTTATTAAAGTACAAATTTTTATTTTAATTATCTCTGTAGCCGTTTGCATTCTTCTTTTGGGAGTAGTGATGACCATATACAGATTTCACTGACAAGTGGAGATTTGCAGTTTGGGAGGCAACACTGAGTAGAGATGGTGCAATTATCCCACAGGCTTTGTTCCTTAGCTTTGGCATAAGCCACTGACTAACCACACTTTAATATGAGTAATTTTATCTGACTCATTGTTTATCCCAATCAAAACTGTTATCATGCTATTGTTTGTTGTTTTCTTTTGGAGTTAGATTTGATCTAGACAAATCAGGCAGATATTTAAAGGGTCAGTAACAGTGACCCTTTATTTTTCACTTTGCATATTATGAAATGACAGAATATGTAAAATGAAAGTGCTATAAATTTAATCTCTGACATTGAGATCCCTTGATCTGTTTCCAGAGACCTTTCTGCCAGTGACTATGAAATAAGGTATAGTGATACTATGTAAAAAAAAAAAAAATACAATGTAAAAAAGATAGCATACAGGGCACTTGGAGCTACAGGGCTAGTGATACATTGTATGACTGCCCTGCTTTGATGGTCAGCTGACAAGAAAACTCGTTGTTTCCAGAGATTCAGGCAGTGTACTGTCAGGAACATGTGTTTAAAAAAAACAAACAAAAAAAACAAACAAACTTGAAAAGACAATCTGGAGATTATTAAATTTTAATTATTGCTATCACTTTAACATATTGTGCACAATCAAAATAAAGGGTTACTACTCCTTTAAAGATCAATTTGTATATTTTGTAGCAAAATGTAAGACAGATTTTTAAACTAGCCATGAACTACATATTATAACTGGTATAAACTTCTGTTTTGTGCATGTTGTTGTTTAATGCCATTATAATAGTTAGTAGTATATGGCCCTCGAATCACTAATACTTTCTTAATCTGACCTTTGAGGAAAAACATTGGACATGCGAGCCAAATATTACACTGGACCATAAACAAGAACCCCCAGTTTGTTCTTTTTCCCCATTTGCCTTTCTTTGGCCATTTTCTTTTCAAATAAAAGTGGGGGGGATTATGTGGAAAACAAGCTGCACCACAGAAGAGAAATACACGTCATAGAGATAGGGTATGATCCATCAATAAGAACAGACACATCTATTGTTGGGGATAACAGACCAGAGCTTTATTTAACATTTTATTCACATTATATTATTTTTCTTACTCATACACCACAATAACAATTGAACAATAACCAATACTCTTTAATTAAACTGACAGTCCTTGCCAATCCACTTCCCTTAAAACCAAGCATGGCCAGATTGTGGGAATTTTAGCATGAGCCCGTACATTCTTCAGCACTACAGTTGATCCCAACATTCATCAGCACTTACAGCTGATTCCACCATTTTCAGCCGATTCCCAATGAATTACCCCATTGGTCATCCACTTTAGGTCCAATAGGTAACGTCACCTCCCGCGACCTAAGTCCGGGGCAAACTCTCAAAGGGCTTCCGCCCGAGGATAAAATCCCTTAACTTACCACCTCATTTATCAATCTCTCAAAACCATGCAAGGACTATCCGCCACAAAGCCCAACTGTCAATCCCTTGAACAGTTGGCCAGACTGGCAACCCCGTGATCAGCCGGCCCCCACACCCCAGATGCCAAGGTCTGTATCCCCACCACAAAAATCCTAATGCACACACACAAAAGGGGGCTCCCCTAACCAACCACCCACCAACCAACATGCACCGAACACTGACCAGCCGCCGGTCCCGAACAGTACACAAATATCACACAATCAAAACCCCATGAAAAAAAATCACACTGCCCCTACCTTAGACACTCATTACACCACAGAAAGCACAAACAACAATTCCCCAAACCCCAAGGCAAACTAACCCCAAACCACACCGAACGAACAGAAGGGCAAGATCCAACCTCTACTCCCAAACACTTACCTAAGCATACACAGACCCCACATGACATAGGTACAGCTAGAGTCATCGACCCAAGCCTTAACACCACGACATCCAAGTGCACACACACCACCCGCTGCACTCCCCCAGATCATACCGCCAAACAGCCAAGACTCACAGGAGACACCGGATGGGAGCAGAAAACACAAGGACAAATCCCACGCAGACACTCGCAGCAGCCAAGCACCCCAAGCCGCCACGACACAGGGTCAGGAGGCAACGGCAGAACCCTAAGGGCAAGCAGCCGTCAAGTACCAAACCACAGCAGACACGGACCCAACCAGCCCTAACCCTCTGGAAAAAAATGAAGAAAACCATCCAGGCCGAAACCACACGCATCCACACAGATATACCCCACACATTCAAACCGAACTATACTTAGAAACCCGCACACCCAACCAGGAATGGAAACAGAAACCCATACACCCCCTACCAACCTACAAAACAAACCAGAGATGAAAATCCGTTCGCACCAACATTCACTGAGCCCGACACAGAATTAACGAGACAGAACAAACACCCTCCACTCAACCCATAACTCACATGCACTCCCGAGAGAACATCGGCCACCCTGAACAAAACACAACCCAACCACAATGTAGAAGCCACAAAGCCCGAACCACTGGGCCCCCCCCCAAGAACCTCCACCCCTTGCAAACTCTAATGAACCAAAGACACGCTACAAAACCGCCAGGCCGGCCGCATGCAGTGCCCATACCAAGGCTACCCGCAGCGGGACACTGGATCAGTACCACCACACACCACCTGGAGTCCCCTCCAGCACCACAGTATCCTCCATGCTAGCACACGCTGCAACATCCAGCAGTCCATGTCGCAGACAGCCCAGTACACAGACCACCAATGCGTAACACAGCGATGTACATCCCTGATACCCACCTGACCCGAACCGCACAATGATCACTGAAGAAACACCACCGTCTTTAAGCACCGATGACCAGAGGCACATGAAGACAGAACCGCCATGCGGGCCGCATGCGGCGTCCTGTGTGAAACACCCTGCCGTATATGTCACCACTAGTAGTGGGACACTGGAACATGGACCACCACATCAACCAGGAATGCCCAGTTCCCCAACTGGCCGCACCACCTTCAGCGTTCACCACACACGCAGTGGGACCTCAGAGTGCTGCCATCCCACCATACATCAGCATCGCAGCATGTAATCAACACCACAGTGTGTCCAGGTACACGACAGACCGCGTCCCGGCACGCAAACGATAGCTTCTGAACCCCGAAAGATGTCAGCCCGAAAGACCCCACAGCTCCACTACTTCACCAGGGGGCACCCCTGCACCACAAACCTCCATGCCCAGCTGCAGTAGGCGACAATGGGATGGGAGCCAACCAGAATGAGCCACCAGCAAGTCATAACCAAAGGCCCTCCGGCATATCATCAAAACACCCGCCACCTGTGAAAAGAAAATAGGGAGTGGAAACCACTAGAAAAACCACCCAGCAAACAGCCAGTGGCGAAAGACACCACCAAGCCAAGGAACCACCTGTTGCCGTAACTACCGCACAGTGGGAAGAAGCAGGAACCCCCAAAGCCCCCCAGTAAGCCTGGACCCCGAAAAGCCCAGCTCGTCACCAGTGCAACTCCGCACGTACCCAGGGAGAACTAACCAAAGCTGCAGTGATTGCCCGGCCAAGGCCATTGCCATCCTGGACCCGCACACCGCTAACCGCAGTCCTGGATCCCCCCCATCTGGATTGAACAACCAACCCAACAGCCATCAACCACAGTAAAACCCCCCTAGGGGGTCAACCACGACCTCACAAGCTGTCAAGTCAGCCCAGGACAGTCTGCTTTTTTTTTTTTTTTTTTTTTTTTTTTTTTTTTTCTTCTTCTTTTGCACACCATACAAATCACATATACATACCTATAGAACACATACTTATATACATCCATAGACACCTACATACACACATGTATATTCCCCTAACATACATACAGAATGTGTTTTTTTTTCACTTTCATTCACAAACACACACAGTCACAATAAACACTTATTTTTTTTTTTTTGCATTTGTTGCTGTTGGTCTCCATACATATATACACTCACACACACACATATACATACACATATAGTCACATACACACAATAAACATTTTTAAATTTTATATATATATATTTTTTTAATACACACATACATACATATATACATACACATATACATACATACATACACACACACACACAGGTTAGGAATCTGTTTTCTGTGTGCGATGTCCTTAGGTGTAGAATAGAAAAACCAAACGCACAGCCTAAATACACACACAAAACCATCCACCGACAAATTGCAGAACAGCATACCATGCTGTGTAAGAGCACAGCAATCCGGAGCTCAGTTGGTGACTTGTACATGAAAGCCTCGGAGACGCTTCCTCTGTCCTTTCTTCTTTCACATAACAGCCCACTTCCTGTCTCTAGCACCTTTTAAACCCTTTACCTCTTGCTCCTCCCTAAGACACACACACTTCCTTCCTGCATCAATCCTCCCCATGACATGCTTCCCCTCCATTATCCTGAGGTCATTTCCGGGGAATTTCTTTCCCCAAATTTACAGACAGGTCTAGCATACAGCGGTTAAAAAGCCTAAATTGAATCAGTCATATTTTATTTCTCACCTAGTTTTCTTACAGAAAAACTCTACTTCTAAAGTTCAAGACTATTCTTAACCCGTTGAGCTCCCAAGCGGTGTCTAACACATTGTGATATGCTGGATACCTCTCTGGCACTCAAAGGGTTAATTCATGTGTGTCAATAAAGCAGTGAAAATAGTTGAAATGTATAGATGCCTCCTGTGGGTCTTTTACTTATACATGTACTTTACAAAAACAAAAGTCACTTTCTCCTGTAACAGTTTGTTTAAGCGTCACAACAAGTCATGAATGTTTACACATGATATGTGCCCTGCACAAGCAAATAATACAGTTCCTGTTGTAAAATACCCACAATGCTATGTTCCTGAGAGGTGCATCCTCAGGCCTAGCCTGAAGTCTGTGTCTGTCTTACTTCAACAAGCCGCATTTCAAAATACTGAGAGACTTGTCATTGTAACAAAATAAGTGGCTCTATGGCAAAAGTAAGCATAGACATAGAATTTGACTGCAGATAAGAGCCAATTAGCCCAGTTTCAGCTTCTTCCCTATATACACTTATTTATATCAATCTTAGAATATCTATATATATCTGTCCCCAAGAGTTCTTAGAGTCATTACTGCTTTAGCCTCAACCACTGAGAGTTTATTCCACGTCTCTCTCACCCTTTCGGTATTTCTCTTTCCCCACCCTCACTTTCTGGTACTCATTTCATTTAGAATAATAGACCCCTCCTTTACTTTATGTAATCAATTAATACATTTTAATATTTTATTCATCACCCCACCCCTTCTATCATCCAAGATATATGTATTCGAGTCCTAGAGAGAGATGTGCTGAAGTCTACTAAAGGACTAGTTTGGCAATATTGTGGTGAGTTGGCTCCAAATCCATACTGTGGTATGTACCAAGCTGTCCTCGCCAGTGTATAGTTGTGATCACATTCTAAATATGCCTACTTCACCTAACCTTCACCAAATTTATAATATTTCAGTGTCTGCATGTTGAAATCTGACTTATTTTCACATTCCCAAGGGGCATTTTATATGCCAATGTGGATATCCATCAAATGCATGAAGCTCTGATAGCTGGTGATGCTGTTGGAGCTCACAGAAACAGATTTGTCTCCCTGATGATGGCATATTGTGGATCCTGCCATCATTTTCTGTGTGTACTACTTTCCCACCTGATAGTTATATCGTCTGCCTCGTGACATACAAGAAGACCTGGGCTACCATATAGAATGGTAAACACTTCTTATCTGTAAGTTTACTACACTCAGATCTATTTCTTACTTGGCACTATATCTGGAAGCTTAAAGGAGCAGTAAACTTTTTTTTTTTATTAAAAAATATGTATTGTAGGGATTTTCCTACTGAGTAAAATAAGGGTACTCCCACTGCCAAGAGATTCATTTTTCCAGAGTTATTACAGTGTAAACCCATGTTTTTTTACATTAGCAGTGCCATCTAGTGGTCAAGTTCTAATTTGTTTTTCCTGTTACATTCTAATGGAGAGGGAAGTCAAGAAAGTCAGTGATATACAGTTCTCCATAGAATGTGATAGAAACAGCCTGTCACTTGCTGTTAAAAGTATCAGGAAGTAAAGACAGTAAATTCACTTCCTGATTATTTGAACTGCTATAAATTTTGAATAGAACATCTGACAGCAGTGGGAGTGACCCTGTTTTATTCAGCAGGAAGAGATCTATAAAATGTGTTTTCATAAAATAAGTTTACTGCTCCTTTAACAGATTTTCTGTACATGCATTGGGATCCCATAGAGTGACCACAACTGGTTCTTTCTTCTGTCACCATGCTAAATAACAGTCAAAGCTGAACTATGGGATTCCAGAGTGTGTCCAGTAAGTTCATTCAGCCACTGGATTGAAAACTAAACCTGCTAGGACAAGGGGTGGGCCTGAAGTGTAGTACACTGACAACTGATGGCGTTTACTATTGTGTAGTGTAGGTCAGCTCTGCTCCCACCTATCACTTCTTATATGCCAGGAGAGGGAAGTTAACAGATCACATGGACAATTATTTAACCCTGTGGGTACCAGGGTGATGCCCTATGCATTGGACACATCTCCCAGTCAAGGGGTTAAGTCTTTACTCCCCAGACTGAGCCTCTCTCTCTTTGATCCCCCAGTCTCTTTCTTCCCCAGTGCCTCTTTTCTCCATTACTCCCTTTTTCTTTGCATCTCAAACTAATTTTCTTCTCTATTATTTTTGCTCTCCATTAATTATCTTTCCTCACCCGCTCCCTCTTTCCTTTCCCTCTCTATCCATGCTTCCCACTATCAGTCTGTGCAGTACAGGGATGGTACCGGAGCAAGGAGAAGATCGATGTCTGTGTGGTGGAGATCAGCCTGAGCTGTAAGGGGTTACTCTTTGTGCACTGCCATGATCAGATCAGACTATACAGGGGTACATCAGACTGTGCAGTGCAGGGATCACGTAGCACTGGGGCAGATAAGACTGTAGGTTCCTTGCAGTGCAGTCACAGTCAGCTGTGTGTAGGGTTGCCACCTTTTCTTCGAAAAAATACCGGCCAAGGCATTCCCTCCATAGACTTAACATTGGAAGGAAGCCAATTTTTTACCGGCCTGCCGGTAAAATACCGGCTGGGTGGCAACCCTAGCTGTGTGAGTTTACTAGCTTACCTATAGATAAAGTATAGGAAGTTTAACTTTGCATATTCAACTTGTGCAGGATATGTAAAGACTAAAAGACGGTTGACTGTTACTCTAAAATACACCGTTATGCAGATATACCATTACAACACACTGGCAGCTTTATGCTAATATCATATTCTAATGATCAATGTCTCTCACCCTCTACTTGCATACATAATTATCAGTGCATGTGGAGAAGCTTCTTTTATTCTCCAAGACAAATGCATCTCTGTACTAGAGTCTTCCCTGATATTTCTTTTAACCCACACACCATTTTAGTAGGCCTTCGTTGAAGGGTCCCCAATTTATTGAAGTCATTCTGGAGATCTAGGGAGGCAACTGTCATTTAATAAAATGAAGTCCTAAATCCAATCTCCTTTCCAATCTCAGTTTCCTGTTGTTGCTTACAGAAAACTCACTTTTAGGACTAACATTATGCAGTCAGCAGTTAGGCTAGAGAAAACCTGTACAGCAGTGGTTCTCAACTCCAGTCCTCAGGACCCACTAACAGGCCAGGATTTGATGATTTCCTTGTTGGAGCACAGGTGAGTTAATCAATGTGAATGAGCCTCTGATCACCACACCTGTGCTCTAGCAGAGAAATCCCTAAGTCCTGGCCTGTTAGTGGGTATGGAGGACAGGGGATGAGAACCACTGCTGTACAGCAAATCTCTCGGTCAGAATCAAACACATAAGGAAAACGTACTAATACGATTCCATATAAAACTATTTACTGGAGTAGAGATCTCTATGCTACATCTCTCTAATACCAATTTACTAAGCTACTTATGCCAAAAATAGTTCTCTCTCTGGGCATTCCTTTACTATGTGCCTTGTTTAATTATGTGTACTAACAAGGATCAGAGGGAAGGTTTATAACTTCATTCCAGTTTCCTGTGCTTAAGGGAGGCATCTGAGACATTTGCGCAATAAGTCTCTATGACAATGGAAGGTACACTGTATGTTAAAAGTCAGAGATGCTCAACTATAGTAATGGTGTCCAATCCAGGGTGCAATCTCTTTTAGCCCACTAGTGCCTTACACAAAGAGGAAATATCCTAAAGCATATCATATTGGTCCTGCCATTACAGCAGCCCAATCACAAAATGCCAGGGAATTCCTCTCTGAACAAGAGAAACAGCCAACCCCAGACGTACGTTTCGGCTTTGTTGGGCCTCGTCAGTGAGGTATAGCTGATCTCTCTAAGCACTGTGAACAAGGGGTCCAATGCTGGATTGTGCACTGGTAGGTAGTAAAGTGCTAATACACTGTAGTTTATACCCTGCTAGTTGAAGAGCCACAGTGCCACCCAGCAACGGCTGCGGTGCAGTCAAGCACAGTAGAGACTGCCTGCGCCGCGGCTGATACGGAGCGGGGCCCTCCGAATTCAGATGGTAGTCCTCTCTGCGCACTACTACAGTCTGAATTCGGAGCCCCGCTCAATTATCAGTCGCGGCGCGGGCAGTCTGTACTGTGCATGACTGCAGCGCGTGCAGCTGTCTCTTCTGTGCATGATGGCTTCTGACAAACACACACTTAGAGAATTATTATATAGGATGGGGAACAGCAGGAAGTCAATGTTCCAGTGCAAAAAATGAGCTGTACTAGAGGACTTGTACAGCCCACCTATAGGTTCTTTCATGGAGAGTGATGAGAGTTCACTGCAGTAAAGCAAACCAAAGAATGTAAAGGGAATGGGAAGAACAGTTTATGTTAGCAAATGACGACAAAACAACACTGGGCAAAATCAAACAAAGGCCCTGTATGTGTCCTTGGGAACTGAAGACAACTGTAGTGATTCTGAAAAAGCTTTAATAATCACATTTAAAGCCATTTTATATTTAAAAAATTAGTTTGTCTTATTTGGATGCATAGATTATGCTAATTAAGGTACTTCTTGTCTTAGCCCTAGATTACCTCCTCCAGTCATTGATAATTAACACTTTGTGGGTAATGCACTGCTGAGCAATGTCGGTAAAGAAGGGAACATAGAAAAGAATTGCTTGCACAGCATGCCTTAACCCTTTGAGTGCCAAAGCATTGCTTTTCAATGTGTTGCCTACCCCTCTGGCATTCAAATGGTTAGTTAGCATAATCTATAAATAAGTAAAATTTTTTATTACAACAATTTCTAATATATACGTGATTTTGAAAGCTCTTTCAGAATCACCAAAGTAATTTAACCCTTTGAGTGGCAGAGGGGTACGCAACACATTGCAAAGTACATCATACTTGATAAAGATATTGAGATATAGCTTGCAATTTCTTTAATACCTTTTTACATGTATTTTTACCCATCAAGACATTTTGGCAACACAGTCACCCTTGCAATCTCTGGGACTGATCGGAGAAAGTGAATGTATATAAAAAACTGTTCTAACCAGCCTTACTGATACTTTATTTAAACAGTAGAACATACAAATATTTAGCAAATCTAGTGAAAAAACAACTGCACAATTGTGCAATAGCGAATTAATATATAGGATTAAAATGCCTAAGGATGTTTGTCAGAAGCCATCATGCACAGTAGAGATGGCTGTGCACGCTGCAGTCATGCACAGTAGAGACTGCCTGTGCCACGGCTGATATGGAGCGGGGAGCTCCAAATTAAGACCGGAGTCCTCTCTGTGCAGCTTCCTGGGACCGCTTGGTCCCAGTAAGGTGCGCAGAGAGGACTACAGTCTGAATTCAGAGCGCCCCACTCCATATCAGCCGCGGTACGTTCAGGCAGTCAGTACTGCGCATGACTGCAGAGCGAACAGTGACAAGAGAGGATCCGGCCACCAGTCGAGGTTGCTGGGTGGCACTGTGGCCTGTGTACAAGGGCTTTTCAACTAGTTTTTGAATAAAGGACAACTGTTTTAGTGCAGATTTATGTGACTCAATAAAATAAGAAAAGTGTATCACTAGAGCATCCTTTGGCTCTCCAGCTTTGAGAATACAACTCCCATCATCCCCACCCAGCTGATGCTTTGAAATGCACTGGAGACCTTTCCAGCATTCAGGGAACCCCAACAGAGCATGCTGAATCTTTACTATGTGCTATTCAAAACAATGAAATGCAGAAGAGCAGATCTGTGTGGCAAGTTATAGGAAAGCTGTGCACATTGTTCACAGAGTCAGTTCTATACTGAGCGGTTTACCACAATGACCCAGGCCCATATCTGCTTCAGCCAGTCATGTCTGCCTGAGTCCAAAATGTCCACTCTTCTGACACACCTTTGGAATTCCTCCTCCCCCATGACTGGATTACTGGGGGAACTCAAGTATATCAGAGTTCCCCCAGGTATATCCCTCAGATATATCAGAGTTCTATTGATCAGCATTATAATAGAGCACCACAACTCCCGTGTGAAACCAGCTTAAACTTCCACAGGAATCTGTGGCATAATAATAATAATAATAAAAAAAAAAAAAAAAAAAAAAAGAAACCCCCACAAAAAACAGTGATAGCATTTAAAACCACCTACAATGGACTTTAACCCACTGTAAGATGTTTTTCTCTCACTACAGGGAAATGCTTATAAAGAAATACATTTTACTTAGGTGTCTTTGTATATTCTTTTCATTGCAAATCCCTCCCTCGCAATTAATTTTATCATTTAGCTTGCTGACTGTGTCAATGTCACTGGGTCATACTCACTTGTGCATTGATGATGCTAGTGGGAAGGGCAGGGAATGTAAAGATTTTAAATGAATAGGGAGTGGTTTTGCAATGTAAGTAAAAAGTACCAATGTATTTATGTTCGCCACATATTCCACAGGGCTGTAAAACTGAAGGGTAATAAATATAAAACACTGATGGAGATGCACTCTAGGAATGAGTCTATAAAAACTACCACTGGAACGCCTAGCAGCCTGGAGAGTTTGTAGAAAGGGGTTATAAAAAGGGGAGAAACTGTACAATTCCTATTTCTTTACAGGAAGACCTTTCCCACTTGGGAGAAAAGCGCCCCAGCATTTTGGGGAGTTCCGCTCACTGTAAAATGGGGGAGATGTGTAAAAGTGGTACAAACATATGTGTCAATATTTTCACATAAAAGTTGCCTGCATATGAAAAGTTTTGTTGGTGCCATGTACATCAGAACAGTTTTATTGCATCATTTTTGGGCATTACTAAAGAAATAATTAGGTCACAGCCTTTGTATTAAATTTATAGAAAACAAAACAAAAAAGAGGCGCTGATAGTGCATTAACTCCTTAATGACCAAATAATCCCCCTCCTTCCAAACAATTTACTGAATATTCATCCGTTAAAAACGGACAGCTCTCGTGTATGAAGGATTCTGACTGCCCTCACTCAGTCTTACGGAGCTGCTCCCCAATCAACCGAAAGACCTACAGGATCCTCAGAAAATAGAAATAAAAACACAAACTGGGGGCGCTTGCTTAATCTCACATGTATCAGCCAATAACTAATACAACAGCAGTTTTACTTACATAAAATCATATGCCAGCTTGTAGTCCAAACAGCTGGCTCTAAGCAAGCAGGAACACAACCTGCCCTGCTGGGGGATATCCCGTATATCCAGATACACCTTCAGTTAAAAAATGTAGCTGAATTTCTTTTATAAAAAGTATCAAACTTTATCTTTAATATTGAAACAATGTTATCTTAAAATCTCAATCTGCAATCATCGGTTCAACACGTTTCTGAGTACACCGCTCTTTCATCAGGAACCAAAATGATGGTACATTGGTTCTTCTTTTAAATAGGACCTGTCTAGGTAGGAGTTCTTCATGCAACAGGTATACATATCCATATAATTTTATTTGAATTTTATCTCTAGTTTGATGGCTGTTCCAGTTTAAAACCTGATAAAACTAGTAACCCTTACATTTTATTCAGGATAATTGAAGCCTGTGGTATGTTGTAAGGAGGTGTTCACAGAGGCATACTTCAATAAAGTTTGCTATATTACAGGAAACATCACATAACACAAAATATATACTCCTGACTGCCGTATGAAGGACAATTTACATAGATAAATCAATCTGTTAAATTAATAACCACTTTTACCTAGGGTATATTTTAGACCTCTTGTAGAAAACAATTTATTATTGCTAGCATGGAGTACATGATGATTATTACATTTTATATTATAAGGCTATTTCATTTTAGGTGTTGGAAATAAGAAAAAACTTTTTTTTTTTTTTTTTTTTTTTTGATTTATTGCTAAATTAAAACTCCCAAAAATGATCATGCAATTGAATAAGTTTCAAAGTAAATATGCATGCTAATTATGAAGTCCTTGATATTCATTTTACTTTAAGTAGAAACTTCAAAGTGTCTTTTCATGTGACTGAGCCAGTGTTATTTACCAAATGTATAGCAAATCAGCTGTAAAATAATTCTTAGGAGTAACATATTTTGAGAGATGATGATGAGAAGCGTGCAACACATTGCAAAGCAATATGTTTCACACACCAATGGACCTTAAAAGTATTAAAGGAACACTACCCCCCTAATAATATATCCTCACATCTTAATATGGGTAGATTGGGTGGATTAGTATCCAGTTAGTACTGGATATCATGTCCAAAAAGACAGATGTGATTCGTTTTAACAGGAGTCCACACTCCTCCCCAATGGTGTTCCTAAGAAGACTTCAGTGGGAGGAGTTTGGAATTTTAGAATCCTGTTTATGTCTGCCTTATATCTTATTTCTGCCAGATTTATGTCTGCCTCCATGGATATTCATTCCAGGACTTAATGAAGATTCATCCGCATATAATTGCTTCATGGTGGCCATTATGACTTTCTACCCCGATAAAGGTAAATAGGAGTTTATTATTAGGCAGCTTTATTGGTCCTTTAAACCACATCTTATTATCATACCCAGTAACTTTAAAAATGGGCAGGGTCAGAGATCTTTGGAGTATTAACACTAATGTTCCTCAGGACATAGATGATGGGCAATGTGTCCCTGCTTTTATCCAATCCAGAAGTGCACCAAATCAGTAAAGAAGGAAAATTTACTAAGTAAGAGACATCACTGCCCGAACATGCATAAGGCAAGCGTTTTGGTAGAAATAGCTTCAATTTAGAGGCTAAAGTAGTTATTTGGTGTAGATTAGCGTGTTGGTAAAGCTGGACTGTCCTTACCCTGAAATGTTGGACCTTCAGTCTGAGAGATTTGGGTTAAAAGCCTGAATCTCAGGGTTAAACCCTGAGAGTTCCCAGGTATTGTTATTATGTATGTCATGAGCATACCT
Organism: Rhinophrynus dorsalis; assembly: GCA_037306005.1. Taxonomy (NCBI): domain Eukaryota; kingdom Metazoa; phylum Chordata; class Amphibia; order Anura; family Rhinophrynidae; genus Rhinophrynus; species Rhinophrynus dorsalis. The sequence continues at coordinate 96,696,261 of CM074724.1, read as the reverse complement.
GGGAAATTTCTTGTTCTTGACCCCTGGAGAAACATACAGGGCTGAGGACAGGAGTGTCCACATGATGTGATGTACATCATAATCTAGGTTGGGCTTAATTAGGGTTGGAAGGTTGAGAGGAGTGATTCTTCCTAAAGTGGGTTGGGAAGTGGATGCAATGGAGCAGCAGTGGGCAGAACAGGTAGGTAAAGTGGGTGGTGTTCCCACTGAACTCGCCAAACTGGAGCATCAGTCTCTGTCCCTGGAGACTTAGTAGTTCTCTCTGAAAACTGGAGTCTCCGGGGCAGATTCAGAGAGTTCCCAGGTACAATTTCCCTCTGGTTTTCTACATGTGTAAAACAGATATTGTTTTGACACAAAATAGCAAATATTTAGTAGTTTCATTGGGTGCTTATCCTTTTTTTGTATACCATTTTTAAAGCTTTTACCCGTTTACTAATAGCTTAGATGGTGACCATCCAAAGGGTTACGGTCATGAAGAAAAATGAGCTGGAATGGCTATTTAACTCTACCTATGGACAAACAGCTAGCAACAAAATCAGCCGTTTGACAGTATTCAGTATAGGAGACTAGTGGAAGAGCTCGTTACACGGGCCACAGTGCCACTGCCAGCCGGTCACGGAGCAGTCATGCGCAGTGGAGACTGCACGAGCCACTGCTGATACAGAGCTGGACAATCCAAAGGAGCGTCGAGCTCTGTATCAGCCGCGGCATGGGCAGTGTCTACTGCGCATGACTGCAGCACGTGCTGCAGTCTCTACTGCGCATGACTTTGTCATTACACACATTTTAGCGAATTATTATATAGGATATTATGTTACAGTATGTAGGTCTTTTCATAACGCTCTAAAAGTGAAAGTTCGGAGCAAACCAACTTCACCACAGGAATTAAATAAGCATTTTAAATTGATTTTGATGGGGTTTTGACACTTTGAGTGCCATAGAGGCACTCAGAGGGTTAATCCTTGAATGCTAGAGAGGTCTCCAACATATTGCAAAATAATGCACTGGAGACCTCTCCTTCAAGAGATTAAAACTCATTTGAATAAAAGGGAATTTGCAGAACTTTCATTTCACACCTATGATGCTTTTGGTTTGCTCCAGAACCGCATCTTGATGAATAGTGTTCACATCTGGTTTACCTTAAGGTTGCGATATCATTCCTTTAAAAGAAGGCATATGAAAAAAGCCTGCTGCAGTGATTCATGGGAACCATTCCAACCTAATAATTAACCCCTAGGCATTTTCCATGTGTCCTCTTTTAAAGGGATGATCTAGCAATCCTAGTTTAGCTATCATTCTAAAAGCAATTAGAGAGGACGTATCTATGCCACACAGGGCAGCTGTGAATTCCATTGAAATATTAGGAAGATGTTAAACCACAACTTATGAAGTCACTATCATGAGACAAACAAAACTTGCCGTTACCATGAATCACACCAAAACAAATTCATTCTGTATAACAATTTTTCTACCACTTTATAACGATTAACAGTTTATTAACCCCTGGGCAATTTCCAGTGTGTTAGAGATCTGGCATCCAAGGGCTTGGGGCTAGATTCTATTGCAGGTGATTAGCACCTGCTATAGAATCCAGCCCCTGATGTCTTACCTTTAAAGGGGAAGTAAAAGATCAATTAATGAGTCTTTTAATTCACTGGCAGTGCACTCAGTTATGGGATCATAGCTTTGAGCGCACTTGACTCTATACTGTCCCTTTAACAACCAGTGATGAAATAAACTACAGCTGTCATTTAAAGTGTTAATAATGTCCAAGAAAAACTATTTATTGTTTTGTAGTGCTTAAAAAGTTCCACTAAATGCAACAAATACTATCTCTCAAATCGCTATAGTTTGAGAGATATTTCTATTCAAAGTTCTCCCATCCCTCCCCTATCCCTGACGTCAGCGCTGTGCTTATAGGGTTGCCACCCAGCCGGTGTTTTACCGGCAGGCCGGTAAAAAATTGGCTTCTGTCCAATGTTAAGTCTATGGAGGGAATGCCATGGCCGGTATTTTCTTGAAGAAAAGGTGGCAACCCTATGTGCTTCCTACAGGGGAATCCTGTCCAGGGACCAACCGGCAGCTCTGCAGCGTTATTTAAAAAGAATGACTTCAATGGAAAGGTCTACAAAGTGTGCCTGGTTTGCAAGCACACTTTGTAGACCATTCCAATTACGTAATTTGTTTTAAATAACGAGATTGTGGCTCTGCTGAAGAGCCTCCTCGTGTCCGCCGACACGGATCTCCTGCTGTCAGCTTTATAGCTGACAGCAGGAAACGTCAGACTTTAAAAGTGAATATCTCTCAAACCATAGCGGTTTGAGAAATAGGATTTGTTGCATTTAGTGGAACTTTTTAAGCACTACAAAACTATACATAGGTTTTCTTGGACATTACTAACACTTTAATCCATCCATGGAGCAAATAGCTGGTAACAAATCCATGTTTCCAAAGTCTAAATATAACAGGTTATTTTATCAAGAGTTCGAAGCTGGTCTATTTGAATGCTAAGAGCAATGGGAATTAATCCTTTGAGCGCCGAAGAGGTATCCAACTGCACTCATAGGGTTAACATAAATGCTCTGCAATAGGGAGCTGAATTCCATATAAATATTTTAAAGTAAATTTGGCGGTCTTGATATTATAAAGATTTAACATGCTTGATAAAACCTTGTGTTTCCTCATTCTAGAAAAATAGGAGGAGGAAGAGTCCGAACAGAACAGGTGATCTGATAAACAATTTCATTTAAACTAGACTGGCCACCTAAAACTTGGCTTTGCAGATAATTCAAGCTTTCCTATATTGTTCTAGCCCTCTCTCTGTAAAATCAAGTTTTTGAGAAAATACCCTTTATATTTTGGTGGCACCTGCAAGTTATATTTCCTTGTACAGTATGATAACTCTGTTCAAGGACAAAGTTATTGCTTGCGGTTCTATCAGGCATGTCCACAACGTGTGGACTTTATCTAGATTAACTCATAGCACAGTTTGTGGCAATACTGGCCCAGCACAAACAAATTAGCATAAAGTGTCACAATGTGCCACCTGCAAATAAAGGTTCATTTCTCAAAAAATATTTATATTACAAACAAATGGCTAGCACAAAATTTAATAATCATCATAAAATTAACTAAAAAGTTATCTTAGGTTGGCTGCAGCATTTTAACTCTACTCGCTTTAAATATGAATGGTAGCAAAAGGGTTAATCCTTTGAGGATGCTGTACCAAGAAACCTGCAGCACCCCAACTGCACTACATGGGACAACTAAACATTTTCCCAAATTGCCATTGATTTAAATGGGGCTTTTCATCTCTTGAAGCTTGAGGGATCTGGTAGACATCTCTCGGATTCAATGCATTAAAAGTACAATTTAAGTGAATGGGAATTTGTACTCTTCACCTACATTAAAGCTGGTTTGCTCCAGTTCTGTTTATTAACCCTTTAAGTGCCAGAGGGGTGTACAATGCATTGTAGCGCAATGAGCTGTGTACAGCTGGCACTCAAAAGGTTAAATCTGACAGTGCCAGCGGTGTGTCCAACACATTATTTTGGCCACTGGCACTGAAAGAGATAATACTTTAAATATTATCAAATACAGATATATATATATACACATACTCTCTCACCTTAATTTCTCGCCAGCTGGTGCTGCAATTCTATTGAACTTTTCCATTTTACCAAAGGAAGCAGGTGAGCCAATGAATATAGTTTCCTGTAACTTGACAGTAGTTGGTATCTGGTGAAATTCCCACAGCTTCCAGTGTGTAGTGTGTGTAGGCACATACTCATTTCATTTGAGAAGTAAAACTTGCCTGATCACATATTCAGGTTTCTAGTTTCCTTTTAGTCATGTGATAAGATTCCCAGCCCTTTTTGGCTCATGAATAATATTACACAACATTTTCTGTTCTACCTATTGGGGTGTGACAATGACAACCTGTGCTGCTTTCTGTTCCTGTTGACATTTGGACTAGGGAAGTACAGTGAGGCTGCTGCACTGGGAAAAACAGAGCAAACCAACAGCACCATAGGGAGCCTTTACATTCATTTAAATAGAGCTTTTAACCCTTTGAATGCTAGAAGGTCAGTTCACCTTATTGGAGTTTAAGACCTCATTAGCATTTAACCCTTTGAGTGCCAGAGTGGTATGGAATGCACTGCAAAGCACTCTGGCACTTAAAGGGGTTAAGGGGGTTTAAATACTATTTAAATCAACTGAAAAATTGTGAATTTGTATTTATCGTCTATAGCTATGTGGTCTACTCCACTTTACCTGGTGCCTCAGTGGGTTTTATGTATACGGTAGATGAAAAGCAGAGTGATTCCACAGGTGACAAATAAACACCCCCTTCAATTTATATTGAGCTATTAACTCTTTGAATGCTAGAAATGTCTCCAACATATTTGAAGTTTTAATTGGCCTTCATGGTGCAGTTGGCTTCCTCCACAATTACTGCACTTTGTGTTTTACATAAGGTACTGTGGGCCTCATATATCAAATCACACTGGAGCAATTCTGGGGCAAACCATCTGCCTCACAGGGGACAATGACATTTTACCATAAATCTAAATGGGGTTTTAAACTCCTTGAATGCTAGAGAGTTCTCCATCACGTTGCTTCACAATGATTTGGATACCTGTGTAGCATTCAAGGGGATAAAAGGCCCATTTAAATCAGTGGGGGTTTAGGGAATGTTTATTTGTCCCTATAGCATATAGGGTGATCAGACCTCACCTTTAACCGGGGACATGTGAAAAATGCATTGTGCAGGGTTGCTTTGATTTCAGCGTAGTCCTGAAATATCCCTATTTCCTATGTGTCCCCTGTTAAAGGTGAGAACTGGTCAGCCTGCCCTATGGTGCAGTTGGTTTGGTCTGGAATTACCTCCGTTTATTTTCATACAGGAGCCCAGTGTGTCTGTTTGCAGCTACCATACTTTGGGCCATATGCATACCTGGGAACTCAAGGGTTTAACCCTGAGACTCAGGGCTTTGATCCAAATCTCAGGGTGAAGGGCCAGATTCTTAGGGTGAGAGAGCCTAGTGTTAAATATGATTACATCTGCACCAAATAAATGCTAATTTAGGTCCTAAATTGCTTCATTTTCTATCAGGAGAACAGAGGGAGATGCCCTGCTTCTCTTCTGTATGTTGTTCAGTCAGTGAAAACTCTATCTTAAGGGTTCCTTGGGGGCCAATAAGATCACTTCCTGGTTAGATCAAGCAGGGGTAAATCACCCGAAATCTACCTTCTGAGGTCAATATTTCCAAAGATCACCGGGTCGGCTCATTTTGAAAGTTCCCAGTTGTGGACACATGCACAAAAAAGAGCAGCAACTATGGGGCAATCCAACTGCACCATAGAGGAGAAATGAAATGTCCCTTTGAGTAAAACAGAACTATTAACCCTTTGAGTGCCAGAAGAATAGGCAACACATTGCAAAATCAGTGCATCACATACCCCTCTGGCACTCCAAGGGTTAATAATTGGTCAGTTGTAAAGCGCTGCGTACACTTGTGGTGCTATAGAAATAAACATACCCATTCAGGTCTCTAAGAGGTTGATAAAATAATAACCACTTCAAAATGGTAGCACAAATAATTCAATTATTTGTTTTTAGCTATTTTAGTGCGATATAATACAGTTCCTACATTGAACCTTTTGGCACTCAAAGGGTTAATATGCAGAAACTGAGGAAAGCTAATGTCTCATGACAGTGACTAAGCTTTGGGCCATATGGACAAAGAGGAGCACTTGTGGGGCAGACCAATTGCTCCATCACGATAATGTCACCTGATTTAACCCCTTGAGTGCCAGAGGGCTACGCAACGCATTGGCAATCAAAGGGTTAGGGCAGGAGGCTTATGGAAAATACACACTTCAGGGTTTTTGATTCCTGCAATGATCTGCAAAATTAGATTTTCATGTGCCCTACATTAAAGGGGAGGTCTGATCATCTGACACAGGAAAGAAATAAAATTCATATTGATTTTCATTAAGACTTTTCAGCCCTTAAATGCTAGAAAGGACTCCAATGCATTGTGTTGGCTGGCTGAGGATGATGATAGTTGCAGTCCAAGAACAGTTGGATGCTCACAGGTCATCTACCTTTTGGCATAATGTGTCTCCCAATGGATTCCTACTTCCTATTTGTAAATATAGATACTTTTCATTTTTGCAACTTATTAGACACCTTTTTCCTCTAATGCAGTGGCTGCAAAAGTTATTCATAAAGGGCTGCAGTGCAAGACTTTAAGTACGCTGACTAGACCTTCCCTTTAACCGGGGACACATAGGAAATAGGCATATTTCAGGACTGCAGGTGAATCAAAGCAACCCTGCAGTATTTATTTTTCATATGTGTCCCCGGTTAAAGGTGAGGTCTGGTCACTCTAGCTTTAAGGATATTTAAATTTTACACTGGTGTTGCAATCAAAATGACAGTGGTAAAGGTTGGAACACCTCTTAAAAGAAGAGAGAGAGATCCCAAAAAAACTGCATTATCTATGCCCTTTAGGGATGCAATTGAAACAGGCTGACCAGATCTCACCTTTAACCGGGGACACATGGGAAATAGGCATATTTCAGTACTTCACTGAAATCAAAGCAGTCCTGCAGTATGCATTTTTCCTATGCGTCCCCAGTTAAAGGTGAGGTCTGGTGGTCACCCTAAACTGAAGACCTAATTTATTTTAAGATATAACAATAATCGGGGCTAGGGGGTATTTAACATTGTAGCATCTTCTTAAATAAATCATATATTCTAAAACAAGTGAGACCTGTAGCCGCAGGACTCTGTGATGTGATCAGAACAATTATTGGGTCAATTTTTCTGGCCTTAACTTACACTCTTGTCCCTGAGAAACACCCAACACGTCAGGTTTTCTGAATTTCCTAATTACACACAGCCAACTCAGTCATAATAACTGAACCACTAATTACTTAGCTATGACTGAGCAGGGATGTATTGAAAGGTTGATCTATTGATGCCACCAGTGAACTAACCTTAAAGAGATAGTAATGTTTTATTATAATGTAAGGTTAGATCATTCCTTATAGTTTATATTAATGCTCTCCACCATTGCCAGTGTTCATATCTGTCTTGTTTCTGGGTGATTATATTATAAAGTTTCCCCTCCCGTCCCTTTTGCATATGTCAAGTAGCCTCCCCACAGATCTGAAATCCGGTCAAGGTTGTCCCTCATCGCGGACCAGCTTTCTCATCTGAAGACAGAAGATTGATGTATGGAAAAGGGGCGGGAGAGGGAACTTTGTAATATAATTACACAGAAACTAGTAGGATGTGAACCTTGGAAATGGTGGAGAGGGTTAGTACAAATTATAAGGAATGATCGATCTTTACTTTATAAAGAAACATTACTATCAATTTAAGAAACACTAATTTAGGCAATTATTGTGGCTGAAAAGTTGACCCGATAAATGTTGCTCTGACTCTCCAGCCATGGGTCCGTTCTGGGGCAAACCAGATGTACCATAGGAAGCAAATTAACATCTCATTTGATTTAAAAGGGGATTTTAACCTCTCAGATGCTAGACAGATCTACAACTCATTGCTTGGCAAAGCATAAGAGACCTCTCTAGCAATCAGGAAGTCAATCCCCATTTAAATCAATGAGAATCTTAGGAATCCTTATTTCTCCGCTATGGTACAGTTGGTTTGTCCAGTAACTGCTCTAGTTTGCAATGATACATTAGGGTTAATCTGAGAAAGTTCAGAAAAGCTGCTGCACACGCACCTCAATCTGACGGGTGCTCCAAACTTAATGCAATAAAGTAATACTGTATAGAAGGTAAGTCGGGCACGCCTATGTAAAATCTTTAAATTCTTTATTACAAATCATTAAAATGCCAGTATTTTGTCCAACATTTCAGTCCCATATGGGACTTTCCTCAGGGACAACTCAATTACAGAGTGTCGGCATTGTTGCTTTTTAAAGCTTCTCTATGGCCAATTCTCGCCAGTTCCATTTCTCTGGTTGCAAAGCCAACCATCAGCAGCTGCCCATAGCAAAGTGGACCATCATAAATGACAATAAAACCGCAGCAATATGACCCATATTACATTACATTATGTTATAGATCACAACTTAAAAATGTACTGAATGGACAAACATAATAACAACAACTCATATGTAATGAATGAGACTGAATTGTTCATTCATCCCATTCAGGGATAGAGTATTCAGAGTATTGATCCAGTACATTTCACGTCTGGATATCACCCCCCCGCATGGAGCCTGGTTAACTACTTAAAATGGGAAACACCTTAGATCTTTGATACTGTGTTTCATCTTAATAAAGTGTCTGGCTAATGCGTGAAGGGCCTGCTCATTGTTCACACATAATTCATTAAACATGGACATGTCAAAAGATAAATTACATAAGAAGTGTACATGAGATGTAATCCTTGACCCTGGTGTCAGAGTTAGATCTGGGCAGCATAAAGTCGGTACCAGTAATCATATGGGAACACGTTGTGCATCCCACACATTTAAAAACCCGTTTATTTTGCACAGTGGTTTCCTCTCTATATTTCCCAACAGGGTCAGAGCTTACTAATTCATCCCTAATACTTCCTCCTTTCTTATAAGCAAACATAGGTGCATGTTTAAAGGGATAGTAATACTTCGTTTTATCTTTATTCTGTTTTGTAGGCATTAAAAAAACATGAAGAATGATATGTCTTATCTCTCAAACTTTTATGGTTTAAGAGATATTCACAAGCAAAGTTTCCCCTCCCGCCCCTTTTACCTAGTGTAAGCCATCTCTTCTCAGATGATGTGGAATGCAGTCCATAGACCAGACAGATAACAGCAGAGGACAATCTTCTTTCAATGAAAACAATGAAAGCCCTGCCTCCCTTGATAAGCTTTTCAGATTTTTCCCTTATCTTAATTGAAGATTGTCCCTCTCTGCAGTCTACCTGGGCACCTCCTTTCTGATATGGCTGAACAGTGTTACATCAGTAAAAGGGGCGGGAGGGGGATACTTTGTCACTGAATTACTCTTGAACTACAACTCTGACAGAATTGAATAACACTCTCCAAAGTCCAAAAACTATGATGATTCATTAGAGCTGCTTTTATTATGAAACATTACTATCACTTTAAACATATATAGTGATCACCATTAGATCAATCATAGTCCTCTTGGACTTTGTTCAATTGTCCAACAGAGTTTTCCTGTCCATGTTGGACACCTGATTGATGCAACGCTGAATATCGTTCTGTTTGTAGCCCCGTTCTATGAACTTAGCACCCATTTTATTTATTTGAAGTGCTAATTCATTGGGATTTGACACTATCCTCTTCACATGCATAAGTTGTAATTTAGGTAGCCCCCTCTTAAGCAATGTAGGATGTTGGCTACGGGCATTGAGCAGCGTATTGCGATCTGTGGGCTTTGTATATAAGAAGGTGTGTATACTAGCGGCTCTGTAATTGAGCTGTCCCTGAGGAAAGTTCCATATGGGACTGAAACTTCGGACAAAATACCATCATTTTAATGATTTGTAATAAAGAATTTAAAGATTTTACATAGGAGTGCCCGACTTACCTTCTATACAGTATTACTTTATTGCATTAAGTTTGGAGCACTTGTCAAATTGAGGTGCATGTGCAGCAGCTTTTCCCAACTTCCTCAGATTAACCCTTTGAGCTGTGAGAACCGCCGAACAGACAATGGAGACACATGAGTTATCGATGATGGAATCAGGAGTAGCAACAGTTACGGAACAATCAACTGTTAATCTGGCGCTAAAGAAAATTATTCATTTTACTGAAGAACAAAATTAGTGACATATTGTTTAAGGACTTGTTTGATGAAACACTGGGGGAACCTAAAGCTGCTGAAATATACCAAGATCTCCTTCAACTAAAAAAGAAAGAAATTGAACTACATCTACATGGAGTAACTCTAACAGAGTACTTCAAGACAAAGATGATTCCACGAGGATTCAGAGTTCATAATCAACCTCAATCGGCAGACTGAACCCGAATTTCTGTGAAAATTGGTGTGGTATATTTAACCGTTGTTCTCTTGAATTTATGCTGTTGGTTATACAAGAAGATGGTGTAGAGTTAAAGAAATGCCGTGATCGCATTGCTAAACTAACAGTGGACAAGTTACCAGTATTGACAAATGATGGAGAGTCTAAACGGGTGGAAAAACCTGACACTCAGACACAAAAGTATAAAGATGAACTGCTTGTATATAAACATAAGAAATAAGGCAAATTACGGAGGATTATGAGACCTCAACAGTATACAAGTGGACAGCTGGTACACCTGACCCCTCCATTAATCGATCAGGGCGCAGAAAGAGGCGAGTCTAGAAGCCCAGGCAAGGGCTGAGGAATATCTTCAGCTCTGGATCTGAGGGTGACACTGACAATGCTGATGCATCTACTAGTAGTGAGACACCCAGTGCACCCCATTTTTAGAGGTAGTAACCAGCAGCCGTTCAGGAGAAAGCACACAAGGAGGGGGGAGGCTAAAAGCGGCCAAGCCTCTGATAGCACCGGTTCAGCAGAACAAGGGGTTTTTAATCTATCAAATTATGAACTATCTATAGAAGAAATCTGGGTACTCAGTAAGGGACTGAATTTTGTACCAACACAGAGGTTGGATAAGTTCAATACTGAAATTGAATTATATCGCCTATCACGCAAGTTACGTCTACGTGATTATTTCAAGGATGCCACTCATGTGGTTGAACACAAAGATAACCTCTTTAAAGTTAGAAGTTTCTTTGACCCTGGTACTCACAATACATCCATAGGGACATTCAATAAAATAGTTTACCATGATGTAATGAAAGCAATGGACAAAAATACTCAAAAATATTCCAAGGGCAGAGAGACAAGCCATTAAGAGACTGAAGAATAATAAGGACATCATCATTCACCCAGCTGATAAGGGAGGAGGGATTGTCATTCAGGACTATCAAAGTACAGGCAGGAGGTAAGAAGACAATTGGGGGATGATGCTTGTTATCGGGCACTATCATGCAATACCACACATACATTCAAACGTGTAGGCTACCAATATATAGACAAAGGTGTGGAAGAAGGCATTTTGAACCCTGGAATAGCTGCATTTCTAAAAGTGAAATACCCCATTGTCCTGGTACTGTACTGCCTGCCAAAAGTACACAAGACACTTGATAACCCTCCCGTAAGGCCCATAGTGTCAGCGATGGGCTCTCTGTTGTATCCAGCAGCACAATATGTGGATAATATCTTGCAGCCGCATATACAAAATACGTCCACCTTTATCAAAGACACTAGCCATTTATTAAATTCATTGCAAAGTATAGACTGGGGAAATGAAGACGTCCTTTTAGTGGCAATGGACATCACCAGTCTGTATACTTGTATTCCGCATGAAGAAGGAAAAGTGGCAGTCTGACAGTTACTTGAGGAAAGCCATGAACATAGTCCTGATGATACTGATTACATTGTACGTTTCAATGAGCTGATACTCATGCATAATTATTTTAAGTTTGAAGATGGGATGTATACTACTGGGGCACTTACTTATGCCAACACCTATATGTGGCAATATGAGTGGACATATATTATGCAATTTAACTACTGGATATATGTCAAACACTACAACAGGTAAATTAATGATCTGTTTATGGTGTGGGTTGGGGGTGAAGAAAAGCTTTTGGAACTTGTTGAGCAACTGAATAATTCAGCAACTCCAATTAAATTAACGCTCAATTACAATGCTACTATGATCAGTTATTTGGATGTACTGATTAAAAAGGGAGCCGTTGGAATACACACCTCATTATATACAAAGTCCACAGATCGCAATACGCTGCTCAATGCCCATAGCCAACATCCTACATCACTTAAGCGGGGGCTACCTAAATCACAACTTATGTGTATGAAGAGGATAGTGTCAGATCCCAATAAATTAGCACTTCAAATGAATAAAATGGGTGCTAAGTTCATAGAACGGGGCTACAAACAGAACGATATTCAGCGTTGTATCAGTCAGGTGTCCAACTTGGACAGGAAAACTCTGTTGGACAATTCAACGCAGTCCAAGCGGACTATGAATGATCGAATGGTGATCACTATAACATATTCAGATGTGGCGCAAAGATTTAAGGAGACTACTTTAAAACATTGGGAACTGCTAGAAAAGGACCCTGAAATAGGACATATGTTTAAACAGGAACCTATGTTTGCTTATAAGAAAGGAAGAAATATTAGGGATGAATTAGTAAGCTCTGACCCTGTTGGGAAATATAGAGAGGAAACCACTGTGCAAAATAAAGGGGTTTTTAAATGTGTGGGATGCATAACGTGTTCCCATATGATTACTGGTACTCACTTTATGGTGCCCAGGTCTAACTCTGACATCAGGGTCAAGGATTACATCTTGTGCACACTTGTTATGTAATTTATCTTTTGACATGTCCATGTTTAATGAATTATGTGGGAACAATGAGCAGGCCCTTCAGGGAACAGCTAAGAAAGCACCATTCATTAATCATTCCTGGGTTAAACAATACTGCCACCGAGCAACAACTCAAGAGGTCCCCAATAGCCAGATACTTTATTAAGATGAAACACAGTATCAAAGATCTAAGGTGTTTCCCATTTGAAGTAGTTAACCAGGCTCCATGGGGGGGGGGGGGATAGAGACAGTCGTCTATCCAGACATGAAATGTACTGGATCTATACTCTGAAGACTCTGTCCCCGAATGGGCTGAACGAACAGTTCAGTCTCATTCATTACATTTGAGTTGTTATTATGTTTGTCCATTCAGTACATTTTTAAGTTGTGATCTATAACATAATGTAATGTAATATGGGTCATATTGCTGTGGTTTTAATATCATTTATGATAGTAAACTTCCCTATGGGCAGTTGTTGATGGTTGTCATAGCAACCAGACAAATGGAACCGGCGAGAATTGGCCATAGAGAAGCTTTAAAAAGCAACAATGCCGACACTCTGTAATTGAGTTGTCCCAGAGGAAAGTTCCATATGGGACTGAAACGTCGGATGAAATACCTGCATTTTAATGATTTGTAGTAAAGAACTTAAAGATTTTACATAGGAGTGCCTGACTTACCTTCTATACAGTATTGATACATAAGGCCCATATAGTCCTTTGATTGCATTACTCACTAATATGAATATATAGACAAAACATAGTAAATTAGGTCGAAAAAGACACAAGTCTATCATGTTTAACCTTTGCCTCATAACCCATCTTGGAAAATGACCCATGGCGAGATGTTTGTAACCATAAGTGCTCCCAATTCTGTGTCTCCATCAAACTCACATTTCCTTTTAAATTATATAAAACACACATTGCATGGTTGCATTGAAAAGGATATTTGGTCACTAATATAAGCTGATCAGACCTCACTGGGAACATTCATTCTGCAGGGCTGCCTCGCTTTAAATACAGTCCTGAAATATGTATCCCTGGTTAAAGTAGAGCTCTGGTCCATTTAATATATAATTTTTTCATAATTATGGTTTGCTGTCATATTAAAGTTAGATAGCAATTTATGTCTTAGGTTCTCAAACCTGTCCACAAGCCTTCTCAAAAGTGTAGGTTTTCAAGATATTCTCAGCTGAGCATAGGTGGATTTCTCATTTGCACAGAAGACTCTGTATCAATGAATGAGCCACTGATTGATACCCCTGTGGTCATGAGTGCATACCTCCCAAGTGTCCCTCTTAAGGAAAGACAGGCCCTCTATCAGGGTGTCACTCTTTTAACCCCTTAAGGACTAGTTTTTTTTTTTTAAACACAAAAGCACCAGAGCCATTTCATTGGCTTAACTGGCACACATAAGTGATCACGTGTACCTGCTCGCCAGTGGAAAGGCTGTAAAGGATTGATATGGTCTTGGAACCGTCAGTTTCAGTCTCCCGGCATGATCACAGCATGCCATAATCATTTAATCCATGATTTGCCAGGACTGGCACTGGTCCTTAAAGGACAGAAGTCTGTGATGGTCCTGGCATGTCATTTGATGTTAAAGGGGATGTATCACCGCAGTATAACTTAGCCTAAATAGTTAGGTTATATATCAAATATGACTAAAAGTGTCTTAATATTTTTTTTACACTTTATTTGGTCTAAATTGAAGTTATAAAGTGTGCCCTGCAGCTACTTCCTCATAGACTGCGGTTACCTGCTCTGCACCGCAGTCTGTCGCTCTGCCTCTGCTCTCCTCCCTCTATCCAGCTTCCTCTGCTGACAGAGGCTTCTATCTGTATGCTTGAGCAATCACATTGGCAAGGATTGATATCTAGCCAATGACAGAGCTCCAGCTTACAGATAGAAGCCTCTGTCATTGGAGGAGGCTAGATAGAGGGAGGGGAGAAGAGGCAGAGCGACGGACTGTGGTTACAGAGCAGGTTACCGCAGTCTATGCGGATGTAGCTGCAGGGCATAGGTGTGCGCACAGGGTGTGACGGGTGTGCCTAGGCACACCCTAATCGGCCCCATGCGCATCGGCTTTTCAGAAGTTAAATGGCCGTTTCCGCATATTAATGCGGCTGCGGCACCGGCTTTATACCTTAGCCACTTGCCACGGCTATCTGCTGCTGACTGCTGTGCTCTTGGAGACCAAGGGGGTGGGACAAGCACTCAGGCTCAAACGCTGCAAAAGCCTGCATGAGCCTTCCCTCCTTCGTTGCGGAGTTAAGAAGAAGTGATGTCACTTCCTTTTAGCGCTTGTTACGTTGGGGGAAGGTGTCAGGGAGCGAACAGCGGGTGAGGAGGCTGCAGGCACTGGCACTGACTCGGCTGTATGATGCATGAGTGAGTGTGTTAATGTTTAATGTGTGTGCGTGTGAAAGATAACTTACACCTAATCATTTATTTAGCACACACGCACACATATATATATATATATACATACATATATATATATATATACACAGACATGTGCGCGCACACATGTGTGTATTTGTGCTTTTGGGTGCACACCCTAATGCAATTGGCTGCTCACGCCTATGCTGCAGGGCACACTTTATGACTTCAATTTAGACCAAATAAAGTGTAAAAAAAAAAAAAGTATTAAGACACTTTTAATCATATTTGATATATGACCTAACTATTTAGGCTAAGTTATATTGAGTGATACATCTCCTTTAAAGATAAGGCTGTATACTGTGTATATATCCATATCACATTGTTCCACAGCAATAAAACTCATTTTAGTGTTTGTTTAAACTTCAGTATATGTGTTTATAAATTTAATCTGTGTAAATAAAATACTTTGGTTTGACTCCAAATCATTTATTCAGCTACACAGAGGTGTCACTAGGTCATGAAATAACCTAACAATTCTCAGAAATGACACTTCCCCAGCAGCACCACCACCTAAAACAAAAGTGTTCCTCTTTGTTCATGTGAAACGTTGGGAGGTATGTCAGTGAGTCCTGTCAGCCTGCACTGTTTGGGAGGCTGGAGGACAAATTTGTGAGCTACAGATTTAGAGGATACAGTAAGGTGATCAGTTTTTGATGAAAACTGCATTCTGAAGGACTGCTTTGCTTTCAGTGAGACCCTGAACTATGCATATTTCCTATGTATCCCCGGTTAAAGGGGATGTCTTCTCAGCTTTTTATAAATATATTTCTTTAAAGGGGTGTTCCAGCCACACAACACAACCACAATCCATTAGGGAAGTTTGTATTAAATGTATTTCATTTCCTTAATTTTTTTTCTGGTAACATACCATTTCAATGTAATATGCATGCAAAGATTGTAGCAAACAGATGGTTATTTACTGATGTTGATGAATTCTGGAGTAAACCAATTGCACCAATATAAATGTCTCCAGATTCTTAATTATTTAAATGGGAGTGTTATCCCCTTGAATGCTAGAAATCTCCAATGCATATTTTTGCAATGTCTTAAAGACATAGTATTCAAGGAGTTGTTCCTTTGAGTGCCAGAGGGGTGGCCACACGTTGCAATGCATTGTATACCCCTCTGGCACTCAAAGTTACAACCCCTATTTAATTAAAAAGGAATTGTTATTTGTCCTTTGGGGAGCAGGTGGTTTACCCAAGAATTTCTCCACTCTTTACTTTGTGCACACATCCTTACTCTGACTATTCTATTATTATATTTTTATTTGCACAGCTCCATCCTATTCCTTGGACCTGTAAAGTGGGATATAACCATAAAATGACGTACATGTACAGACCAAAACGGGCCCTGCTCCTGAGAGCTCACAGTCTAAAGGGAGTAGAGGTATGGATGACAGGTCACCACATTTAACCCAATGAATTGCACACCATCTTGTCATTAAAAGTTTAAAAAGGGACACATATATAGAATGCATGTTACAGGTCTACAGTGATTGTTACTAGGATGCAATGGTTCCCATGAAGCAATGCAGCATGCCTTTTCCAAATGCATCCATTTCTTAAGGCAGGGCTATCCATGTTCAGTCGTCAAGGGCCACCAACAGGCCAGGATGTAAGGATTTCCCTGATTAAGCACAGGTGGAACAATCAGAATGAATGAGCCACTGATTAACTCACCATGCTTAATCAGGGAAATCCTTACATCCTCGCCTGTTGGGGGCCCTTGAGGACTGAACTTGGACAGCCCTGTCTTAAAGGATGATCTACCAACTCTAATTAGAGAGCAGGTAAACATGAGGTGAAGGTAGGTGATAGTGCTGTACAGTAGAGTAAACTGCAGGGTACAGAGAGGATGGGGTCCCTGGACAGGCCTGCCAGATCATCCCTTTTAAAAGCGACACATTTAAAAATGACTGCTTTAGGGAATATTGCTCGACTGCACTGGTTCCTCCTGTGTAGCAAGGCAGTATTATATCTGTTTGTTTTAAAGTTATGATTGAACAACCCTAGTAGTAGGTTAACTGTTAGGGTTGCAGCTATGATGTGGTCCAACATCCGGGGGAAGGGGGGGGGGCTGCAGAACCTCTTCATTTTTATGTGGATCCCTATTCCACACAACTTAAATGCAGGTGATTATGCCCTTTGTGCCGAGCTGACCTGACATTTTGTGATATTATGAATCTATTGGGCCAGCAGCATTTCCTTTTGTGTTCTGTTTGCCCACCAGTTAAATTGGACTGGGGTGGCATGTTCTGCCCCCTGAAGCTATGATGATTCTCTTTTCATTTATCCAGTAGGGGAGACTTGGAAAATACTATTCTCCACTCCGCTCTCTCACCCGATCAGGACTAGGGGAATGAGTGAACAGAACAGAGCTTGTGCTACTGAGGCAGTAACTGGTTGAAACAATGATGTGGCAGCACACTTCCAGCCTAGTGATGAACTAACTTTTCTCTCCAACTCCCTGGTCTCATGTGGGGAGAGTTGCATGCTGGGGAACTTTTCAGTCAGACTAATGTCGTCATCATGTAAAGTTTAAACATTCTCTGTGAGGGAGCATTCAGAGTAAGTTTAATTTTTTGGATATCAGACAATGCATTGCTTCACACTGCATTGCATAGGATTGATATCATAAGGGTTAAACTTTGGTGTTGGCTTCAGTTTGACTGAAAAGTCCTACCATGAAACTCTGACTGCAGTGTGTGGAGGCTCTCTGAACTTGGTTTCCCTGCAACCATACTAAGTGACAGGAGTGGAGCACAAAGTAAATATAGTGATGAGATGCTGGAACAGATCACATCCCAGAGGAGGAGGCTGGATCTGCATCAATAGAAGAAAAGTAAGTTAAAGCAAGTTGCTCTGTATTTGTGTGTAACTGTGCATGTGTTTGTGTGTGTGTTATGGTGAAAGCAAAAAATATTGGATATTGGAACACATCTCGATTCACTCGTCATTTGCTCTGTATAATAATGCATATTGCCTGAATATCGTAATGGCATTGCATTAAAATTCTGGAGTGTAACGGAAGCTGAGAAGGGACCGCGTCGCCTTCCGCCGTCGTTCCTGGGTCTCTCCTTCTCAACGCCAGATAAGCCCCGTCAGGTGCACCGGTTGGAGTATGAACAGTCACTGAAAACAGCCACAGGATCACTGGAAGCAGGGAAGCAGGGAAGAGTCCATGTCACCACCTGACAGTCCACGAAGTTAGGTCGCAGGAAACTGGCAGCAGGCGGTTGGCGATTCAGGATACTTGGCGCAGATGGGTATCAGAGTGGATACTTTAGACCATAAGCAATACAAGACTCCAGGACTCCTTGTTCACTCCAAAACAGAACTCATTTTATTGTCACAAACCACAGATATTTATATACAGTACAGTACATTGGATCACATGGGGAACCTGATACAATAGGGAACTTGATTAAATCAAACACATCAGACAAAAGGCAAGGGCTGACACAGAGTTTCAGGCAATACAATAGGTGACTCACAGACTGAGGGGTGTGAATGGATTAACACACACAGCAGGGGGGTTTCAGGACAGTTCTCACTCCAAGGACTTGAGTGGCCAGAATATTCATTTCCTTAACAATGGCCAGGGGTTGAATAATTAAGCAAAAGGCTTGGGAGTCTGCAATACATAATGAAATAATTAACCCCTCACTGCCTATTCCCTTGGAGTAAACCCTCAACATACTACATACAATAACTAAAACGTTCGCCATACATTAAACATACTATGTGATCCAAAGTCTATGAATTTAAGTCTTTCTCTTAGGGAATAGCTGGCCAGTTTGTACGCCAAGGCACAGCACAGAGTCCAAACAGTAATAAATGTCCATAGTCTTTGAATAAATAGTTTGAGGTCCAGACAAGGGCTCAGTAACGGGTAGGATCTGTTACATTTCTCCCCCTTTTTGTACCAAGCCAGCGGGGACAGTAGTAAACGCTGACTTGGAGCTGTAGGAGACCATTGAGGTTGTGAGCCACTTGTCTGGACAGTTCATTAGTCTGGAGGCCTTAGTCCTAGGCCAGTCTTAAAGGAGGAGCCCCTTGTCCTGGGCCAGGGAAACAATGACTCAGCCTGGTGTCCTGTGCCAGGAGAAAATGCAAGCCCCTTGTCCACGCCTGGAAACAGAAAGCAGGTCTCTTGTCCTGGACCAGGGGTACAGGCTCGGTTCTTAATCCTGGGCCAGGGAAATTGGTGCCTGGTTGTCCTGGCAATCATCAAATTGGGTGGCCTCTCCTGGGCCATGCTCCATGCAGAGCTGGGGTTCAATGATCCTGGGTCTGGGGCCAGGGGCTCAGGGTCCAAAGCCAGTCTATAAGGGGGATCTTCCTGGGGCAATTGTGTCTCTGGCTTCTGTGCATCAGAGTGTGGGGAGAGAGGCATATCTCCCCCTTTTAGTTGGGCCACTGCCCCAGAGGAACAGGAGAGGATGTTTGTCCCACTCTCCTGGGCTGGGGCAACATTCTGGGACACATTCCCACCCCCCAGGCAGAGCTCAGGAAATTCAGGGGCCCCAGCAACATCCCTGATGAGGACGGTGGTCCCACTCACCAGATCAGGGCCCAAAGGGGAATTGTTGGGGAGCGCCTTCTTGGGGCTTCTGGTGAGCTTGCTCCCACTCACCAGTGTCAGGGCAAAACAAGGGGTGGTGTGCTCACTCCTACACACCACAGCAGGGGGTTCACAGGACCCGGTGAATTTGCTCCCATCCACCAAGCCAGGGGTCACAGGGAAAGGGAACACAATCGTTGGGCTGGGAATGAGGACTGTTGATCCACTAATCCCAGCCAAGGTTTCACATGACCTGGTGCGCTCGCTCCCACGCACCAAGCCAGGGGTTACAGGGGGACTGGAGAGCTCGCTCCTACTCTCCAGCATGAGGAACTTGGGGCAACATCCAGGGTTTCCAGGGGCAGAGTGGCAGCCTGCTATACCCCTCTTCTTCTTGGCCCCTCACATCAGGGCCATCTCTTGTCTTCTGGAGGAGGGCAGTCTCAATCCTCCTCGCAATCTTAGTCACATACCTGGAAAAGACACTCTTCCCCTTCTCCAGGGCAGTAGCAACAGGGGACGGACTGGGGCTGCTGGTGGGGACCTGCATCTCCTTCACCAAAGCAGGGGTTTCCCAGACCCTGGTGAGCTCGCTCCCACTCACCAGGTCAGGGTTTACAGGGGGGCTGATGGGGCACTCTTCTTCACCCATCAGTTCACACAACATATCCTCAGGAGGGCCAGCATCACTGCTCTCTTCCAGTCCGCTGGGGTCCTCCTCTTGTAGGCCATCACTTTCCAGGGCCTTCTCTGCCTTGAGGGAGACCGCAGTCCCATCCCTCAAGGCGGCATCCTCTGTGGCCCTGGAGAGCACATACCGCTCCACTTCCAGGGCGTTTTCCAACCCCACAGGGGGCATCATCTTGGGGCTGCTGGTGAGCTCTTCCACACTCACTACAGCAGGGGGGTCATAGGGACTGATGGGCTCTCTCCCACCCATCAGCTGGGACATACAATCGCTGCTGGTGGGGACAGTTCTCACTCCAAGGACTTGAGTGGCCAGAATATTAATTTCCTTAACAATGGCCAGGGGTTGAATAATTAAGCAAAAGGCTTGGGAGTCTGCAATACATAATGAAATAATTAACCCCTCACTGCCTATTCCCTTGGAGTAAACCCTCAACATACTACATACAATAACTAAAACGTTCGCCATACATTAAACATACTATGTGATCCAAAGTCTATGAATTTAAGTCTTTCTCTTAGGGAATAGCTGGCCAGTTTGTACGCCAAGGCACAGCACAGAGTCCAAACAGTAATAAATGTCCATAGTCTTTGAATAAATAGTTTGAGGTCCAGACAAGGGCTCAGTAACGGGTAGGATCCGTTACATGGAGCTATATTAAGTAGTGTTGTATTAGCTTACCAAAAAATAGATCTGGATTTGCTACTATGGTTCATAGCAGGGGTGTCAAAGTTCAGTCCTCAAGGGCCGCCAACAAGCCAGAATTTAGTGATTTCCCTGATTAAGCACAGGTGAGTTAATTGGTGGATCATTCATTGTGACTAACTCACCTGTGCTTAAGCAGGGAAAGCCTTAAATCCTGGCCTGCTGGAGGCCCTTGAGGACTGAACTTGGACAGCCCTGGTTTATAGTTCTGAGGATCTAAGTAACTGTATTACTTGATTTCAACAGGGTATTAAATGAAACTAGATGGGCAATATACCATTGAAGTACTGGGTTATTGTCATGCATGTCTCATAGAATACTCTGCTGGTTTCATATAATAGTGCACTATTCTATTAGTCTCATTAGACTGTTAGGACAGCATACCATTACATTAAACTGGAAGGAAAATATGCAATAATAGTAATTGTAGGTCTCTTATAATAGTGCATTTCAATGCTGTTCTTGTGTTTTACTTGGCTCGTGCAATAATGTTGTATTACTCTGCTGATTTCATGTTTGTTTGTTTTTTACGGGGTTGGGGGGGGTTGCAAAATTGTTCCCGCACTTGGGCCCCTAATTATTTTATTATGCTACGGAATGGACATGAATGAGGCAACATCTCCCCTTTAACCACTGAGTGATAGAGGAGCATACAAGGAAATACATTTCATATACCACTCAAAGGGTTAAAAGAATGTTCATAAACCCTCCCAGGTCCAACAATTATTTTGATGTGCCTATAATTTCCTCTGAGACAGCTTTTGTTAATGGATTTGCAGTCTCTCAGCGAGTTCATCTGTCTGCATTATAAGTGATTGCATCACTTCAGTGGGTGCGTGCACACTCAGGAGAATTTATATTTAGAAACATAATGCAGTCTTCTAAAGATGACTCAACAGTAGGTTGACCAGACCTCCCTTTTAACCAAAGGCACATATGAAATATTTGAGGGCTGCACTGAAATCAAATTATCTCTGCAGAATGCATTTTTCATTTGTGACCCGGTGAAAGGTGAGGTCTGGTCTGCCTGTACAACAGGTACTTTAATCCATCCGCATTAAAATATAAATAACTTCCATGTCTGGTTTTCCATGTTAACCCAATGTGACCAGATATGCCTTTTGATTGCCAGAAGGGTATGCAACACATTGCTTCACAATGTCTTACATAACTTCTGGCACTCAAAGGTTTAAATGTAAGACACTTGAGGAAATATTCTTCACGACTGCAAATGAATCAGTGCAACCCTGCTTTGTGTGTTATTTATAAGTGTTCTGTATGCAAAGGAGTATCTGGCCTGCGTATGTTAACCCCTTGGATGATGGGATAGGTGCCCAATGTATTACAGAACAACAAAAAGAGGGGCAAACCAAATACATTATAGGGGAGCAAGAAAAATGTTCATTGAGTTACAGGGAAATTGGATCTGTGTCTGTAATATTGTCCTTACACCTGTTGTTCACTGAAAGATATTAAAGCATTTTGCCAAGCTTCTTATGATATGGCAATAGGGGAAGTATTTTCCCTCAATTTCTTGTACTCTGGGGATATCTGCTACACAAATCCCACTCAGCCCTCCAGGCTCAGGTGGCTCCTACAAATTTCCATCAGTGGGGTTGGCTTTAGGGCATCATTGGAAGGTCTAACCCCTTAAGGACCCTGCAGTCTTGGGGTGGAACACTTCAGAGGACCACGGTACTTTTTCTTTCTTTTTTCTTCACAGATGCATTCTGGGACCACAGAGCTGAAATCCCAGAATTCCATCACATGCCAGGACTGCCACTGGTCCTTAACTCCCGATCAGCCATGAAGGTCCTAACATATCATTGGACATTAAGGGTTATAGGAAGAAAGGGAAAGAGATATGAAGAAACAGCTGAATTTAGATATCTCAGATTAATTCAGATAATGGTGAAAATATTAGAACTAACTGTATATTTTTAAGAATTGTGAGGCCACTTAAAAGTATCAGGGATTAGCTCACCAATGCAATATTTATTTTAAAAATATTTGTTTTTTCTTCATCTAGGAGGCACTGCTACTTAAATGGGGCTTTTAACCCAATAAATGGCAGAGAGGTCTCCAATAGATTGGTAAGCAATGCAATAGCAGTGAAGGGGTTAAAAGATCCATTTAAATGAATGTAAATCTGCTAAGTGTATTTGTTCCCTATAGCCTTCTCCAGAATTTCTCCTATTTTGCGCATACTCTAATATTTTTGTGTACTTTTAACCAAAAAAATTACCTACTGACACATAATTATAAATCCGTTGAAGCTTTGGGAAATGTTTGTGTCCCCCTGCTTAGCAATACATTAGAGACCTCTCCTGCATTCAAGGTGTTAAAAGCCCCATTTAAGTACATGGGAAATGTTACTTCACCTCTATGAAATGTGGGAAAGAATGCAAGAAGTGTGTATAGCTAGATGCATTAGTAACAGAGGGAGGTGGTCATGTCACTCTAGGTGAGGTTTGACCAGAGAACTGAAGAATACCATAAAATCGGAAGTATAATACACACCTGTGTATAATAAGCAGGTGTAAATTATACCCAAGATATTTAGTAAGATAATTAGTTCATATATATACACAAATATATTATACGCACCCCCATCCATCACTCTACCCCCAAAAAAATCATGTCCCCCTCTTGTGCCCCCTTTCCCTCCCTGTACCGACTGCATAACCAGGACCCCCTAATTAGAGAGCAGGTAAACATGAGGTGAAGGTAGGTGATAATGCTGTACAGGGGCAGTGAAGGTAGGTGATAATGCTGTACAGGGGTGAAGGTAGGTGATAATGCTGTACTGGGGAAGTGAGTGGCATTCTTGCATTTGCCACCCTCTTCTTCCACTACATGTGCCCCCCTTTCTATCCTGAACACACCTGAAATCCAGGACCCCCCTCTGGTGGCAGCAGTGACACTGGGGCAGCATTCTTGCATTCACCGCCCACTCCCTCCACTCCTGGAGCTTCTCTTCACTGTGAATTAGTTGCCCTGTCAGGAGGTCCTGACAGGGCACTACCATAGATTCAATGCACATCCATTATAATTGAAATGGAACTACATTGATACCACAGAGCCTACAAGTAAAATGGAGCTGTGATTTACTTTTGTAGTTCCATTTCAATTGTGAACTCTACTGTATAACTATATATAGCATCATTTAAATGGAAAGCTCTGTGGTATCCCTTGAACAGGTCCAGTTCAATTGTATGGTCGGTGGTATCCCCACCCCTCCTTTTTCTCCCCTTATGTCTAGAGTCGGTGCTCCATTACCTGCCTTTCAGGACCTGCCAGGTGTATGCACAGAAGTCATTGTACAACCAAATGACACATCTGGCAGTTCCTAAAACCAAAAGATGAAGCAGGAGACAAATTCAAACATTGCCATCCACCAAATGGATAGACAGCCAGGTGGGCAGCCCAATTAAGGTTTTAGCTGGCACTACAATTGCCCCCTCTCCATCCATGACTGAATGCCTGACCACTCAATCCATCCCTTCACGCACACAAGATACAAATATCCACAAACACACATACACAGATACCCACTGATATACACACACACAAACATACACACACTAGGGTGACTACATTTCCATTCTGCCATACAGGGACACTGCCGAACAAGAGTGGCTGAGTACTTTTCCTTGTATCTAGTGCAGCTATATCACATAACTGTGCAATGACATCACTGGAGGCCAGTCCAGAGGCATCACATTTGGGCATATGTATAAAGACAAAGCGGACCAATTCTTCAAAAAAAAACAAACAAACTGTACCATATGTAAAAAAAGAAATATTCCTATTTATTTGTACCATCCACAGAGTTAAAATCAAATTTGGAGATATTCAACACATTGCAAAGCAAGGCACTGAAGATCACCATAGATCCCTATGGTTATATAAATAGATATTGTGCAGCTGGCCAGAATTGTGAATTGTGCGGTGTTTCATTCTTTGGAAGCATCTCTAACAAAGTTAAACTAGTGGATGCTACAGGGCTCACAATGCTTGTAAACCTTTATTATATCCAAGGTGGTAAAAATAACACAGCCCTGAACTGTGCATTTCATAACACACACATAAGTAAGAGAAGAGGTTTATTTGGAGAATATCAAGAGTATTGTGAAGTATGGGTGAGTGTGTGTGTGTGTCTCTCTCTCTGTTACCTGTCTAGTAAGTAAATATCAACTTCCCTAATCAGCTTAGATGCACTCCCTGAATATGTTGTAGTAAATTTACCATAGAATTGCTCTACCTTTACCTGTATAAATGTTTCCATTATGAATCACATGGATTAAGAAATGTGTGTGTGATACCTTCACCTCTACTAATAACAAAAGACATAATAAAATGGTTTGAGAAAATGGTCTTTCTTTCCATCTGCAGGAAGAACCAGAAGTAACACAAAGGAGCCGTATGGTAAGCTACTCTACTATAGAACAAATTAAACAAATACAAAATTCAATTGATCTCCTCACCTTTTGGATGCACTCCCCACCCTCCCGGTGATGCCACTGCTAGAGGTCTAAAAGTAATAGTAATGTTTCACAATAAAAGCAGCTCCAATTAAGCTTCATAGTATGGGCAATGGAGAGTGTTATTTCAATGCTGTCAGAGTTGTAGTTCAGGAGTAATTGAATGATAAAGAACCCCCTCCCACCCCTTTTACTAATGTAACACTGCTCACATCAGAGCAGCAAGACTGGATGGATCTCAGAGAGGGACAATCTTCCACGAGCGTAAGGGGAACCTGATAAAACTGTAAAGGGGGGAAGGTTTTCCTTATGCTCACAGTAAGAAGATTCTCCCTTGCTGTGAGCTATCTGGTCAAGGGATTCCACATCTGAGGGGAGGCAGCTTACACTAGGTAAAAGGGCCTGAGGGAAATACATTTCCATTCAGTTACTCTTGAACTACAACTCTGACAGCATTGAAATAACACTCTCCATCGTCCAAATACTATGAAGATTAATTGGAGCTGTTTTTTGTGAAACATTACTAACCCATTAATTAGTTAATTAAATCATAGGGGCACCGGCCCATAAGAATGATTAGCCCAGCGGCACAGGGGACAACTGCCCCTGCCCCCCCAGGCCAACCCACCCCTTTTATAAGGAAAGACTAATCTGAACATGTATAGCCTGGAGGAGAGAGAAAAGCAATAGATGATATAGAAACAGTCAAATACATAAAGGTATTCAACAAGGTACAGGAGGGAAGCATATTTCAAATGAGTGGAAATGTTAGGACAAGAGATCATAGCATAAAACTAGGTCAGAGGATTAGATGTAATGTAAATTGACTTTGACTGCGATCACACAGGCAGCATGACTGTGCTCCATTTTAGCTCTTATGAATCTTCTCAAGTTTATTCTCCTCTGAATCTCTTGCATGGTGGGGCATGATGGAGGTGTATATTCACAAGTCCGGCCCACATGGGTTTTAGCCATATATTATTTGCCGATGTCCATATGGTTAGCCAGTTATTGGCAGTTAGGAAATGTATCACAACCAGCACTGTAGCCGGTGTGAACAGTCTACATAGCAGCCATTGGTCTTGGTTTGACTGCCAGATTATCCCTTAAAAACTGACCACATGAAAAATTCTTGCTGCAGGGCTGCCCTGGTTATTACTGACACCAATTTTCCAGTATCTTATATTACTAAGTCATTTTTCTACCTTCTGTAGACCTAAACTATTCACTATTATTTTTAACTATTTAAAGGCATTGTAATCATTTTTTTCAACTTTACATATTCTGCAATACTTATTCCATAAAAAGTATAAATAATACTTATTTATTAAAGATGAAAAAGAAAACAAAGTATAGACAGTTTGACTTTACACATTATGTACTTGCATATTATGTATTAAAGGGATAGTAATTTATATATTAAAGTATAGCTCCGAGTCTTCTATGTGTTTTTTTTTGTAGCATGTAGCACCATGTTTAATTACTTAAAGGAGCAGTAAACTTTTTTTATGAAAACACATATTTTATAGATCTTTTCCTGCTGAATAAAACAAGGTCACTCCCACTGCTGTCAGATGTTCTATTCAAAATTTATAACAGTTCAAATAATCAGGAAGTGAATTTACTGTGTTTACTTCCTGATAGTTCTAACTGACAGGAAGTGACAGGCAGTTTCTATCACATTCAGTGGAGAATTGTATGTCTCTGACTTTCTTGACTTTTTTCTCCATTAGAATGTAACAGGAAATACTAATTAGAATTTGACCACTAGAGGGCACTGCTAATGTAAAAAAACATGGGTTTAAACTGTAATAACTCTGGAAATATGAATCTCTTGGCAGTGGGAGTACCCTTATTTTACGGAGTAGGAAAATCCCTACAATATATATTTTTTCATAAAAAAAGTTTACTGCTTCTTTAAGTTCTGTAGTTCAAAAGATATTCAAGCTGAAAGGATCCCCCTCCCACCCCTTCTGGCCACCTTCCCGTAGAGCTGCAATCCGGTTGTGGGACTGGATGGATGCAGCTAGGGACAATCTTCACTGAAGACTGTCCCTCATCACTCTTCATCCCAACCCCACGTAGACGAAGCATGACACAGGCTAAGGGGTGGGAGGGGGATAATTTCAGCTTGATTATCTATTGAACTACAGAACTGTAAGTAATTAAACATAGTGTTACATGCTATAAAAACATATAGAAGACTCTGAGCTAAACTTTAACCCTTTGAGTGCCAGAGGGGGTACCCAATGCATTTCAAAGCAATGCATTGTGTACCCCTCTGGCACTCAAAGGATTAATATCGACATTACTGTCCCTTTAAGTCAAAATAAACAGTTTCTATTACTTTAAATTGATGTTCATCTCCAGACAGTCCATATTTAAAGTCCATTCCTTAGAGATTAGGGTGAAATGAAAGAAATGGGAAGATTCCAAAATTTAAAATATCATTTACTAGCTCCAAAACGTGCATGTATTTTATGCGTTAGCACATGCATATAAAAAAGTGGACACGAATTTAAGGGATGTAAAGTTATGAGCATGTTCTATTCAGCATAAAATGTTTTCTGCATCGAAACATGTGCCTTCAATAACTGAGTGTTCATTTATGACATTTAAATCTTATCTAAGGCTCCTCTTTATCGCAAGTTGCCCTTAGTTCTGTCTTCATAGTTTGCATCTTGGGATACTGGTATTTTCCTTTAATACACTGTGATTAGCAATGAACTTTGTTCTACCTTCCTTCTGTAATTGTCGAGATCATTAACTACAGACAAAGGCCCTTTTAAAGTTGTTAATTTTGATGCACACTTATTAAGTCTGTAGCAGTAAGTTTCTTGCTAGCCCCTGGTACTTCGGTGCTTAGAATATTTCAGACTCGTCTTTAACTCATTGGATGCTAGAAAGGTCTCCAACTCGGTTCTGACCATTAGAATCTTCACCTTCTTACCCGGGGTTAATAAAGGTAATTTTGTAAGAGATACATGCTGCAGAGTTGTAACAGTTCCAACATAATCCTTCAGAATGTAACCCGTTGAACACCAGAGGGGTATTCAATGTATTGCTTTGCAATGTGTGCTGCTCACTTCTCTGGGCCTCAATGAGTTAACCCTTTGAGTGCCAGAAGGGAATAGAATGCAATTCGTTCCGTACCCCTCTGGCACTCAAAGGGTTAAGAACAATAATTTAAAAAAAAAACCTTTTTATCTCATATCAGAACAGGTACATTGTCTAGACCTGCATATAAAAATGTGTTCTCCTACTGGGGCTAATAACAATTTATACTTGCTCCAGTAAACAGAGAACTAAAATGATGTAGGGTCACAACTGGTAGGGCCATAGGGAAAAGCTAACCGAGTAGCTTTAGGGCCGTATGTTGAAAAACATAGTAGAGGAGTTCTGTGGCAAGCCATTCGCATTATAGGGGAGAATTAAAAATTCCCATTGATTTAAATGAGGATATGAACCCCTTGAATGCTAGATAGGTCTGCAATGCATTGCTTAGCATTCCCTGGAGACTTTTTTTTAGTATTTAAGGGGTTAAAATCCCCATTTAAATCAAAGGGATTTTTGGTAAATTTTAGTTCTCTCCTATAGTGCAAATGGTTTGCTCCAGAACGCCTTCACTTTTCTTTTGAACATACAGCTCTAATTAGAATGCAGGTGTTCAAGACAACTTATGTCTAATGTTTGTGCATTAAATTGTTTTGAATGCATTGACTACCTTTGTAGTATCAAAGGGATTAAAGAACTACTTCACTGGAATGGTCTACAAAATGTGCTTGGTTTGCAAGCACACTTTGTAGACCATTCAAGTGAAGTAACTCTTTTTATGTCTCTTGATCTCAGCTCTCCTGAAGAGCCTCCGACGGTCCCGGAACCAGATTCCCCTGCAGTCAACCAGAGCGCTGATGTCAGGGACAGGGGAGGGAGGGGGAATCTTTAGCTGCGATTAGCTCTCAAACCATAAAGGTATGAGAGATAGGACTGGGGGGCATTTAGCTTAGGTTTTAATAGCTACAAGATTAGGTTTTATTAAATTGTGACAATACTACCCCTTTAATACATGTTTTTGCTTTTGTGACTATTATCTTCAAAGTTCACCCTCCCTTACCTGGAACCCACAATATCTGCCTTTCCATCCGCTTGTCTCTTGGGTTATTTTTTAGAGGGGCAAGTGGACTGGCACTTGTTATATAGTGAGAGTGCATGAAAGTGTTCTCACTTTGCCTCCATGACCTGGGCGCGTATTGGAAAGTGCCAGGTCACATGATTATCTGGGACTCGCTGAGGCAGGAGGAGCTGGAGGGATCAAGGCACAAGAGGGGAGGTGATAGACAGCCCTAAGGTACTGAGCTGTACCTCGGCGATCACCCCGTGAGGTAAGCAGGTAATTAAAAAAAAATACAATAATAATAACAGATTGAAGCTTAATTGGTGATGACAATTTAGACAGACATAACTTTCAGGTAGGTGAGAGTTCCACTTTAACATTAGGAAATATCTTGCCAATGAACCATGAAAAAGTGTGGGTTTAGCATTGAGGCTGATATATATAGATAAACGTGAGTAATTCTGAGCCAAACCAGCTGTAACACAGTAGAAAAACAATTGATATTGATTTGACCCCTTAAGGACCCTTGATGTGCCAGGACCGTCATAGGTAAAACATGCGATAAGGGATTTCAGGGCTCCCCACATGGCTGCACGCTGTTCAGGGAGCCTGAATCGGTTAGAGAGAGAAAAAAAAGCTCCGTGCTCCTTAAGTGCCGGCCAGATCTTAAAGGGATAGTAATGTTTCATAATAAAGCAGCTCCAATTAGTCTTCATAGTATTTGGGCCATGGAGAGTATTATTTCAATACTGTCAGAGTTGTAGTTCAAGAGTAATTGAATGATAAATTAGCCCCCTCCCGCCCCTTTTACTGATGTAACACTGCTCAGCTCAGAGCAGCAGGGTGGTGTCCAGTTGGATTGCAGAGAGGGACAATCTTCAATTAGCATAAGGGAAAAACCTGAAAAACCTGTCAATGGGGCCAGGGCTTTCATTGTTCTCACATTAAGAAGATTGTCCCTTGCTGTGAGCTGTCTGGTCTGTGGACCAGATTCCACATCTGAGGGGAGCAGTTTTATACTAGGTAAAAGGGTCAGGAGGGGGATACTTTATCATTCAATTACTCTTGAACTACAACTCTGACAGTATCAAAATAACACTCTCTATGGCTCAAATACTATGAAGATTAATTGGAGCTGCTGTTTTTGTGAAAGGGGTTAAATGGGACTTCAAAATGAGTGAATGTTAGTGAGGTCTCCAACATACTGCAAGGTAGTGTTAGAGACCTCTCAAGCATTCCATGGGTTTAAATCCCCTTTAAAGGGATAGTAATACTTCGTTTTAACTTTATTTTATTTTGTAGGCATTAAAAAAACATGAAGAATGATATAAGTCTTATCTCTCAAACCTTTATGGTTTATGAGATATTCACAAGCAAAGTTCCCCTCCCCACCCCTTTTTCCAAGTGTAAGCCATCTCTTCTCAGATGTGAATCTGGTTGTATGACAGTACAGATAACAGAAGGGGACAGTTTTCTTTGTATGAAAACAATGAAAGCCCTTCCCCCCTTGACAAGTTTTTCAGCTTTTTCCCTTATCTTAATTGAAGATTGTCCCTCTCTGCAGTCTACCTGGGCACCTCCCTTCTGATCTGGTTGAACAGGGGGGGATACTTTGTTTGTGAATATCTCTTAAACCATAAATGTTTCAGAGATAAGACTTATATCATTCTTCATGTTTTTTAATGCCTACAATATAAAATAAAGTTAAAACGAAGTATTACTATCCCTTTAAGTCTGCCACAATTTTATTTGTCCCCTATGATGCAGTTGGTTTGCCCCAGAATTGCTTTTACAATAAGGCCCAGTATTTTTAGATAAAAGGGGTCTCCATCATCCAGTGGATGGAACAATTCTGGGGCAAACCAACTATATCATAGGGTAATAGGAAAAATTCCCATTGTTCTAAAAAGGCCTTTTAACACCTTGCTTGCTAGAAAGGTCTCCAACACATCACAGAACAATGCATTTGGAACCTTTCTAGCATCCAGAGGGTTAACAGTCCATTTTAGGTAAATGGGAAGTTAGCTAATTTTTGGTTGTCCCCTGTAGTACAGCTGGTTTATTCCAGAATTGCACCAGTTCGGCTTTGCACAGAAGCTATGTGATGTTCATAGTTCGGAACAGTAAAAACGTCCATCCCTTTGAGTGCCAGAGGGGTACGCAATTCAATGCGTACCCCTCTGGCACGCAAAGGGTTAAGTTCCAGGGATGTATCCGACTTATTTCAGCTCAGTGGCACTCAAAGGGATAATACTAAACCCTTAATGACCCTGTCACTTTCCAGGACGTCACCATTTTTTCCCTTAACCCCTTAAGGACCACTGACCTTTTTTTTTTTTTTTTGCAATCCTGGTTCAGGGTTCCCCAAACAGCGTGCAGCCAAGTGAGGAGCCCTAAAATCCATGATGGTCCTGGCACAACCCACGACGTGCCAGGAACATAATGGGTCCTTAAGGGGACGATCCTGGCATGTCACATTCTTTTTACTGTAGGAGTGCTGTAAGTAAGAACTGGGTCTGATATTGAGCGCTGTAATACCGGAGCTGTCTCTCTCTGACCCCGTTTGGTTCTCCATTATACGTCACACGTCACGTATCCCAGAGAGCTGACATCGATCAAAGGGGTCCTTAAAGGGGTAGTAGTGTTTCACAATAACAGCAGCTCCAATTAATCTTCATAATATTTGGGCTATGGAGAGTGTTATTTCAATACTGTCAGAGTTGTAGTTCAAGAGTAATTGAATGATAAAGTGTCCTCCTCCCACCCCTTTTACTGATGTAACACTGCTCACCTCAGAGCAGCAAGACTGTCCGGATGGATCTCGGAGAGGGACAATCTTCAGGAAGCATAAGGAAAAACCTGTCAAGGGGGGCAGGGTTTTCCTTATGCTCACAGTAAGAAGATTGTCCCTTGCCATGAGCTGTCATGTCAAAAGACCAGATTCCACATCTGAGGGGAGGTGGCTTACACTAGGTAAAAGGGGCGGGAGGGGGATACTTTATCATTCAATTACTCTTGAACTGCAACTCTGACCGTATTGAAATAATACTCTCTATGGCTCAAATACTATTAAGATTAATTGAAGCTGCTGTTTTTGTGAAACATTACTATCCCTAAGGAAAAGTAACTTCCCTGGACTGCTGCTCGTTAAGGGGTTAAAGGAAAAGTGCTTTCCTTTAGGGGGGAAAGTGAAAAATTGTAAGATAACATTTTGTATTCCTGTCAGATTTTAAACAGTGTGCAATGTTTTTCCAAATATATATTATTTTTATTTGGCACATGCTTGGATCAAGGAGAGATCATCCTAAAAAATCGCTTCAGTTAGCAACCTTCTATCTGTATTACAATGTATCATTGTTTAAGCATATAATCAAGGTTCTTTTAGTGGCCAAAGTAAACATCTCTTTTCACTGCTGCTCCTCTGAAAACATTCACTATTGCATAAAACATAGTTTTTAAATCAATATTTAGACACTCTTATCCCTGAATAGAAGCTGCATTATCACAGTCCTCCTTTGAAAGACTGTATACAAACTCACCAGGTATAATTTAATGTTAAAGATGATTCAGATGTGACTTAACTATCTAGTTCAGATATCATTCCAACATTACACACAGCTGGGTCCTTCATATAGTAATAGTATACTGGATGAAGGAGACTCCCTTTATTTAAAAAGAGGGGGCTTCATGTATAAAGACAAAGGGTTGAGTGTATGAATCTTCTAGAGAAAATAAAGATGGTACCGTATTAGCCAGTGGAGTAGATAGAATTCAGAGTAGCAAAAAACTCACAAGAGTGGTATAAAGGTGATACCTTTTAATGGCTAACTGAGCACATAGAAATTGCAAGCTTTAATTGCAAGCTGTCAGGACACAAAGGCCCCTTCAGGTGCCTGAGCACATAGAAATTGCAAGCTTTAATTGCAAGCTGTCAGGACACTAAGGCCCCTTCAGGTGCCTTAGTGTCCTGAAAGCTTGCAATTTCTCTGTGCTCAGTTAGCCATTAAAAGGTATCACCTTTATACCACTCTTGTGAGTTTTTTGCTACCCTGAATCCTATCTAATCCATTAGAGCAGATTCACAGGAGTTGACCTCCAACTCCAATGGTTACAATTCGGGGGAAAGCAGTAGAAAACATGTCCCCTCCAACATGCTCAGAATAACAGAGCAAAGTTGCACTTTTTTCTGCACTGTGCTTCTTACATAATGCAGAGGACAGGAACACCCCAAGACTCACGCTCCCACTCTGCTCTTCCCAGGGTGAAAGAGGCATAAGGGGAAAATTTTAGGTGGAAGTAATAAAATAAATTGACTTTGTGGAGGCGTAACACCAGAGAACAGATTCAAGCATAAAATTAAAATAGTGCACCAAACATGACAAATAAAATTACCTTTTATTTAAATGGAGATTCTAACCCTTTGATTGCTAGAGAAGTCTGCAACGCATTGCAGAAGAAATGCATTGGAGACCTCTGCAGCAGTTAAGGGTTTGAAAGCCCCATGTAAATCAATAAGTATTTTTGAAAGCTTTATTTGTCCTCCATAACGCTTGTGGTTTGCTGCAGAACTGCTCCACTTTGCATTAACCCTTTGGGTGCCAGAGGGGTACGGAACGCTTTGCTTTGCTTTATAAATGCTGGCCTTATTCTGGAGTAAACCAACTGCACCATAAAGCAAAAAATTACATTCCTGTTGGAGTAAATTGGGCTTTTAACCCCTTGGCTGCTACAGAGGACTCCAATGCATTGTAACTGTCACAATATATCATTTACAGTACTGGTATTATGGCTGTGGATAGTGTTTTGTAGTTTTAAAGCTGAACTTTCACCTTCATATAAGTTATATTTATTTGATTCCTTATGTACTATACTAACCAAGTCTGTTTGTTTGGTTTTTCCATGAAATCCCCAATATTTGCTCTATATCTAAGTTCCAAAATGTACCTGCTGATGTAATTACTGAGCTCCTTGTGGTGCAACCTGTACTGCACTGAATCAAAATCCATCCCCTGTTTCTCTCCCTAGCACACCCACACAGCTTCATACCTTCTTACTAGACCTGGTGCACTCCCTGTGTAATGCGCACATCCAACAGGACAACGTCAAGCTCAGTTATTGAGGTGCTGGCTTAAGTTGCAAGATTGACAGGACCGCTGAAGGAGATCGCTGCCATTGGGAATAACGTCATCAAGATGGCAGCACTCTCCTTGTCCCTACTGAGGACAAAGTAAGGCAGAGTATTAACATTGCACTTAGACACAGGGCCGGATTTCCCGTAAGGCAGAGTAGGCATCTGCCTACAGGCGCACCCTACAGAGGGGCGCCTGCCACTACAATTATTATTATTTTTTTATTTTTTTTTACTTGGCGCGGCTTGCCATGCCGCGCCGAGCCGCCAGCTGCCGCCTTGTAGGCTGTGAGCTCTCGGGGCTCATTAGCAATGCAGAGCGCTGGGAGATAAAATCTCCCAGCACTATGCATTACTAAAGGGAAGGTCGCGCGGGAGCTCCAGCAGCTCCATGTCTGTGCACAAGCACAGATCTCTCCAGCAGCTGGACCACCAGGGAGTTAAGAAACGGATGAATGAGGCTTAACCCTGTAAGTGCCAGAGTGGTACGCAACGCATTGCAAAGCAATGAGTTGCGTACCACTCTGACACTCAAAGGGTTAATCTGGGGATAATGGGAGCAATGTGAGGTCAATATGGGGATGATGGGGGGCAAGCAATGTGGAGCTGATGGGGTCAATGTGTAGCTGAAGGGGGTCAATGTGGACTGATGGTGATGGGGTCAATGTGGAGCTGATGGGGGTCAATGTGGAGCTGATGGGAGTCAATGTGGAGCTGATGGGGTCAATGTGGAGCTGATGGTGATGGGGTCAATGTGGAGCTGATGGGGTCAATGTGGAGCTGATGGGGTCAATATGGAGCTGATGGTGATGGGGTCAATGTGGAGCTGATGGGGGTCAATGTGGACTGATGCTGATGGGGTCAATATGGAGCCCAAAGGGTTAATCTGGGGATAATGGGAGCAATGTGAGGTCAATATGGGGATGATGGGGGGCAAGCAATGTGGAGCTGATGGGGTCAATGTGTAGCTGAAGGGGGTCAATGTGGACTGATGGTGATGGGGTCAATGTGGAGCTGATGGGGGTCAATGTGGAGCTGATGGGAGTCAATGTGGAGCTGATGGGGTCAATGTGGAGCTGATGGTGATGGGGTCAATGTGGAGCTGATGGGGTCAATGTGGAGCTGATGGGGTCAATATGGAGCTGATGGTGATGGGGTCAATGTGGAGCTGATGGGGGTCAATGTGGACTGATGCTGATGGGGTCAATATGGAGCTGATGGGGGTCAATGTGGAGCTGATGGGGGTCAATGTGGAGCTGATGGTGATGGGGGTCAATGTGAGGGCAATGTTGAGATGATGGGGGCAATGTGAGTGTGATGGGGGGCAATGTGAGGGCAATATGGAGATTTGGAGCATTGTGGAGATGGCGGGGGGGGGGCGCTTCAGGTATCTGTGCCTACAGGCTCCTGAGATGTAAATCCAGCCCTGCTTAGACATGTGCTTAGGGGGTGAGGAATTGATTAGGGACTATTAGGTGGCACATCCACATTAAAGAGCAACAACATAAAGGCTCCAAAGAGGACGCTAATTCCTATTTTCTGGTGTAACCTCACACTCGCATGCACAGAGAAGGAATGTGGCTGCCTCAGCTCATGTAGGAGGTGTAACAAGAAAACTATCATTACAATTAGGCTGTAAGATTTGAATACTATTGCTACTCAGATGAGTGTAGCAGTGATTATCTAGTAAAATACTTTGTATATACAGTGCCTGGCTTTCTAAGGCTAATAAACAGTTGGTCAGAGAGAGTTATATTCTACTGTTACTTTTACAATATTATCTGTTTTGAAATTAGTTTTTATATAAGTGACCATAGTTTCATGGATTGTGTATTGGAGTTGACTGGCTGTATCATGATTTTTTGTCCTGCCTCCCACAGCTAACATCTCTATTTAAATTGCAATGTTTTGACTCTCTCACTGTTTTTTGCGATACATGGCTTGTTTCTTGATGTGCAACTGGCATGATTGAGGCCACTTACTATGATAACATGGCATAGCCTCTTTATAAATAATTTCTCCAAGCAGAGGGATCTGCCAATTTAATCTGGAGGATCCCATTACACTGAATTGGCCTATTCGTGCAATTTTCCCTGCTTCTCATTCACAAAGCAGGGAAACGTGACAGGTTATTGATGAATACCTGAAAATATCCATCAATGATTGCAGAAAAGTGCTGGTGAAGAGCAGCATTTTTGATACACTGCTTCTCCGGCAGTTTGCTGAATTTTGGTCTAAGTCTGGAGTCTACTGTAGAGTTGGCCTGAGATTGGACTGAGGACTCTCCTGCTGACATCTATCAGAGAGAGAGACTATGACTTCAACATCATTAAGCTTGGAACAGCTGTCCAGGATATAAAGAATTAACTCTGGAGTTTGGGATCCCTGACATGAGAACTTCCTTTGCTCTGTCAGTGAATGCAGCTGACCTGCACCTCCAAAAACAAGATTCAGTGGGAGGACACAACTTACCATTCATCAACTCCAATTCTCAATGGTATTTAACCCTTCCATTGCCATCTAATCTGTGTAATCCTCACCATTTTAATAAAACCTGGCTGCAACTGAACTAGTGATCACTTAGTCTGGTTGGAAAACAAAAACTGTATTACACTTCACCTAGACAGCTGCAGCTATCTGCCTGCAAGCCACTGGTCACTCACAGCACCATTCTGCCACACAGTTTAAGCTGCTACCTCCTATGGTGGCCTATCCTTCTCTCACACACCTTGTCCTGATGGTAGGGGTGAGGGGTGTGGGACTTTTTCTCTCTCAGCTCTGCCTCTCCAGGCCTTGGTCACTTGCTCCTTCAGTCTTATTCTCCTCCTTTGAAGTTCATGTAGCCCAGCTCTCCTCTCCAGGTAGCCGTGACTTACTAGCCACCAAGCAACTCTTCCTCCTTTCTCTCAGTATTTGAAACTTGGCTCTCTGTCTTTCTGTCCTGCATTACTCCTTGACGACTTCAACTTACACATTGATGATGCTTCCTCATTCTGTTTTAATGCTTTCTTTCTATGACCTTGTCCTATGGCCTTCAACAGTGGACTGCTGTCAGCACTCACAGGGAAGGTCACTATCTGGATTTAGTTTTCACCAGAAACTGTTCAGTTTCTGACTTCACAATTTCCCCATTTCCTCTCTGACCTTCATCTTATCTCCTTCACACTATCTCACATACCTTCCCCTTGCATCCCCTAAAACACCTTTTCTAACCAGGAACCTACACTCTCTCAAGCTACCAGACTTCCCATTGACTGTGCAAACTCTGGTCTGGTCTACTACTAGCATAGACTCTCTTGTCCAAGAATATAACACTTCATTTACTTCTTCTCTGGACCAGCATGGTCCTCTCCAACTCTTCAACACTCCAGGGCCAGTAATCCCACACCTGTTGTTGAGCTGCTGAACGTCTCTGGTGAAAGTCTCATTCTGTTGCTGACCTCCACATTGTAAATTCACTTTATCTTGTTTTAACACAGCTTCCACCCACTACTTCTCTAACCTAATCACTATTCACAATTCGGACCCACGTGGCCTCTTTAAAATCTTTGATTCTCTACTCAGACCCCCAGCTTTAAATTTAATTTAAATGTAAACACTCCAAATGACTTTTCTGACTTTTTTAAAGAAAAGCTGCAGTCTATTCACCAAACCCTACCTTCCACATCCACTCCTCCAGTCCTGCCAATTCCTAGTTCACCTCGAGCAACCCTCCTCTCTTTAACCCCTGTTAGAGAGGAGGAGGTATTAATGTTACTATCCTCATCTCTGCCCACTACGTGGCCCCTGGATCCATGCCCTCTCACCTTATCAAGGCTCTTGCAGCTACTTTTGTTCCCAGCCTTATTAATAACTTTAACTCCTCTCTTTCTACTGGACCCTTTCCTTCCTCATTCAAACATGCAACAGTCAAACCTATACTCAAAAACCCTCCCTTGACCCCACCTGTCTTTTAAATTACTGTCCAGTTTCACTCTTCCCTTTGCATTTCAGATCTTGGAACTCACTGTATTCTCACTCAATCTCTTTTCTCAATTCCAACTCTCTTTTTGACCCATTATAGTCAGGTTTCCGTTCCAAGTACACAACAAAAATTACTAATGACCTATGCACAGCAAAGGACAATAGGCCATATATTATACAAATCCTACTATATCTATCTGCTGCCTTTGATGCTGTTAATCATGCACTCCTACTGGACACACTGTACACCTTTGAAATCTGTGACACAGCTCTAGAATGGATTACCTCCCATCTCTAACCATACTTACAATGTTTCTTTTGGTAACGCGTTCTCGCCTCCCCATGACCTCTCAGTAGGTGTACCTCAGGGACCAGTCCTGGGACCACTTCTCTATTCCATCTACACCCTCTCACTTGGTGACCTCATCTGATGTCTTAGCTTTCATTAACATCTGTATGCAGAAGACACGCAAATCTACCTCTCTTCCCCTGACCTCAATCAGGCTTTACAGTCTCAAGCCATTAAGTGTCTCATGGCAATTTCATCATTGATGGCCCACCTCTATTTTAAACTTAATATGGCTAAGTCAGAAATGGTTGTATTCCTTTTTTAAAACTTACCCCCAAACCCCTTTCTCCATAACAGTTGACAACTCTACCATCCACTCAGTAACCAAAGCACGCTGTCTAGGGGGTCATACTCAATTCTAACTTGACATTCTCCCCCCATTTCCAAGCTGTCACTCATACTCAAAAAACCCTCCCTTGACCCCACCTGTCTTTTAAATTACCGTCTAGTTTATCTCTTTCCTTTTGCATCTAAGATCTTGGAACTTTCACTTCTTACTGAAAAATATTGCCAAAGTTTGTCCCTCTGTATGTCAACAAGAAAAATTATCTTTCTCTCTCTCTCTAGACTTTACTATTGAAACATTCTACTCCCTGGTCTTCCTGCCTCTAATCTTTCTCCGCTTCAGTCTGTTCTCAATTCAGCTGCAAGAATACCTTTGCTCCCAGATACATTCCCCCTCATCTGCTCCTAAGGTCCTCTCATGGCTACTTATAAGGTCTCATATGTATGAACCTCCTCCTAATGTTGTCATGATTACTAATTAGATTGTAATCTCCTTGAGGCATGTATGTATGATTCCTTTGCTGCACTTTCCCCCCACTAAAAATGCAATGATCGCACTTTAGCCTGACGCTCTTAAACCAGCCCTGTATTTTTCTATTGTACGATTACAATTTCTGAAAAGCACTGTGTACATGTATGGCGGTATATAAATAAAAATGCATACATATAATATTTTTCATGTTAAATAGATTACATTTAACTGCTCATTTGTGGTTTGCTTTATGTTGATGCATTTTATATTTTAGTATTTTGAAGAGAAGACACTTTTTTAGTTTATTAAAATAGATAACATTAACACTGCTTGCTTTGAGATATTACATTATTGTGAAGTTTATCTTGGTGCTACAGCTACAATTTTTTCATGCAACACTGTTTCCCTTAATCCACTAACCCTTATATACTGTGTATGTCTCCTTTTAGCACTTTAGATTGTAAGCTTTTGAGAAGGAACCCCACTT
This sequence comes from Rhinophrynus dorsalis, assembly GCA_037306005.1. Lineage (NCBI taxonomy): Eukaryota > Metazoa > Chordata > Amphibia > Anura > Rhinophrynidae > Rhinophrynus > Rhinophrynus dorsalis. The sequence continues at coordinate 96,656,135 of CM074724.1, read as the reverse complement.
CCAGTATTTCAGTTTGCTAAGTACTTAGCACCCTGCATTGTCTAAACCCTTAAAGTGGAACTACCACCCTATAGAAAGACCCCCCTAATAATTAAGAATAGTGCTATTATCTGACACAAGTACTAGGTTCTGAAGTAATCCTGCTTTTCCTGAAACTGACAGCCAGGCTTCTTGTAGTAGAGCCGTCTGCGTGCCTGCGCTGTCAGTCCCTTCCTGTACCTTAAGGTACCACTCAATGCCTCCTAGAGGAGACCGGGATGGACAGCGCAAGAACACAGATGTCTCTAAGCCAAAATGTCTACGTGGCTTCTGGTCTCACAAGAAGGAGGATTACTTCAGAAGCTGGTACTTGTGTCCGATTATAGCACTATTAAGAAACTAATCATCCTATGCCTAATTATTGGGGGGTACTTTCTATAGGGTGTTAGTTCCGTTTTAACCATTTGAGTGCCAGAGGAGTATGCAACGCATTGCTCTGCAATGTGCTGCATACTCCATTAGCACTCAAGGGGTTAAACTGCAAAGCACTATTCCTTCACTGCAATGGTTTGGACACATCTATGGCACTCAAAGGTTTAGAAGTTCGAACAGTGCTTGTCTATCAATAATTTATTAAAAATAAAGTTTTAAAGATCTAGTATTGGTTGTAGCTAGATGAAACCATTAAGCTGCTGTTTCTTACTTCATGCCTCATTGGACTCAAAAGGGGAAGCTTGCTTACCCATCCTCATGACAAACCAGGTGCATAGACAAAGTCTTCAGTAGGGGAAGGGAAACTATTCATGCAAAAACTATATCTTGTGTACAATTATTTCAAGAATGCAAAGGGTTTTTTATGTTCCATATTCTTAAAATGATTTCCATCTTTTCATTTTAGAGCATTTTTTGGTCTTTACTAGAGACCTTACGTGCTTTACTGGTTGCCACCCTGCAACTTATTTCAGTGCTTTCTTAGCTGACTCCTAAGTGGTTTAAGCAAAGTAGTTAGATCAGTGTTTCTCAAAATGTGTGTCTCAGGGCACATCACCACATCAGCTTTTCATTATATCCCTGATTCTTCACAGTTTAGTAATCAGTGTATCAGTATTATCATTGCGCTGCCTTCACTTCATTATGCATATCCTAAAAACCTGGGCTGAAGCGGAGAATCACTGACCATAGCTCCCTGTTATCACGGTGCCCGTGATTCCCTGTCAGTCACACTGATGATACCTGTGCATTGGTGCAGATTGTTTGGCCCACCCAGGATGTTCCTTTTTATACTGGGCCTGTGACAGCTGTCTGATGCCCTTTCGTGGTGTTCCTGAAGTTGAGCCTCTTGCTGAGTTACTGTGTTCCTGTGTACCGATCCGGCTCGTCTGACCATTCTCTGTTCCTGCTCTCTGATTGGATTCCTGCGCTGTCTGACTTCCTGCTCCGTTACCGACCTGGCTGTGGCTGACGTTCCTGCTCCGTTACCGACCTGGCTGTGGCTGACGTTCCTGCTCCGTTACCGACCTGGCTGTGGCTGACGTTCCTGCTCCGTTACCAACCTGGCTGTGGCTGACGTTCCTGCTCCGTTACCGACTTGGCTGAGGCTGACGTTCCTGATCGAGAAATTCCTGGTTCCGGTCATCGCTGTCGGTTGCTCATCAGTTCCTGAGTTCCTGTGTTCCAGGTCGCCCGACGGCGACATTCTGAACTGTAGTAGTGGGGCTCCGTTCATTCACTCTCATTGGCGCTACACAGTGGCCTTAGTTTACCGAGCTGTTGTATGCTAGCTGAGCTGCCCCTCTGTGGCCGTACCTGCCCGATCCAGTTACTGTGTGTGTTACCTCCATTGTAGAGCCGAATACACTTGCCAAGCTTTATCATACTATCAGAGCCACTTACACTGTCCGAGCTGCGCTTTGTACCTAGTCTGTCCGTGGCTTTAGCAGAGCAGTTCAGTTCCGGTACGTGGGTTACCGTGCATGCACCTCCCGGTGCAGTGGCCTCCGTTTGCTCTCGCTGTATGGTACTGATACGGCACCGGAAGGGTGTCTGGGCGCTAGTCATTGCTCGTGTGTAGTCTCTTTCATCACATTCCTGTGCGAGGCTCGCGGTGGCTGGCATAGTGTTACTCCTGTTGGCACCTAGTGGGTGACCTGGCTCTGATCTCCTTTGGCTCACAACAGTACTCCTGTACGTTCAAGGGCTTGACCGGTTCCGTTTACCAGTTCTGCTAGCGGCTCTTCCTTTCACTCCTCCTGGAGTTTTACTCAGCTCTGGTTGCTTATGCAGTCTCCTTGGGTGTCCTTTTGTAACAGCTAAATGAGAGTGATTTGAGCAAGCCTACTACTGATCGTGTATTCTTCCAGAGACTTATTGGTTCAGCTGGGCGTTGTCAGCCTACCATCATTGTGACTGATCAGTGGGTTATTCCTTAACCCTTGTCTATTCTGTTATACAGTATTATTCCATATTTTTGTCTATTACTGCTTTATACTAGTCTGTCTATGCCTGACCAGGCCCCCAGGGGCGCTATTCCTGATTTTCAGTTCAAATAAACTGTGTTTTAACTTATAACTTGTCTGAGTGTCAGAAAACCGTAACACCTGTATTTCCTACAACTGACAGACTTAAACATTATAAATCTCAGATAAGGGGACATCATATATGACTTATAATAATTAAAAAAGGTTTCCTGCCTAAATACAAGGAAAAATATATTTTCATTATATTATGGAGAATGCATTCTTTTTTACATGCTTGGTGGATTACTGCGACTTAGGAATGCCCTTCCTATAACCATTTGCCAATCATCCACCACATCACTTTCCTAAAAAGCCACCCGGTCAAGGTGACATCTTGGTAACCATATTCCCCTTGTGCATACTGATAGACTCCTCAAAATCATTCTGTACTTCCCTTATGGAAGCCTTTTACTTCCATTTATTAATCTCCTCTTACTCTCTCTCTATGTTATCAGGATTGCTAATTAGATTATAAGCACTTTGTGGCAATGTCCCCTTCCCAGTGTATTAGTCCCTTTGCGGTACTTTTTCTCTTGCTAATAATGCAAATATCCTACTTTAGCCTGATGCTTTAACCCAGTCCTGGATTTTTGTATTGTACTATTATTATTTCAGAAAAGTGCTGTGTTCATGTATGGCACTTTATAAATAAAGATACAAACATACATTGCAAGAAGTTCTTGCACTTTTTTTTTTTTATTTCAAGTGCCAATAAAACACAGGAGAGAGCCTATTTTTATATTTAAAAACAATAAATGTATAAAATGTAAATACAATTACCAACCTACTCATTAATAGCAAACTGGAGTTACTCTGGAGTAAACCACCCACGTCATGGGAACAAACACAGATAACTGTTAAAATAAGTTGGGCTTTTAACACCTGAATGCTTGAGAGGTTTCCAGTGCATTGTGAAGCAATGCATTGGAGACTTCTCTACAATTCAAGGAGTTGAAAAACTCTATTCAAGTGCATAGGAATTTAGGAACTGTTTTTGTCCCCTGTAGTGCAGTTGGATTACTCCAGAGTGATTCTACATTGTTTTTATAAATATGGGCCAGCGTCTCTCAGTATTAAATTAGTTGAAGAGCCCGTTACATGGGCCACAGTGCCACTGACAGCTGGTCGCGGTGCAGTCATGCGCAGTAGAGACTGCCTGTGCCACAGCTGATACAGATCTGAAAGTCCAGCTGTGTATCAGCCGCGGCACTGGCAGTCTCTGCTGCGCATAACTGCGTCGTTACACATGTTTTAGTGAATTATAGTATAGGATATTTTTCCTGTCTTAGTCATTCGTTTTCATTATTTCGATTATGATAGAGCTAGACTTTTATTTTTTAGATCGTTTGAGCTTGACAGTGATTGCATTTTAGTTAGTGCTTATTATAATTTTGATTTGAGATATTAATTTTATGTCTAAATAAACTATAGCCTTGTTCTCAGATTAGAATAAGGAAGTCTATATATATATATATATATATATATATATATATATATATATATATATATATATATATGATATGCGTATATTTGGACAAATTCATTATGACAGATTGGAGAAAAAGAAGGCTTCACTTATTAAAGAGCAATTCAAATGATTTATAAAACATTTGAATTGCTCTTTAGTAAGTGAAGCCTGCTTTTTTCTCCAATCTGTCATAATTAATATTGTCCAAATATACGCCTATTTTATGTTCCTTAATCTTAATATAAATACTTTGTTTTTCTGATTGCATCAGACAAATGTAACAAACAAACAAAAAAAAAAAAACAAATCAAATTTATTTTCTCCCATTAACATGCTATAAAAGTTTTTTCCTTGAAGTGTCTTTAAAGTGGACATCACCTTGAATTCAAATTTGCATATTTGAAAACTCTTGGTGAAAAATCAGCAGATACATAATTTAGGAAATATTCGTACAAATTTCTGATATGGGAAAGTCCCTTTCAGTGACATACCATATGCAAATGAAAATCTCAGTGCAGCAAATACCTTAATTAACATCCAGTGTCTCACTGAAAGAGACTTTCCGTTTTCAGAAATAAATATATCAGTGAGAAGAATGTATAAATTCACCAGAGCAGCTACACTGTACTAGCCTGTTAGGCCAATGACTGTACTTCGTAGTGTGCACTATAGCATATGATGCAAAAATGTGATGAGCAACCAATGAATGAATAAATTAAAATGTTTTGTTCTCAGGCATAGTTGCCCCTCAATGGTGCGCAAGTCACATTTTTTGTTTCCATGTGCCGTTGCAAAGGAGAAATTCCATGTCCATATCAGCCTGATCCCACCCACAGTCAGTCCATCTCAGTAATGTCCGGCAACTCCTCTCCATATGAGACCAACAGCACAAACACAGATATGCATTTTGGCCTATAGCATATGATATCTGACGTTCATCCTGACAGAAAATGGCTGCTGTAGTTAGCACATTAATGCCGCACCATACACCAGCTTCATTTTCTCTATGCCTAACCTAATAAATTGACAATGGGCTTGAATTGCCATTGTACATTCTCCCCAATATCTTCTATACCAGTGGTTCTCAACTCCTGTCCTCAGGACCCACTAACAGGCCAGGATTTCTCTGCTAGTGCACAGGTGTGGTGATCAGAGCCTCATTCACATTGATTAACTCACTTGTGCTCTAACAAGGAAATCATCAAATCCTGGCCTGTTAGTGGGTCCTGAGGGCAGGAGTTGAGAACCACTGTTCTATACCATGTATCTGCTTCTCTTTTTGCAACCTATTACATGAGCAGTTTGGAATGAAGTTGATCAAATATTGAAACTTGAATTTAAGGTGTCAGGTCCACTTTAGCTGATTTCTAGAGGGGCATCTTGGGAGACTTAAACTTGGTTTTCCAAAAATGCTTTTGTAGATGTGATTGAATTTTATTTGATCAAATCCAACTGAACACTTTTTCTAAGTTTTAATTTTTCACTTCTAATATACAGTAACGCAGTAAAAAACAAAAATAATGTTCCTCTTTTGTGGGTTGGAAGGAAATATCAAAAGAAGAAATGCCATTGTGGTATTTTCTTCCCTTAGATTGCAGACTCCATGATTCATGGCATGCTATTTCTGGACACCATGAGAGATGCGATGTGAGTGAATTAGAGGGAATTTGAAAGCAAGTGATTGAGAAATTATTGGTTATAGTCTATAAATTAATAACAGGGAATATACCAGTATCTGACTTGTTGATTTAGTCTCCTGGCATATTGGGAAGGCTTCACCACGTGAATGATCCATCCAACTCTTTGAGAAACAATAAGCTGGAGATGTCTCTGACATCCTAGGGGCTAAGGGCTGGATTCGGGAAGCTAAAGAAGTGTAGTTCTTGAGCAAACCATTTGGAGAGTGGGTAATTAAAATGTAACACAAAGAGCTGCAGACTTCTCTACCATCCAAGGGGTTAAAAGTCACATTTAAATTTATTGGGATTTGGGGAATATTTTTATTTGCCCTCTAGGCTGTATGTGGTTGGCTCCATAAATCTGTTTTTAGCTTCATGAACACAACCCTAAGTTGCAGTTTTGTTCTATTACATTTACTGCTGGTCATATACATTGTATATATATTGACTTGCACAAACACTGTGGTTTGATGTATCATAGTGAAATTCCACTATCTCAAATTCATTGGGGGAATGGATGAATACCATTTTGAACTAAAACACAGAGTGGAATCTATTTTCTAACCCACACACATTGTGAAGCAATATGTTGCACACCACTTGGGTCCTTAACCCTTTGAGTGCCAGAGGGGTACGCAACACATTGCCTACTAGCAACTGCCCCCCATTGACATGACTTCCAGGACTGATTGAAGACTCTCTGTTGAACAAAGGTACAAGTACAAACTTCATAGAGGCTACTAGGATTTTCTGACCATAGTAAAGTACGTGGCTATTATTGGTAGGAACTGCTAATGCTCCTTTAAATTCTGATACTGAGCATTTGGACAAGGAGCATATAATTTGACTTTCAGATTTGAGCACATGCTTGTGTTTATTTTACATTATCACCACGGCTCTTACTTACAGCACTTTATGTGTTGTACTGCATTTCCTGGTAGAGTCTGGAATTCCCCTTTGCTTGTACATCCATTTGCATTTGCTCTGAATGCTGACAGAGTTAAAAATATTTTCTAGACCAGTGATTCTCAACCAGGGTGCCGTGGCACTTTGGTGTGCCAGGGGCATTCACTCAGGGTGCCCCATCTTTTCCAAAAACACTTGGATAAAATGTGAATACTGTGTTTCAAATGTTTATTTCTGGAAATGTTTTTGCATGATATGTTTATTTATATTATTCTGATTGTGAGACCTATAAAGAGCTATATATTTATGCATTGTATCATCCATTATGTGCTTGACCAATGACCTATAAAATGTTAGGTGTGCCCCGAAACTTCCAGACTGCATGTTAGGGGTGCCTTGAACAAAAAAAGGTTGAGAACCACTGTTCTAGACCTAGGGTACATGGAAGACATCGCTTCACTAGAAAAAAAAAAATTTGCCCACAGACCAAATTAAAGGAAAAGTAAATGTTTATTCTTAGCCTTTTAAGAACCAGAGAGTAATGTGGCCACACAGCATATTTAACCCTTTGAGTGCCAGAGGGGTGTACACCACATTGCTTAGAAATGAGTTACGTACACCCCTGGCACTCAAAGGGTTAAATATGTGACCCATACAGAACACACACAGTGCAAGGTTCCACTGATTCCTCCGCAGTCCTGCAGAATGGCATTTTCATAAGCATTTCTTATTTAAAGGGATATACGGTCACCATACACTCTGGTACTTTAAGAGTTAAGAATAAACATTTACGGTTCCTTTTAACTTGGTCCTCACCAGAGAGTCCTATGATTCAGTAATGCATTTCTAAGCAATGTGTTTACCTCCCTTCTGCTCAGTAAAGGGTTTAAGTGTGTACTCATTTTACCTGCTAAGTAAAAAAAAAAAATGATACTCCTACATATGGGAGATTGTGAATTCAACCCAACCGTTATTATATTCCACATTTTTGTTTATATATTATATACTGTTAGCAACAGTGCCCCCTGGTGTCCAAATTATTGTATTGCATTCAGATAAGTGATATTACTGGCTACAATTCTCCATATAAAGTTATAGCAGGAGCTCGGTCACTCTTATAAAACATCTGCCAGCAATGGCAGTGCCCATGTTGCACTAATCAATTAACTGACTCATCAATAAGGATATCCCCTCAAATGGGCTGAGCTTGACAGGAGATTAGGTCAGAAATAGCTGAACCTTGTCTAAAACATTAATGGATGACCTACCACCCAAAGCAAGGCCATTAGAAGCCCAACATTGACTACACACACATCTACCATTAGATGAGAATGCAGGAAAGGGTTCACATGGGCTACCAAATAACCAGACCCATACTATACCACCTATTGACCTTCACCATGAACTGACAATAACAAGAGGAGATCACCTTTATGCTTGCCAAAATGATCAGGCTGAATAGTTTATCTTAGCATTAAGAGATGCAATGCTTTTAACCCTCTTGTTCTTAAGGAGTTAAACTCAATGAGCCTTATGTATTAAGGCAAAGTAGACCAGTTCTGGTGTGAAATTGGAACTTATTCTTTGCATACCTCTCTGGCTCTTAAAGGGTTAAAATATAAATATGTTCTTACTTTATTTATTTATTGAATCACCCCATCCAGCCTTTTCTGTGAAATAAAAATGCCTATTTTGCTATTTCTGGTATGCAATTGAAACCATAGTCTCTTCTGATCCATAATTCAACATGTTATCACGCACTCACCATTAGTGTTGTTCTCACCCAGTATGTAAGAAGTCAATGCTGAGAGAAAGGTTAAACCATTTTTAGCTGTAGTTTTCAATGCAACACAATAGTTATTAATAACATCAGAACATGCAGGGTATAGGTCCATGTTGAGATCGGGAATGTATAGCGTACATCAGGCATGTCAAATTTAGCTGTGGACTACATCCTCAATAAATTATTCTTTCTTAGAAAGGCTGTGTATGTAACAATTTGATGTCTACACTATTATTTTGTTGGGGAGGTCTGGAGAGAGGGAAGAAATGTAAATAGTTTGCTGCTTTGCTGTGGATGTTCTGATCATTGGTCTTTAGCTTACCTTAGAACAGAGATATGTGACAGTTAACTCTCAAGCTATTTGAGACCACAAATCCCATCATCCCTTTATAACCAGCCAATGGCTGGAGAACCAAAGGTTTCCTACTCTTGCTGGGAATGTAATAGCAAGCAAAACTATCCTAAATTTATATTTAGACCATAAAAGCTGCAATTTAATCAAAATGATAAATTGTGTGTCTGTATGTGTGTGGGGGGAGTACAGCTTATTATCTAGGGGGCTGCATGTGGCCCAGGCCAGATATTTGATGTGCCTGTTGTTTAGGATAATTAGCAGTATAGCTTTCTAAGTGGCCTTCAGATACCATATGTTTTATATTACTAGGTACATAGCCTTGCAGTCCTCAGCTGAGATACTTATGGTAACTGACAGACCGCTACTATGAGATGTACCTGTATATACTGTAGCATGTTAGTTTTCTTTTTACCTTTTCAGTATTATTATTAACACGTGCTGATGTACTATGTAAAAGGACCAAACCAACTGTACCACAAAGAATAAATAAAATCTTCTTTGATTTAGTTTTTTTCTAATCCTTTAACCCTAAGAATGCTGGAATAGAAGGGGTTAAAAACCAATTTAAATAATATGGCATGAATAATTAGGATACATTTAAGGTAATCAAAACCAATTTAAATTAATTGACATTATGAATAATTGATTCTGCATAAATTGGAGTTTTACCCTATGGTGCAATTGGTTTGCCACCATACTGCACACATCTTTGGTCTGGAAGTGTTACACTCGTATCATCATTTATTGGGCAACCTTATTTAACCAAACTGTATCTATCTGGATTGGTCAGGGCATGGCAAACCTAGTTGTTTATCTGAACTCTAAAACAAACCTATCAGTATTTACATCTTGAGAACTGCCAACTGGCTAAGGTCCATCTCCTCTTAGTTTCATTGCAATAATATCTCTTTATAATCTAACCACTGTTGTCAGTAGTGAAAAGAGATGGGGTGTACCTTGAAGTAGGAGAGTGGCAAGGTTCCTAGCACAACTGGGACCAACCTAATGCATTATTGGTGCACACTGCACTGTGCATCCCAATTGCACCTTTACACTCCCCAAGCTGAGAACAAATTCCTGGGAGTGATGCACTTAGGTTCAGTGCAATGGAAAAGTGTGTCAGGTGATGTGTTGAGTTCTTCCCACTCTGGAAAATAATATACACAATGCCATATGCACTAAGAATTAGTTTGGCTGGAGAAGGGGAGAGAGAGACTGATCATTAGCATCTTATGTTTGTGTAAAGCTGTCTATATGTTGGGGATGGTAAGAAGGTATGCAGTTGTCTTGAGACAGCATAGAGAATTCAGCACCAAGAACAGCAGCAGCTGCCTACTAATACCGTAAGCACCCTAAGGGTTTCCAATGCATTGCTTTTCAATATGCTGGATGCCCCTCTGATTACTCAGGTTAACTTAACAGCTCAGATGCATCTCAGAAATTCTGTGGCCTTAGAACATGGATAACTGGTGTCAGGAGTGTAACTAGGTATCTCTAAGACACTCAGTCCGCTAGTAAAAATAGTCCTCCTTATAGGGCCTGACCGCATTACTGCTAGTCGATGTGGACCCTAATCCCACTTCACAATTAACTGTATTAGAGAAAGAAGAAAAGGCAAAGCAAAACATTTCTAAGCATAGCAGTATTCAGAAACCAATTGCCAGTGTCCCCTGCTCCGTTCTTGATGTCTCCTCACATTTCATGGAGGCTTCTACTGCCTTTCCGTGAATGCAATGTGCACTGGACTCAAAAGTTCACTCCAGGCAAATTACACTCCAGGTCTCTTCCCTTGCTCGAGTTTTGCATTTCAAAATGTAGTTCCCACATATGTTGGGTCAAATATAGAGAAAATATATAGACCATAACCCCAAAACATTAATAGGATTACAGGAACATTATTTGGTGGAAAAAACTATAGGAGTAACCCTACTATCCATATAGAGAGCTAAGTAGAAAGGAATGGTCTGGTGCTGCAATAATTATATATATATTGTTTATTACAAAATTGGAAATGAAATATAAAACATATTACAGTTGCAATAACAAAAACAGCTATACTAGTCTACCCTCATGTTAGAGGTATGAGGGTAATATAGCCTAAAAAGCTACAATATCAGTCTCTAAAAACAATAGCCAATGAAGTAAAATGAGGTTTCATAAAACAATATCAATATATGTCTAAACACGTTTCGTGACTCACTCTCAGTATCACTTGTCAAGAGAGTGCTGCCCCTCATCAAACCCCCATGTGCATATAATGTATTCAGTCTGGAAGGTTTGCCACTGATCCACAGGAGGAAAATCCTGGTGCTAAACTGAAATATATTTTTTTTGCATTACATATCCCTCTTGTGTGTAGCCCATGATGGAAGGTAGAGGTGCAATGTTTGGTCAGTTCAATGGGCCCCCTTTAACTCTGGGCCCCAGTAACTAATCTGACGGTGACATAAAAAGCTATGACGAGCTCCTCAGTTCATCAGCATCAGGGATGTGAATTTGTGTCTGTGAACTTCGACAGCATCACCAGCTAGTAATGCATGTGGAGAATTGTGACATTAACATAATCCAGGTGATAAGATGTTGAACAGGTTACTGCATACTACAAGAAGGAGTCTAGTCCAATCCATTACCATATCATCAAAAATAACCTTTATGGAAGTTTATGGTATCCCCCAAGAAGTCTTATAAGTCTTTGAAGTGCCTGTGTTTCCCCCTGTATTAATCCTCAGACTGACAGTTTTTATCACGTACAGTACCTTTTTTGTGATTTTTAAATTTTTTTCAATGCATTGGATACCTTTGGCACATAAAGTGTTAGATTAAGTTTAAACACAGGCTGTTGTACTTGCAAAGTATATTTCACAGCCTGCTGTGTGTGCTACTCTTAGTGTGTGCTTTTTTTCATTTGTGAAATGTTGAAGAGTAATTTTCTGAGGTTATTTCAGCTCTGAAAGAAGGTTTGTTAAACTTTCAAGTAAAAAGTGAGAGCTAGAGTGGGTGGAGCCATGAATGTTGTCAACTGTGTTTTACATATCAGTATTCCGCCCACTTTTCTACCAAAACAAGTACACTTTGTTTCTATGTCCTGCTAATCACAATTATGCTTTATCTCTGTTATGATATGAATCACATAATGTGGATGGTCTTATCCCAGAACTCATTAGGTTTCTAGGGGTATGAGAGTCCCATGATCCCAGGTATGCCTATAAAGATGAAGCTATAGTCCCTGTTAAGAAGCAGCATGCAATCCGTATGGTATGGTATGCAGGTAAGGTAGTAAGGAGGAGTTTGGCAACTACTGTCCAGTAATCCTTATGTCAGTAGGGGAAAAAGAACAGAAACCACGTTAATCATTTGAGTGCTAGAGGGGTACACAATGCATTGCAAAATACTCCTCTAGCACTCAGAAGGGTTAAAGGAAATAATTGTGTATGTATGTATGTATGTATGTATAAATGGCTTGCAAAATCCTAAACAGCATTGGTTTACTGCAGGGAGATCAAACTGACCTCAATTTGTTTTCACTGGGTAACTAAAATAATAGACTGGAGGCATTGGATAAAGCTTATCTAGATTTCAGTAAGGCTACTGGCACTGCCCCTCATAATAATCTGCAATGTTTGGGTCTGGATAAAAAATAGTTGTATGGATAGAAAATAGCTGAGTGATAGGAGACAGAGGGTTGTAGCGAATGGAAAATATGCAGAGGAAGGCCTGTTATTAATGGGGTATCTAATGGACCTGAACTAGGTTCATTCTTTTTAATATATTATTTTGTAATATCACCAATAATCTTCAAGGTAAGGTATGCCTTTTGCAGAAGATACAAAGATATGCAACAGGGTAGACATTCCTGGGGAATAAGCCAAATGGCAAATGATTTAGGTTAATTACAAGACTAGACAAGGGTCTGGCAGTTGCAGTTTAATGTTGATAAAGGTAAAATAATGCACTGGGTATGTAAAAATCCAAAGGCACAATATAGTATTAAGGGTACAGTGCTGTTGGTGACAACAGAGAAAAGGGACTCCGGAGTAATTTTTTTAGATGACTTAAAGGAAAGCAGACAAGGTAACAAAGCAGTGGAAAATGCAATCAGGGTGCTGGGTTGTATTGCTAGTGCATTAGTATCAGAAAGAGGTAGGTGGTCACCATTGTATATAGTACTGGATGTACATAGATATTCTGAGAAAATTCAGAGAAGGGCTACTGAAATGGTGAATGGTTTACAGGATAAAAATAATCAGGATAGACTAAATGATCAGAACTTGTATACCTTGGAGGAGGTAAGAGAGAGAGGGGTGATAAGATAGAAACATTCAAATACAAGAAGAGATTCAACAAAGTACAGAATGAAGTACATTTCAAAGGAGTAGAAATGTTAAGGCAAGAAGTCATAGTCTAAAAGTAGAGGAACGGAGGCTTAGATGTAATATTAGAATGTTGTACATCATGGAGAAGGTGGTAGATAGGTGGAATAGCCTATCAGCAGTAGTTGATGAGGTTAACACAGGGAGGGAATTTAAGCATGCATGGGACAGGCATAAGGCTGTCCTGAACATAAGACAAGATTAAGGACCAAATAAGGTTTGAGATTTGAAAAATAGCAGACTAGATGATTTTATATTTCTATATTTTGGCCTAAGTATTTAATAAAGACCTCCTAATTGAGATAACAGATGGTATTTGGAGTAATATATGCTATACACAGAATAACATTAAATAAATCTCTGTAAATTGAAGAGTTTTGTCCTTTCTTTCCATTCGTCCTTCCTTTTTCTATTGTCTGTTATGTTATTAATATAATGCACAGTTTCCAATTAACATTTTGCGAGTCAGAGAGATATGCAACAAAAGGCATCACATAGCTATCTGGCATTAGGTGTTAAGATAAATGTCTGAATGCAGAAGAATAAGATGGATGTAACATTCATTTCAATAAATGCTTTTGAAAGAAGTCTTTTCATCAGCTGCTATGTTTCATGCCAAGCATAATGTTGCGGAAAACTTCCGCAAGATTGGCAGAAAGCTGTACACTACTCTGGGGACCTCTCTATCGCTCGGATGTGAATTCTGGACATTTGGTTTTGTTTTGTTGCAGAATTGCTCCACGTTTTCTTAATACAGGAAATACAGAAAATGTTAATGTGCATACTACCCTGCACCTGCTGACCCCCATTAACTTTCCACAGCCAAGTACTTCCCTTATCTCAGTGAGGCTGATGTACTAGCAACAGTCTGCATCAGAGGGGACATTTACACATTTTTCAAATGATCTTTGATTTAAATTGAACACTTAACCCCTTGAATGCTAGAGTGGTCTCTAACACATGGGCAGACATATGGGAGGCAACATCCAAGTTATCATTCTGTGTCAAACATGAGTAACACATAATAAAACCCTGTTCCACTGGAACTTAAACCACATAACATGAACAAATGTACATCCATCTTGTGCTGGCAATGATGCAGCCATATCTGTATGTACCCGAATGAATGAATGAATGGATGTTTATTTCTATAGCTCCAAAAGTGTATGCAGTACATTACTATTTAAGTGTTTAGACAATACAGGGCTACCTAGAAGAGGGGTCACTGCTCAAAAGCTTACAATCTAAAGTGGTAAAGTGAGACATAAAAAGTGCACAAGGGTTAAGTGTGGAATACAGTGCTAGAGTTCAGGTCAGGATAGGGGACAAATAAATACAGTAAATAAATAATAAAGACCTTGAACGCATGAAGTTAGTGCCTTCTAACTTGCTGAACTTTTGTTGAGGAGGTGCAATTTTAAGTGATACTTGAAGATGGCAGTAGAGGTACAGGATGAGAGAGACAGCATTCCACAGAAAAGGAGCAGTGAGAGAAGAGGTTTGATATGGGAGAGGGCTGTAGACAAACAAGGAGCTAGGAGAAGAATGTCATTGGCTGATCATAAATGGTGGAATGTGGGCATAGCTGGAGATCAGAGTAAACATGCAGAAAGAGCTAGAGTAGAGAAGAGCCTTAATTGGGACTCTTTTTTTCTACCTGCATTGTTGGTGGTCATGCCCAAGCAGAGAGCTTGTCTCATATTGTCTAGGTATACATATTGATGCATACCCTGAATTTTTCCTTCTAAGCACTCCCCTCTCTTTAATCTCTCCAAAATAAATTTAGAAAGGCCTGCGACCTAGCCACCAAGAAAGTAATAGCTGCAGCATGGATAAAGCTATCAATCCATTGCATGGAGCAAGTTGTAAAAGATCTGGGAGGTCTCTGATTGGGATATTATCCTTCACAGATTATGGGAACTTCATAGGCCTCTGCCTTCAGTGGGAGCCCTGGGTCTTCTATAATTTAAATTTTAGATTGATGTGACATGTAACAGGTAGCATGAAATATCTGCATCTGTTCTCCTTCAACACAATTCCCTAATGCTATACACTGAATTGCCTTGTGCTGCCATGCACATACTGTGACCTTTTGGTTGTATTGCATTGCACTGTGCCTGCCCCCCACACACAATTACTTTCTGTCTCCCACAGTGTATTTAATACATTTTAATACACTTTAATTGGGAGGAAAACATTTAAAATAATGAACGTTTTTATTTGTTTCCTCTAGTGAAATTGGTTTGCCTCATAATTATTCCATTTCATCTTCACACATCAGACTCAATAAAGCTGATATATCATAAAGTGCTGGAGAAAATCTGTGTCACACCAAATTCACCATACAGGACAAATAAAAACGTCTATTGATTTAAATGGGTCATTCAACCCCTTGTTTAACTTAATCTTATTGTACTAATTTATTAGATTATAAAATGTGCACCAATAAACATAAAACTCAATAAACCTCCCTTGCCATTTTTTCTCCACAAAATTCTTATTTTTTTCTGCCACAAGATAGAGCTACCTGCATTTCCATTGTGAAAGACTGCTTATATTCATCGGACATTATTATATATATATAAAAGAAAAGAGGTTACATTCTGTGGAAAACCAACTGTATGTCACAGGGACAATACAAATGTCCCTAATTTCCATTAATTTTAAACAGAACTTTTTAACCTCTTAAAAGCCAGAGAGGCCTCCAAGGCATTGTTCCGCAATGCTCTGGAAACCTCTCTGGCACTTGAGGTTAAAAAGATCCACTTAAATAGAATTATTTATTTGTCCCTCATGAGGAAGTCAATGTGACTGAGAACCATTTTAACACAGAAACATAGAATTTGAAGGCAGATAAGAACCATTCGGCCCATCTACTCTGCTCATTTTCCTACTGTAAAAACCTCAAACCTTATTTGGTCCTTGGTCTTGTCTTATGTTCAGGATAGACTTATGCTTATCCCATGCATGCCTAAAGTCTGTCACTGTATTATCTTCTACCACTTCTGCTGGTAGGCTATTCCACTTATCTGCTATCCTCTCAGGGAAGCAAAACTTTCTTACATTAAGTCTAAACCTCTAGTTTTAAACTATGGCCTCTTGTCCTAACATTTTTACTCTTTTGAAATGTACTTCCTTCCTGCAATTTGTTGAATCTGTTCATGTATTAGAATGTTTCTTTTATATTCCCTGCATCTCTCTCCTCCAAGCTATACATGTTCAGATCCTTTAGTCTATCCTGATATTTCTTTCCCTGTAAACAATTCACCATTTTAATAGCCCTTCTCTGAAGTCTCTCTACATATTCTCTCTAGAATGCTGTTATACATATGGGACAATGCCATATGTACAATTTCACGTCAGTGTTCTTATGCTTAATTCTTATCTTATTTTCCCTTACAGATTAAAGTATATATGAAGATATTTGATAAAAAAATTACAACCCTGATAAGCATAATACTTTTACTGAGTGAAGCTGGTGAAATAAACAAAGCTGGGGACATTCTGTGGCAAACCAATGACACCATAGGTGACAAAATTCCCATTGATTTAAATCACGTTTTAACTACTAGAATTCTAATGAGTCTATGGAGGCAATAGGGGTTACGTACTAAGGTGTGATAAAGAGGATATGATGATTTCTCCAGTGATATCACTTCTCCCATTTTATACTATGGAGCCTAACATCTCTCACACTTGAGAAATCTTAGTGTATTGGATCCATAGAATAATATAGTAATTGGAGAAGTGATATGATCAGAACTTATCTCTACTTTATCACCTCTTCATCACACCTTAGTGCATCTATCCCAATGAGTTGGATACTTCTTTAGCATTCAAGGGGGTTGTGATAAAGAGGTGCTAAAGTGGAGACAACTTCTTTAGTCATATCACTTCTCCAATTTCTATTCTATTTTATGTAACCTATGTACTAAGATCTCTCCCACTTGAGAAATATTATCACATAGGCTCCATAGAATAACAAATGTATTGCAGAAGTGATATCACTGGAGAAGTCATCTCCACTTTATTGCCTCTTTATCATACCTTAGTACATCTCCCCCAAGAACTTAATATTGTTGTGACAGAGGGGCAATCACTGCATTCCTTTGCAATGTTTTTGGCTTCCCTCTGGGGAAGCCAAGTGTCCCATCCTAATCAATGAGGATTTGGGGAATTAATACCATTGACTGGGGTTGCCAGTTCATCCCTTTAAAAAGGGAACACATATGAAAAATGCATGCTGTAGTGGTTTCCTCATAGCCATAAAAAATTCAATTTTCATATGTATCCCCATTTAAAGCGGTGATCTGACAACCCTTCCAAATTTGCCCCAATGGTTCTAATATTAGCATCAATACAAAAGATGGAGTTTTGAACTTCTTCTATGAAGAAGTAAGTATCAACCTAGATAATGGTAAAGCAGTAGATATACTAGTAAATCTAGATTTTGCAAAAGGCATTTTTAATACAGTGCCACACAAGAGGCTGGTGTACAAAATAAGGAAATGGGTCCAGGGGATAACCTTTGTACCGGTATAGAAAACTGGTTAATGGATAGGGAACAGTGTATTTTTGTAAATAGAAAATCACCCAATACAGTTAAAGTTGAGAGTGGAGTACTACAAGGTTCTGTACTTGTTCCACTGCATTTTAACCTGTTTATAAATGGCCAGGAAATAGATTTAGGGCCATATGTTCAAAGAAGTAGTGAAATAGCTTTTGTCATTTGTAACGACTTTTCAAAGTACAATGTCGTTGGGATCATTAATATTTTCAGAGAGTGTCAGCTGTGATTGGAAATATGTTGTTTGTCCTGACTGAAATTGTCGTATGTAACGACAAAAAAATGTCTTAACTAACGACAAAAATGTCTTAAAAAATGTCTTAACTAACAACAAAAATGTCTTAACTAATGACAAAAATGTCTTAACTAAAGACAAAAATTCTTACATTCAGAACACATTTCCTCCACTTTTTTCTTAATGTACAAATTTTGTCATTTGAAAGACATTTTTTGTCGTTAGTTACAACAAATTTTCTTTTCCTCTATACGACACTGGAAAGTAGTTTAGCCACGCCCTTGCCCTGGCCCTTTGCCCGTCAATTCTTGAGTTGTGTCGTGCACAACGGACATTACTAGTTTTTTTGTCGTATATGCTATAGAAAATATGTTGTTCATGCATTCAGTAACTTATTTTTGTCTTTCATACAACAATGTTTTGTCTTTATCCCTTTGAACATACAGCCCATAGAAAGCAAAACTTCAATATTTGCAGACAGCATTGAAATATGCAAGGTAATTCATTCAGAGAAGGATGTTTGTTCTTTATGTAGGCATTTATATAAAATGGCAGACTGGACAAAGAAATGAAATGTGAGGTTTAATGTGGAAAAGTGTAAAATGCATGCATTTTGGAAGAAAAAACCCCAGTGGTGCTTAAGAACTCAATGGAATCACTTTAGGAGACTAGTTACTAGAGAAAGATCTGGGAAACCTTTTAAACCGTTGTCAGTGTCAAATAGCAGTAGCAAAGGCAAATCGTTAGTCAGACCTCACCATGAATATGCTGTACAGTTTTGGGCACCAGTTCTGACAAAAAGATATTCTAGAACTGGAGATAATACAGTGTACAAAATTAATTAAAGGAAAGGAGTACTAGTAATATGAATAATGTCTATACAAACTTGGTTTATTTACTCTAGAGAAAAAGAAACTAATACACACTTAAACTGTATAGGAATGTGCATCATCACTACAAGGATCTCTCTGGTGAGCTTTTTATTCCAAGGCCTGACCAAATAACTAGGGGCCGCTCCTTAAGATTAGAGGAAAAGAGGTTCCAACATCAGCAGAGGAAATTTTTTTTTTACAGTAAGGTCTGTTAAGTTGTGGAATTCCTTGCTGAAGCATGTGGTAACTGCAGATACAATGTATATAATTAAGAAAAGGTTAGATGCATTTCTAGCAGAAGGGAACATACAGGGTTATACTGTGTATGTAAAACAGGGAGATCTGGTAAACAGATTCATTCCCATTTAGAAGAAGGGAAGGAATCTATAATTTTTGTTTTCCTGGTTATACTGTGGCAAAGGTTGAACTTGATGGATGTGTATTTTGTCAGCATAATTTCCTATGTAACTATGTAACAATTTAGATTTTTCGGGAGTACCCCTAATATTATATATGTTATCTGTCAAGCGTATTAGGAAGGGCACACATAAGTATTTTATACAGTTATTCTCAGAATAACAAAAACAAACATTGTGCATAAAAAATGTCAATGAATATATATATTTGAAACATAACTGTCACATTTTGTCAAAGTCTTTATTGAAAACAATAGGCGCACTAGGTAGATGTCTGTGGCACACTGGCTGAGAAGCACTGGTATATATTATTGAGGAATAAATACACGCGGAACAAATTATGACCAATGTGGCATAACAAAGAGGTTCTTGGGGAAACTAGCAATTAGAAGCAGGCTTTTAAAAGTGTTTAATAAACAGTCCCACTTAATTTTTTTACTCTATCATGTCCCTGACAGGGAGCGCTGTGAATCTTTTCCCCCGGGAGCTTTCTATCTGGGTTTAGGAATGTAGACAAGCAGAGAAAGTGTAATAGAAAGTGTAACAGTGTACAGAAACCAGTATTCAAAAAGGAGCAAGAAATTATAGACCTGTGAGCTCAAATTCTATAGTGGATAAGATATAAGAAGCACTGGAGACCTCTCTCACATTCAAGTGGTTAACAGATTTTTATTTGTCCCTTATGGGGATGCTGGTTTGCCAAGAATTGATCCTCTTTAGTTTTGTGCATGCTGCTCTTAGAACTGTAGCTTTGGAGAAAATGTATTGCACCATATTGTATAAAACAAAAAAAAGTGCATTGAAACTAACCTGACTGTTTCTTTGACACATATGGTCCAGTTGTTCCCTACTTAGATCACATGTGCAATGTGTAGGTTATATAATGTAAACTGAGCAATATGTTATCTCAGAAGGCAAAGTCTATGCTGATTTGAAACACATTTGCAGTCTGCAGTCAGTGGCATTCATCTCAGAAGTGCAACACTTTGAATGCCAAAGGGGTGACACTTTGCTTTGCAATGCTTTGCTCATCTCGCTAGTACTAAAGAGGGCAATTACTCTGGTACATATCTGTTTCAAAATGTTGAGGTCTTTATAACAAAGCAGACCGTGTTACAAAAAATTATATATGCACATACAGAGGTATAACCCTTTGATTACCACAGGGGTGCGCAACCTTGTGTACCACTCTGGCACGCAAAGGGTTAAGGGAAGCACTCACTGGTCTTTTCAAAGTTAAAATAAGCTTTATTTTCAGCAATGCAACGGACAAGTTGATGCTGTTAATGTGACACCGAAGTTATAATGATAATAAAAATGTGTCCATTCACATCAAAACTCTGACACTGTAATAAGCTTCTTCATCATCTTCAGTAGTGCTGAGGGTGTTTGCCAGCCTTTCTTAGATTACATACACTGTCCTCCCTGGATATAGGACTCAGGCCCAAGACCTTTGTACGTGAGAGTGCTTCCCACCTATATTCAGTCTCTCTCTCTCTCTCTCTCTCTCGTGTATATGTGTGTGTGTATATGTCTGTGCGTATATGTATATATATATATATATATATATAATATCAGGGCTCAAAATTTCCACTCACCTCCTCGCATTTGGCGGGGAGAAATTGAGCGGAGGCGAGTGAAAATTGAAGCCCTGTATAAAAGCGAGCTTACGAACAAGTTGATCTTATGAGGCACCTAACTGACTGCCCATGCATGTCATTCTTCAATATACGCGCACACTGGCAGTGTTTGAGATACCCCACCTTTGGCCATGTGGGAGAAGTCGGAGTCCTGAGTCAGATCCTGTGGATGAGTAGCACTGCAGCACCCGACGCATGCCACAGCCTGAGAACAACTAGCGAGTTAGCTGCATGCCAGATCCTACTGTCGAAGTGCTGTGTCACTCACTGCCTGGCTCTGTGGCTCTGCTGAGCCTGATGACATGGGGTACACACATGTGGCCACTGGCCGGGTGCGGAGTTGCCCAGCATTAGCCTGAGAAAGAGCTTTTGCGCTGCTGCTGCATGTGATGTCACTGAACGGCATCCACATATAAGGAGGAACTCCCCGCACTTGCTGTGCTATGTCTTTCCTATTTTACATGTTGATGCCATCTATATTTATAGATGGACTATGTTTGATCCTAATGATGGGTTTGTGTGAACCAATAGAGGTGCAGGTACTGACCCAGGGATAGATTATTTGGTGTGGTGTTTATCAGATAATGGATTATGCATTCAACATAGTATGTTGTATGCACAATCCAATATCTGATAAGCACCACACCAAGTAGTCTATTCATAGGTCAGTACCTGCACCTCTATTGGTTCACACACCACAGAGTGTTTGTTGTATCTCAGTATATGCACATTTATTCTATTTGTAATAAATATTTATACTTCAGCTTTTTTGATTCCATCTCAGATACATACTCTTTTTGCCAAAAATTAATTGTGAGCTTTACTCATATTAAGAAACAATACTACTCTTAGATACTGTTTATTTTGTTTCTTTTATATACTTTTCTTTGGGTGTTTCAGTCTCTTCTACATTGAGTAGTATGACATTTGCAGGAGACAGGAGTAGTAGTATGGCATTGGCAGGAGGAGTAGTGTGACATTGCCAGGAGACAGGAGTAGTAGTATGGCATTGGCAAGAGGAGTAGTATGACATTGCCAGGAGACAGGAGTAGTAGTATGGCATTGGCAGTAGCAATGGTGAGCAGCACTGGAGTAAACAGGGCAAGAAAATTAGTAACTGAGCAATTGCAAAACACTTCGTATGGCATGGAGGAGAGTGGGTGGGCTTATTCTGCAATTTGGATACCACCACTGGCACTCAAAGTGTTTAATCATTTTCAGGTACAACAACATATTTTTAATTTTTTGTGTACACCTTGCCTACTTACACCTTTGAATCATAAGGCTCTCTGCTTCCTTCTCACGCAAGGGTTTAGCAGGAAGAGATCAGTGGGAGGATGATACACACGCTTGTTCACAACAAGTGGAGAGGTAACTTTACATTCTATATGTATGTGCTAAGCCAAGTTACTCACACCACACAGCTTTCTTTTCCTGCCCGGTACATTGTGGGACTGGTAGTATTTAACAGCGCTATACAGATGCATGGGGTAAATAGCTAATAATAAGAATCTGAAAGTAAGGGTAAACAATGCAGCGGTGCCACTGGCAAACTGAAATCTTACATCTTTCATTTCCAGAAAACCTATGGAGCATATTGCTGCAGGCTTCTGACAGGCCTGAGTGTAGTACAGTACTAGACGCATAATTTATTTAACTCTTGGAGTGCCAGAGGGGTATTGCATACCTCTCTGGTACTTAAAGAGATAATAGACCTGAGCAATGTGCAGCACCTATTGGTCCTTACCCCTGTGAGAGTAGTGCCAACGCATTGGATTGATATTTTACAGTGGTGCTATTGTTAGACCATCCCATGGCGTTAAAAAGGTTAAGCATTGTGTTGCTTACTATGGCCTATATGCATAAAGACAAAGTGTGGTAAATCAACTGTATCATGTTTATTAAGAGTTTCAGCAGTTAAACCAAATATTTTAACTGGCAGAGATATGGGTGGGGCTAGGCGTGGAAACTGGTGGCTAGTAACTTTTCAGTCCTGGCTAGTAGCTCAGGACTTGAAATTTTGAGCCCCATATATATATATATATATTAGTATTGTGCAAAAGTTTTAGGCAGGTGTGAAAAAATGCTGTAACTTAGGAATGCTTTCAAGAATAGACATTTTAATAGTTTATATTTATCAATTAACAAATTGCTTAGTGAATGAACAGAAGAAACATCTAAATCAAATCAATATTTGGTGTGACCACCTCTTCTAGGTAAACTTGCACAAGATGGATTTTGTAGGCATATATTGATTTGATTTCGATGTTTCTTCTGTTCACTCACTATACATTTTGTTTATTGATAAATATAAACTATTAACATCTATCTATGTATTCCAATGCACCATTTGTGATTTTATTTTGCATAAGCCTTTATTTTCCTATTTTGAAGAAAAATGGATTTGACACATAATCTGTGATTTGGGGAATATTGTTGTCTTGCGACTGGGAATGGATGCATTACTTTAAACCTTTGAGTGACACAGAGGTACACAGCACATTGCTCTGCAATGGGTTTTGTACCCCTCTGGCAGTCAAGGGGTTAACCAATGCACATATTTAAAAATTATGTTTTTGGAGCATATTTCATGGTTATTATTTTTTACTTTTCATGTAGATATTTGATACAAGGATGAAGACAGAAGAGAAAAAGACAGAAGATGAAGAGAAACAGGGAGAAATAAGATGGAAGAAGATGGACAGTAGCTGACCAGTGTGCTGAAGACCCTGCTGGACATCAGGATTACTAGTAAGTATTTCTTGTCAGGAGATGTTTTTTTTTCCCCCTTAACTCAGCCGAATTAACCCTGTGAGTGCCAGTGGGGTATGTGTCCAAAAAAACTGGGTTCCATTTTTTCCACCCATTAGAGTGATCCCTTAAAGGGATAGTAATACTTCATTATATCTTTATTTTATTTTGTAGGCATTAAAAAAACATGAATCATGATATAAGTCTTATCTCTCAAACCTTTATGGTTTGAGAGATATTAACAAGCAAAGTTTCCCCTCATTGACCAAAACGGTCAAGTCTGCCATCTAGCTGTCAGATTTGGAATCTGGTCGTGGACTGGCCATGGCTCTACAGCAGAGCCGAGACCGCGAGATATAAGAACTACTTCATTCAAATAGTCTACAAAGTGTGCCTGGTTTGCAAGCACACTTTTTAGACCCTTCCAATGAAATAGTTATTTTTATATCTTGCTATCTCGGCTCTGCTGAAGAGCCACTGGTTTATTTGCAGACCGGATTCCAAATCTGACCGCTAGATGGCAGACTTGACGGTTTTGGTCAGTGAGGGGAAACTTTGCTTGTGAATATCTCTCAAACCATAAAGGTTTGAGAGATAAGACATATCGTTCTTCATGTTTTTTTAATGCCTACAAAATAAAATAAAGATAAAATGAAGTATTACTATTGCTTTAATGCTTAACGCATGGAATTGAATTGGAAAAGGAGACTGGTTTACAAGGGTTGCAATGGGGGCTAAATTAAGCGTCCAGTGTTTTTTTATTTATTTTTTTTTTTAAGGTGGTATTTATTCATAGCACAAGAACTTGAATTGTTTACTGTGCTTGAAAAAATGCCAGCTGAGTTTCTTTTTTGGGTACAGAGGTAAATGAATTGAGGCCATAGGGTGTCAACACATACAGCCACCATCCCCACCACCTCCAGAAGTAATTTCATTAAATCAATAAATTTATGCAGTTCTTCTACTATGTACTGCCATCCCACACTTACTAAGGTCTTAGAAATACGTATAATAATAATAATTCAAAAGCATGCCTATGGAATAGTACACTTACCAAAATGCTGCCCTTTTCTTTTGTTGAAAATAGAGGCTTTAAAGAACTGATATCATGTCTTGCACCCTACTGGAATATCCCAAGCAACAGTTATTTTTCAAGGAAGGTGATACCAATGTTACTTAAGCAGGAAGTTAGTGTTGTGAGCAAAGAACAAAGGCACTCAGCATTCTAACATATTTTTCAAGGCATATGTTGCTGTATGACTCTTTTTACTTTCAGCTATTTATTTCTCCACTTCAGCCCTCAGAAGAAGTAATATTGTGGTGGGAAATGTTGCAGTCATAGAAAACATAGTCGAAATATGGCAAAGTTCTGGTGGGAAATTTATTGGCAGTGGTGAAATGGAGAACACTTTATGTATTGTCTGTAGGTGAAAACTTTGTTGAAAAAAGTTAATTTTTGTTTTTTTTCTCGAACAGTCCTGCGGGAAATTTCTCTGACCATCTCTAGGTAATATTGCAGACTTTATTAAATAAATAATAATAATAAATAATTAACCATAACGCCTAAACATCATTAAATCATGCTTCTTAATTAAACATAAATAATTATAAAATATCTTGACTTAAAGGGATAGTAATACTTCATTTTAACTTTATTTTATTTTGTAGGCATTAAAAAAAGCATGAAGAATGATATAAGTCTTATCTCTGAAACCTTTATGGTTTAAGAGATATTCACAAACAAAGTATCCCCCCCCCCTGTTCAACCAGATCAGAAGGGAGATGCCCAGGTAGACTGCAGAGAGGGACAATCTTCAATTAAGATAATGGAAAAAGCTGAAAAACTTGTCAAGGGGGGAAGGGCTTTCATTGTTTTCATACAAAGAAAATTGTCCCCTTCTGTTATCTGTACTGTCATACAACCAGACTCACATCTGAGAAGAGATGGCTTACACTAGGTAAAAGGGGCAGGAGGGGAAATTTGCTTGTGAATATCTCATAAACCATAAAAGTTTGAGAGATAAGACTTATATCATTCTTCATGTTTTTTTAATGCCTGCAAAATAAAATAAAGTTAAAACGAAGTATTACTATCCCTTTAAACAAAATTGTCTCTCTGTTATACAGCCCAAGGGCCCCAGTCTCTCTCTGTTAGTAGACTACAGCTTGCATCATCCTCAGCCAACCATTAGCTAGCTGACGATGATGGAGACTGTATTGCAACAACTAAATATACCAAGGTTGCACTTTCCTGGTTTAGGATAAATTCCTAAATGTGAAATGCCTACTTGTAAGGCTAAAAAGACCTTTCTAGACAGAACCCAAAGTTTTAACTTTCAGAGTATCTGGAGATGCAGCTAAGGCAGAGTGCTGCATCGCTCATGTGTGTGCAGATGGCACAGGATTGTGCGTGACTATTAATAACTGCTGTGTGTGCATGGACACAGGTATGCATGTGGTTTTGCTTGGGAATAGTCATGATTCCCAAAAAAACTGTTGTTTTTTTGGAAATCTAATGAACTGTGCATGAATCCCAGCTTCACCATTCAGGAGATTAGCACCATTATATATCCCAAGCTGCCAAAAAGACCTGGGCCTTGATGCATTAATGGTCGAAGAGGGCTACGAATGTATCATAGGCACATCCTCAGTATTTGCAAAGTGTCTAGGACATCACTTCACCAGAACTCCGATAAAAAGATACCCACATCGAAATCAATCCGACATGCCTTCACCATGTCTACAAATTCAGATACTTCGAATTGACAATGGCTCATTTCCATATGGAAATGAAGCATAATCAGATACATTCATATGCAAGGGGATGTGTTGATATTGTAATGTGACACTTCGACTCATTCAGTAAACTCCGATAGCAGCCTCTGCTGTCAGAGATCACAGTCTCCACTTCACCTAACTCAGGCGGTCGTAGCTGGGATCTCCCCTGTACTTTCCTATGGAGTAACAGCAGGGAGAGCTACGACATTCTGAACACCATTCTCTGTGCTTCCCAAACTAGCCAGTAGGGGAACACAGAGAAGGCTTCCAGCACCATGGCCAGCATTGCATGCCATAGGGATGTGCATTGCTCACCTCTGTGGCATTCAAAGGTTTACAATAAACAAACAATACACCAAGCACTACACAATGTCCCCCCCTTCGACACCCCCCCATTAATATGTCGACATGTATTGCATATATTCGACATACTAATCCCATCCGAGAGTCACCTTATTGACTCACATATAGTAGTCGAACCTGTCTTTTATTTAACACTTAACCCTCTGAGTACCGGACAGGTAGGAAAGCATTGCTTAGCATGTGTTTCTACCCCTCTGGTACCCACAAGGTATGGACTAAATACCTTGCCTGTATGTGTGTTTGTGTTAAACATTTATGTTTTATTAAAAACTGTTTAATATGAAACATATAGACATTAGACCTCAAGGGACGACATTTGCACTGTAGTAAGATGTGTGCAGATCGAATTGTCGGAGTGATTTGAATACATCGACAATATCATACCGACACCACATCGACATTATCATACCGACACCACATCGACATTTAGTGTATCTAGGCCCTGTAGTTTTAAAAATTAGAATCTGGGATGGAGTCCCTTCAGCCAGTACCTAGCAGTGCCCCTGGTCAAAGAGAGGGGGTGTGTGTGTGAGCATTGGGGTGTGTGTTAGCGCGAGTGTGGATAGTGTGGGACATTTATTAAAGTAAAAATTGAGAAAATAACTCTCCCAAATGTAGCAAAGAAAAGCCATCACTGATTCATATGGTGCAATTGTTATGCTTCTCATTTAGTAAACCTTTGCCTTGATATTATCTAGATCAGGGCTAGGCAAGTTAAGATTGATGGTAATTGTACACAATAGGCCTGTTGCTCTTAGAAGTGCAATTCCAAAGCAAAACTATTGTATCACAGGAGACAAATCCCCCAAGCTCTCTTTTATTTAAATTGGAGTTTAAATCCCCACATTGCTAGAGGGATCACCAGTGCATTGGAAAGCAATGCACTGGATCTCTTTAAAGCATCCAAGGGGATAAAATCCCCAGTTAATTCAGTGAAAAATGTTATGTTTCTCCTACAGTGCAGTTGGTTTGACCCATAATTGCTCCTCTTTGCAGCAGAAGGGGTGGGGAGAGGTACTGGGAGAAAGGTCATTCTGCAGTGAAGTAAAGTATTAAAAAAGCAAAAAACTGAGGGTTTTTTTTTTTCATATCTTACATTTACAACCTGTGTTGTCTTCCTCATGAAACTTTCCAAAGAATGTGCTGATTAGACATTGAAATGGATTAGGTACACTGGGGCATATGCAGGGCTGCCATGAAATATTATGAGGGTCAGGACAAGATAAACTGACAGGGTCCACTACTACATCTTTTCAGTGTCCCATTTTGCTCTTGGGCCTGGGTCGCTATGAAAAACTCTTTCTACCAAAGGATGTGACAAATGCAGTCTGCCACCATGATATGCAGCATTACCATAGCTATAGGGCTGCATACTTCAAGAATACAATCCATAGACCAGGTTATGCTACAGCCCATAGTGATAGACTGAATCTGAATGTCTGTTATTGTGAATTTGTGGTGAAGTGGTGCTGCTTGCAGTGTCAGAACACCAACAAGTGGACAATTGGGAGCCCTACTACTTGCTGAGATGTGATCATTTAAAGTTGGATGGGAACTTTGTGTACAGTAGTAAAATCCTAGATCGGCCCTGCAATGACTTGCTCATATCACCAGCCCCACCGACCTGCACTGAACCTGGGCATCGCTTCAGGACTGGACCTGGAACAGCAGTCCCCCTTGACCTCTGTTGGCCCTGAGAACATGTATAATGGCCTTTTGAAACCTGAGTTGCTCCTTGTGTAAGAAAGGAAATAATGATTTTGAAGTCACTGGATATGTTCGAAGAAGAACTTGGGGGAAATGCACTTAGGTGTGACAAAGAGATAATTATCCAGTGTGATAAACTCTCCAATTCCTGTATCATTCTATGGAGCTTATGCCTCTCTATCATAAAAGATTTTAGCACATAGGAACCATAGAATAACATAAGAATTGGAGAGTTTACCACACTGAATATATTATCTCCCTTTTATAGCAATATAATGCATCTCCCCCCAGAATTTGTTTGTACCAGAATTACTTTGGTTCTTCTTTGTACATCAGTCTGTCATAAGTAAAAATACACCAAATATGCCTGCTGAAGAAGAGTGCGGGCTGTTTCATATTTAAAGCAGAAGGGGCGCATTCCTGTGTGTTCCGAAGACGGAGGGTGCAGGCTGTTACTTGAGAGTTTATTTATGTGAGGGGAATAAAGTGTAATAATAGTAACAAATAATTAAATAAAATAAAAAATGCAGTTTTTGATTGTTTAGAAAATGTAATGTGGTCTTTATCCTTTTAACTCTGTAATTGCCAAAATGCATGGAAAGACTACATATCCATGGTATCTCCATAAATGTGAGATCTAACCAAATGTTTTTGTTTTGCTCAACTAGGAAAAAACCTAGCGGTGTATCTAACATGTTCCATAAGACCTCACACAGAGTATATTCTATCATAATGATATTGCCAGAAGTGACAGTCCAACCATGAAGCCTCAAGCAATTTCTCTCTGAACAAGAGGACTGGGGGTGGTACCATGTGAGGAGTGGGAGTGTGACCGGGGCGGTGATAAGAGTGCCTACAGTGCCTTACCTAGGGGCGCCTGGGATGTAAATCCTGTCCTGATTTCTCCCCCAAAGGTGCAGTTGGTTTGCTCCTGAACTGCACCTTTTTAACTTCATGAATAAGGCCCTTAGTTTGTGAAACCAGTTTTACATACAGTTAAAAAGACTAGCACATGGTTGTATACCATTAAACACTAGCAAAGCTATTTAAATATCAAGTACTTCAAAACTGTTTATCAAAAAAACAGGAGATTAAACGACGCCTCAGAACTGAACCTCTTGACCTCATCTACATTGGATGCAAGATGAAGGGGCTGAATAATTGTTTTAAATTACAGCTTGCAGGAAAAAACGTTTTATGTTTAATTCTGCAAATGCACTTTTAGCCTTTCACTTGTTTCCATGAGTGGAAGTTAGCTGATAGCTGCATGACAACATAATAGTCTCCAAAATAATTGAAAATCCTCTGAAATGAAAGTGCAATCCCAGATGAGCCAAAATCTTTCAAAGGCCTTGTATTGTTTCAAGGGTCTGTTATTGGACCCCCTATACAGTTGTCACCTAATTCATCTAAGGGTGATCAGACCTCACTTTTAACTGGCACCTAAAATGCACTTTAAAAGGACAATTACATAAGTGTTCTGCATTAACCCTTTGAGTGCCAGAGGGATACGCAACACATTGCTTTGCAATGTGTTGAGTACCCCTCTGGCACTCAAAGGGTTAAAGTAGAACAAACAACATAACAATGTAAGTTAATTTGCATACATCTCAAGTGTTCACCTTTAGTACCCAAATCCCTCTCTCTATCTTTCCCACCCTGAGGCCCCTCTTTTTTTTTAGTAGATCTGACTGTTTGGTATGTCTGTGAGTCTATTACATTGCTCCACAACAATAAAACTCACATTAATGTTTGTATAAAAGACAGTATATGTAGACTGTGTAAATAAAATACTTAATTCTTGCTCTAAATAATTTATTCAGCTACACAAAGACGTGTCAGTAGGTCATGAAACATTCTTGGTAATGCACTGCCCACCAGCCATGCCACCAGCAATATCACCTAAAACAAACGTCTCTCTCTTTGGCCATTTGAAATGTTGGGAGATATCCATTTGAAAGAACTTTCAAAATCAACTGTTAGCCATTTTTTATTTAATACAATGGTCTGAGATATTGAACTTGATGCATTTGTCAGTTTATGACCAGTATTGTCTAATTCACATAAACTGGCAAATAAAGAAAGCTATATTTCTCATAAACTATAATATAAAATATGCTGTCTTATTTACATAAATTAACAAAAAAACGAAAAACATGTTTCTCATAAACTATTAAATTCAGGGGTCCCCACACGACTACATGCTGCTTGTGGATCCCTGAATCTGTTTAAAAAAAAATCTCCATGGTCCTTAACTGCGGGCTGGTTATTAAGGGATTTAAGAAGGATACTTGGGAGGCGCAGTATGTAACAGGGATATTTTTACATTATTGAGCATTGCTAATGTCCACAGTACAGTGTATTAAGATACCAACAGGGAAACATTTGCACAATATACTTAAAATTGCACATCTACATCAAATTAGACATTACCCACACCTGAATAATACTCCGATTCATATAAATAAGCAATATTAAAATGTGAAACACATAACCTACTAACTCATTAATAACAATTACGTTTACATATAATAATAAGTGGCCATGTGGCAAAAATTCTGCCAATCTGGCAAATACAACCAGGGGCAGCAGCAAGGAGGTGTAATTCAAATCTCTAAAGTAATTCTCCCATAGGTCCATACGTGGAAGCCCCCCCCGGCCACTCCTATGAAAAGGGCCTTCTATACTTCTTGAGGTGTGATTTTTGTGACAAGAGTGGTCAGGGGGTCATTTTCTTACATAACAAGCTTTAAATATGCACTAGAAACACACAAACAAAATCACTTCTGCATTACTATTAACCCTGACAAATGACCAACTCAAGAGCATACACTGCACTTTAACACTCCATCCTTTAATGAAATAGGCATACTATTTGCAGAATTACCTACTGACAAAAGAAAAATCATTCTGCACTCCAGACAAAACACATTAGTAAGAATATCAGAAACACATCTATCATATGATGCACTACAGCACCCACCCATACACTGCATCGGGGAAGACTGATACCACGTCTACATTCCACACTTTGACCCTAAAACAGGCATTTTCAACAACAAAAATACATTTAACCTATGGAATTCTATGCTTTTCAAATTATGATTAGACATTACTCATAAACCCCTTTTTATTATTATTATTATTATTATTATTATTCTTTATTTATATAGTGCCAACTAATTCAGCAGCACTGTACAACTGGGAATAGACATACATAGGTATTAAATAGTACAATCAAATTTGGAGAACAGAAGGATCAGAGGGCCCTGCTCGTGAGAGCTTACAGTCTAGAGCAGTGGTTCTCAACCCGTACCCTCAGTGGCCACTAACAGGCCAGGGCTTAGGAATTTCCCTGCTAGAACACGTGTGTTGATCAGAGTCTCAGTCATATTGATTAACTCACCTGTGCTCTTACAAGGAAATTCTCAAATCCTGTCCTGTTAGTAGCCACTGAGGACACGGGTTGAGAACCACTGGTCTAGAGCTTTATGCCACTTTAGAAATGAGCACAATAGTATTGGGTAGACATGTATGAAAAATTGATGCAGAAAGACTATTTCATACGTGCTAACCAAAAGATATTACACGCACACAGTTACATACATTTAAACGATGCACACATGACTCAGATCCAAACTAGGACAAATGGTAATTATACCACTATTCTACATGCATAAGACAACTAAAGATGCAATGATATATGTACAAAACTATGGCTGCCCACATTTATTTATAACCTTCACTTGCAACCCAGAAAGGGCAAACACTTAAATCATTGGTAATTTTAATTTCACCCCTATGAGGAAGACGATTTGCTCTTCTTTGTTATTTAATATGGCCCCATAAATCACAGTTATATCAAATAAATTGTGAAGAAACTTACCATGCACCTTTCATTTTCTTGATAATGCTTTGTGTAGTTTTTATTTTTCTGTTTCCCCTTAGCTGCTAGTGTTACTACTTGTCTGTTTGGTTTGTATCTCTGCACTAGTAAAACAAGCAAGAATGTAGTTTGTCCTATTTATCATCTGGATCAATCATTATGTAACTGCTAAAGGCAGTGCCATATCGGAGACTTCCTCATTTCTTATAGTTAATGTTTACATGGATGAAAGCTATTGCTGCACAATCAGCACAAAGATATGCAATATTTTCTAATCGTTCCAGACTGACCAAAAGAAATGGTTTAACTTTTCCAAAGAAACAGAGCTATTATCACCAAACACAATTTGGGTTAAAGGTTGATCTGTGGATTTATCTGTACAAATCAAATAGCAAATGACAGAAGTATTTGACTTATGCACAGTATAGAAACAACACTACTATGCGGAAGAATAAAAATCCCTCCCAGTTCCCACCGATTTTGAGTGTCAGAGGGGTATGCAACGCATTGCTTTTGTACCCCCTCTGACACTCAAAGGGTTAAATATGGTGACTACGCTAGCATTTAAGGGGTTAAAAGTCCCTTTTAATTGTATTTTGTTTGTTTATTTAGAAAACTAGTTGAGCAGCCCGTTACATGGGCCACAGTGCCACTGCCACCCGGTCGCGGGGCAGTCACGCGCAGTAGAGACTGCCCGCACCACGGCTGATACAGAGCTGGACGCTCCTTCAGAGCGCCCAGCTCTGTATCAGCCGTGGCGCAGTCAGTCTCTACTGCACATGACTGCAGCAAGCGCAGCAGTGTCTACTGCACATGTTGCGGTGTTACACACGATTTAGCGAATTATTATATAGGATGTTTTATTAGGAAGAATGAACTGAGAGTTCTATCATTTTCAGGTATGTCTTTGAGAACTTTACAGTAAAGAGTTACATATCTACATAAAATAGATCCACAATAACGAATATATATATATATATATATATATATATATATATATAAACAGAAATGGTAACATACCATAGAGCTAGTGCACACACAGGACTTGAAGAAAAGTGACAATTTATTCTGTCAACGTTTCGACCCCCTGGAGGGCCTTTATCCAGGGGGTTGAAACGTTGACAGAATAAATTTTCACTTTTCTTCAAGTCCTGTGTGTGCACTAGCTCTATGGTATGTTACCATTTCTGTTTCTATGCAATTCAAATAACTAGTAGCACCCAGGCAGTTGTTACTTTTTCTTCATTAGGAGTGCCCAAATTTTCTATATATATATATATATATATATATATATATATATATATATAGCTACATATTCTTTTTAGATACAAAGAAGCAGTTATTCTTATGGATTTTAGACTGGTAGGAGATCTGATTTTTTTGGGTAGGTTATTCCAGGCTTTCAGAGCTCTAAATCATTGGGATGCTTTATTTCTTCCCTATATTATTAGTTGATCCAAAATGACTCCAGTTTTCTTTTGGTACATAAGGACCTTTGTGCTGATATCCTTTTAAAAGTCACACGAGAAAGAGCATGCGACCAAATGACAAGGTTACCATGTCGCCATAATAAAAATGTCAACATTTGAATCTTGCACTGCATGACAGCGCGAGATTGTCATGTCGGTTACTGAAATGTCGCACCAAATGGCACAGTGTTATAGTAGGAGAGCGAACTCTCCGGCAGTACCATTTAACCCTTTGTGGCCAATGACTATCCCATCATGCTGCCCCAGCCCATGCCTCTTGTCCTCATTTTGTCATCAGCAAAGCTGATATTTTCACCAAAGAGGAATATGAGAAACATTGTATGAGCTGAAAGTTGTACTATATCCCATCATGCTGCACGGTGCTTTAATGTCTTGAGTGGTAAATGTGCCATTTGAAGGTGACGCACATTGGGGGGAGTCAAATAAAAGGCATTAAGGATTGGACGATGGCAAGGAAATTAAAAGATGCAAAGTCAAGTTGTGGATCTATATAGTGTGCAGTGCTGTAGGACTGTAAAATGAGGTTAAAGTGGAGAAAATCTATGTTTTTCATAGATCACATTGCACATGATAAATGTTATGACTGGTTTTATCTCACTAAGGCAGTGGTTCTCAACTCCAGTCCTCGGGACCCACTAACAGGCCAGGACTTAGGGATTTCTCTGCTAGAGCACAGGTGTGGTGATCAGAGGCTCATTCACATTGATTAACTCACCTGTGCTCTAACAAGGAAATCCTCAAATCCTGGCCTGTTAGTGGGTCCCCAGGACCGGAGTTGACAACCACTGCACTAAGGGCTAGATTCTATTACAGGTGCTAAATTTATCACTTCTTTTATCTCCAGTTTCCCCCATAGACATCAATAGAAAAACTGGTGTTAATATTTAGCACCTACAATAGAATCCAGCCCTAATTCCTAAGGATGGAATTTGTAGATAAAATTAGTGATAAAGTTATCACCAAAAATGGAATCCAACTTGTTTCATAATTTATTCCCCCGTGATGTTCTGCTGTTTGTGAAGTACTTATGCCAGGTTAACAGAATGCAATCAATACTATTTTTTTTAATAGGTCCAATAAATTCTAATAAGGCAAGCAATGAAAACAATGTACGCACATTGTGACCATTGGAGCCAATTTAACTATAGGACAAAATCGGTAAGTACCTCAGATCTACTGACACCAGAGTCACTCTGGGGTGTTCTTATGGCACCTGTTTTTTGTTTTAGTTTGCATTTTACATTTCTATGTAGTTAACCCCGTAAGGACCCATGACGGTCCTGCACCGTCATGGGTTGTTATACCCTTAACGACCCATGACGGTCCAGGACCGTCATGGCTTAAATGATAGCAGCGTGCCTCCGTGCACGCTGCTATCATTAAATCCAGGCTGAGACCGAGCGCTCCGAGACCGGGGCATTCAGTCTCAGCCCTTCTGCCTTCTTCCGGTTCATGCGATCGCCGTATCAGCGATCACATGTACCGGCATAGTGACAGACAGAGGCAGCATGCAAAGCATGCTGTCTGTGCCTGTCTCGTCTGCCTCTGTCTCCCTTGCTCTCAAAGTAAGGGAGACAGAAGTAGACGGGAGACACCTAGTGGTTAAAAAAAAATACAGCAGTTGGGGGTATTAACCCCTTCACTGCTGGTGCAGGCTGGCTGGCTAAATGCAGGTCAATTTTTGACCTGCAATTTTACACTTTTTTAAAAAAAACAAAAACAAAACAACACACTTTTTTTTTTTTTTTTTACAAAAACATATTTTTATTTTAAAAAAATATATATAATTAAACAATATTGCAAGTGTGATTGTTGTGGAGCCATGTAATACACTTACATACACCACCAAATGCCAGGGACAAAAAAGTGTCAAAATAGGGTGGGAAAAAGGGACATGGGGATTTTCACCCAGGGGGGACAGTGGCCACTTTAAACTGCGCATTTTGTAGGTATGACTGACCGGTCATACTTTTCATGCAGTCTCAATAAAAATTTAACCCTTTGTGGCCAATTGATCCCAAGAGAAAAATCAAAAATGGTGTTTTTTTTTTACATTTTTTTTACCTTTTTTTTTAATTTTAATAAAGTGAATGGTGGGTTATCCATATAAATAGGGTATCAAATAAAAGCCCTATTTATGCTTAAAAAAACAGTATATCATTTATGGGGGTGGAATAAAAGCCTAAGAGGGAAAACACCGTTGAACAAAGACATAGTCAAAAATGTCAGAATTGCTCCGGTCCTTAAGGGAAAACGACCTCAGATTTTCCCAGTCCTTAAGGGGTTAACATGTAATGTGCATATTTACAAAGTGGTTGTGTTTGTATTAGCATGAATATAGATATGGTGGCATCCGTTTTCCGCTGGAGGGACCTTTTTCTAACTCTTAGTGGAGTATGGAAAGCCTTCAGTGAACAGCAGAATGTGGCCGCACACTCCGTGAAGATGGACCTGGCAGCCAATGACTAGTTGAGCATGATGGGAATTGTAGTCTCTATAATTTGAAATCTAGAGGATTCCTTTATATACCTGTTGTTTTATTTTATTTAAAATTCAGTGCAACATTATATAACCTTATTGTCTCAGTTCAGCTTGTTTTAGTGAAAAAATGTGTTTAGATCTTGGCAGTTTCTTTTTTTTGCTCTTGAGGCAGAATGAACTTTCATATCTTTTAATATTGTGTCCTTTGTAGGAGACCATGTTTGACTGCACAGTGCATTCTTTTATCACCTTTTCTTCTGTATAGATACTAGGAAGCTGTTCTGTTGATGACTCACATTTCCGTGGGACAAATTATACCACACAGTTTAAAAAGCTCTTGATTTATATTGAAGCAGAAAATGAATGCTAAATTTTCCATTAAAAGGACAATGGAACTCCATGCTTTTGATTGGGCTGTCACTATGGGTGACACGTTTTGTTGCTTGTTAAAATAAAAATGCTTTGATAAAAATTTTGAGAACAGCACAGGTGATCAAACCAGTCTTAACAAGCACACAAAGGCTGATGTAGTAAGGAGAGCAGAGACATTTCTGGTTCAAACCAGCTGCACAATAGGAGAGAAATACAGATATATGTTTATTTAAATCAATGGGAATTTGTGTTTCTCCTCTATGATGCAGCTGATTTGCCAGTTGCTCCAGATCTTCTTAGCACTTCAAACTCAGCAAGTTCATGCTATTGAGGGATGAGGACACCTATTTAGCATAAATTGGAATATGGTTAAAAGCCCTACTTAAATCAATGGAAACATTAGGCACCTTTCTCTATGTCCTGCGGTGCAGTTGGTTTGCTCTAGTTCATTTATTTGACTATACATGTGGCAACATTATTCTTAAAAACACTCTTAAAGGGATAGTAACACTTAATATGTCAAAAAGTATATATTGTATGGATGACACTCCTGAATAAAACAAAGGTACTCCAGCTGCTAAGAGGTGTTTTATTTGAAACTTATTTCAGCTTAAACTTTATTTTTTTTTTTTTTAGGAGTAGTGTCTCAATGGCCTGAAATTGTACAGTGGGGCTGTTGCTACACCATCCTGTGGACAGCTCTGGTCAGTTGACCTTAAAGGGATAGTAATACTTCATTTTAAGTTTATTTTATTTTGTAGGCATTAAAAAAACATGAAGAATGATATAAGTCTTATCTCTGAAACCTTTATGGTTTAAGAGATATTCACAAACAAAGTATCCCCCCCCTGTTCAACCAGATCAGAAGGAAGATGCCCAGGTAGACTGCAGAGAGGGACAATCTTCAATTAAGATAATGGAAAAAGCTGAAAAACTTGTCAAGGGGGGAAGGGCTTTCATTGTTTTCATACAAAGAAAATTGTCCCCTTCTGTTATCTGTACTGTCATACAACCAGACTCACATCTGAGAAGAGATGGCTTACACTAGGTAAAAGGGGCGGGGAGGGGAACTTTGCTTGTGAATATCTCATAAACCATAAAGGTTTGAGAGATAAGACTTATATCATTCTTCATGTTTTTTTAATGCCTACAAAATAAAATAAAGTTAAAACGAAGTGTTACTATCCCTTTAAACCTCCATAGGGTGATGTAGCAACAACACCACTGTACAATTTCAGGCCATTGAGATACTCCACAAAAAAAGTAAATTTGAGGTGCATTAACTTTTAAATAAAACACCCCTCTGCAATGAAAATGTCCTTGTTTTAGTCAGAAGGACAAACCTACAATATATATTTTGACATATTAAGTCTTGCTATCCCTTTAACTAAACTATCCCATGACCCTCCTGTCTTTCTTCTTCCCTATACCCCAAAGCTATATGACTAGAGTGAATGCAAAGTGCAAACACTATACACCCATGCAACAATTAATCAGACTTTGAGTATTGCTTTCCAGGGTGGATTTGATTTAAACCACAATTTAAATAACTAGACACAACATAAGTCACTAGTCAAGGAGACTCTATTTAAATCATAGTTTTCTACATAATGTATTCTTATTGGTTCCTATAAACTTAACCCTTTGAGTGCCAGAAAAGGAATCCTTTCTTTGGAGAAAGTGGTCCTCCTTAATCTGTTTTATAGTCAGACTTGCCTAGATACAGCAGCCAGGTATATCTATTTTACGGTGTTTTGCATTTGACCTAAGAACGAACTGTATGTTCAAAAGGAAAGTGGAGGAGTTCTGGGCTAAATGTTTTGCACTATAGGGGAAAACTAAAAATTCAAAAACTTCCCATTGATTTAAATGGGGATTTGAAAGCTAGAGAGGTCTCCAGTGCATTGAGGAACAATGTATTATAGACCTCTCAAGCATTTAATGGATTAAAATCCCAATTTAAATCAATGGGATTTGTTAGTTCTTCCCTAGAGCGCAAACTGTTTGCCCCAAAACTTCTTCACTTTTATTTTGAACATACAGCCCTTTGAAGTCTGTAGGTGGAGAGTGACATTATTTTAAGGCTAGTTACATGATTTTAAAGAACTAATTGTGGTCTCTCTCTCTTTCTCTCTCTCTCGCCCCCCACCTCTGCATAATATGTTTCAGACTCTTGTGAAGAGTTGTGAACTAAGGGCTGAATGCAAGAACTGTGCGTAATTGCTATTTACATTGCACTTTTGATGGCAAAATTATTTTTTTTAGCAATTGCATTTCAAAAAGTGTCAGTGGCTAAAATGTCAGGCATTTTGTGAGGATTAACAATTGTGATTAATTAAGCAAAGCAACTGGCATACATTTTCATCTGTCTGGCTAAGTTAGCCATTAATTTAGGAGCATGTGACATTCAGCTTCAAGGCATTAGCATGTTTCTTGAATCAAAATAGGAGCAATCTCAAATAGAAAACTATCTCTTCGGATTGTTGCACACACTTCCACATAAATTTACGGGGTGCTTAAGGCTAAGAACAATATCAATGTATAGCACACAAGCCGAGCACTCAGCCTACGTCACTAAAATTTAACTTTTATTAAAACATAATAAAACTGTTGTTGCTTCCAACGTAACGTTTCAGTCCGCATTGGAACTTTCATGTCCCTGATGAAAGTCCCAATGCGGACTGAAACGTTACGTTGGAAGCAACAACAGTGTTATTATGTTTTAATAAAAGTTACATTTTAGTGACATAGGTTGAGTGCTCGGCTTGCCTGCTATACAGCAATCTCAAATAACAGATACGTTTATGGCTTTCAAAAAATAGTGGATGTTCCATATTCTAGCATTCTGCCCTAATTGCCTAAAACAGGGATAATGAAGTACAGTTAAACTGCAGTTACTATATAAAACGTACAAGATATGCCTGTTTTTGTGGAACTCCTGCCTTGGTTTATGCTTCTATTACACAGTCATATATTATGAAAGACTCCTTTCCAATGGACTTGTAACCTTATTACAAGTTTAGTTGTTTTACAGAGGTATAATAATATATACATACATACATGTATAATATTTAATTAAAGCGATAGTAATTATTTTTTCTACTTACATGTCCCTGTCACTGAGCTCCCTGGATTTCTGTTTCAATAGTGTTTTCTGGTCAGTAGACCATCACAGCAGAATGTAATACAATTATATATTGTTGCCTGCAGTACTGAGTGCTCAGGGAGCTATTTGATTTATATTGGTTCTTTTTACATTGTTTCTCTAGACCTGCTAACATGTCCCTTGACAAAAAAGCTCTCTGCAAACAAATCCAGGGAGCTCATAGTCAGGGGACATAATAATGTAATAAAATAGGCAAATACAGAGAGAAAAGTAATAAAAATGTTTAGGTGCCTTGACTTCAATTATGCACTTGAAGTCAAAATAAAGTGGTACTATTCCTTTAAATCCAATATAATTCCTTGTAAGGAAAGAGTATAATGGCTTTAGAGCTTAAGTAACCCCTTGGGGTGCTAGAGAAATCTCCAGTGCAGCGCGTTACAAAACAATGCATTGGAGACATCTGTAGTTTTAACTGTCTGGGTACCAGAGAGGTATCCAATTAATGGATTCACAATGCGTTGGATACCCCTCTGGAACTAAAAGGCTTAAAGTGGTTAATTAACCCTTTGAGTGCCAGAGGGGTATGCAACGCATTGCTTTGCAATGCGTTGCATACCCCTCTGGCACTCAAAGGGATAAAGCCTATGATTTCATGTTGGAAAACATGATATGTTTTCCAGTGAAAATGTTTGTTCACTCGTAATCATTACCTTTTCCCTACAGTAACCATTAACGACATGGAACACTTTGCCAGGGGTTTGGAGATTTTTTTAATTTGAGGAGGCTTGGTTCATTTTCAATATTTTCTTATCCGTATCTTTACAGTTACATATCAAAAACTATATATATCTTTTTAACAACAATTTCGGCTTTTCATTACCACCTCACTTGAAGACAATTTTGCTTTGCTTATTAACCATTTGAGTGCCAAAGCAATGCGTTGAGTACCCCTCTGGCTTTCAAAGGGTTAAGCTATGTTGTCATAAATGTGCAAAAAATATACTAAATCTCAAACTTTAAGTATGTAACAGCTCGAACAATTATTTATCATATTTTAGCATGCCCTGAGTGACACCATATCTGTATAGTTTTATGTACATGCATGGCCTGCATTAACTCCAAAGGATATTTTCAACTTTTTTCAACTCAAAATGCATTTTCTATGTGTTAGAATGTAAAGCTACACAAAAACAACGTAATGACTATATAACAGTATACATTCCCTCTAAGCAGATAACCTAAATTACCTAAATTATGCACAATTGGCTGGAAGTGTCTTGTTTGTTAAATATTAATAATACAGTTTTATGAAACATTTCAGAAATTTACACTGAAGACTAAATTAATTGTAAAGAATTGTAACAGACATCTATCATGACTGCACTAATACCTGATATGTATAGGTACACATCAGTATGTTACTTACTCAGGCCTAAAATTAGTAACAGTGCTTTAGAGTAATTATGATTGACAAATCCTTTGCAAAGCCTACAACATGCAAATTATTATTAAGTGAGAAGTAACATGCCATCCTACCCTTGGCTGGTGAGCACAATGCTTCTAGAAAGTCAAATAGGAAAAGGTCTAATTTTTACATTTCTGCCACTAATTATAATGATATCTTTGATAAATATGAAATTTCCCACTAAACTCAGTCAGTACCTACTGACAGTCTGAAAAAATTAATATCAACTGACATACTGTAGAACAAGCCTTGCAAATTGTGCTTTGACTCTAGAGTAGGCTGACCATACGTACCATTTTAAACGGGACAGTAACGTTTTTTCCAGACCGTCCCATCTTTTTAATATAAAAGTCACTTTTGTCCCGTTTTTAATACAACTTATATATAGTTTTTACATTTTTTTAAAAAAACTGAACACGGCTTGTTTATATCTCATAAGATAAAGTAAATCAGAACTTCCTTTCATCACACTAGTGGTTTTACTGTGGTTTTACTGTACACATTGATTACCATAGAGTCCTATGACTCGAGTGACTCATAACTGTCTAAGACTCTTGAGTATATGATAAGTTACCATAGAGTCTCTTAGACAGTGATATGATGATGAGTCATAAGACTGTATGGTAATCAAAGCATACAGTATACACAGTAAAACCACTAGTGTGAGTGACGAAGAGAGGAAGTTCCGATTTAGTAACATAGTAACATAGTAAATAAGGCTGAAAAAAGACATGTGTCCATCAAGTCCAGCCCATGCCAATAACCATACCTGGGAACTTCCAGTTGAGGGCTACCCGGAGGGTAGTCCTCTGTTCACCAGGGGTTGACAAAAATGACGCTAATCGCGTCAAAAAGGGGCGGGGCTTTCCGCGAGTGAGGGGGGGAATTAACCCTTTGAGTGCCAGAGTGGTACGGAATGCATTCCTTACCACTCTGGCACTCAGAGGGTTAAAGGTGTCACACAGAAGGATGGGGACTGAGGATCAGCGTGAGAAAAAGCGGATCTGGCACAGTTTCAATAGAAACTCTCCACATCTGGAGGAATCAGCCTCTGCCCCGGAGACCCGGTAAAGTTCTTTCAGAACCGGAGTCTCTGGGGCAAATCCGGGGAGTTCCCAGGTATGCCAATAACACCCCTGTTGATCCAGAGGAAGGCAACAAAAAAGCCCTCTGGAGCAATTTCCAATGTAGTCCCAAGTGTGTGTGTGTGTGTGTGTGTATGGGGGGAACTATTCCTTCCTGACTCCAACTGGTAGTCAAATAGTTCCCCAGATCAATATCCTATTTGCTTTGAAGCCATCTGTCATAATTGTCAATATTGTTCTGTGCTAGATAGGCATCCATTGCTTTTTTGAATGCAGTTGCATTATCTGCAAGCACAACATCCCGAGGCAAAGAATTCCATAGCCTTACCGCCCTTACTGTAAAGAATCCCTGCCTATGTTTTAGTCGAAATCGCCTTTCCTCAAGTCTTAATGGATGACCTCTTGTCCTTAGCTCAGCTCTTTGCATAAATAATTCATTGGATAGTTCTTTGTATTGACCTTGAATGTATTTGTAAATGGTAATCATATCACCCCTTAGACATCTC
Organism: Rhinophrynus dorsalis; assembly: GCA_037306005.1. Lineage (NCBI taxonomy): Eukaryota > Metazoa > Chordata > Amphibia > Anura > Rhinophrynidae > Rhinophrynus > Rhinophrynus dorsalis. Next base: position 96,613,359 of record CM074724.1, on the reverse strand, counting down.
TTCTCTAATGTAAACAAACCCAGTTTGGCTAGTCTCTCTTTGTAACTCAGATCCTCCAATCCCTTTATCAGTTTTGTTGCACGTCTCTGCACCTTTTCCAGTTCAGTAATGTCTTTTTTTAGCACAGGCACCCTAAATTGTACTCCATATTCTAGATGAGACCTAACCAAGGATTTATACAGAGGTAGGATAATATTAGCATCCCTTGCTTCTACATCTCTTTTTATGCAGGCTAGTACTCTATTTGCTCTTGCAGCAGCTGAGTGACTCTGCACACAGCTGTGAAGTCTATTGTCTATCAGTACTCCTAAATCTTTCTCTAATGAGGATTTCCCAAGTTGTTTCCCATTTAGAGTATATGTAGCAAGTTTGTTTCTACAACGCAAATGCATAACCTTACATTTATCTACATTAAATGTCATCTGCCACTTTTCTGCCCATTCACTTAGTTTATCTAAATCCTTCTGTAGGGAAAAAACATCCAGCTCTGTATGTATTTCCTTACATAGCTTAGTGTCATCAGCAAAGATTGAGATGCTACTTTCAATTCCCACTTCTAGATCATTAATAAACAAATTAAAAAGCATTGGGCCCAGGACTGAACCCTGCGGCACCCCACTTATAACCCTAGACCAATTTGAAAAAGTTCCATTTACAACAACTCTCTGCTATCTATCATTTAACCAGTCCTCAATCCATGTACAGATAACACCGCCCAAATCGAAGCCTTTTAATTTATGCAGTAACCTGTTGTGAGGCACTGTGTCAAAGGCTTTTGCAAAATCCAAGTATACTACATCAACAGCAATTCCCTTGTCCAAATTACTACTCACTCTTTCATAACATGCAAGTAAATTAGTCTTACATGATCTGTTCTTCATGAAACCATGCTGATTCCTACTAATGATATTGTTTGTCTTCACATAGTTCTGAATACTGTCAGTTAATAACCCTTCTAGTATCTTACCCACTATGGAAGTCAAGCTCACAGGTCTATAATTTCCTGGTTTGGATCTTGCTCCCTTTTTAAACAATGGAACTAAATCAGCTTTCCTCCAATCACAGGGCACTATGCCTGATGAAAGTGAATCAATAAATATTAAGTATAATGGTTTTGCTATTACTGAACTAAGTTCCTTAAGTACCCTTGGGTGTATACCGTCCGGTCCAGGCACTTTATTCACTATAACCCTTTCCAGTCTCTTTTGGACCTTGTCCTCAGTAAGCCATGTAGATGTTGGAGGAAATTCCATGGTTTTGTCTGTTTGCCCACAGCTTGTCATTGCTGCTTCCTTTGTATATACTGAAGCAAAGAACGTATTTAGGGTATCAGCCATAGCTTTATCCTCACTAATCAATTCACCTGTTTCAGTCCTAAGAGGACCAATATCAACCTTAACTTTTTTGTTGTTAATATACTTGTAGAATTGTTTAGGGTTTTTCTTGCTCTCATTTGCAATGTTTCTCTAATTTTCTATTTTAGCTAGCTTAATTGCTTGTTTGCAGATTTTATTACATTCTTTATATTTTTTAAATGATGCATCTGACCCGTTTGACTTAAACACCTTAAAAGCCTGCTTTTTATTTCTCATTTCCCTGCTAACCACATTATTAATCCACATTGGTTTCGCTTTACTTCTCTTGTGCTTATTCCCCAATGGTATATATTGACGTGTATATTTGCACAAGAGCATTTTAAATACATTCCATGATTCTTGTGCATTTTTATCTTTGAAAATTACATCCCACTGGATATCCTTTAAAGCTTCTTTTAACTTTGTAAAATTAGCCTTTTTGAAATTGAATGTTTTGGTTAAACTCTTGCTATTGGGTTTCTCATAACAAATTTCAAAGGATACAATATTGTGGTCACTGCTGCCCAAATGTTCCCTTACCTGCACATTGTTTACCATGTCAGAATCGTTTGAGAGCACTAGGTCAAGCAAGGCCTCTTTCCTAGTTGGCTCCTCTACTAGTTGGGACATAAAATTATCATTTATCATACTTAGAAAAATATTTCCCTTTGTTGTGCCTGAAGACATATTGCTCCAGTCAATTTCAGGGTAGTTGAAATCTCCCATTATAATTACCTTTGCTGACCTAGCAGCCTTTTCCATTTGCAGTAAAAGTTGGGCTTCCTCCAACTCCCCAACATTAGGTGGCTTGTAGCAAATCCCCACCAATATCTTTTTATTATGTGTGCCCCCAGTGTGTATTTCAACCCACAAGGCCTCTTCCTTTTCATTGGACCCTTCATTTATATCTTCCCTTAAACTACTTCAGGGGCAGGCTTTTTGGCCAGAGAGAGAGAATACCGCTAGTAAGAGACAGAACAAACGTATATAGATGCTTGCATCGTACTATGATTGGACTCGGAGTGACGGAGACCCACTGTCCGTCTGTCCCACATCCGTCCTGTTTTTGTCTCAAGGAAATATGGTCATCCTACTCTAGAAGCCTGACCAAAAATTTAGGAGCTAGACTCTGCATCACAGAGGATAACCTCCCTTGTAGCTTAATGGTACAAGGCTTGCAAAGCAGACAGTGTGTGGTTCTTTGGCTACCACTGGAACAAGGCTGAAGTGTCAAAATAATGTGTGGCTCTGTGGCTACCACTGGAACATGGCTGGTGTGTCATAACGTGTGTGTGTTTCTGTGGCTACAAGTGGAATGAGATTGAGGAAGCAGACAATGTATGTATGGTTCTATGGCTACCAGTGGGACAGTGGAACAATGATGAGGTGTCAGAGAGTATGTTTAGAAATATGACTACCGGGGAGCGGTGGAATCAGGCTGGGGAGGGGTCATACAGTGTTTGCACACACACATATCCTTACACACACACTCATTACAAAGGCAATATACATGCATGCAGTGGTTCTAAACCTGTTCCTTCAGAGACCACTAACAGGCCAGCATTTAAGGATATCTCTGCTTGAGTGCAGGTTAGCTGATCAAAATGACTGAACCTCTAATTAGCTCACCTCTGCTCCAACAAGGAAATCCTCAAATCCTGGCCTGTTACTGGGCCCAGGAGGAGTGGGTTGAGAACAAGCGCATACATGAACATATTTATACACCACTTACGAACACACACACATCACTCAGTAATTACTACAATGTGTCTAAATATGCAATAATATTATTAAAGCATTGCATTTTGAGTTTTAAGTTTTTAGTTTTGTTTGGTTTTAACACGATTGCTTTAATTCAAAATGTCAAACATTATTTACAGAATAACAGGTTTAGTTCCCCTTTGGCAGCTCTTGTCCTATAGAAAACTATCTCTGTGGCTCTACTGGCTGTACGGTTTCTCTAAGCAAATGCAAAATATCAACTTAACAATTGCTTCTGTAGAATTTCAGTGTTTCTTGTATATTGGAGCGCAGCCATGCCGTGGCACTTTGGTGTGCCACAAACATCAACTTAGGGTGCCCCATGTTTTCTATGAAGACTAACAAAAATTGACTTTTAAATAAAGATTTATAGAAATTGCTATGCACAATATATTTAGTTTTGTTTTTATGATTACAATACCTAATAATAACTATATGTATTGTACCCTTCTTATGCCCTTGATAAAGTACAAAAAATATGTTTGGGGTGCCTCGAATGTTCTAGATTATGTGTTAGGGGTGCCCCGAACGAAAAAAGATTGAGAACCACTGATTTAACCAAAGAATATATATTTAAATGCCCGTTTATTTTGTTACTTTTATAATAATACTGTCTCCTCCCTTTTTTGACTCTTACACAACACATTGAAAGCACTAGATAGTGTGGTACCTTTAACAAACTGGATAGCTGGTTTAGTAGAATGTTACTTACAAAATGTAAAATCCACTATGCACATAACTCTCCTACTTAAGCTGTTTATGTGGTGTTCCTCCATCTTATATGTAACTCAATTTCCTTGTACCTATGATGTCTCCTACCTGACTCTCATTGTGATGTAATATACAATAAAACTTAGGAATCTAGTGTAGCCCTGTTTACCACTACCACTTCTTACTGATCAAATAGAATATATTCTTACAAAGTCCCTTTGGGGTGTATAGTCTTAACACCTCTTCTCTTCGCATCACACGTCCCTTTTCCAGTGTCACAGTAACTCTACCATTCACATAAAGTAATGTAAACACAAAATATATATCCTAGCAAGTATTCTAATATGAAACACCAAACCAGCTGGTACAGATTTTCAGCATTCTTCAACTCCTGTTGCCGGCATATAATATATCGGCCAGGGTGTCTCACAACTCCTACAGGAGTTGTGAGATCCCCTGACAGACATGCTATATGCATTTACAGACATGCTACGGGCTAACAATAGTGGGATTCAGAGAACATTGAATGTTTCTTCCAATTTGTTTGGTGAGCCATATCAGGGAACTCCCTATTCATCTCTTCATCTATGTATGAATTTTAATTTGTAAGCAATAAATTGACTTGTATGTTTGAAGATCATAGTTCAAAATACTGCTAATTATGGAAGGACTCCATTTTGTTTGAGAAGACTGGAGTTCAGGAGGTGGAAATAATTGATCACAAACACATAAAAGTTACAGCGTATGCGGGATCTGTCAGCTCTGTATATTGAATTCATTTGTAATAGCCGTATTAGTCCAGTTTTGGTAAAATACAATGATATGATTACTTTGTTATTTGGTGATACCTTTTTAGTGGACAAACAGTTATGGTTTCCAGTATAGCACTGCACTACATATCTTTCTCTTGGATGATTGAGAGGTTCACCAGGTGAAAGGTAAGTCAGAAGAGGAGTTGTTACATATGGAGAATTTATTGAGACTTTATAACTACTGCCAACGTGACTACATTATAAGCATGTTACCAGTGCACAGTGTCTGTTACATTAGTTCTCTGCACTACAGATGTTTTTGTTTGCTACACTTTATATGCATGGTGGGGTTGTTGTGACACTGTAAAAGGGACATGTGCAGTGAAGACAGAGGAGGTATTAACAATATAAGCACCAAAGTGACACTAATTTTGTAAGAGGTGGATACCTATGATTTTTCTGTATTACACTGCAATGAGAGTCAGGTAAGAGACATCAAATTTACAAGAAAATGGTGTTACATATATGATGGAAGCATGCCATACATATACAACAGAAGGAGGAGAGTTATGTGCCTAGTGGAATTTATGATTTGCAAATTGTAAATAGCAGCCTACTTGCACAGATATCCCATTTGTTAATTGTGATACACTATTCTGTGCATCTTAGTTTGTATGAATCCATGATATACATAAAATATGGAAGTACAAAGGGTAAAATTGAGAAGACTCCTCTTTTTATACATCAAGGTAACAGAGGACTTTATTATACATATAACACTAGAAATTGACACTCAGTTATATGCACTTTGGGTAAGAAATCCAGGAGCTATCAAGAGACGATCTTTTGTTTGTAGTTGGACTGATATTTGTATATATGTTTATCTTATATATTGTAGTTACACTGTTGTACAATTCCCCCTCTTTATGTGAATTATAGAGGAGTGCAGTATCCTTTTATTTTTAAAAACATCTCATATGACATAATCAAATTCATGAGAAAGACAACAAACTGGTAAAAAAGTGCACTGTTGAGGTAAATGTTTGGAGATATGGGAATAGCATGTATGATCTCCAAATCTGAAGAAGTTCCTAACTTGGATCATGATGTTACTCTTCTGGAAATGAACACCATGAAGATAGCAGTTGTTTTGTAAAACATTTCCAGAAACATATATTTGATTTAGTGAAGGAGTTACAAGTACATGATAACCCTTTTTAAGATAAAAAATTGACTACCATCAACGATAATAGAATAGTTATGTATGAAGCATCAAACAAATCTATCATGGTGGCTTACAAGAAAGGTCAGGACCAGTGCACAGCATGTGTAAGTGATCATTTGATGTTAGGGAAGATATCAATTCACAATGTTATTAAATTGAATAATCTTCTATTATTCAGCCCTCAAAGTTACAATAAATTCTAAAGACTGACAAAAAGCAATAGCCCTCAGAAAGTATAGTAGTTTGGAATCAATTCAAACCAATCTCTGTTGGTGTTATGAGAGACTGATTTGTATCTTTTTGACATAGAACACATCTATCCAAGTTAGTTGAGGGCGGCCTCCAACACTTGTACATTTTGTCTCTGTTGTTTAGCCATAACTATGTCTATTCATGATAAGAACAAAATAAATGTAACATTACATAAAGTAGTGGCATTGGGGTGAATGTACAAATTTTCTTACTGCATTTATGTTAGTCTCTAATGCTAGTGGCTGCAATTCAGGGAATGCACTGCAGAATATAAGAGCTGTAGTGCATACCAGTGGACAAACTCCCCCATTGTTAGTAGTGTAATGCCAACAAGTCCTAAAATCCAGCCCAGAGAAATGGCCATTTCCTCTATTCCTTGTTTAGTGCATAGCTGTAAATATGGTGTAGATGAAAGGAATGGTCCGAAACCCCACAGACCTCCCCACAACCCTCTCCTCGGTGTATGTGACATTAAGGGGAGGGATTCTGTTGTACATACAGTAGCTTAATAAATTGATGTTGGGTAGGTGTAGGGCCAAAAAGATTATTCCAGCACCTGATTTAGAGGATAATCTCTATCGTAATTCACCCTATTTAGTCATAGACTAATAATTATAGCTTATAGCATTAGATAGTGTTACATGAATTTTACAGTCTACTAACCCACCATAAGAATGCTCATTTTAAAATAAAATAAGAAAAATGATGAAGCAGAAGACTCTAGGTGTAATATTATAAAATTATTGGTTGCTAGTTCCCCATCTATTCAGGATATAGCTGAATTGGGGAAGACATAAATACCTCCCTTATTCCCGTAAAAAAGGCTTTGTTTACAGTAGGGGAAAGTTGATATCACTGTTTTTTAAATGCATTATACTAAACACTAGGGATGGGTGAAAGGGCCAGTCATGTTCCTGCGAAAAAAATCTGCAAAAACCAAGTTGTTGTACGTTTTTTCACAGGAAAATCCACTTTTAATACATTGATTAAAATGTTCACCGTTTCTACCCATTTGCAAAAATTCTTTATCATTTTTTCAACGGCTAGAACGTTTTTTGCCCCTTGATTAATGTGTTTTTTGCCTTTTTGCTATAAAAAACATGCCATTTTCCAGGAAGTGAAACACAATAGAAGCAGCTACAGTTAGCAAAATTGAGGCAGGAGAGGATAGGAGTCACTATGAGCAAGTCTACAAACAATAAAAGGAGGATCTGGAAGGACCCTTATGTGCCCACAGAGTCTGAGGAGGAAGTGACCACTACAGACCCAATGCTGGACAGTCCCCCTAAATCATACCTATGGATCTTGGAGAAATTAATCTCAAGGGAGGAAGAAGAGTAGTAGTACTAAGAAGGTACAGCAGCTTGTTAGTGTTAGGAGTGAAGGAAGGGGTGATCATCATATTACTATTGACTCTGAGGAGGAAGGCTTAGGGGCTGAAATTGATGTGGTTGGTATTAGTGAGAGTAACAGTGATTGTGAATCAGCTGGTGGGACTAACTTTAGGGGTGTGGTAGGGGAAGCAATATATAGCATCCAGACTAGCGGTCAAGGGAGCCAACACCATTCACCTGACCCTGGGAGTCCCTCCTCCCCCACATCATTGTCCAGGTGGGGTTGCCTAGCAGCTTCTAGTCTGCCTTCTTCAGTTCAACAAGAAATGGCAAGTGTGACATTAGGGGACCCTCTGTCACATTTCTCATCACCTCCTCCAACCAGTGAGGTGTCTGTAATAGAGCAGCAGTATAGAGGGACTGGTGATGATGATGATGATGGTGGAGAAGATGGGGTGGAAGAGACATTGAGGGCCTTTTTAACCCAAACTGAGAAGGAATGGGAAATATGGATGAGGATGGGCATCACCACTGTGTGGTACCACACAACCACCACCACCAGCAGTGAACTTTTGGATTTTGCGGAGTTTGCAACTGCTTTAATTCCTGCTACTGCTGAGTTACAAGGGCAGTACGATGCTGGCAGGCTATTGTGTCACAGACCACCATAGACACAGTGGGAATGGGGTCAACAAGTGATGCAGGACTAGGACAAGTTCCAACTGCCAGCAGCAGCAGTACTCCTGGTCCTAATTGCAGTGCTTGTTCTGAGGCAGCAACATCAACAGCAGCAACATCATCCTCTGCACCAGCCAGTGAAGGGAAATGTGGAGGAGAAGAAGAAAAAGGCAATTCTTCTCCACCTTTTCCTTACCCCCTGAAATCATGGGTGTGGGACTATTTTTCTCTTGGGGCAGGAACAGTGCAGTCATCAACAATGGCACTGTGCACATTTTGTGACAAGTCAGTGAGAAGGGGAAAAGAGTGAACACACCTTGGCACAACCGCCCTGACAACACACATTAAGCACATACACCAGGACATTTATGTGTTAAAGCCAAACACCCATCACAGAAATCGAGCACCTATGTTGCTGTACCTCCTGACTTTGCTGAAAGACAGCAAGAGGAGAGCTGGAGTAGGAAGAATAGAGAAACCCAGCCAGAGGCTGGAAGTTCGATGATGAGCGAACCAACTACCTCACCATCACCTTCTTGCTTTAGGGTAACTACATCTTCTGCCAATCCACCTCTACCATCATTACCTTCCCTACCAAGTGATAGGCACTCTGTAGAAGTTATGATGTGGCAGTTTGTGTCCACCCATTGCACACTGTGTGGTGCACTGACCACACATGGCAGTGTGGTGGAGGAGAATCTCTAGCAGGGCATCAAGTGGCATCTGAGGAGGTTCCATTCTGCAGAATATGCTAAGCTGGTGGCAAGGAGGGTTCTTCATTTCTATTAAACTGTCAGCATGTTGTCATATGTCCTTAGCGGGGTGTGGACAAGGGACATAGTGACATCAACAGTACTTGGCATCAGGTGGGGGGATTTCACATTGGGGACCCTAAGTGTGTCATGTTGTTTGGCTAGAGTTGCGCCAGGTGTTTCATTGTAGTGCAGCTGTACCCATTGTTCCATTTCCCAGTCCTTCCCTTATTTACACTGTACACATTGCAGATGATGATGTGAGAGGCACAGTTCCTGATCTCAAGGGAATCAAAATTCTATTCTCAACACACCCATGATTTTGGGGGAGGAGCAAGTTCAGAAGCATTATTGGCCAACTTCTTCTTTTCTCCATATATATCTGAAGTGGTGGGGGCTAGTTATGGTGCTGCTATGCCTCAGGCACATCACTGGAGCTAGTTGTGGCAAGTGGAACCTTCATCATTCATCACACATGTTACTGCTGTTTTTGATCCCATCCCTTTGAGCTGCCTAATCATCCGGCAGTCGCAAATTCCGCAATTATATCAGGGCATTTGACAATGGCTAATGACCACTGGCCAGCATGGCATGACCTGCTGGCACTAGGCCAGTAGGGCATTTTTTTTTCTAAGGGCTTGTGCTTTAAAAAAAAACCAAAAAAAAAAACCACGGGCCTACAAAAAAAGATTATTATTTTTTGGGAGCTTGTTTTGAACAAGCCAAAGTCCTACAAATCAATGTTTCCTTACCCTTAGGCTTGTGCCAAACAAGTTGAAGTCCTACAAATCAATGTTTTCTCAGGGCTTGAGCCTCTAGCAACAAATCTTACAGATCATCATCTACAAAATACTCTGTTACGTCAAGTATCAATGTACCCCAGTAGCAGCTTCCGTCAGGGCATCCTTGTCTCTATCCCGGTACATACAAATTTCTTATTTTTATTTTTTTTTTATAAACTCTACCCCAGTACCAGTCAATAAATGCCCCAAAACAAATTCTCTGTTCAACTGATCCCCAGATCAGTCCCCAGGCTCCACCAACCAACACAGACACTCTCCTCAGACCCCTTTTTATACCATGTCTTATGCAGGGTTTTTAATTGTATTTAGTATTTATTTTTTTATGAACTGCCCCATCCAATCCCAGTAAACAACCCCCCCAAAAACATTCCCTGTTCAACTGATTTTTTCCCCACAATTCACCAACACAGACACCACTTTTACACCATGTCTCTGGGAAATAAAATAACATTTGCTATGAGTTGTGTGTAAATTCAATGGTCCCATTGATTTCATTGGAATGAGCTAGGTGAAAAAAGTGGGAAATTATTCGCCAAGCGGGAAGTGCCATTATTCTGGTTTGAGGCAAATTTTTTTGCCCATCCCTACTAAACACATGTTCACAGATTTGAAGCAGATAGGGACTTGCCTATATTTGGGGTGCCTTAATGGGGCAGGCAAGCTTATTGTGCTTTAGGCCAAAAACCATATAACTAAACCCTACTGTTTATTATTTACTAGTTTTAAAGCCCGTGTACATGGGCAAACACTGGTGGTGCTGCAGTCATACTCAGTACTGACTGCCTGCGCCGCAGCTGATACGGAGTGGGGTGCTCCGAATTCAGACCGTAGCGCAGAGAAAACTCCGTTCTGAATTCGGAGAGCCATGGCGTGGGCAGTCTGTAGTGCGCATGACTGCAGCACACGCAGCCGTCTCTACTGCGCATGACGGCTTCTGACAAACATTCTTAACGAATTATAATATAGGATAGTAGAGGATTTTCCTGATTAAGCACAGGTGAGTCAGTCAAAATGAATGAGCCACTGATTATCTCACCTGTGCTTAATCAGGGAAATTCTTACTTCCTGGCCTGTGGGTTGCCTTGAGGACTGAATTTGGACAGCCCTGATTTATAGTAAGTCACGGGTTATCCATTTGTAAAGGTCAGGATCTGATGCACATTCATTCTTTTTGTTTACGTTATATATGTAACTAAGTTATAGAATAATATTAATAAATGCTGTTTTGAGATCACCAGGAACCTATATATTTTATATTATACAATTTTTAATAGACCTTCACCTTTGCCTTTGTGCTCTCTTAAAGTATTATTCACATTTGTCTTACGTCCAACTTGGAGATCTGACAGCATGCCTGATATACACCTCAGGTTACATACTTGTCCTGTTTACTTAAAATCTTTTGTCAAACTCTTCATGATTACAATTAAAGTAAATGTAGAAATATGAGGGTAAACTTCAGTTCCACAGAGAAAATTGAAATTCGCAGTGTCAACCAAAATAGTCTCCACGGATAACCAGAGTAAAAAGATATAGATTGGGTACAAGTAATAAAACAAACCTCAAATCCTTGTTATTAATACCCCTTTCTAAGAAGTCTAGCCTCAAATGTTCCCCTTTTACCAAAAAGTCAGTTAGGTGGCTACAATTTATTCTCAGGTGAAGATACTGTTCATACATATATTTGACATCCATTTATAATAGTGGCAGCTCTCTTCTCTCAGGAAATGCTTCAAATGAACTACAAAATCACATAGAATTATATTTTAATTCATTGAATGTTAGATGCAAAGGATACCCATCTATAGTTATTGTTAAGCTCCCTCCCAGATTAATAGTATGTCATCATCTAAAACATTGCCATAGTACACCAGGTTTGTGCCCCCACTGCTCTCAACCAAATATCGTGCTGTTCCCAATGCCCTATAAAGAATTTTGCTTGTGAGGGGGCAGACCTGGTGCCCCTGGTTATTCCTTTAATTTGAAGATAGAATTCTTCCTGAAAAATAAAAAAAATATGTTCTTTAGTACACATTAGAAGAAACTCCTTTTGAAGGGGTGGTAGATCTTCATCTAAAAATAAGCTTGAGTGTCTAATCCCAGGTAATGCACAATGTTGGTATACAGAGATACAGTTTACTTTTAAATGGTCGCACACAAAAGAGCATGTGATCAAATTACATAGTTACCAAGTCGCCTGGATAAAAATTTCAGCATGAGAATCTTGCACTGCATGACAACGTGAGATTCTCATGTTGAGTACTGAAAGGTTGCAAATCCCTTCATGTTCTGCTGCATTGTACAGCCTCCGCATCTGAACAAAATGAGGTCTGATCGAGTGGCAGCAGGGACAGCTTTGACCAGTTAATGGCTGAAAAGAATCAGAATTTTTCCACAAGCCTATACTGTTAATTCGGCCAGCAATAAAATCAGGATGAGCAAGAGTCAAACACTGACATATAGGGTTTTGAAGTTTTATCAAAAGCTTTGTCAGAATCAGAGAAGCTACAAACAAACAAAGTGTCCAGCTGTAGCTATAGCGGAACTTACAAAGTGAGAGATATACAGGGCTCACAACATTAAGTGGAAACTCAAAGGTTGACTTACCACAAAAGATTAGCTCTGTGTCTGCGATATACCTGCTAACCCCATTAATTAACCCTAACTCTATCATTTGTGCTCACATTCGTATATAGCAGATACATCAGTTAGACACTTAAGCTGGCAATAGGCAAGTACAAGAAACTGGCTGAGCTAGATATAACTAATGATATTCTATGATTTGGATCGTTGGACTGTGTATAACGCTGATGTTTATCTTTATGCCGGCTGTTTGCTCTCCTGTAACTAGACGTCTGGGACAGCATGATGGGATATGCGACCTTTCAGTACTCTGACATTTCGCTTTGATATCTTGCTATACACAGTGCAGCAGAGCATGATGGGATGTGCAACCTTTCAGTACTCGACATGAGAATCTCGCACTGTGATGCAGTTCGAGATTGTCATATAGACATTTTTATCCAGGTGACATGGTAACTAGGTCATTTGATCACAAACTCTTTTGCGTGAGACCTCTTAAAAGGATACCCAGTGATACTACATCTAATATTGTCCATCCATCCATATAATGTCCTCCAGCCCCTCCAGTAAATGTTAAGTATCTATAATGTAGCTAGGTTAACTACCCATATATTTTGCAAAACATAAACCAAATACACAGAGGTTAGAGGTCATAGATTTTATGCCTACTATAATGGGATGACCAGGTGGATTAGTACTGAATATGTGGACTTTTAGACTATGGTACACAAAGGTCACATCAGGGTGTTCAATGTACACAAAATCTTATTCAGGTATAGTAATAATTCTTCTTGTTAATGCTAATAAACTATTTTGAAAAATTACAAAGGGATAGCCTGGCAGTTTTATATGAAGCATTCTCTACCAATCTAAACCTTTCCTTCAAATATTCACTAGCATTTTGTGTCACTATTTAACCCCCTTGTCGGCTTTCACGTATTGTAATATTTTTTTTTCTTTTTCATTACCTTTCTTTCTCCTTTACTTAAGTAATCTCTTCTAAATGATTTTCCCTAAATGGTTTTATTAAAATCATCAAAACTAATCTATAAAATGTATGAAAATTTGGACTGTTATACCTTGATGGACTTTGTGATTTAGCCTTAAAGGGGGTCTTAATACATTTATCTTCTCATGAATATAATTCTCCTCCAAAAAAACCTCTCCTTCCTCCAAGGTAAAACCTAAATGTTCTCCTAAAAGTTCCTCCAAAATGCCTAGAGATTCTATATCTATGTTTCCTTCCCTTTATTCGGTCTTAAAAAATCATTTTAGAGTAAAGTTCCATGCAAATCTACAAAAAATATCAAAATCAATTGCTTTTGTTTTCTAGGCAAATGTAGGCTCTTTTTAAAAGAGCCAGATAAATAATTTTTACCTAAATTCTGACTATGGTGATGTATAGCACATGAAAATGGGAAGAACCTATCATAATTATACTCCAAGTGTATTCTTATTAACACTGTTAACATAAAGGCATTGATGTGGCAACCCACCTTTCCCAATGCCTCATTTATGTTCCAGCATGAAAAACTTCATTATATTGAATACAACAAGGATCATTTTGAATAAAGTATTGTATATTTGAAGTGTTCTGTAGATGGAGCACAACGTTTAAGTGGCATGTATTAGCATGCATGAGTAGAAGGTAATTACTGGGAGTTGAAATTTTAATTACAACATCCCATAGATGGAACGCAAAGTATGATGAAATGCAACCCAGGAAGTAAAACTTAAGAAATGTGAGATTGATGGGAAGATCCACCATGATAATTTAGAACCATACTAGACTATGGATATAAGCAGAGGGAAACTGCCATGTTCTGCCCCTATTTGTTTGTTTTTTGTAATTCTTTGTCTGGTTTTCCTTTTGTTTTCCCTTGTTATCTGGATCCTGGTTCCCTGTCTTGTCTTATGGTTGCTCTGAGCCTTTATAGAGACCCTGTGCTTTATAACCCTGTCATGACCCTGAGTTTCCTGTCTTGTTCCTGAATGTTATCTTTTGTATTGACCTGTCTTTTCCTGCAACTTCCCTCCTGTTTTGCAATTTGGTACCATGCTCATCTGATATTCTGTTACTGTCATTGGCTCCATTGATTCGACCATTCCTCCTTCTGCTGCCTTGTTCTTAATTGCCCCGTCTGCTCCTGATCTGGCTTGTCTGACGTTTGCCTTGACCCTGGTGGGCTTCTTCCTCTCGACCACCCTGTCAGACTTTGACTATCCTGTTCTCTGTCTTCTCAGTTGAGCTCCAGGCCTCAGTGTCTTGTACAAAAACTACAACTATACTGCAGGTTATTTGTTCAATATACTTTTCTATCCCAATTGGTAGCTGCTGTTATCTAGGTTGTCATCCGGGGTGCGGGCCAGGTGACAACCTGTTGGCACTAATCTGGCCTTGCTCCCATCATCTCTAACTCAGCCTAGGCTGCAATAAGGCAACCCAGTGAGCAGCCACTGTCAGCCAACTTCGTACTCTACTCTTCACTCCCTAGTATCTGGCCCACTGGGGCCTGCCTTGCAATATACCTGTATTGTCTGCTGTTGTTATTTTATCATAGTATTTACATCAAATAGCAGTCTGTCACATCTTTGTGGGGAATCTACTTCACAGAGCCTACCTGTCAGCTTACATCGGGCACTTAGTCTATCAGGTCATTACAGATACATGAGTTTTTTGCTCTGGTAGAAGTGATGCTCAACCACAGAATATGTTGAACTTTTTTGTCTACTGTGACCCTAATACATATATATCCAGTGATTTATTATTTTTAAGATTGTTCTAGTAATGGCTATTTTGTATATATTTTAAACCATTTTTATTTGAAATTAAGCTTTTTTGTAATACCCTTGTGCTTCTTTGATCTGTCCCTTTGATATTTCTTTTATTGCTTGGCCCTGATAAATATCTTTCTACTCCAGTTATCTGTGTAGGCCATTTCAACTGACATGGTGAAATTGAAATTAAGTTTAGCCTCCTATTTCTGTTTACTTTCATTGTAATTATAAAGAGTTTGAAGAAGAAATTACAGAAAGAAGACAAGAAAACATATAGCTAGGGTGTATATCTGGCATGCTGGGAGATTGCTGAGGTGGATCTAAGGCCACAGATAAATGTGGTCAATATTGTAAGCCAGTACAAGGTTGAAGGTGAAGGTTAATTTAGAATTTTATAATACTACACCTAGAGGAGTCTCCTGCTCCATTGTTGTTCATCTTTTCTTACACAACATATTGTGACAGTGGGTAGTCCAGCCTACTGCTGACGTGCACTGAAGATCTCCATAGAATTTGTGGGACTATTTATGAATGTTTAATTGTTATACAGGTTTCTATATTTGGATTGATTTGATGTTTTGATGTTCTGATATTTTAGGTGTATTGCATTACCCCTTGTAATTAGTTAATATTTCAGCACGTACAAATTGGTAAATTCATACTGAGAAGCACCCTCAGGAGCGACATGTAATGGTTTGTTTGACTCACAGACACAGAGTTAGGATAAAAACAAAGTTTTATTAAATACAATAATACAAAAAGAACCCTCACAGGTCCTGTAATATAAATCTTATAGTACAGACACACGACAGGTTAATTAGGCCCACACAGGTCCAGCACAAGTATAGGAGACAAACAGTTTATGCTGACACAGGTCAGGCAGATAAGGTTTCCAGGTTGCAGCAATGCAGGAGTTAACGTTCATCAAGAAAGGAAAACAGTCCCATATGTTCTGGCAACAAGCTGCTTCTTGAAAACGCCAAAGACTGAGTTCACAGCGATACCAGTCCACTGAAGTAAACAGGAGTGTTACCGGTGCTGACATGGAGGCAACATTAGCAGCCCATTATGACTGAGTGGAGCGCAACCAATGGCAATGTACCGGTGCAATCACGGAGGCAACACTGGCAACCGGTTTTGACAGAGTGGAGCGTAACCAATGGCAATGTACCGGTGCAATCACGGAAGCAACACTGGCAACCGGTTTTGACAGAGTGGAGCGTAACCAATGGCAATATACCAGTGCAATCACAGAGGCAACACTGGCAACCGGTTTTGACAGAGTGGAGCGTAACCAATGGCAATGTACCGGTGCAATCACGGAGGCAACACTGGCAACCGGTTTTGACAGAGTGGAGCGTAACCAATGGCAATGTACCGGTGCAATCACGGAGGCAACACTAGCAACCGGTTTTGACAGAGTGGAGCGTAACCAATGCCAATGTACCGGTGCTATCACGGAGGCAACACTTGCAACCGGTTTAGACAGAGTGGAGCGTTACCAATGGCAATGTACCTGTTCTATCACAGAGGCAACACTTGCAACCAGTTTTGACAGAGTGGAGCGTAACCAATGGCAATGTACCGGTGCTATCACAGAGGCAACACTTGCAACCGGTTTTGACAGAGCGGAGCGAACCAATGGCAGTATACCGGTGCAATCACGGAGGCAACATTTGCAACTGGTTTTGACAGAGTGGAGCGAACCAATGGCAGTATACCGGTGCAATCACGGAGGCAACACTTGCAACCGGTTTTGACAGAGTGGAGCGTAACCAGTGGCAATGTACCGGTGCAATCACGGAGGCAACACTTGCAACCGGTTGAGACAGTGTGGAGCGAACCAATGACAGTGTACCGGTGCAATCACGGAGGCAACACTTGCAACCAGTTTTGACAGAGTGAAGCCAATGGCAATGTACTGGTGCAATCATGGAGGCAACACTTGCATGGTTTTGACAAAGCGTAGCCAATGGCAATGTACCGGTGCAATCATGGAGGCAACACTGGCAACCGGTTTTGACAGAGTGGAGCGTAACCAATGGCAATGTACCGGTGCAATCACGGAGGCAACACTAGCAACCGGTTTTGACTGAGTGGAGCGTAACCAATGCCAATGTACCGGTGCTATCACGGAGGCAACACTTGCAACCGGTTTAGACAGAGTGGAGCGTTACCAATGGCAATGTACCTGTTCTATCACAGAGGCAACACTTGCAACCAGTTTTGACAGAGTGGAGCGTAACCAATGGCAATGTACCTGTGCTATCACGGAGGCAACACTTGCAACCGGTTTTGACAGAGCGGAGCGAACCAATGGCAGTATACCGGTGCAATCACGGAGGCAACATTTGCAACTGGTTTTGACAGAGTGGAGCGAACCAATGGCAGTATACCGGTGCAATCACGGAGGCAACACTTGCAACCGGTTTTGACAGAGTGGAGCATAACCAGTGGCAATGTACCGGTGCAATCACGGAGGCAACACTTGCAACCGGTTGAGACAGTGTGGAGCGAACCAATGGCAGTGTACCGGTGCAATCACGGAGGCAACACTTGCAACCGGTTTTGACAGAGTGAAGCCAATGGCAATGTACTGGTGCAATCATGGAGGCAACACTTGCATGGTTTTGACAAAGCGTAGCCAATGGCAATGTACCGGTGCTATAACGGAGGCAACACTGGCAACCGGTATGCGGAGACGAGGACTAGGCCAGAGGCGCTCTTTAGAGCCAAATGGAAGACTAGGCAAGCCTGCGGGGCAGAGGTGCCAAACAAAGTAAGGCACCAGAAGTCAGAATGTCGCCGAGGTGAACAGGACCACAATGGGAGACTGCCGAGTCGGAATCCAGGAGCAGGAACATCAGCCAGACCGGGTCAGGATACAGGAGCAGGAACGTCAGCCAATCCGGGTCGGTACACGGTAGCAGGAACATCAGTCAGGCCGGGTCGGTACACAGGAACGATCACTGGAGAGTAGTCAGGCAGTCCAGGTCGGTACACAGGCGCAGGAACAGGAAAGTAGTCAGGCAAGCCAAGTCGGTACACTGGAAACCTCAATATAAACGTAGAACTGGCACAGGTACACCAGAAAAGGGCAGTGAGAGGGTGCAGGAGCCCAGTATATAAAGGCTATACTGGGCGGGCTAAACACAGGGCAACCAATGAGGACCTCACATTGGATAACTGACAGAAAAAATTAAAAACAAGGAATCACGGGCACCGTGATCTGACAGTGAAAGATCACTGACACTCCAATATATACATATTATTTACATTACTTAACTATATTTTATGATTTCATGCAAATTAACTTTCCAACAAATTAGTTTACAAATTAAATTGACTTAGTGGTTCTTAGGATATTTATGGATAAAGCACATAACATATAGGCCATTTTGCTGACATTATCACAGCTAGATGTAATCATTTCTGGGAGGGTCTGCTAACTGATTTTCAAAGTACAATACATATACAAATATAATCTGTAATGGGGTATATGTAGACAGAAACGAATTGTCGTTACACTAATTGTGTGCACTATAAGCATTTGCTTTGGTCCTTTCTAGAAAAGAAACTGTTTATAATATGAACTCCCGCTGACTTTCCTAAATCTACAATATCCTCATTAAATGCTACAGTTCTTTGATCTAATAAAATACATGGTAATTATTTGCTTTGTTTCTAAGTGTAATGTCTGTTGTTTGAACATTATTACATGTTTTCCCATTTGAGTGTGAAATTGGTTCTTTTTTTCATAGTTCTGCCCCCCAAGCTCCCAAAGGACAGATCCTCTTCAGAGTTGACCCAGTTTATAATATTCATTAGTTCAGTTTTACACATAAAAAGCAGATTACTATTCAAGCGGCAAAACAGATAGAGACAATAATTTATGATGAAGGATGGGCAAAAAAGTAGTTTTCTCCCTGAAGGGACTTATGTGGAGTAAATTAGTTGTTACTCCTTTCCACAGAAGTTCCAGCTGGAAAGAAAATGCAGGCAAGTTCATATTCAGGAAGGTGAAGCCTTATTTTCTTTCTCTGAAGCATTCACACACATTCACACATTATCTTGCATGCACACAAACACTCAGTCATACATGTACACACCACACATTCACACTGGAGCATTAACTTTTCTGTGGCTGAATGTTTCCTATATCTATTAGTGAGATCCCTTTACCCTCTTCCCCTTACACAGGGACAAATGTAGGTTTTTCCAAGGGGGGGTGGAGTCTGAATATTAAAAATATAATGAAGTAATATAACTACAATTTGTTCCATTTAATTATGCAAAAACCTTTTCAGACACATGAGCATAGACCAGTAGACAGAAACCAGAGGTGTCCCAACTGTTGTTAGGCTTCTATATCCATCATCTTTAAGTTGCCAACAATTATAAGACAGCCCATGGTCACAAGCTTACTAAACATTTTGTCATTATCGTGCTTATGCTTTGTCTTTCCTTAATCTAATGGGGCAGAAGAGTCAAAGGAGGGTTTCTGGCAAATAGAAAGCATCCTCTGTTTACCCTTGCCTTTGATTGTAGAGTGATCACTTTCTCATAATGTGTCGTAGAGGTCTATAGTATCAAAGTGGTCTAGCAATCATTAATATTGTTGTTACTACAATACCTTATGCAATCAGATTTTATTTTATAACCAAGGCCTGTATAATTTATAGTATAGTTGAGGATTGAACTCTTCTTTTTTCATATGATATTACTAGCTTTTTTATTTTATATCAGTTTTACAAATTATGTATTTTGGGTCATTTTCTAGTGTCTGTCTGGCTTTCATGAATCCCCTTGATATTAACCCTTGAGGGATCAGAAGGTAGGGCGAAGCATTACTTGGAAATATGTTTCTCACCTATATGGTCTTAAAAGGGTTAATGGATAGTTGTACACAATGATAAAAGCTACAAGTCTACATTCAGCAACGGGGATGAATTTGCTGTATAAAAGTATTTATATATATATATAAGTATGTATACAACCAATTGTACTATAGGGAAAAAAGACAATTATCATGAATTTAAACTGGGTATTTAATGTTCTGAATCCTAGAGAGGTCTAAAATGTATTGCAAAGCAAATATAGGAGATCTCTACCATTCTAGGGCAGTGCTGTGCACCTGAGTACCTGCAGCTATTAAGGACTAAAATTCCCATCATTCTCCCCAACAGCCATTGGCTGGCAGGGGACGATGGGGACTGCAGTCAACAGTCGGGTGGCCTCAATTTGCCGATTAATGTTCTAGGAATTAAAAGCCCATTTAAAGCGGAACTACCACCCTTAAAAAATTTGTATCAAATAATCCCCCATCTAGCGACTAGCTGCTCAGTAGCGCTAGTCGCCAGAATTCTTACCGCGTTCATGAGAATGAGCCTCTACTCCCGGACTGACAGACAGGATGGAGTGCGGACATCTTTCCCTAGTGACATCCGCACGCCTGCGCCTCTTGAGACCAGCAGAATTTGCAACTGTACTGTGATATTGCACCTCAAAATTAAACTTTTACCTGTAATAACTTAAGTATAAAACACCTTTCAGCAGTGGGAGTTCCCTTGTTTACTCGGGGATTAAGCCAACAACATATACTTTTCTTTTCAAAATTTTAAGTATTTCTGTCCCTTCAATACTATCATGGCTATGTTTACTAATCACAACATCTCATTTCTCCACACAGCTTATGGCCCTCTAGCACAGCGGAAGCCCGTGGAGGAGACTACATCACCACCCAGTGAGGAGTACACAGAGGAGGCGACCAGCCGGTGGTCAACATACCCACCATCCTCATCTCCTCCAACACAGTCTGCACCACCACTTTCTGCACCACCCCTTTCTGCACCACCACAGGCTGCTCCACCACAGGCTGCTCCACTACAGGCTGCACCACCACAGGCTGCTCCACTACAGGCTTCTCCACCACAGGCTGTTCCACCACAGGCTATACCATTATAAGCTGTACCTCCCCAGTACAGTGAGAATGAGCCTCTACTCCAGGACTGTCAGGCAGGACGGAGCGAGGACATCTTTCCCTAGTGACATCCGCGCACCTGCGCCTCTCGAGACCAGCAGAATTTGCAACTGTACTCCTCAGGAAGACATTGCTATTGTGCCATTAAGCAGGTCAATACATCTTATTTTTTTAAATAAGAGTTGTACTTTTAAGGATTTTTTGTTTTTAATGCTTTAATCAAACTATTATCTGCTTTCTCTCCATTCACTCGGTTATATTTAGAAGGGCACTGACTGGCACCAGTACTCTCTTTTAGTTCTCCCAATGATATTCTGTTACATAAAGCAAGAGCCACAGTTCTGCTTTCAGTTACTAAAAGCCAACAACACAGCTTTAAAGATTTAATGGAGTAAAATATGGTTTATCATCTCATTAATGTATGTGATAAGCAATTTAATACCGGATAAGTTGTACCTGTTTTGTACACAATAATTGCAGCTTTCTATATATATATATATATATATATATTCAAATGTATGGTTTAATACATTTCAATAAAATATGTAAAAGATCTAATATAATCTGCATATATTAAAAGGATTAGTGTCCTTTAATGTTATAGCTTTATAACTGTGTGCTTAGCTGTTCATCAACCATCGATGAAAACAAATCCCAAACTATTTTAATTTGCAGAATTGCCTTTACTGTAGTTGAAGGTCAGGAGGGCAGCCCTGAGCAGAGTAGGGGTGGGAGAGGGAGATCTGCAGGGCGGAGGGGGGCCAGGCCCAGGAGAGCAGGCACATGGAGGACAGGGACAGAACCTCCAGTGGGATGAGGGGTAGTTCGTGGGGACTACCACACACAGGCAGGGGCAGAGCAGGAAGGGCACTCTGGTTCTGAATCCTCGCATGCTGGAGCTGAGGGGGAAAGGAGCAGGGATCCCTGATATACCAAGGAGGAAAACACGTCCTCGTGGAGGCTGTGATGGCGAGGGAGACCATCCTCTTCCCGAGGAAGAAGGTCCCTGGTCTGTCTGTGAGGAGGAAAGTGGCATGGAACCCGGTATGTGGCTGGGTGAATGCTGTATCCAATTGCAGAAGGGACGTGGACTCAATAAAGAAGAGATGGGGCGACTGCAAGAGGGTGATCAAGAACAAGTTGGCTGAAATTGCCAAGCACGCCCGAGGCAACGGAGGTGGCCCACCTGTCCAAATCACCTTCAGCGAATGGGAGGAGATGGTGCGGCAGAACATGTCTGACACACTCATTGAGGGGGTCCCTGAAGGATCGGACACTGGGGAAGAGAGGAGCCTCTACACTACCGGTAAGTGCATCATCCCATAACCACACACCACATCAAACCACACACCCATCACACACAAACACAGTCACATCCCAACATATGCCCATCATTCATCCACACAACTGCACCAATAAGGCACCCTGAGGGTTCAAACAGGACGCAAGACAAAGACAAATGTCAAGGTTCAACAAGGCCCAAACCTGTCCATCTCCCTGGTTAACCCTCATGTTGCTGTGCTGATCACACACAATACACACAAACCATGTTCAGAAAAGTGTTGTATGTTAAACAGCAGAACTGCTCCAACACAATGTCACCCATGTAACCACAGGGGAACCAGCACATAACCCCATGAGTGCTAGAGGGATTATCAATGCATCGATCAACAATAATTTGGCAACCCCTCTGGTACTCAAAGGGTTAACCAGACAACAAACACAAGTCGATAGGGTAACGATTACATGTCACACAGGGGACATTCACTAAGCAGTGAAAAAGAGCTGATGGAGAGAAACGTACACTTACTTACATACCCTCACTTCACCAATCCCAATTTTAGTCTTTGGAGAATATTCAATAACATGAATCAAGATGCAAAGGCCACATTGTATAGACTCCATAGAAAACATTGCAAATGGGGAAATGAGATCACTGGAGAACTCAGCATCATGTTCAGTTCATCAGGTCTACTTAACCGCTTACTGAATAACAAAAAGGATGGAGCAGGTCACACATCACAGTGCCAATGATAATAACTGGCTGTATGTGCAACACGCAGGTCTGAATAAATTCCACAGAATTAAAGGTGAAAATGTAGGCCTTGGTGTTGTGTATGCAATCATTTACTCTAACTTGAAATTACATATCTCACATTTGATTCACACATGGATCCTCAGGAGTGCTGATGCCATGGATGGATGGTACACCGGACACTATTTGCAGGATACATATGTGAACCAAATATGAACCATTGTAGTTTGGTCAATAACAGGCCATGAATTATGGATATCTATGATTGAGTACGGCTGCTGCACTCAGAAGGATGGATGGACTCATCCAGAAAATAAAAAACAGGCCTCAATCAAAGATATCCTTCAATACTTGCTTGATTGTTTCCCTTCAGGATTCAACTTGAACAGACCTTATGGACACGATCCTGTCAAGTACATCGATCTCTGATTGCCAGGGTGGTATCCCATGCATCACAATGCAATGCATAGGATACCATCACGACAACCAGTGAGTGACATGTAAAAGCAGACAAAATCTTGTATTGTAAGGGATAAACTGATA
The DNA here is from genome assembly GCA_037306005.1 of Rhinophrynus dorsalis. Taxonomy (NCBI): domain Eukaryota; kingdom Metazoa; phylum Chordata; class Amphibia; order Anura; family Rhinophrynidae; genus Rhinophrynus; species Rhinophrynus dorsalis. The sequence goes on along the minus strand of CM074724.1, from coordinate 96,589,817 downwards.
ACATAGGGATGAATACCACTTGAATCACACTGCAGATCTGTTCAAAAAAGATATGCACACAAAGAAAAACGGTCAGATATGTATGTGGATATGTACCTTTCAAATGGGTACAAATATGTTCCAACAAGATGTGAACCCAGAGATCAGTTCAGCATGTGTGATTGCCTTACTGGCCATATATGTGCACCCCTCAGAAACTCCCTGTTATTGATATCATCAAAATACACATCCCACCTTACTTAGATAGGATATACGAGGTATGTTGTTATTTATGATACCAATAAAAGTTAGTTTGTGATGAGTGCACATATATAGCCAGTAAGGCAATCAAACTTACTGAACTAATCTCTGGGTTCATATCTTGGAAGTATATATTTGTACCCATATGAAAGGTACATATTCACATACATAGTAGACCATTTTGCTTCCTGTGTACCTTTAACTGGATAGCAATGGTTAATTTCACCACAATGTAATATTGTAGGCATTTTAAAAAGATGTGGTTCGATGTTAGTCCTATCCCTCCAACCCTCATGGTTAGACAGATATTGCTCTGTGTGACAGATGAAGATTTCAGTCATTTGACCACATGGACACTCTTCAGCAGAGCCAATATTGCCCCATTTAGAGATCAATTCTTCATTGGAATGGTCTACAAAGTGTGCCTGGTTTGCAAGGACACTGTGGACCATTCCAAAGAAGTACTTATCTCTAAATGGGTCAAATTTGGCTCTGCTGAATAGCCTCCGTGTGGTCAAATGACTGAAATCTCCATCTGTCACATACAGCAATATCTGTCTAACCATGAGGGTTGGAGGGATAGGACTAACATCGAACAACATCTGTTTCCATAATGCCTACAATATGACATCAAGGTGAAATTAACCATTGCTATCCCGTTAAAGGGATAGTAATCCCTAAAATGTGAAAAGACAAATAAATGTTATAGGATTCATCCCCCAAGTAAAACAATGGTATTCCCACTGCTGAAAGGTGTTTCATTCAAAAAGTATCACAGCTCAAACTTGAATATTTCAGGGGCAATATCCCAGTGGCTTGAAATTGTACAGTGGCTCTGTTACTACACTATCATATGGACAGCTCTTGTCCCGGGTCCAGAAATCTACATGGGATGGTGTGACAACAACCCCACTGTACTATTTCAGGCCACTGTGATATTGCACCTCAAAATTAAACTTTTACCTGTAATAACTTAAGTATAAAACACCTTTCAGCAGTGGGAGTTCCCTTGTTTACTCAGGGGGATTAAGCCAACAACATATATTTTTCTTTCAGCATGGCTACGTTTACTAATCACAACATCTCATTTCTCCACACAGCTTACGGCCCTCCAGCACAGCGGAAGCCCGTGGAGGAGGCTACGTCACCACCCAGTGAGGAGTACACAGAGGAGGGGACCAGCCGGTGGTCACCATACCCACCATCCTCATCTCCTCCAACACAGTCTGCACCACCACTTTCTGCAACACCACAGGCTGCTCCACTACAGGCTGCACCACCACAGGCTGCAACTCCACAGTACAGTGGCTGGATGCAACAGGAGGAGAGGTGGATGTATCCAAGCACCTCCACCAGCTACTACCCTCCAGCAGCAGCAGCACCACCACCACCAGGGAAGCAATGGCTGCCAGGGACAGTGGCTACCACCCAATATGGGTCATATTCCTCCCAAATGGACCTACCCTCCTGGATGGCTCCCCAGCATGACCCAAGGTATGATCCCAGGTGGGGGCCAAGGTATGATCCCAGGTGGGGGCCAAGCACCTACCAGTGGCCACTGGACTACCAACACCTGGGCCTGATTGGGGAGCCCCAGCGCCCTCTACCGAGGGACAACATCACACCACCACCTCCACCAGCACAGACATTGGTGGGCAGCTCGGAGTCACTTGATGTGGTGGGCATATGCCCATCATCTGCACCAGCTACTCCAACAGCTGTCACAGAAGCAGCAGCCACAGCACACTCAGCAGCAGCAGATGACACAGCACACACAGCAGCTGAGGACACAGCAGCTGAGGACACAGCACACACAGCCCACACAGCAGCTGATGACACAGCAGCTGAGGACGCAGCAGCTCAGGATACAGCAGCTGAGGACACAGCAGCTGAGGATGGAGGCGGAGTGTATGGCCCTACAAACGAGACTACTCCGGTCAAGCCACAGCACAGATGAGAATATCACCAGGAGCCGGAGGGAATCCTGGAGGAACACCAACAGGATAGAGGCAAGGATCCATGCCCTGGAGTCGGAGGTCTCAAGGATCAACACTCAACTCCATCAGCTCCACACCGGGTGATGGACATGTTTGCACAGGTGCTGGTGGAGTTGAGAGAGCAGAAACGCAGGGAGAACCTACGGTTAGAGAGGGAGAACCTGCATTCAGGGGGTCTACTGCACCCACCACTCCCTCCAATGTGACCCCTGAAGCCACACCTAGAGCTAAAAGGGTGGCAAGGTGATCATCCAGGGCATCCACCTCTGGCACCCAATCTAAGGTGCCCCCCCCAAAAAAAAAAGAAATAAAGTGCCCAACTTGTTATCTTCCTCCTGAATAAAGGAACAGTGTGCTTTTGAATCCTGTCTGATCTGCTTTGTATTTAGTTGTAGTTTGGGTGGCAGAGTTGTCTCCAATGCATTGCCAAACAATGCAGTGAACACAGCTTCTGCCTAGGTAAAATGTTTGTGGGATGTTACAACATGGGTTCACACACACACCGTTGTCCAAATCCAACTGGCAATCCATCTCTGGAGCCATATAACAAGACAGTGTTATATGGCGATCTTGTGGGTTGAATTTGAACAACAAAACATACCCCTTAGAACAACAACTGGTGCAACACTAAACATTCGTCTGCATGAATTGTTGTGTTTAAGGGGATAACCAAACAAACAGCTATATTACTCTGCAGTGAAATAACAAGCAGGACAGATGTAACATGCATCAATATAGTTTTTGATTCAAACTCTTATTGTGCAACTGACTTACTGGGGAACCAATGTTCATCATAGAATTTCAATGTGTAGCACACACATTGAAACCCTGGGGTGAGCATTGGGTTCTCCAGTAAGTTGAGTTGTTGTATTACTAAGGTTGTAGCACATTTCACCAGTGATAACACTTGTCCACTGGTTGTTTGTTGATGTAGCCCATGTACTGAGATATGTCAAACTAAAGCAGTCTCAGAACATTGATTATATTGAGCAACACAGAAACCGTGGACATGAAATCACTGTGGAAGTATGTCCCCTGTATCACCTCTTTATCACTCCCAACACACATTAGTGTATCACTGCCATCATCTGTTTGCATGAATACATCACAGAGTCCACTCACTGGCTAACAAATAGTGGACTCCTGGGATATGGGTCATGCCTTCCCATGTATGGGGGATATGAGTGTGGTTACGCATTGACAAATGTGTAATGCAACATTCCATTATACAGACACAGAATGAATAGTGATGGTTCGTCTTTATTGTGTCTCAAAGTACATTAGAACGTACATGTGTTTTCTGGGTATATTGCCTATATGCATTAAACACTTGCATGAGAACACTAAATGTACTTTAAAACTAAATCTTACTACTTTTGTAACACTACTGTCCTGCTCATGTGTTGTCCACAAGGTTTGACAACTCTGTAGATGAGCATCCTAACTGTACAGGTTAGTACACACATGAATTCATGTTTTATGTGTCTATATGAGAATGTTCCAGTAGAGGTTTCTGTGAACCTCAGGCCAAACATTGCATCACCAACACAATCATTTGAAACAGCAAGGGGTGAGCTTCATAGAGGTGTTGTCAAGACATCAGTTCAAGGATGGATCATGCTATGGATGCCTGTGGGACAAGAGGACAGGATTTGGAGCAGCAGCCTCGAACTGATCATCAAACAACAACAATTTCTACTTCATAATCCGCTCAATCTTTTTCGTTACAGGTGAGTACACAAACCATTGCTTTGTAATGTGTTGTGTACTCGTCTGTAACCCATTATGTAGAGCAGTGGTTCTCAACCCATACCCTCAGTGGCCACTAACAGGCCAGGATTTGAGGATTTCCTTGTGAAAGCACAGGTGAGTTAATCAATGTGAATGAGCCTCTGATCAACACACTTGTGTTCTAGCAGGGGAATTCCTAAATCCTGACCTGTTAGTGGCCACTGAGGGCACTGGTTGAGGATCCCTGATGTAGAGAACTAAGGAAATGTGAACCAGCCCTATGGACATGTGCCCCTGACATGAATACACACATCAACAAGTATGTTCTGAGAGTTCCATGGAAGTAATGCATTTGGGCTGCCACTGTGAGGGTGACAGTGGCAGCCCAATTTAATTTGTTCCATGCAACTATTGGGAATGTATTTGTTGATGTGTGTATTCATGTCAGGGGCACTTATCTCTGCACACTCACAGGTCAGCATGGTGACCCTGGAGATCTGACCCACGTTTCATGACCTCTACTTTGTGTAACAATACCACTGCTCTTCTTCTCAGCTCTAGCACAGTACAGGTCCCATGTTGACTCCAAAGGCCCTTTAACCCCTGATGTGACAGAGTGCTATCCAATGCATTGCACTGAATAACACTCTTTCGCTACAAGGCTACCATGGTTGCTCTGGCTATGATCGTAGCAAATCACATGAGTTGCTGTCGATCAAGCCCTGTAAGGTGACGAACATGGTACCTTGTTTCTCCTGGGGGGTGTGCATGATATCCTTGAGGTATGTATGTCACCGTGGAAAAGTATAAAACACCTTTCAGCAGTGGGAGTTCCCTTGTTTACTCAGGGGGATTAAGCCAACAACATATATTTTTCTTTCAGCATGGCTACGTTTACTAATCACAACATCTCATTTCTCCACACAGCTTACGGCCCTCCAGCACAGCGGAAGCCCGTGGAGGAGGCTACGTCACCACCCAGTGAGGAGTACACAGAGGAGGGGACCAGCCGGTGGTCACCATACCCACCATCCTCATCTCCTCCAACACAGTCTGCACCACCACTTTCTGCAACACCACAGGCTGCTCCACTACAGGCTGCACCACCACAGGCTGCAACTCCACAGTACAGTGGCTGGATGCAACAGGAGGAGAGGTGGATGTATCCAAGCACCTCCACCAGCTACTACCCTCCAGCAGCAGCAGCACCACCACCACCAGGGAAGCAATGGCTGCCAGGGACAGTGGCTACCACCCAATATGGGTCATATTCCTCCCAAATGGACCTACCCTCCTGGATGGCTCCCCAGCATGACCCAAGGTATGATCCCAGGTGGGGGCCAAGCACCTACCAGTGGCCACTGGACTACCAACACCTGGGCCTGATTGGGGAGCCCCAGCGCCCTCTACCGAGGGACAACATCACACCACCACCTCCACCAGCACAGACATTGGTGGGCAGCTCGGAGTCACTTGATGTGGTGGGCATATGCCCATCATCTGCACCAGCTACTCCAACAGCTGTCACAGAAGCAGCAGCCACAGCACACTCAGCAGCAGCAGATGACACAGCACACACAGCAGCTGAGGACACAGCAGCTGAGGACACAGCACACACAGCCCACACAGCAGCTGATGACACAGCAGCTGAGGACGCAGCAGCTCAGGATACAGCAGCTGAGGACACAGCAGCTGAGGATGGAGGCGGAGTGTATGGCCCTACAAACGAGACTACTCCGGTCAAGCCACAGCACAGATGAGAATATCACCAGGAGCCGGAGGGAATCCTGGAGGAACACCAACAGGATAGAGGCAAGGATCCATGCCCTGGAGTCGGAGGTCTCAAGGATCAACACTCAACTCCATCAGCTCCACACCGGGTGATGGACATGTTTGCACAGGTGCTGGTGGAGTTGAGAGAGCAGAAACGCAGGGAGAACCTACGGTTAGAGAGGGAGAACCTGCATTCAGGGGGTCTACTGCACCCACCACTCCCTCCAATGTGACCCCTGAAGCCACACCTAGAGCTAAAAGGGTGGCAAGGTGATCATCCAGGGCATCCACCTCTGGCACCCAATCTAAGGTGCCCCCCCCCAAAAAAAAAGAAATAAAGTGCCCAACTTGTTATCTTCCTCCTGAATAAAGGAACAGTGTGCTTTTGAATCCTGTCTGATCTGCTTTGTATTTAGTTGTAGTTTGGGTGGCAGAGTTGTCTCCAATGCATTGCCAAACAATGCAGTGAACACAGCTTCTGCCTAGGTAAAATGTTTGTGGGATGTTACAACATGGGTTCACACACACACCGTTGTCCAAATCCAACTGGCAATCCATCTCTGGAGCCATATAACAAGACAGTGTTATATGGCGATCTTGTGGGTTGAATTTGAACAACAAAACATACCCCTTAGAACAACAACTGGTGCAACACTAAACATTCGTCTGCATGAATTGTTGTGTTTAAGGGGATAACCAAACAAACAGCTATATTACTCTGCAGTGAAATAACAAGCAGGACAGATGTAACATGCATCAATATAGTTTTTGATTCAAACTCTTATTGTGCAACTGACTTACTGGGGAACCAATGTTCATCATAGAATTTCAATGTGTAGCACACACATTGAAACCCTGGGGTGAGCATTGGGTTCTCCAGTAAGTTGAGTTGTTGTATTACTAAGGTTGTAGCACATTTCACCAGTGATAACACTTGTCCACTGGTTGTTTGTTGATGTAGCCCATGTACTGAGATATGTCAAACTAAAGCAGTCTCAGAACATTGATTATATTGAGCAACACAGAAACCGTGGACATGAAATCACTGTGGAAGTATGTCCCCTGTATCACCTCTTTATCACTCCCAACACACATTAGTGTATCACTGCCATCATCTGTTTGCATGAATACATCACAGAGTCCACTCACTGGCTAACAAATAGTGGACTCCTGGGATATGGGTCATGCCTTCCCATGTATGGGGGATATGAGTGTGGTTACGCATTGACAAATGTGTAATGCAACATTCCATTATACAGACACAGAATGAATAGTGATGGTTCGTCTTTATTGTGTCTCAAAGTACATTAGAACGTACATGTGTTTTCTGGGTATATTGCCTATATGCATTAAACACTTGCATGAGAACACTAAATGTACTTTAAAACTAAATCTTACTACTTTTGTAACACTACTGTCCTGCTCATGTGTTGTCCACAAGGTTTGACAACTCTGTAGATGAGCATCCTAACTGTACAGGTTAGTACACACATGAATTCATGTTTTATGTGTCTATATGAGAATGTTCCAGTAGAGGTTTCTGTGAACCTCAGGCCAAACATTGCATCACCAACACAATCATTTGAAACAGCAAGGGGTGAGCTTCATAGAGGTGTTGTCAAGACATCAGTTCAAGGATGGATCATGCTATGGATGCCTGTGGGACAAGAGGACAGGATTTGGAGCAGCAGCCTCGAACTGATCATCAAACAACAACAATTTCTACTTCATAATCCGCTCAATCTTTTTCGTTACAGGTGAGTACACAAACCATTGCTTTGTAATGTGTTGTGTACTCGTCTGTAACCCATTATGTAGAGCAGTGGTTCTCAACCCATACCCTCAGTGGCCACTAACAGGCCAGGATTTGAGGATTTCCTTGTGAAAGCACAGGTGAGTTAATCAATGTGAATGAGCCTCTGATCAACACACTTGTGTTCTAGCAGGGGAATTCCTAAATCCTGACCTGTTAGTGGCCACTGAGGGCACTGGTTGAGGATCCCTGATGTAGAGAACTAAGGAAATGTGAACCAGCCCTATGGACATGTGCCCCTGACATGAATACACACATCAACAAGTATGTTCTGAGAGTTCCATGGAAGTAATGCATTTGGGCTGCCACTGTGAGGGTGACAGTGGCAGCCCAATTTAATTTGTTCCATGCAACTATTGGGAATGTATTTGTTGATGTGTGTATTCATGTCAGGGGCACTTATCTCTGCACACTCACAGGTCAGCATGGTGACCCTGGAGATCTGACCCATGTTTCATGACCTCTACGTTGTGTAACAATACCACTGCTCTTCTTCTCAGCTCTAGCACAGTACAGGTCCCATGTTGACTCCAAAGGCCCTTTAACCCCTGATGTGACAGAGTGTTATCCAATGCATTGCACTGAATAACACTCTTTCGCTACAAGGCTACCATGGTTGCTCTGGCTATGATCGTAGCAAATCACATGAGTTGCTGTCGATCAAGCCCTGTAAGGTGACGAACATGGTACCTTGTTTCTCCTGGGGGGTGTGCATGATATCCTTGAGGTATGTATGTCACCGTGGAAAAGGGAATGGAAGATGGTTTTGTAATCCCCACACAAATCTGCCACTTCCATGGTATGTATGATGTTTGGGGCCATACTGCTGCCAGTGCAGTGCTGTGTCATTGATCCTGTGGGGTGAAACAGAACATCATGTGCAGGGTGGTTAGTGTGTTGGCACCAATTCACAGGACTGATGGGGGACTTGCATGGATTGTTTGTATGGCTGTGTTATACTCACAGATAAAGTGTTCCGTGATGAGCCTGTCTCTGATCTGCACCCCTCTCAGGGTCTCCTCAACATGGCTGATGTCCATTGGCACTTCAGGTATAGGGGGGTCCTGGATATGATCCATCAGCCTGGTGTCCACTGCGATATTGTGTAGTATTGCACACGCTATTGTGATGTCACACACCTTTCCAAATGCATACTAGAGTGCTCCCCCAGAGTGGTCCAGACATCTGAATCTGGACTTGAGGAGGCCGAAAGCGCACTCAATGACATTCCTCATTGTGCCATGAGCCATCTCTCCTGGGCATCTGTTTGGGGATTAGCAACCAGGGACAGTAGCCAGGATTTGCATCCATAGCCAGCATCACCTGTGGAATGTGAGTGACATGGTGTGACTGGTAGCACATGTTGTGTGAATGATGTTTTGTGTGATGTTGTTTTGCAGGAGCATACTGAGCAGTGTTGTTTGTATACCTGTGTATGTGGTGTAATTTAGTATTATGAAGTCTCCCAGAAGCAATCCCCCTGTATAGGTTCCATTCTCGAAATCTCTGTGGATTGAAGAGTTCTGGAGAATGTAGGAATCATGTGAGCTGCCAGGATATTTTGCACAGACATTCATAATCCACATGTTGTTGTCACATACCATCTGCATGTTCATGGAGTGGTAGTTCTTCCTGTTGATGTAGATATGTGCATCACGTGCTGGGGCTTTGATACGGACATGGGTGCAATCTATAGAACCCATAACCCTGGGCATGCCTCCCCTTGCGTAAAAAACCCTGCTTGAGATGTATCCACTCCATGTCGGTGGTGGGGAAGTGTATATAAGTACTGGCCTTGCTTTTGAGGGCTGGAAAGACCGGGGCCAGCACTCTGGAGAATGTGGCCTGTGACATGCCAGATGCATAACCCTCAGTGAACTGGAAGGCGCCACTTGCCATGAAGTGCATTGCACAGAGGAGTTTTTTGCAGGCCAGATAGGGCATGGTTGAATATGTAAATGGGATCCACCTGATCCTTGGTGACCTCATACGAGGCAATGGTGCTGTGCGGCCTCAACCTGTAGCGCTCAATCACCTCGTCATCAGTCATTCCAAAGAGAGTGACCCTTGGGCGGTATACCCTGGCCCTTGGTGGTCGGCTATCCATCCTCCACTGCTTCAGAGGTCCCTGTGGCAGCTAGGGAGCATCCTGTTGCTGCAGCTGTGCATCTGCAGGCAGGTGCTGTCCTCCAGGTGGGGATGGGCTCCTATGTGGCTGTTGAGCCAGAGCCTCCTCACTTGCAACAGGTGAAGGCTGTTGATCAGGTGTGCCTGGGGGTTGCTGGTGTTCCCTAGCTCTCACCCTTGCATGCCTTCTCTGCAGTCTTTGCAACAATATGTGACCCAACATACTGATTGCGCTCTCTCTCTCTCTCTCTATCTCTGTCTCCCTCCCTGAGTGGAAAACAAGCCACAAGTGAGTGTGGTGAGTTGTCCCTTTAAGTACTTGATTGGGTTTTGTGTAGGTGTGGTATTGTTGCACAGCTGAGCTTGTTTTGTATTGGCAGATGTCCGTGTTGTGTAATAACCCCCATTGTTCTGTGCCATGTTGTGTTGGTGTTTTTTTTAAGTCCTTGTCCCTGTGGTGTTGCTTATTGTTGTGTGTGAGAGTGATTTGTGTTGTCTGTCCATGTTTTTGTGTTGTTTTGGCATTGCATGGGTTAATTTTTCCATTTACATGCTTGTGCGGTAAGCATTTTGTGTGTTTTCCTATGTAACGGTTGTTTTATTTTTGCCCGTTAAGTGTCTAACGGCTAAGAAAAGTGGGTCTTAAGTTTTGTCCGTTAAAGGTATCTTTTTTTCAGCCGTTAACAGTACCGCAAGCCTTTGAATGGCTCTAGGGATTCTTGTTCCATGCGTCTCAATGCACGTAAGTGTATCGGCCGTAAGGATTCTCAAACTGCCGTTAGCTATTCTTTAGACGGATCTTTAAATTGCTAAATACAACTTAACGCACCCGGTAGTGCTTTTTTTGGCTAACGGCTGCCTTTAAATCTGTTTAAAGTAGACTTGCCACCGAAATATAAGTTTAGATACATTTAAAGACAATAAACACTGTCTATATTTTGTACTGGCAAATTGTTTGCCATATAAATGGTTTTAGAGAATTACCCTTTATGTGTTGGTGGTAGAGACTGGCACTTTATGCTAATTAGCTTATGTGCTGGGGCAATATTACTATGCACTTTGCTATGAATGAATCCCAGCAGGTCCCACACATTGGGGATATTTCCACTAGCACAGAGAGTGATGAGTTTGACCCTGAACAGAATTAATTACCAAATACCAGAACATAAACCAATTAGCATTAAGTGCCAGACTGTGCCAGAAAAGTCTGGCACGAAGTCTCTACTGCGCATGATGGCTTCTTACAAACATCCTAGCGAATGATTATATAGGATATCCATATCATATTTCAGGGCTTAAAATTTGAATTCCTTTGCTACTAGCCAGACGTGAAAAGTTACTCGCCACTGCAAGCCATAGCATACCCACCAGGGCTGAATTTCTACTCGTCAGGGCTACATTTTCACTCGCCATTGGCTAGTGGCGAGTGGAAATTTTGAGCCCTGTCATATTTTATGTTTATCTTGCTGTAGAGGCATCTTTTGTGCACCTGAGCTGTCCTTCCCTGTCTGTATCTTAGGTGGAATGCAACTCCCCCTTGCCAATCATTGAGGAGGCAGAGATGGACAGTACAGGCGCACAGATGCCTCTTCAGCATGATGTATGCTCTGTCGTCTGCCAGTGAGTCTCTGAAGAACTTTGATTTCTAAATATTGCCTGATTTAATAAGGATACTAAAGGATTTACTTATATGCTTAACGCTATGATAAAAATATATTGGTGGACACGTTAATATGCATGATAGTTCCACTTTAAATCTTGCCCCTTTAGAGAGTCCCAAAATCTGAGAATCACTGATCTAGATGATAATATTCTAATCCAAGTCAGCAAAGTCATGTTTAATGCCATAATAATGTTTTTCTAAAGGTCAACAGCGTGACATTATCCTTTCTAAATCATAAAAAAGCATAATCTTACCTAACATAGCTGCTTTTAGAAAACCTGTTCAAATATTGTTCTAGATTGTTATAAGATTCCACATAACATATTCAAAGCAGCTATACATAGTTCAGCATATGCAGTTTAATTTATTTAGCTTTTTTCTTGGATCTATCAAAATGAAAGGAGTTGACATATTTCAGAATTGCCTATAAATTTTGTTAGCTAAAAGGCCTATTGATACACAGTTTAGGAGATATTAACACTTATTTTCCCTGGATGGTAACTCTTCTAAACTAAACTGACAGTAAGAGCTCCATCTGATGTCCATATTGCATTTTTTCATTTGCATTTACATTCCATGATGGACCATTTGGAGACAAATCTCCATAGAATGTTATCATCACAGTCTGAGTTATAGTAACTTTTAAAATGAGCATCTCTCAGCCTTGGGTGTACTCTTATTCTGACTAGCAGGAAAATCCCTACAACGTGTGTTCCATAATAAAACTTTACTGTTCCTTTAACTTAACAGCCATGAACTCACAACACATACTCTGAAACACATCTGGAAATGACAGTAAGTGCAGCTCTTTGATGCCACCTTGAGGTCTGTCAAGGAAACTATACCCAGATTTTTCATTATACAGGAGGAGCAACATTTCTATAACTCTAATGATCTCTGATAGACACATGGAATAACCGTTTCAATTCTTTGGGTGTTTATGATTAATTTTACTGGTATTAGTGAGGGAAATTCAAGAGACAGTAGTGAAAGTAGGGGTTTCCATGCATGGATTTTGGAAAGAATATGTATGAATATGCTTTCTTTTAGGATACGCCAGCCAGAAACCTAGCGTATGAAAACTGCATAGTTATATTTCATATGCTTGTACTCTCTTACTGAAACAATGTGAGTACAATGCCACTAAAAACATACAGCTGGCTTCCCTCACCAAACACACAAACTCTATAAAATGTATTTGCTTATTCAGTCGTTCACACCTGGTTAAATAGATCCATAAAAGTACAGCAGGAGTAGAGTCTGTGCTGCATTGTGGGAAAATGTTACTATTTTTCATCATGCCCTGTGGTCTCCCTCTCTATCAGTGAGTCTAATATTCTAAGAAGAATTGGATTGATTCTGGGGCAAATATATTGCTCTAGAATGGATAAATAAAAACCCATACATTCCCAGAGTTTTGTATCAATGATCACATGTGGATATCAGAGTAGAACAGAGTTATAGAAATGTCATTCCTCCTGTAGATAAATCTTGGTCACCTATGGTTTAGATGGATTCCCCAAGAATTGACTCCAGTTGCATCATGTGCACAATAGACAGGGTAATGTCACGTCTAGAAATAAAAGCATTATTATTTGTAAAATTATGCATCTTCTGGCATTTTATCTTTTGGACACATTTTAGGACAGGCATGATCAGATGAACAAAAATGTGCCAGTGTACAGCATCCATTGTATGAACTGGTGTAATTAATGATGCTTCCATTTAAATATTTCCATGCAGGTAAAACATGTGCTCCATCTACACCTAGCAAAGCATTTATTATTTTTTGTTTGAATTGTTGTTTTCTATTCTTTTTTTATTTCAATTAATTCTTTTAAATCTGCTACAGCAGTAAAGGGTTATACAACTATGTTTAGACCTGTCAGGGTTTTATCCCGGTTTGATTACCCGTATATAAATCAGGGTAGCGTTCGGCAGACCAGTTTGTATTTTTTTGTAACACTGTATTCCTCCTGATGAAGTGGCAAGTGAGCCGCGAAACATGTTGAGAATTTTTAGTATGTCTTTATACATTGTACATTATGTTTGAATGCATCTGGTCTGCTGTTTTTTGATTGTGACATTGCTGATTACATTATCTAATATTGGAGTGATCATCTGATGCGAGCCTATGTGGTTTTGTTGCAGGAAGAACCAGCATCTTGAATCCCCGCTGGCATTTAAACCGGGTTACTGGTGGTGTAGCCGGTTAAACACACTAAGGAGCAGATTTAAAAGTAGGCGTTTAAAAAAAACAAAAAAACAGTAATGGGCGTGTTAGCTTGTTGTAAGCCATTTAAAGGTCCGTCTTAAGAACAGCTAACGGCAGTTCACAAATCATTACGGCCGATACACTTTCGTGCACTGTGACTCATGGAACACGGTACCCCAGAGTGCTGTACTGCTAATGGCAGATAAAAAGATACAGTTAACGGGCAAACGTTAAGAGCCAGGTTTTTAGCTGTTAGACACTTAAAGGTAAAAAAACAAACTGTTACATAGTAAAACAGGCAAACCACTTACCGCACACGCATGCAAATGGGGAAATTAACCCGTGCAATGCCAAAGTCACACAAAAAACATGGGCAGACACCACAAATCACTGTCACACAACACAAAACCAAGCAACACCACATGGACAAGGGCTTCCAAAAAAAACACCAACATAACATGGCACGGAACAATGGGGGTTATCACACAACACGGGCACCTGCCAATACAAAATGAGCTCATCTGTGCAACATCATCATACCATCCAGACATAACCTGCACCCCACAACTTCACATCCGCAGCTGATACAGACACACCAATCAGAACACACCACATTTTAAAACACAGACACACCTGCAAACACTTATATGGATCACAAACACTTTCCCATTGGTCATCACTCACCTCATCATCACACCTAGACAACGACCTAACATGTACTTAAAGGGACAGTTCACCACACTCACATGTGGTTTGTTTTCCACTCAGGGAGAGAGATCGAGAGAACCATAAGTATGTTGGGTTACTTATTGATGCAAAGACTGTGGAGAAGGCGTGCAAGGGCAAGAGCTAGGAAACACCAGCAAGCCGCAGGCACACCTGATCAACAGTCTTCACCTGCTGCAAGTGAGGAAGCTCTGGCTCAAGAGCCACACAGGAGCACATCCCCACCTGGAGGACAGCACCTGCCTGCAGATGCACAGCTGCAGCAACAGGATGCTCCACAGCAACATGATGCTCCCCAGCTGCCACAGGGACCCCTGGAGCAGCGTAGGATATATAGACAACCACCAAGGCCCAGGGTATACCTCCCAAGGGTCACTGTCTTTGGAATGACCGATGACGAGGTGATTGATCGCTACAGGTTGAGGCTGCAGAGCATCATTGCCCTATATGAGGTCATCAAGGATCAGGTGGATCCGATTTTACATCCACAACCATGCGCTATCTGGCCTGCAAAAACTCCTGTGTGCCATACACTTCATGGCAAGTGGCACCTTCCAGTCGACAGAAGGTTACGCATCTGGCATGTCACAGGCCACATTCTCCAGGGTGCTGGTCCAGGTCTTGCCAGACCTCAAAAGCAAGGCCAGTACTTATATACATTTCCCCACCACCGACATGGAGTGGATACATTTGAAGCAGGGCTTTTACGCAAAAGGAGGCTTGCCCAGGGTTATGGATGCAATAGATTGCACCCATGTCCGTATCAAAGCTCCAGCATGTGCTGGACATGTCTACATCAACAGAAAGAACTTCCACTCCATGAACGTGCAGATGGTGTGTGACAACAACCTGAGAATCATGAATGTCTGTGCAAAATATCCCGTGAGCTGTCATGATTCATATATACTCAGAAACTCACCTGTTCAGAGAGACTTCGAAAATGGAACCTGTACAGGGGGATGGCTTCTGGGTGAGTTAACAATACCAAATAACACCACATCCAGACGTGCACACACAACACTGCTCAACATGCTCTTCGCTCACAGCTAGCACGTCCACCTCATAAGACATCATTCACACAACATGTGCTTCCTGTCTAACCATGTCACACTGTTCACAGATGATATGGGTTATGGCTGCAGATCGTGGATAATGACCCCGGTGGCGAATCCCCAAACCGATGCCTAGGAGCGATACAGCCAGGCTCATAGCAGAACAAGTAATGCCATTGAGCGAACATTTGGGCTCCTAAAATCCCACTTCAGGTGTTTTGATCACTCGGGGGGAGCATTGCAGTATGCACCAGGCAAAGTCTGCAACATCATTATGGCATGTGCTATATTATACAACATTGCGGTGGACACCAGACTTGTTGACGATGTCCAGCCCCCACCCATACCTGATGACCCTCTGGACATAGTCGAGGGTGAAGAAGGACTAACAGGGACATGGATAAGAGACACATTGATCAAGGAACACTTCAGCTGTGAGTATAATACATGTATGCATACAATCCATGCATACACACTCACGACAACACACATGTTCTGTTTTACTCCACAGGTTCAGTGGCACAGCTGACACTGGCTGCAGTATGGACCACCAACATCAACCATTCCATTGACGAGTATATTAGGGCTAGGGATTCCAATGACATATGACACCCTGTCATCCATGTTGATACTGCTACCTCAAGGATATCGTGCATGCCTCCCTGGAAACCAATGTACAACAATGTAACCATGTTCAGCATATCCCAGGGCTCCATAGGCACCAACTAAAGTATTTTGCTATGATCAGAGCCATAGCAACCATGGTACTCCTGTAGCGAGAGAGTCTCATCCAGTGCAATGCATCGGATAACACTCTGTCACATCAGGAATTAAGGGGACATTCGAGTGAACATGGGACCTGTAGTTTACTAGAGCTGAAAATAGCAGCAGAGGGATGGATTTACAGTGGTAGTGTGTTATACAACATAGAGGTCATTAAATGTGGATCAGATCTCCAGGGACACCATGCTGACCTGTGTGTGTCACAGTGGCAGCCCAAATATATTTGTTTCATGGGGCTATTAGGATATATTTGTAAATGTGTGTATTCATGTCAGGGGCACATAGCCCTAGGGCTGGTTGACATCCCCTTAGTTCTCCCCATAATGGGGTACAGACGAGTATACAACACATTACAAAGCAATGGTTTGTGTACTCCCCTGTAACAGAAAATATTAAGTGATGTTTCAAGTGATTGTGTTGGTGATGTAATGTTTGACCTGATGTTCACAGCAACCTCTATTGGAACATTCTCATATAGACACAGAAGACACAAATGAATGTGTGTATTAACACCCAGGTATCAAACCTGTACAGTAAGAATGCTCATCTACAGAGTTGCCAAACCTTGTGGACAACACATGAGCAGTACAGTACTGTTTCAAAAGTATTTAGTTTAAATGTACCTATTGGGTGCTCATACAAGTGTTTAATACATGTAGGCAATATACCCAGAAAACACATGTATGTTTTAATGTAGTTTGAGACACAATAAAGAAGAACCATCACTATTCAATCTGTGTCTGTATGAATAAATGTTGGATTAGACATGTCTCAATGCAGAACCACACTCAAGGCTAGAGTATCCCTCATACAAAGGAAGGTATGACCTACATCACAGGAGTCCACTAGTTGTTTGATCATGGTTGAACATTTGTCCTTGTATTGTGTCCTGTTTTAACCCTCAGGGTGCTGTGTTGGTGCAGTTGTGTGGATGAATGATGGGCATATGTTGAGATGTGACTGTGTTTGTGTGTAATGGTTGTGCGGATTGAAGTGATGTGTGGTTATGTGATGATGCACTTACTGGTAGTGTGGAGGCTCCTCTTTTCCCCAGTGTCAGATCCTCCAGGGACTCCCTCAATGAGTGCGGAGGACAGGTTCTGCTGTACCATCTCCTCCCATCCACAGAAGGTGATAGAGACAGGTGGCCTACCTCCGTTGCTTCGGGCCTGCTTAGCGATTCCAGCCAACTTGTTCTTCACCACCCTCTTGCAGTTGCCCCATCTTTTCTCTTTGGACTCCACATCCCATCTGCATCTGGCCACTGCGTTCACCCGGCTGCAGATCTGGTTCCAGATGGCCTTCCTTCTCACTGACATGCCAGGGACCTTTTCCCTCGGTTAGAGGATGCTCTCCCTCTCCAGAACAGCCTCCGCAAGAGCTCTGTTCTCCTCTTTGGAGTAGCGAGGATCCCAGATTCTCTCCTCCTCAGCTCTGGCCTGCGAGGAGTCAGAACCAGAGTGTCCTGTCTGCACTGCCCCTGCCTGTGTGTGGTGGTCCCCAGCAGGTTCCCCTCGTCCCACTGCAGGTTCTGTCCCTGCCCTCCTTGTGCCTGCTCTTCTGGGCCGGCTCCCCATCCGCCTCGCGGAACTCCCTCTCCCACCCCTACTCTGCTCAGGGATGCCCTCATGACCTTCCTCCTCCTCTTCCACTACTCTCACCATCCCTCTCTCCTGTCCTCCTCTCCTCGCCATCATTCACCCACTCACACCCAGGCACTCCCACAGACCCTCCCAGACACACTTGATCCCATTCACTCTCTGTCACACTCTTTCACTCACAGATTCACACTGTAAAAATAAAGTTTAAGAAATGTGTAAAGTGTTATAAAAAAAGACTATATGTATGTGTCTGTGTTTGTATGGATGTATGTGCTATGTCCAAAAGTGTGCTATGTGTCTATTTAAATGTAATTCTCTCCTCTCCAAAATCCTTCTACCTTACTCCTCTGTATGCGTCTCTCTCTCTCTCCCTCTCTCTAAATGATATCCTCCGCTCCAGGGTCATGTGATCTAGCTCACCAAAAAACTTGAAACACAGACAGGGAGTGACTGTTATTTTTGGGTGTATATATAGGGTATTTGAACATTTTTGTTACTTTGGGGCCTTCGGATTCGCTGTAGGTTTGAATTTTGTTTGTGCATCTATCAGGGTTGCTAGACAACGTCGGCCGTTATGTTACATTTTGACTTAAGTTGTGTATTAATGGGTGATTGGGACGCGCGGTGATGTGAAAAAGGTGCAACGCAGGTTTTTGTGTTGTCTGTTTTTGTTGTGCCTACGCTCGTTAGCTATTCTTGTAGACTACCTATTAAATCCGCCGTAAATATTGTGTTATTTGCGAATGATGTGCCTTTTCCTAATGGTGGTGTTAATGGCTGCTTTTAAATCTACTCCTAAGTGAGTATCTGATGGTTGCTATAGCCTGATAAATGTGCTATTACAGTACAATAATATAGCTCTCCTTGTACCTTGTTTTGTGCTCATATTTAGAATATGTGTGTATTTAATTTTATTAAATTCTTATTAATATGAAGACATTAATACAGTTACATTGGAACGTGTGTTTTTTTATTTGTAAATTAATTTTCCAATAAATGTAACCCCTTAAGGACCGGTCGCACACGCACGCGGCGGTCATTTAACCCCTTAACGACCCTTGACGGTTATAGTACGTCATGGGTAGATCTGACTTAACGACCCATGATGTACTATGACTGTCATGGAATTCCGGGCTCCCCCCGCGGCTGCACGCCGTTCAGGGAGTCCGGAACCGTGGCACTTAAGTGCTGGCCGCGTGTGCTTGTGGATGGTCCTTAAGGGGTTAAGGACCAGGGAGAACTTTTTCTTTTTTTTCACGAACCGGTTCCAGGCTCCCCGAATGGCGTGCAGCTGCGCGGGGAGCCCGGAATTCCATGACAGTCCAGGACCGTCATGGGTCCTTAAGGGGTTAAATACTCTAAAAAAATCTATATATATCTAAAAAGACACTATGAACAAAAGAATGGAAATAGACTTACGGTTGATACAATATGTTGAATTTATTCAGCTCCTGGTCTGTCATACTCTATGAAAAAAAAAATACACCCTTTGTTAACTGGAAGAAAATACAATTCACTTTACTAGAACTTTAGTTACTAACTGAAACACCATAGTCAGGGGCTGATGTACTAGGTAGAACTGAAACAATTATGGAAGAAATTGAATCATAGGGGACAAATAGAAAATTCACAAGTTGATTTAAAAGGGATGTTAACCCTTTGAGTGCCAGTGAAGTATACCCTGCATTGTGGTGGATACCTCTCTGGCACTTATTTGTTCCTTATTGTTCAGTTGGTTTATCCCAGAATTACATCACTTGCTTTAGTTTACCAGCCTCACAAATTCAGAATTAGGAGCTGAAGTCTATTTCAGTTCCGTATTCTGCTCCTTATAACCTTAGAACAGTCACTTCAGCTCCCTGTGCCTCAGGCACCAAAAATAAAATGGCAAGCTTAATGGCACAGCGACTCGCTATGCCTAAACAATTCTGTTTTTCGAGATGCATAAATACTGGTAGTGTTATAAAAGAATACAGGTTATATTATTATTACTATAAAGAAATTACAACAGTATCCTATATGATAATTTGCTAGGGATGTTTGTCAGGAGCCGTCATGCTCAGTAGAGACGGCTGCATGTGCTGCAGTCGTACGCAATAGAAACTGCCCTCGCCGCAGCT
Source organism: Rhinophrynus dorsalis (assembly GCA_037306005.1). Taxonomy (NCBI): domain Eukaryota; kingdom Metazoa; phylum Chordata; class Amphibia; order Anura; family Rhinophrynidae; genus Rhinophrynus; species Rhinophrynus dorsalis. The sequence continues at coordinate 96,569,976 of CM074724.1, read as the reverse complement.
GATATACGGGGGGGGTGCTCCGAATTCAGACCGGAGTGTTCTCTGCGCACCTTCCTGGGACCACTTGGTCCATATAAACAAGCTTTTCAACTAGTATGATTATAATTCAGTGCTGTATAACTCGTAACCTATAGGAATCTGAACTTTAATTTTCCAAATGACCTAGGACTTGGACAGTTGTCAGTGTTAAGTGAAGCTGCCAAGCATAGGCTGGCTATTTTTTCCTGCGTCAAAGCACAAAAGGTCCATGATGCTGTGGCTTTTGGCTCCCCAAAGTAGTTTTTAATGCATTGTATTGTATGGTAAAATAGTTTTCTGGAGCTTGTAATAGAAAATCTAACTTGAATATTTAAAAGAAATGATAATGAACTCTTGGGCAACTGCCTTGTTTGCCTAGTGGGATATTGGTTTGTGGATCTGGACAAGATTGAGGTTTTTTAAATAGCAGATCCAACATTAGATTCCCAGGAAAAGAACCATGCATCGAGTGAATAGAATTTGAAAGGGAGCATTGGTCAGCCTCAAAGTCTGCATAATTTATGCTTACAGGAATGTGCTTGAACAGTACAGCCCTACAGAGTCAGCTTTCCTCAAACTGTGTTCAACTGAATCCTATGGTTCACTGAAGAAGTCCAAGAGATTCCATGGAGCAAATGTCAGAAATGGCAGGAGAACAGGGTTGGAAATGCAGACAGTGTGTAGTTATCTGCATAATTTAGACGTTGTTTGTCAAATTGAATGCTATGTTGATTTTCTAAGTGAAAGTAAGTTAACACAACCTCTACTGCAGACAAGCCTAAAGTTGACACATTTCCCCAAATTATAAACCATAGTTACTATTTATTTGCTGAATTTAACAGAAAATCATCTAACGTGTAATTTGGCCAGGGGTGCCCAAACTTTTGCAAACAACATTATGTGTGAGTCTGTGACTAGCAGTGCATCTGTAGAGGACTGGACCATTTCATGCAGAGCAATTCTGTATTCAGTCCGATGTCTCTTGTAATAGCCACTATAATCTAGCCCTCCCTTAAATTGCAGCCTAATATTTTAATCTTAAAGTATTAATATAATTTAGCATTCAACTGCATTTATTATTGATATTGTGTTAAGGTTACCATATATCAAATTTATTGTAAGATGCTTTGAAAATATCATTATACAGGACTGCACTAGAGCTAGTGCTACCCTGTAGTGTGTGTTTTTCATAAGTGTCCATCATTACAGGGAATATCTGATCTCCATATGTTTACCCCTTGAATGCTAGAGGTGTCTCCAATGTATTGCTTGCAATGCATTGGTGACTTCTCTAGCATCCATAGAGTTAAAGGTTTTGATTGTTTTTTTTTATTTCAAGCTAATTGTTTTTACAATGACAAACACTTGCAGAACCACTGCTCTAGAAAAATCTCATAGGGGAAATTTGTATTCAAAGTGTCCACCTTTTATTTATAAGTAGAAGTTAGGTTACCTATGGCTGTCCAGCTGTTGGAGACTATAATTTCCTCCATCTGTATGATAACTGAGGTGGGAGAGGAAAGCTGGTTTGAGAGATAGAGAAATAGAGAGAGAGATCATTCTAGGTCAGAGGTAAGCAACATTTGACTCTCTAGCTCTTTGGGATTGCAACTCTGGGATGATCTGAGTTGTAATCCTTAATGGTGCTCTCCCTTTGAGTGCTAGATGGGTTTGCAATGCATTGTAAAGCAATGCGTTGCGTACCCCTCTGGCACTGAAAGGTTTAAGGTGAGTAACCCAGCGCTGCACTGAAAGAGTTAGAGGGACCGTAATGGAAAAAGATATGCACCATCCAACCCAAAATTACTCTTAATTCTCGCCCTCAGAAGGAATATTGGTGACTGCCAATAGTGCTTTGCAATGTGATGGGCAACGAGTATATGTGTACTTCATGTAATTTAACTTTTTATTAAAAAAAAATAGTTCAGACCTCAAGAGGGGCATTGAGACTCCTCCTGATACCCCCTAGCATGCCTATCCAGTAGGATAGATGATGCATGTGGGGGACAATGCAGGCATTTGTAATAAAGAGCATATAACCTATGTGTAACATAGGTTATATACTCTTTATTATTAATATACTTATATTTCAGACCTTGAGGAGGGCATCAGGACCCATCCTGATATCCCCCCTAGCATGGATCCCCTATCCTGTAGGATAGGAGATCCATGGAGCGACAAGGAAGGCATTTGCTGCCTTCCTTTGCTATTCACAGGAGCTTCTGTATAAGTAGACTCCAGTAGAAGTGCTTGTAGAAGCTTTATTATTAATATACTTATATTTCAGACCTTGAGGAGGGCATCAGGACCCATCCTGAAATTCCCCCTAGCATGGATCACCTATCCTGTAGGATAGGTGATCCATGGGGCGACAAGGAAGGCATTTGCTCTGAGCTTTCATGAATGAATCAAACACCTGGTTTTTGAAATGCTTTTGTTACATCTCTGGTATTCAGAGGGTTAATTATGCAATACATATACAGCGAGGGTATGTCAAAAAAAATTGGAGAATAAACAATGTTGAATGGGAGCAATTTGAAATTTAAACAGAGAATGAAGGTTGGTTGGGAGCACTATACATCAAATTTTATAGTTTATTGTATTGTATGGAAGAGGTGAGCCTCAGGTTTTTTGTTCTCCATGAAATGTCATAGTAGCAGCTTCATCACTTAAAGACAGTTCGAAAGGTAATACATTTTGAATGAAGCATCTCCCATCTCCTATTTTTTACATATTTCTCATAATAAACCTTAATTGATCCTTTAATACTTTGAGAGATGTCAGTGAATCTGCACTTGCATTGTTATGAACATATGAATCTCTCTATGAGCCCAAACATTTGCAAAACTGTTGACTTATTTCTAGTTTAAAGCATACGTCAAAAACATGCAGATATACAATATTTACCCATTGGGTCATAAAGCTGTGTCCAGGGATTTGTGGACCAATGCACTGAATGAGTGAATGAATGAATTATAATATGTTTATTTATATAGTGCCACAAGTGTACACAGCACTTTACATTTTAAGGCTTTAGACAATACAGGGTTACAAGTGCTTTGTAGAGTGAAACATTGGGTGCGGGGTCCCTGCCTAAAAGCTTACAATCTAAGACAACTCAATTAAGACAACTCAATAATCCAGATCTCCTTGTGAAATGATTAAAACTTTGTTTGAAAATAAAGACGTCTAAGTTTAAATATAATAATGTAAAGTTATTCAGCTTTTCAAATGAAAAAGTAGCTATATTTCATACCTTTATATGATCACAGAGTCTAGGATGCCAAGTCTATTGAACTATTTCTATGTCTCAGAGTTCAATCATTACTTCAGTGAGCCATTATATTTATTTGAAAGCAGAGGCTTCTCGTTCTGGACAGTGTTCAATGCTGCATGAAATGTAAGGAGCCCAGTAGGGCTAGAGTAACAATCTCCAAATGGCTTTATTATCATTGATTTTTATGGGATATTTTCCAGGTTCCTGCTGGTGCTCCCCCAGGCCACTTCCCTTTTCATTGCTCAGGATAAGGAAGGCATTTAAATACACAGCGACTATCCAAAGCCACTACTGTATAATATTATATCCCTCCAATTCATCTGGACTCCTTAAAATAAAATATAGACACAGCTGTGCCCAAATGTGTGACCTTTTAAGAGTTGAAAGCTGAAATATATCATGCTAAGAATATTAAAAGGATACCAGAGAGGACGTGTTTTCTTGAATTTGTAGATAGGAATATAATCATTCACACCACATCCTAAATCATATAATAATGTTTAATAATGTATGCAGTTGCTACTAGCTTGCATTGTGACCTGGATTCAATCTGAATAAAGTTTTTTACACACACACACACACACACACATACACACACACACACACACTGATTCTGTGATACTGGGGCAAACCAACTGCACCATAGTGAGCAAATACAAATTCCGATTCCTATATATTTGTGGCTTTAACCCTCTGGATGATTGTGGGATCTCCATTGCATTGTTTTACAATGTGCTGGGAACCTGTCAAGCATTCAAGAGGATAGCACCTCCAATAAAATCAGCAAATGTTTTATTTGTCCCTATGGTGCAGTTGGTTTGCTCCAGAATTGTTCTCATTCTTCTTAATACATCAGCCTCAGTGAGCACAGTAAATATTAATTAGACAATTATGAGGTCCTTTTCCATTTTGCCAAAATCATTGATACTTAATCCTTTGAGTGCCAGAGGGGTATGCAACGCATTGGAATGCAATGCGTTGCATGCCGTTCTGGCACACAAAAGGTTAATGAATCACAGCTATGTACAAATATTTTAGTGCAAAGAAAATGATTGCATTATTTCTGTTATTTATAAAGAAATATTGTATTTCACAGCAATTCTAACTTGAATCTAACCAATGATTCTGCATTACTATACATGCTGTTTACCGCCTTGGGCATTTCAGTACATCAGAGACCTTCCTGTCACCCAAGAGGTTAAAAAGAACACTGTTTTCTGCTGTGAAAGACACAGCAGGAATTGAGGAGGGAAAAGAAAATTGCTTCCTCCTGTCTGTTATAAACATCTTATGATGATGAAATATTAGATATGAATTTGCAAGGTAAAATATACCTTACATTTTGAAGGGCTTGTTTACCAAACAAAATTGAGAAGGCTTTGAAAACATGTACCTGAATTCTTTAAAAAGGCCTTTTGTATCCACTGAGGAAGTTGTAAAAGCTGCAATGCAGTAGCAGTATCAGATTATGTTACTGGGAGTACATGTTGTGATGTTTCCTTGTCTGTAGTTCCATTCAGTTACCTGAAGTGATTTCCCAGAACATGGGATCATATTCAATAAGCTGAGGATGTCTGGAGCAAAGCAACTGCACCATAGAGGATGAATGTTCGAGACCACTGTAGCATGTGAGGGGTAAAAAGCCCCTCTTAAATCCATGGGAAGTTGGGGAATTTTTATTTTTCTCCTATAATACATTTGGTTTACTCCAGAATTGCCCCCCTTTAGCTTATTGAATATTACCTTTTGTTACTTCTGGTCAACACTTGTAGGTTATTCAAATAAAGACTTTGTATCCTTCCTGCTCCCTGATTTACAGTGATAAAAAGGATGTCCCCAGTGTTGGAATTTTCACTTCTCATAGGGCCAGATTTCTCACTAAGGACAGTAGGCTAGAGGGCCATATTGTATGGTCATATTGTATTGGACACGTCAGCTTAGTAGTATGCATGGTCAACACATGTTAATGTTTTTGCATTTGACATCACTCTTTATGGTGGCTGATTTAATTACTGGTTTATATAGTGTTTTAATGTTCAAGTGGTATACTAATTTGAACATTTTGTATATATCTTCTACTAACCAATTAACATTTTGGTGATTTATATATGGTAGGACAAAGGTATGTTCTGTGTCAAGCACTGGTAGATGTGAACTCACGTGAGGAGGGTGGGTGGAGCTATGATCATATAGTTTACTTAGCCTAGGGGTACCTGGGATGTAAATCTGTCACTGATTTCACTGCTAATTAAAAATGGAGGCAAAATCTAGTGAATAAAGTACTTGTTTTTGAAAAGCTATACAATATTAGCAGATAAACAACTATGGACCTTAAGGACCAGAGTGGTGTGCAATGTTTTTAAAATCAATGCATTGAAAACCCATCTTAAAATTAAGGGGTTACATTCCCCCGAGGCATATAATACTGACATATATATCTGCAAATGCTGCAAACTACTCTATCAGGTGATAACAAGTTGTATTTTAATTTTAGCTTTCTGAAAAAATATTGCAAAATTTAAAGACTCCTCATGTTAGGCTAATTATCTGTGACTAGTGTAAAAGCCCGTGTATACGGGCCTAGGTCCGGGTAATGTTAATTGCTTTGCAATGCGTTGCATACCCCTCTGGCACTCAAAGGGTTAAGCGGCCACTACCTCACTGCTCTACGCAATGCAGTCTTGTGTCTCTTCACTCATGCGATGCAATCATGCGCAGTAGAGACTGCCCGCGTTCAGACAAACATCCTAGTGAATTATTATATAAGATTCTTTTTCAGAAAGTAGCTACTCCAATCATGTTGATTCATTTTAGTGGTAGTGAACTCTAGTCATTAAACATTAAAAGCATGCCATAATATAATGCATAACATCGATAACCACATAACCAAACCCAAACCCAAAAATACCCACAATGATCTTTGAAAACTGTGGACAGCACTATGACTCACATACCCACACTGACACGTGGACACAGATACAATATCTTGATCAGGGCTGCTTTAAAGGGATAGTAATGTTTCATAATAAAAGCAGCTCTAATTAATCATCATAGTATTTGGACTTTGGAGAGTGTTATTTCAATTCTGTCAGAGTTGTAGTTCTAGAGTAATTCAATGACAAAGTGTCCCCCTCCCGCCCCTTTTACTGATGTCACACTCTTCAGCCAGAGCAGAAGGGAGGTGCCCAGGTAGACTGCAGAGAGGGACAATCTTCAATTAAGATAAGGGAAAAACCTGAAAAGCTTGTCAAGGGAGGCAGGGATTTCATTGTTTTCATAGGAATAAGAGTGTCCCCTTCTGTTATCTGTCCAGTCTATGGACTGCATTCCACATCTGAGAAGAGATGGCTTACACTAGGTAAAAGGGGCGGGAGGGGGAAACTTTGTTTGTAAATATCCCATAAACCATAAAGGTTTCAGAGATAAGACTTATATCATTCTTCATGTTTTTTTAATGCCTACGAAATAAAATAAAGTTTAAATGAAGTATTACTATCCCTTTAAGAGACTGGTAGGCCTTAGGCAAAGCTTATGCTAGTGGGCCCTTCTACAATGCCATTCGTAAAATATTAATCACTAGTTGAAGAGCCCGTGTACACGGGCCAGAGTGCCACCCAGCAACAGCCGCGATACAGTCATGCACAGTAGAGACTGCACTCCGAATTCAGACCGTAGTCCTCTCTGCACAGTCTGAATTCGGGGCCCCGCTCCGTTATCAGCAGCAGCATGGGCAGTCTGTAGTGAGCACGACTGCAGCACGGGCAACCGTCTCTACTGTGCATGACGGCTTCTGACAGACGCACATTTTGCAAATGATTATATAGGATAATAATAATATAATGCAGGACAGGATTCCAACAAGGAATACAGGTAGGATGATACGGCAGAGGCCACATCAGCACAGCCACTGAGCCTAGAGCTACCATCAGAAATCATTGGAGCAAAGGACAAGTCATATTGGCTGGCCGCTCCAATCTTTAAAATGCATTTGCAACTTTGCCCCTGCCTGACTTTACTGAAATGCAGCTACACTAGTGAGACCTCAAAGATCACAACTGATATACAGCTACTGTATGATACTATGGAGTGTACAATTCAAATGGTGCTACATTAGTGAAACCACAAAGCATACAATTAAAATGGTGCTATACTATGTATACCACCATAAGAGAAAGCAAATACTTGTTTTTATAAGAATGAATGAGTTTTTTTGTTTGTTCTTTTGTCATACAGCACACATCTTGACAAAAGGAAAATGTCCTTACATATGTTTATGTATGGATGCTGGGGAATACTTGCACATACAAATATATATATATATATATATAGGAACTTATTTACACCTATAAAATATATGCATGTTTGCATGATATGCATACATTTCTATACATTAGTCACTAACACATATACTTAAACATTTATATATGTATTTTAGATCCTCAGTATGTTTAATTCTTCTATCAACATAAGACACCCTTACTCCTCTGTACATCATCACCAAACAATACCAGTCTCATACACATTACTAGAATGGAGACAAGTTAATAGTGCTTGAGATGGTCCATAGGGCATCTGATTTCTAATCGAAACTCTCTTTGCTTTAGCACAATCTTACATATCCCACCTAACTGAGGCATGATATTTAGGAATCCACTAAATAACGGCACAATTATTTTCATTGAATTTGGGATAATCGTAAAACCATATCTGTCCCCAGGACTAGTGTCTATCATTGTTCCTCTATTTTCTTTTTCAATATTACTTTGGATTGTCTTGGATTCTCATTCATTAAGTTTGTTAAAAATGCTTGGATATAGTGCATGTGTTCTAGACCTACTACAACAACAATAAATATATTTTTAACTGACTAAAGATTGTCAATGAAATCTTTCCAAGATTGCAGGGCCCACTTGTGCTTAAGCAGGAAAGTGATAAAGATGTGGCATGTTACTGGTACTTGAAGTTTGGGTACCCCTGTGATATGGAGTGCCAGAAAGAATTTAATCCAATGCAGATATATTTATGTGAGCAATGCACCCTGTGTATCCTAGAAGTAAGCAGGTCCTTTGTGTTACACACTGATAACCAAGATGAAGTTTGTACCTGACTCAATAATGCTTGGCAGTCTACTGAAATATATTTGCTATTCTCATTGTAAAGGAAAATGGCCTGGAGAAATAGACACAGTATATTTTTCTTTGAAGATATGGGATATTCATGTCTTTGTGACCAAGACTTAGAAATACTGTTGTCCATATACATAATTCCAAGAATAGGTAGTGTTTAATTTATTTTCTGATGCAAAGGTTATAATTATAAATTTTTACTCTAAAGAAAGCATGTTTCCTACAACTTAGTCATAAAAACTTGAACGTAGATTGCAAACAATGTTACCAGAATATACACATTAACTCTGAAAACACTTCCAACCTTTCACATTTATGTACCCACCCATGTAGACAACAGAAAGCCTCATAAATATTTGCATGCGTTTTGTAACATTTGATAGTTTCCTGAGTTTATCTATTGGCATAATTCACTACCAACATAGCTTATTTAAGACCAGTGGCAAGGACAAACCATACAAAGGTTTCCAGTTGCCTGGAAACAGCCTTTCCATTCTTTTAACACTGTCAGATCAAAGAGAGACTGAACTTCAACACTTCAATAATAGTTGTTTACTGCTGTTATGTATATGTCTTTTACCCATGCTGTGCAGTGTAGTAATGCTGGAGATGTATACACTGTTAATGAGCAGGATGTGTAATGAGTATCCATATTAATAATGAAAAGTATATGCCTTATGATTGTTTCAAAGGAGAGAATCACATTGAACTGTAGAAGATAATGATGGATGAGTAAAACAATTAAGGGAGAATGGTATTTTACAAAAATTACTGTTTCTTATGCCCAAAACCCATTTTGTAACACAGGTATTTTGTACTGAGTTTTGTTTGCTTTTATAACCCATCACATTGCCATAAGAGTGATTATCCTAAGATTTTTCCCAGTTTTTGTTGTATCAATCAGGAAATTGAATCACAAAGTTTCTCCCTTCTCTGTCAGAGAAAAAAGTGTTCCTTTTCAAAGACATTCTGTAACTCAACCACCTCCAAAAAAAGCCCACAATAAAACAAAACAAGAAAACCCTCTACTTATTTTTCACATTTGAATAACATTTAATGGTATTGGATTTAGAGCTCTCTTTGGTGCCCAAAGAATGTATTTGTTGAAAATGCAGGTGGCATAATTATATAAGTCAGAAATGTTCTAAATTTTATCAACAAGTTAGAGAGAGACAGACATAGAGACAAAGAATGTGTGAGAGAGAACAACAAAAACTGGGAAAAATCTTAGGATAATCACTCTTATGGCAATGTGATGGGTTATAAAAGCAAACAAAACTCAGTACAAAATACCTGTGTTACAAAATGGGTTTTGGGCATAAGAATCAGTGTGTGAATATAGACTTTTTCTAGACACCTGGGTCTACCGTCCGCCCAGTATGCAGTCTGCTCCAACCTAGCTACACTCAAGTACTGCTGAAATGGATGTTGCACCAAGCTGTTTGTTTATTGTTCTACTAGCTTTAAAGCCCGTGTACACGGGCCAACAAAGGCGGTGCTGCAGTCATGTGCAGTACTGACTGCCTGAACGCACCGCTGCTGATAACGGAGTGGGGCACCCCGAATTTAGACCGTAGTCTAGAGGACTGCGGTCTGAATTCAGAGTGCCCCTCTCCATTATCAGCCACGGAGCAGGCAGTCTCTGTTGAGCATGACTGCAACGCATGCAGCCGTCTCTACCGTGCATGACTGTTTCTGACAAACATCCTTAGCGAATTATTATATAGGATGATTCATGAGTTTACTTTTTTGCAGTCCTATCGGTTAAATATATTACAAGAACATCACATTTGGGCAAAATATTTTTAAAACTTAGCTTCTCAAAACAGTTTACCCATCTCTACCATTAACCCCTTTGATGAAGTAGAGACATCTCTAGCATCCAATTGGTTATAGAAGCCAAAATAGCCCATAGTGATAATATACGGTTTCACTAAATTCACAATTAGCAATTACGCAGAACTTTGCAGTGCATAGGGATGGTGGAGTAGGATATAATGTGTTTGATGTTTTCTTAGACAGACTGTTAACTGTAGTACATATTTAGTTAAAAGTCTTCTAATTGGTCTCAGAGGAGGCAGTTTTAGTAGTTAATGCTTGTGCCAGGCATGCTCATTTGGAGCATGTTTTATGTTAACTATGACAGCCTCTTATTATCTTTAATTTAAATTTATGAAGAAATAAACCCAAAACACCAAGAGTTTATAAATATTCAACCTGTATAATTATTATGTAAGAAAAAGCATCTGTTTGGACTTCCACATCTCAGATTTTCTTTGGAATAATTAGATGTTCATATGCTCAATTGCAGATATCAGAATCTAACTTCAGAACCTAATACTGAGTACTAAAGACATAAGTATGTAGAGAGGGACCATCCTTATGGTTTATTTTTTCCAGGGGAATACAAAAGAGGACTTCATATCCCACAATGCTTTTACATAATAGCACAGAAAATGTAGGTACTAATGTCATCAACATTTACAGCACCAGCTGGTTACCCAAGGGAAAGGAAGCTTTAGGCATTTTATACCAAAATACAAATGCTCCAATGATTCTATGCATAGCACAACAGATGGGAAACAAACTTTAATTAATCTCAGGTGGCTGTTTTATGTTTGTTAACAAAGATGTAAAAACCTGATTCCGTAAATAAAGTAATGCATACAGTGATGATAGTATCAACCATATTTTCTGATACAGGCTTGACAGCTGTAATTTAATTTTATATAACATTTATGATACATTCAGACTAGTCAGCAGATTCAAAATTACAACATGATTGAGCCATTGCAGAATGGACCAGTTTTCTTTTTAGACTATACATTAATCGTTTAGCTTGCCTACTTAATTGAAGGTTTTGGAGGTTGCATAATTACATTACAACATTGAACACAGAGCATGAGAGCAAATATCAGATTGTCAGAATGGAAATACAGCCATCTGCTAGTATGCCATGAATACAGAATTCTAATGTTTGATAGGGACTTCCAAACCTATTATTATGAATTGCATGAACAGGCCAAAGGGAGTAGTCCAACTTAACCCCCAAATTAGAAACTAAAAAAAAGGAATGGCTAACCCCACACTGCTAGAAAAACTCCAAGGGGGAGAAGCACTAAGGGACAATGTTATGGTTATGTTTGTTTGGCAACGTGTGACGAGTACATCACCTTGGTGATATAAAGACACATCTCCATATGCACTAAGAATTAAGTATGGAAGGGGAGAGGGAGATAATTTAGCAAATATTATGTAGGGATGTTGTATTGCTGTCAATGTGTAATGGATGTCCTCCCTTACACTTAGCCAGCAATATGACAACCCAGAAGTCTGATCACATTCTCTCCAGGGCCGGTTTTAGGGTTTTTGGGACAAGGTGCAAGATAAATTGTGAGGCCACTTTTATTAGGGAAAATTTTTTTTGTTATACACCGCATTACAACAAAAATTGTTGTCTCTGTTGGTCTCGGTTGACACGCAGAAGGCCTTTGTCCATGTCAGCTGACCCTAGCTTTTTTCTGTTCTCTCACATCTTGGACTAGGCCCTAGAAGCCTTGCTTCTACCACTTCTTTGTATGTATCACCGACTGCTAGGGTCAATGTTAACGGATTCCTTTCCGATTCTTTCCCTGTTTGCAAAAGCACTAGACAGGGCTGTCCACTCTGCCTATACTCTTTGTATTAGCCCTTGAAACTTATTGAATATGATCCACCTCTCCAATCAAATCTCAGTTATGCCAGTAGGTGAATCCCAAATTAAACTCGCCAGTTATGCTGATGATATTCTTCTATTTTTTACTAACTTACATCATTCACTGTCCTCTGTCAACCCCTTACTCTCTCATTTTGGGTATCTGTCTCACTTTAAGATGAACTTCAGTAAATCAGAAATATTATGCATCAATGTACTACTGATCCCTATTTTGGAAATTAGGAAATCATTTCCATTTAAATGGGCCAACTCACATATCAAATATCTTGGTGTGCTCCTGTCAAAAATATTGACCCTCTGTTCCGTCACATCAGCTCTGACATTTCTAAAAGGAGACATTTATATGTTTCTTAGATTGGATGGATTAATCTGACTAATATGATTGTACTCCCCCTTATCCTCTACATATTCAACACATTGCCTATTAACATTTCCGGCGATATATATACATGAACTCCAGCGGCTTCTAAACAATTTCTTTTGGAAATTTCAGAAACCTAGACTCCCTCTTTTTCATCTCCGGTTGTATCCTCAAGATGTTTGTTTGGGTGTCCCTGACCTCACTGCTTATTACCGCTCTTCTACCCTCTCTAGACATACAGACTGCTTACGCTCCCCTCCCAAGGAATGGGTACGTTATCTTGTTCCCTATGCACATGGGATTTCTTTAGGTCACATCTGCTGGTATGACCCCTTGTTTTTCTCTCCAGCTTGCAAACACCATATAATCCTGGGTCATCTGCTCTCATTCTGGCAATCCCTTAATAGGGCTTTCTTCTTAATTCTGTACCCTTCCTCTTGTACCACTATACTTTATAACCCTGCCTTCCCTCCTGGTCAAATAGACAAAACATTTGTGTCCTGGACACATAAAGGTCTAGACTAGAGTCAAAGTTTCTTATCTGATACCTCTATACGTTTTCTTTGAGGACTTGATATCATTGTCCCACCGCTGGCAATATGTCCAAATTGGACGTTCTTTACAAGGTAGATTCGCTGATGGTTTCTGCATCTACAATGCAACTCCGTTTGAAACACTTTTCTGCTCCTAGCCAGTCTTACACAGGTCACTGATTAGATGGTATAGGTTCCTTATCGATTATAAGCTGCAATCTAAACCATCTTGTCTCAGGCACTGGGTAACCCCTGTCTGTTGGAGATTTTACTTGCATGAAGGTTCCATTTTGCACATATGGTGAGCTTGTATCACGGTGCCGTGATTCCTGGTGCAGGCGACATTGCTACTTCCTGTTTATTGCTTGCTTATTCTTATTGGCCGCTGGGTTCTGCTCCACCCAGTAGTTGCCTTTTTATACTCAGTTCTGAGTACCTTTGGCACCCTTTTGTGGTATTCCTGACCAGACGAGACTGTTGCTGTGTATCCTGCTCTGTGTATGATCCGGTTCTGTCTGACCTTGCTCCAGTCTTCGCTGCCTACTCCGTTGCCGACCTAGTTTGCCTGACTACGCTATTTGTGTCCATTTCAGCTTGGCTGACTACCACTCTCTGTGTACCGACCCAGGCTTTGGCTGACTACCGCTCTCTGTGTACCGATCCAGGCTTTGGCTGACTACCGCTCTCTGTATACCAACCCAGGCTTTGGCTGACTATTGTTCTCTGTGTACTGACCCAGGCTTTGGCTGACTACCGCTCTCTGTGTACCGACCCAGGCTTAGGCTGACTACCACTCTCTGTGTACCGATCCAGACTTGGGCTGCCTATTGCTCTCTGTGTACCGATCCAGGCTTTGGCTGTCTCTGCTCTCTGTGTACCGATCCAGGCTGTGGCTTACTTCCCTCTCACTGTTTACCGATCTGTTGTAGCTCCTTGGAGCTGGCGGAGTTGTCCACGTCGCACTGACTTGCTGTCTCCTAGCATGTCCATTGCCTGTGCCTGTCAGTGTTGCCGTTGGGCATCTCCCTTCCGAGAGTACACCTGTGCCTCCGTTGTTGCCTCCGGTCACGCATTTCTGAGTAAGCCTGTGACTGTCAGTGTTGCCTTCGGTTCCGATTATTCCAGAGATAGAGCCTATGCCTGTCAGTGTTGCCTTCAGTTCCGACTATTCCAGAGATAGAGCTTGTGCCTATTTGAGTTGCCTTCGGGGCCAATTATCCCAGTGATAGAGCCTGTGCCAGTCAGCATTGCCTTTGGGTTCTTTCACCATCAAGGTAAAGCCTATACCTGTCAGTGTGGCCTAAGGTTACCTTTCCGCAGTCAGTAGCCTGTCCTGTCAGTGGGCCTAAGGTTACCTTCTGCAGTCTGTGGCCTGTCCTGTCAGTTTGGCCTAAGGTTTCCTATACCGCTGTTCTAACCTGTTCTGTCACTGAGGGCATCCTGGTCATCGGGGCCAGACCTTTTGCTGGTTGTCTAGTCTCCTCCCTGTGCAGACTAGTGTCAGGCTCAGTGCACCCTGTTTCCTGGGCCATGCTTCATCTCAGTGCTTCCGTTGCCTCGCACTAGGTTCCCTGTTCCTTTGGGGATCAGCCCTGCAGTATCTACCTCTACTTGTGGGCAACTTCCAAGGTGGTACTGTTGAGGTCCAGTTCCAGTTATCCAGTCTATTTACCTGTGTCAGATTTGGAAGTGCCTTGGCACTGTCTGGGTCTAGACCTGTGAAGGGGGTTTATATTCTTTATTCATTCAATAAATAAGCTGATTTTACCTAACCAAATTGTCTGAGTGTTCATTAAAACCATGACACACATCCTGTCCACCTCCACATCCTGTCACATTGTCCACCCACCTACACTGTCTACCTCCACTCACTATCCACACTGTCCACCTCCACCCACTGTCCACCTCCACATTTGCCCCCACATTGGCTTCCATTGTCCACCTTCACATTGGCCTACATTGTCCACCTCCATATTGGCCCTTATTGACCAGTTCCACATTAGCCCCCATTGTCCAGCTCCACATTGGCCCCATTGGTCAGCTCCACATTGTTCCCCATTGTCCGCCTCTACATTGGTCCCCCATTGTCCACCTCCACATTGGCCCCCATTGTCCAGCTCTACATTGACTCTCATTATCCACCTCCACATTGGCTCCAATTGTCCACCTCCACGTTGGCCCCCATTGTCCCTCTCCATATTGTCTTCCCCTGTCCACCTCCACATTGCCCACATTGTCCACCTCCATATTGGCCCCCACATTGCCCTCCATTGTCCACCTCCACATTGGCCCTCATTGTCCACCTCCACATTGGCCCCCATTGTCCACCTTCACATTGGTCCTCATTGCCCACCTCCACATTGGCCCCCATTGTAAAGCTCCACATTGCTCTGCAATATGCCGCTCACCCCCATGACACTCAGAAGGATTATCCTGTGTTGAAGGATTTCTGGGAGAAATGCCTGGAGTGCACTGAACATAGCTTATCTATTGTTCTGCCCAGAGACACATGGTCACTTTTATTGTTGAACCAATTACCATGCTTGTCTAGTATACACTAACAACTACTTACCACCATACCAGCAGTGGCAAAGGCTCTTCTCTCTGCCCATTGGAAGGCAAACTCTGCACCACCATACTCTGAGTGGTTGACCAAAGTTAGACCAAACTGGTGAGACATACTGTACTGACTAATGGAGGCAACACAAGCCTGATAGACCAATTATTCCTTGCTCAATTCTGACCCTGATCCTGTGTTGCATGGTCATGACCAGCCCAGGGTGGGAAGGGTGACTGGGAAGCCTGCACACCTCCCCTTCCTTCCAAACTCCCTTCCTTCTCCCTTTTCGCTGTACCTCATCTCCTTCCCCTTCTTTCTTATCTACCTTCCCATTTCTGACTTTATTGGTCTTTCTTTAGACCTTCTTTCTATTCTTTTTTTTCTTTCCTTATGGTTTCATAGGTGGGTGGGATTATGTCCATTTTGAGTTTCTCTCCATTACTGTATTTATGTGGCCATTTTCTTTTTATCTTTAACAATACCTATGGTTGTGAACCATATTTATTGTTATGTATGCACTCACTCCTTGTTTTGGTATTATTCCTGCTTGATTTTTGTACTTGTTTTTTATATCAATAAACTTTATAAAAAAATGAAAGTGATTACTAAGAAGCTTAAAACTCCTTGATACTCACAGGGATTTCAGCGATCTGCAGGACTGAGTGACATCAGTGCTTTACTGAGCACATCTAGACATTCACTATCCTCTCCATTGAAGCTCTATGTGGGAATATTCACCAATAATAGACTTCAAATGAGGGAATATTGATCTCCCAGAAGTACTCAGTGATGGACTGACATCACCCAACTCTTCAGATCATGGACACCTACAGGAGGGACTGGATGAGTATTACAGAATTATAAAAAATGCAAAACATATTTCCATAGCTTTCTAGTCTAAGTGCGGAAAACCACGCCAAAAATAAAAAATAGTGAATTTATTACTTAAAAACAATGATGTATGCATAAGAATATATAGTGACAGTTGTAATTAATCAACAAATAAGCTGTCTAAATCATGTCATTAACTACTGGCACTGGTACCACAAAATCTTATGTTAAAACTAGTGCAAAGTGCATCTATAACCACAAAAATACAGAATACAATGTTAACTAAGGTCATCTAAGGAAGCAATTCCAGAGTAATCAAATGTGCAAAATAAGAAGACAACAAAAGGAAATAATATTCAGAAGTGTCTAAATGGTAATATGATTGAATTGACAATAAAGTACAATAACTCAAAGCAAAACCCAAGAAGATAATCCAAATGTTTAACCAGATATAGGGTTGTGGTAAGGGTACATCAAACCCAAACCACCACCAATCACCAATCTTAATAACTTACCTATTTTTTAAAATTTTTGTAGTGGTTTTCAGTTCTTAAACATTTACTGTTTTTTTTTAATTCAAGGAGTGGTGGATTGCTGTCAGAGTTGCTGGGTTAACCATATGGTTAAATCATATTATTTTATATTATCTGCTGTTCTACATATAGTGCTATCTGTCTCTCTTTAGAATTATTCTTAGTTTTAAAGGGATACTAATACTTAAAATACAAAAAAAAATATGTTGTAGGGTTTATCCCCCTGAGTAAAACAAGGGTACTCCCATTGCTGAAAGGTGTTTCATTCAAAAGTTATTAATTTTCAAAGTTGAATTTTTTAGGTGCAATATCACAGTGGCCTGAAATTGTACAGTGGTGCTGTTGCTACACGATCCTATGGACAGCTCTGGTCAATTGACCATAAATCTCCATAGGATGGTGTAGCAACAGCGCCACTGTACAATTTCAGGCCACTGTGATATTGCACCTAAAAAATTCAACTTTGAAAATTAATAACTTTTGAATGAAACACCTTTCAGCGGTGGGAGCGCCCTTGTTTTACTCAGGGGGATAAACTCTACAACATATTTTTTTTTACATTTTAAGTATTACTATCCCTTTAAAACCACTTCTCCAATACCTTTACTGTCCCTTTAAGTCCTAACCTGATACTGATATTGAGGACAGGTGTATAAACTCCTGTTATAGGGCAAAGGAAAGGGGATATACATTTTAGGGTGACAAACGTATGTTTTAGATTAACATTTTTCCTGTTTCCAGAAGAAACAAGAGGAGGCATGCAAAAAGCTAAATGATCAGTAACAGTTGGGTTGATGTGGCTCCACAAATACTGAAAGTGTAGAACGTATAAACAACAAACCACTATTGCTGGACTACAACTTCTATTAGCTTAAACTGTCTATTGACGAGTTGAGGATGATGGGGATTGTAGTCCAACAACAGACGGATATACACTAGTTATCCACTTCTGTTGTAGGATGTGATGGTTTTGAATTGTCAGTGTTAGAACATGATTGCATACTCTACCAGTTTGTTATACAGTTATCCTAGCTGGATACTATTAATTATCAGGCACAATAGTCCAACTAATTTTATCATCAAAGAGAAAAAACTTGCTGAACTCATTTCTAATTTCCATCTTCACATATAGTAAAATGTCCAATAAGTAATTATTTGTGTTTATCACAGAAAAAAAGTGTGGTAGAGTACCAGAGGATCAACTATCATACTTATTTTGCTATCACAGAGAATTAAATGGCACAATAACTCAGTAATATTTTATCTTTACAGATGATTAACTGGCACGACAAACCACACATTTTCTCTTCAACAAGGATTAAATGACGCAAGTGTCTGCTTAAATTTATCTTTCCAGAGAATTAACTATAACAACATGCCTCATATTTTTGTCACAGAAAAATAGCTTGCACAAGGCATCCTCAGAATATTAACTTTTGAAACAAACCACTTATTTTTATATTGACTGATTATTTCTTAGTAGTAGATTGCAGTGGCAGTATTATCTCTCTCTCTCTCTCTCTCTCTCTCTCTCTCTCTCTCTCTCTCTCTCTATATATATATATATATATATATATATATATATGTATATATAAACATATAGCCCTCAGTGTACAAGTCCCTGAGCTGTTGATGTTCTTATCCTTCTGGGTTCTGTGGTGTATTAGAGAACTTTATTGTGCCTGTCACACTCCACAGTAACTAATGTTAGGATATTAGATATGAGCTGTTGATGTTCTTATCCTTCTGGGTTCTGTGGTGTATTAGAGAACTTTATTGTGCCTGTCACACTCCACAGTAACTAATGTTAGGATATTAGTACTCTCAGGGGTACCCTCTTATGGAAGAGAGCACCCCCTTTCAAATTAGGATATGCTGTTACCTCTTGGGACCAGGGTTTGGTAAATGTGTTCTTTTTGTTATCCCTTCCAACAAACCAGCCAGCCACTCCTAGAATATTGGTTGATCCTGTAATTGATTGACATCATGACTCATAGGCATAATTTCATTTAAAGTGTTAGTAATGTCTGAAAAAAACTTTTTTGCATTTAGAAGAGCTTAAAAAGCTGATCTAAATGCAAAAAAACGTATCTCTCAAACCACTATGGTTTAAGAGATACGGGCGTTTAAAGTTTGATTTCTCCTACTGACAGCTGTAAAGCTGTCAGCAGGAGATCCGTGTCGGTCGACACGCTGGCGCTTGACAAGTGCCGAGATCTCGTTACTTACATGTAATCCCTTCATTGTAATGATCTAAAACGTGTGCCTAGTGTGCCTAGTGAAACCCGGAAGAGCCGCCGTGTGAGAGGCAGCCCGGGAGAGCGATCGCAAAGGTGACACATGGATTGAGAATTGGTTAAATCAGGATTGCCCAAGATCAGTTCTCAAAGGCCACCAACAGGCCAGGATTTAACAATTTCCATGAGTAAGCACAGGTAAGTTAATCAGTGGCTCATTCCTTTGATTAACTCACCTGTGCTTAAGCAGAAAAATCCTGAGATCCTGGCCTGATGCTAGCCCTTGAGGACTGAACTAGGGCAGCCCTGATTTAACCAGTTCTCAATCCATGTACAGATATGACGTTCCAGCCCTGGGTTAAATTATAGAATGCAGAGAGTTGTTGTAAATGGGACCTTTTCAAGTTGGTCTAAAGTTGTATGTGTGATGCCACGGGGTTTAGTCATGGACCCAATGCTTTTTAATTTGTTATTAATGATTTAGTAGTAGACATTGAAAGTAGTGTCTCAATCTTTGCTGATGGCACTAAGCATTATTAGGAAATACATGCAGAGCTGGATGTTTTCTCTCTGCAGAAGGATTTAGATAAACTGAGTGAATGGGCAGAAAAGTGGAAGATGACATTTAATGAAGATAAGTGTAAGGATATGCATTTGGGCTTTAGAAACAAACATGCTACATGTACATGGGAAACAACTTGGTGAATTCTGATTAGAGAAAGATTTAGGAGTACTGACAGACGATAGACTTCTCAACAGTGTACAGAATCACTTAGCTGCTTCAAGAGCATATAGGGTACTATCCTCATTAAAAAGAGGTATAGATGCATTGGATGGTAATATAATTCTACCTCTATATACATCTTTGGTAATGCCTCATCTAGAATATGGAGTACAGTTTTGAGCACCTGTTCTTAAAAAAAGAGATTACTGAACTGGATGAAGTGCAGTCATGAAACAAAACTGATAAAGGGATTGGAGAATTTGAGTTATAAAGAGAGACTAGCCAAATTGTGCTTCAGTACGTTAGTGAAGAGACATCTAAGGGGTGATAGGATTACCATTTACAAATATATTCAAATTCAATACAAAGAACTCTCCAATTAATTATTTACTCAAAGAGTTGACCTAAGAATGAGAGGTCATTTCGATTAAAGGTGTTTTCGATTTAAACAAAGTAAGGGATTTTTTACAGTAACGGAGGTAAAGCTATGGAATTCTTTGCCTCAGGATGCTGTGCTTGCAGATATTGAAACTGTTTTCAGAAAGCACAGAAAATTGTTGAGAATTATGACAGTTGGCTTCAAAGTGATAAGTTTCTGATCCAGGGAACTGTTTTTCCAATAAAAGCTTTACTAATGCTCCTGTCAAGAATACAAAGCAGCACAGCACATAATTGCAATAGGGTAAAAATTGGAAATATTATATTCCAAGTATCTCATTCTTTTATAGGATTCTGAGGCAAAGTTAGGGCTGTGGAGCATGGAAATAGCCACAATGCCACAGTGCCACAATGCAGGGGGTTACAGTTGGAAATGAGAGAAAAGAGAGTAATAGAAAGAGAGAAATGATTTTTTTACCCACTTGGGGCTTAATTGGAAAGTGCTTCAATGGGTTTTGTTTACGTTCCTCTGAATCAACAGGGTTAATTTGGCATGGGCTGGATTTGATGGACATATGCCTTTTTCCAGTCATATCAACTTTGTTACTAGGTTATTTATTTATTGTCAGGTCATCTATTTATAATTTGACACGCAACCTTGATTAAAAGAGACTACACTCTTTCAAACAATATAAGTACCAAAAGAAGTACCCTTAGAAGCAAGGGGTCTTGATTCCTCTGCTTGTGTCATTTTTCTACATTATTTTTTGTATGTCATGTGATCTACCAGCATTAGTAAGATGATAATTTTCTTGGAGTCTTTATTGGAGCTAAAAGGCTGAGATATAAACCCATTTAAAAAAAAAAAACAAATGTTTCTTTGTAATCCAAGCTGGGTAATCCAGAGATCACCAATCATGAATCCTCACATAAGGACCAGGATTGGAAAGAGAGCATTTCCTCTTTCCAGTGCTGCCTCATTGGGACACAAAGGAGCAACTGAGGATCTGGCCCTTGCTGTCTCTCTCACCCACCTCCCAGCTCCTGTCTACATGCTTCTCTGGTGGTGTTAGAGGATGTTGCAATAATGTGACATCACCTCGCATATACTGTAATGTCAATATCACTGCAATGGAGTTCAGGTAAGTCCTCTTAACACCTCCCAACACTTGCTGAAATATCCTATTTGAGTGCATGATGGCTTGGGAGATGTCAGTCTCACTCAGGGCCTAGAAGGCATGATGTCTCCGAAGATGTCGGCAACATTCAAAGAGGTTAACCCCAATTAGAAAAACATTTTCCCTTTTTGTGCCTTAACACACAAGGTTGTTTATATACGGCATAATATGTTTAAATTGACTGGCAATGCTGTCAGCAGTGACAGAGCTCCCACACCGCATTAAGGCTTAAGACAGCTTAATTATCTACCTGTCTGTGTTTCTCCTTTATCATATTTTACTTCCACTATACTTTAACAAAATCTGAAATATAATTATCCATGTTTTATAACTGAATAAAAGCAAAGATTAATTATATTGGAAATACACCAGAGGATGTAATCAGTTTCATTATGCAGATAAATGTATATTTTAATATTGATAAATAGTATTGCTTTCTTTAACAGTATGGATGATAGAAAACTCACCAAAGCATTGCTTCATAATGAGTTTGATGAAATTTCTAGTAACAAAGGGGTTAAGACTTTTATTTTTAGTTACAGCACATTTATGCATAACACACTAATGACATCTAGTGGCGAACATTATAAACACAAATCATGAAACTTTGAATTTTATTTTTTTCTAAATTAAAAAAATAAAATTATTTAGCAAAATAAAAAAACAATACAACTTTGGTATACAGTTAAAAATAATGTCCTTTGAACATGTGCTGTTGGTAATCTGTAATTCAACTGCTAAATATTTTAGTAGATCCGTACCCTTCCAGCTTTCAGTCTCATTAAAATTATTTATTTAAACTATCTATACCTTGTGGTTGTTTTTTCAGTCAGCGTAATGGTTTCAGACATTTTAATTTAGAAGTTTAGGGACTGGTTAACCTCAGCAGAGTTCTCTGACCCCTATGGTATAGACAGCATAAATAATTTCTTGATTATTCTAAAATTACCTCTTGACTCCCCCTTCTGATGCTGACAGAAATCATCAGCTTCCACCAAAGAGGAGGAATAAATTAATTGAGAGGAATAATTAATCAAATATTTTCAAGATGGATACTCAAACTGAGGCGACATTTTAGATCGGGGACACTGCCTCTTTAACATGCAGTTACCCATTGTTAATTTGCATTACTATCAATGAGAATTAACATTAGGTTGTGCCTGAAAATCCTAATTTCTCTATGAAAATAACACAGATTGTATTTATCAGTATTCTGATTCCCATGTTGCATTTGTAAAATGATGCTAAGTAAACACCTTAAATTATTTATTTTGATGTGATCTCAGGTAAGGTGATCTATATTTCATACTGCATAAAATAAAATTTCAAGGAAGACATTTGGGAGTATACAAAGTTACATCAAATTCCTTTTTTATTACTAAAAAATAGATATGCTTTACTCTTACAATACATAAAACTGCAAAGTTCTTCTGGATTGTGCTGAGCCTAAGAGAAACATAGGAACATATTTTGATGGCAGATAAGAACCAATTGGCCCATTTGGTCTGGCCATTTTCCTATCTACGTAAAATGCACAATCTTACATAGTTCATCAATCTTACATAATACACTATGGCCTAGATTCCCTAAAGGTCGATACTGTGGCAATATGATTTTGCTGATGTGTTAGAAACACTTCAAAATTTTGATGGACACACACATCAACATATTCACTAAAATTTTAGGATGCAAGGGGAGGGGTGGAGAAGGTCCCTATTAGCATACAGGATTGTTGAAGTGCTGTGGATGTGGAAGGGAAGTCCTCCCTTCACACATCACCAACACTATTCTGAAGTTGAAGAGAATTCTCTCTGTTTCCCCACTTGGCCAGTAGAGGAGTAGGGAGGATACTTTCAGCACCATGGACAGCATCACTCCCTAATCCCTTTGGGTGCCATAGGGATGTGCATTGCTCACTCCTGTGACACTCAAAGGGTTAAAAAAAATACACCAAGCACTAAACAGACCCAGTAAAAAAAAACATACTGCTCCAAGGCTGAAACATTCTCTGTCAGATCCCAGCTTGGCACCCCTGTACATGTAACAGGTCACTTGTACTGGAGCGTCGACAAGGATCAAAGCATTCCTTAAGGGAAGCTAACTTCCCTGGACCGCTGTTCCTTAAGGGGTTCTGAACCTTTTGAAATCAGGATAGTTCTCTAACATACTCAATTAGAAGCATATTCTGCATCAATAGGAATTTGTATTTTTTCCACTGGTGCTGTTAGATTTCTCCAGATATGCTCAAAGGTGGTTATGCACTAATGTAGTATAAAGGTGTGATAAAGAGGTGATAATATCTCCAGTGTAATACATTCTCCATTTCCAATGTTATTCTGTAGAACTTATCAGGGGCATAACAACAAGAATACTGGGCTCAAGGCGGCCCCACCCCACTACTGGAACAAGGAGCCAAAATGAAGCTCAACTGGCAGTGATGCCCCTAGCATGCAGGGAACATGTATAGCATGGATGGTCAACATGTAGCTCTAAAGATGTTTCTAAATTACAATCCCCATTCCCCAGATGATTATACCAACAACAGCAGAGAGCTACAGGATGAACATTCCTTTAGCCCAGCAATGTCTCTTTGTCACTCAAAGGGTTAATGTATATTCATTCCATGAGTGCCAGAGGGATATATTAGCAAACAATGCCTTTGCCATATATTTTGTTTGAGGTACTGTATATATATTACATGAAAATTCTTTAGCTCCCATGATTGGTGGATTAATTGATAAATTAGGGTCAGAATAGAGGGCACAACTATCTATTTGTTTTCCACATGCAGGATGAGAGAACCGCCGTTTGGTCCATGAAGTGCTGCAAGGGGAGTGGACTCCATTATACATCCCCTTTGGGGACACATCTGGGGACTGTGTAAAGTGGCACAGGGAGTAAAAAGGAGAGAGAACACGGAGGCAACAGAGGCAACGATGCACAGAATCTGATGGGCAAAATACAAAGAACAGTTCTAGTAAGCAGACGCCCTTATAAACTGTGATTACTCTACTTTGATCTTCGTCGGATTGCATGTTTATGTGTTCAGATCATCGAAGGACTCTCCTGTAAGTGGCCACTTTATAGATTCAGTACCCCATGCACTTTGTGTTTCCCAACTAAACACTATACCTGAGAGACCATTTTGGTGTCAAATACAATATAACATATATTGTTTATGGCCAGCATTTTATATACAGTGTTTTGGTATAACACTTAGAACACTTAATTTAGAATTGACATTTCTAGGTTTACAGATCTATACATGTTAAAAGTATTCTATCCCTTGTCTTTATATGTAATATATATATGTGATTTCATGTGGATTGCCTGAAGAGTTTCACATGTTGTTTTTATATAGCTTTTGATTAAAACATATTATCTTGTATACAGCTTTAGCACGTTATATGTTTTGGTGTACATATACTCTGCTATAACTTTCTACAATTAGAGGATATTCATACCTGGGAACTCTCCAGTTTTGCCCCGGAGACTTTGGATTTCAAACTGAATTACCGGGTCCCCGGGGCAATGTGTGAATCACCGGGTGGGCAGAGTTTAAGTAGAAACTCTGCCCACTTGTGCTCCATCCCGCCCAGTTCCTCCCACTCCCCGCCCTCTTACCTCAATTTTGCAGGGTTCCTTTTTTTTTTTTTTTGGTCCCGCCCCCCGCGACTAAGCCCCACCCCTTTTATGATGCAAATCGCGTCATTTTCCTCCCTGGTGGGCACTGACAGGGTTACCCTCCGGGTAACCCTGCCTCAAACGTTCCCAGGTATGAGGATATCTCTTGCACTGTCTACCCCCTCCCTTGTTTACTGTAACATTTTGACTGCTGGAGGGGTTAGGACATGTTTGGCCTTTAAAAAGTTCCTTCTGTACATAAGGGGTGTTCAAGCTATTGCTTTCCTGCTTCTGTTGGATTAACTTATCAACATCCTCAAAATTTTGGGAGTTGCAGACCAACAACAGTTGGAAAGCCACAGGATGAACACCCCTGATAGAAGTAGTTCTTTTTTGTACCAAAGTGGTGACCAACCCTCTGGCAATCATATGTGCCTTCCATCAGCAACTGCAATATGCACCATTTGTTTGTAAGGAAACATTGCGAAATAGGGGATGGACTGGGAACAATTGACACACCTGCTCTCATATAAAACAACTGTAACTAAACACCTTGATGCTTAGGCTGGCAATGTAAAACCATCCCTCAAGAGATTAAATACTGCTGTCATTATGGCTAAGGACACATGACAACAAGAAGACTTAGTAGTAATAATATTGAATCCTCCTTGCCACCAGCTTAGTGTATTCAGCAGGAAGGAATGTCTGCAGCTGCTCCTTAATACTCTGAATCTGATTACTCTCCACCACAATGTGTAAGGGTCCGGGGCGGGGTCAGTTAGTACGTCTTCCTCCACCTGGACCCTAGCACAACAAGCTGATGATTACACAGATGTTACACTTCCAGGCTCAGGCTGGGTTTCTCTAGTCATCCTAGAGATGTTCTTTGTGCCCCTGGGGAGGAACAGGGGGCACAGCGACAGTCACTCTCAATTTATTTGTTGGAGTTTTGGCTTTTACAGGCTTAACATAAACATTGCGCTGTCTGTGTTGCATGTGCTTTATGAGGACAATTGTTTCCACTAACTTGCATTTATTGAGCATCAATGTTTGCTTAATGTTTAAATACATTACTACACAGATATTTTTTTCTGCATGCCTTCTTGGTAATGCCCTTTGAGCACTGGTTTGCAAGACAAGTTTCTCCCCTATGTGTTCAAGGCCAATGCTTTAAAGCAGAACAAGGGAAGGAGGATTGAGTGAAGTTATTGTATATTGGGAACTACACCTTTGACATCTATTCCTCTCCATCACACCATCTAATCTCCGTTTTTTTGCCATCCCATCACTCATTACAACGTTACTCATTGGGCACTTAGTTTAATTTTCAAGGTTTGATTTATCCATTATTACCTTATTTTGGACTGTGGGGGCTTCGTTTTCACTTACCACAGCCATCATTAGGGACATTTACAGTTTGGCTTTTCTTTTTTTTCAAAAATAGTTGTTTTTTTTATGCTTCTTTCTGTCAAGCTTTTATATTTGTCATTTAGTTTCTTTTTTAATCATATGCCCCCTGGTTGCTTTATTATAGTGATTAGTTCACATACTGTTTTTGGTGTTAATGTGTTCCCCCACCACTGTCAGTTGTTTTATTGAAATGTTATAACAATTCAAATTGTCAGGAAGTGAGTTACAGTGTGATAACCAATGCATTACACACTCCTCTGGTCCATAAAGGGTCAAATTTACCATGTGCCATAAGCAGAGTTTGAGGCCCTATGGTATCTCTAACAACTGTCATGTTTGCCTTCATGGACATTGCGTCCAGTACTGATTGAAGTAATTATGTCAAACCACATAGCAAGGGAAATCCATTTGGATTTCTTGGCCAAGGTAAGGTAGATCCTGTTCGGTAACAATTTAATATACAGGTTCACCTGATATTGCTAGCTTGTTTGCTGGATGTTGTGTACAGCACTGAAAATGCTAGTCATCTATTATGCTTTAAACTCCAAAGTCTTTGCCCAGAGAAGAGTTACCTCCTAACAGACCTTTTATTCCTTCTCTGAAAAAATAGGTTGAGGCTGATGTATTAAGAACTTCTTATGGGGCAAACTAAAGGGGATAAATACAAAAAATAAAAATGTAATTTCTATTGATCTGAGTGCAGCTTTTAATATCCTGAATGAGAGTCTCAAAGCCAGGGTCCAAATAAATAGGAACTGCTAATTTTCCCCTATTGTGCCTTTTGCCATTATTTCATGAAATATCAAGTTATTTCATGAAACACCTGAAATGAGCAATTCAAAATGTGGAATGAAAAGTAGTTCCACATTTGAACTAGTTATTTCACACAATAACTAAATCACCCCATTCATTGCTGGATGAAATTCATTCAGTGCTATTCCCAATGGGAAAGGCCCTTGCAATAAATCAAATAAATTAAATTACATAAAAGTTCCACTCTTACTAAAGTTGGGGAAGACAAATTAAACTACTAGTAGCAGATATAAATGGGGAGCAATAGTGGTGTTATTAACTCAAGTGGTTAAAAATGTGTTTATTTCTTTGAAAATTTTCATTTTAAGAACAAAATCAAAGACCTATTTAACATTAGAATTTTTAATGGCAATTTCATCAAGCTCAATTTACTGCCATTTTTAATTCTTTAGAACACATTTTCAAATATGACAGATTTACTTCTGAAAATAATGTCCTTTTGTCCCCAACTCATGAATCAACATTTTTTTTCAGTATTACATCTTGTTGAACACAGTGTGCCCTTAGACCTCCCCCAGGACATTCCCCTACACAAATTCAGTCATTCTATGCAGGGGAACTTCGTTTTGGAGGCACTGATATGCAATAAATTAATGTTTTAATTGTAACTTTTTGTGAGTAACTACAGTAATAAGCTTAGACTTGCTAAAAATGCAGGGAGATGAGATGATCACACTGTGTGTGACACACTTTTCTTCTGGCTGCTAAACTGCAAGTTTGGAAAATGTGCTGTATCAAGATTCTATAAATTTGAGGGACTATACCCTTGGAAATCAGGACTGGCCGGAATATAAAACTCATCACAGATAAATGAGAGATTCACAGGTCATTACAACAATCAATCACAGCCATAACAAAGGAAACTGTCCCTCCACTTTATGAAAGGATTCTTCTCTCTACCCTCCTACACACAGTCCCTTCCCAGTTTCCCCACTGAAAGAGCAAGAACTAATAGATTTGTCATTCATTATTCAGGGATTTCATGTACCCGTTAATTAGTATGTCATAATCAGAACCTCATGAAACTCATGGCTTTTGGTTAATTTTGCATTTGTTACAAAACTAATGCACAAGTCTGTTGGACAGTGCTGAAGAAAGATGATTTTCTTCAAGAGATTTACAAGCATGATCCAATGTTGGCATACAAGAGTGGAACAAATCTTTTGGATTTCCTGGTACTTACTGAATTGGATATGAGTTATAACTAAAATGAAGACATGGCTCATGGAGGTGCTAGAGATGTGCAACATGTGGATCCATTAGGAAAGCAAAAGTGTTTATACATCCCCACAGTAACAAGGTATATAAGATCCAACACTTTATCACTTGGAACATGTAATCTACATGATCACGTGTCCATGCTATGTTATGTAGTGAAATCAAGGCTAATTGTATAATAAGGGAAAGAATAACAAATCATCATTCAGCAATAAATACATGATCAAAAAAGGATAAAACTGAAGTGGGTTTAACTATCTGGCAAACATCCACTTGCTAATTTTAGCTTTATTGTAAATTAGCATGTTCCTCTTCTAAAGCAAAGAGGTGAGGTGACTAGTCTAAACTCCTTCTACATATGGGATGCTTTGGAATCTCATGGACTTAATGAAAATAACATTCTGTCATGTTTTTTTGGCTGATGATGTATCACTGGTAGTCCAGAATGATCATTTAGAGTTGAGTTTTACCTGACCATGGATCTGCTGGGGGTCATTAGTTGACCCATTAGAGTGGGACTGGTTTTTGGGCTTCACAGTTAGTCTGGACTCACACTGTATGCATTTTTAGCATTTTATATACTCTCATGTTTTGTGTCCTGATGTTTTACACCATTAACCTTGGTTGGTCTGATGTGCCTGTTGAGAAGAGGAGCAGGTCACTTGATGGTCTACCCACTCATCCGGGGAAGCTGATTGTTGGATTTATCTATATATATATGTGTGTAGTTCTATGATATTTTTTCACATCTTTTCCCAAATTATTTAAGCTATTGACTTTATGACTTATTATGTGCATCTTGCGTTGATCCTTCATTTAACCCTTTGAGTGCCAGAGGGTTATCCAAGGCATTGCTATGTAGTAGAATTTATGTATTCTTTCTTGCCTGTTTGCTTTTCGCATATGGTGAACACATATGGTTTCTTTCATGTTAGGTACTTCTGGATGAGAGGTTTCTGCTTCATGCAGTGGTACACAAGGTGAATGTCTTTGTTAAATATATAAGAATGACTAATTTATTTTAAATGTATATATTATAGATATAGATATATTCAATGGCAAAAAACTTTTGTTAAAGCCAGAGTTAAAGGAATAGTAATGTTCAGATTTAAAGGCAGATCAAATTCTACATTATACCTTTTTATACTTCTCCGTAGTGTCCTAAATGTCAGTGTAGTTTGATGGGAATTTTATTGTAAAGCTTCCTGCTTCTTTTTCATATATCACTTTTCTTTTTCATATATCACTTTTCTTCCCTTCAGATCAGAAATGCTGTCACTTAACCAGACAAATCGCAATGAGGGACAATCTTGTTTCTGTCTGTATAAGGAAAACCTTAGCTCCCTTGATGAAAGTTTTTCCTTATGCTGACACAATATTGTCCCTCATTGCGATCCGTCATATGATCACAAATTCAGTCATTGATTACATAACATATGATCTCCTCAATGGTATCACTGGTGACAGAGAAATATCAGAAATAAATTATCTCTTCAGTGATACTGACAGTTACACTACTTGAAAGATAATTTTAAATACATTACATTGTCAGTGCTGGGTGATGAGCTCTGCTCTTACTGGGTTAGGATTTGTAAATATTTTATGCTGTTATTTTAGTGTAATGTTAGGTCAGTAATGGGGAACTTAATGGAAACCATGTTAAAGGAAATAATTGTTACATATCTGAATTTAACCCCTTTGTGACAGCCGCGTGCGTACGCGGCTGTCACCTTAACTCCCGTGGTACATTTTTTTTTTTTTAAATGAGCCTGGAGTCCCCAAGCGGCGTGCAGCTGCCACGGAGACCCGGACTTCCGGGACTTACCAGGTATGTCCTCTGTCACTAAGTGACAGTTTCTGCAGGACGTACCTGGTAAGTCATTTGTCGTTAAGGGGTTAAATGACTTGCAAGATCCCAAACAGCAAGGGTTTACAGCAGGGAGATCTTGTTAAGCTAACCTCATAGATTTGTTTTGAGTGGGTAACTAAAGTAATAGACCGGGGGGAGCAGTAGATATACCTTATCTAGATTTCTTTAAGGCATTTGACACTGTCCCACATAGAAATCTCATTAATAAATTGCAGTGTTTGGGTCTGGATGTAAAAAGAGGTGAATGGATAAGGCAATGGCTGAGTGACAGGAGACAGAGGGCCGTAGTCAATGGAGATATTCAGATAAAAGTTGTGTTACTAGTGGGGTACCTCAGGGACCTGTACTGTGGCATGTTCTTTTTAATATTTTATTAGTGATATTGCAAAAGGTCTTCAAGATAAGCTATACCGGATCTGCAACAGGTTAGACATTCTTGGGTGAATGAGCCAAATGACAAATGATTTAGGTAAATTAGAAGAATCGACAGTTTAATGTTGATAAATGTAAAATAATGCACTTTAGATGTAAAAATCCAGAGTCAGAATATATTATTATGGGTACTATGCTGTCAGATACAATAGAGTAAATGTATTTGGGAGTAATTCTTTTTGATGACTTAAAGGTAGGCAGGCAATGTAACAAAGCTGTGGGGAATGCAAGCAGGGTGCTGGGTTGTGTAGGTAGGGGTATTAGTAGCAGAAAAATTGAAGTGGTAATACCTCTCTACAGATCTCTGGTTAGACTTCACCTAGAGTATTGTGTACAGTACTGGAGACCCCATCTCTAGAAGGATATAGATAATCTTGGGAGCATTTGGAGAAGGGCTGCTAAATGGTGAATGGTTTACAGGAAAAGGAATATCAGGAAAGACAAAAGGATCTGAGCATGTATAGCTTGGAGTAGAGAAGAGAAAGAGGGAATATGGTAGAAACATTCAAATGCATGAAGGGATTCAATAAAGTGCAGGAAGGAAGTTCATTTCAAAGGAGTAAAAATGTTAGGACAAGAGGCCTAAAACTAGAGGGTCAGAGGTTTAGATGTAATGTAATAAAGTTTTACTTCACTGAGAGGGTAGTAAATAAGTGGAATAGTCTACCATCAGAATTGTTAATAGTTAATACAGTGAAGGAATTTAGCAAGCATGGGATAAGCATAAGAATGTCCTGAACTTAAGCTGAGACCAAGGACCAAATAGGGTTTGAGGTTTTTACAGTAGGAAAAATGGGCATACGAGATGGGCAGAATGGTTCTTATCCGCCTTATCTGTCTGACACCTCAGCTGTATAAAATACTCTGCCTGGACATCGGCACTCAGGTAGTGAAATAGAAGACTTATGTACTATTTCTAAGTCATCTGTTTGACTTCAGTGCTGTCTTGTGCATTGTTCTGTGTGAATGCCCAGGTTGGACATATCTTTATGTTCTTTATGGGACTTGCGCCATCAATGCTCTTATTTTATTAGTTTTAGTGCCATTGTTTTCGTTTTTATATATACATACACACAGCCTGCTTTTATGACAGGCAGTCAAGGCATTGCCCTTCTTGTTTAGTAACCTGTGCTGTAATTACTGTGTCTTGTGTGCTGTTAACGGCTACTTTAGTTATACTTGTACTGCTGTGCAATTGTACTGGGAACTAGGGTTCACTTGGAAATGATAAAGTGTGTTAATAATTTCAGGTGCGCTGCAGCCCTTAGGGGTAGTCATTGCTTCTGTCAACATTGAATGATATTGCAACAATTTATCATGTCCAAGGAAAAGGGCAGTGTTTTGAAAAGATGAACAGCTACTGGGTGTTCAAGAAAAAAATGTATCTGGAACTTTAACCCCTCAGATTAGAGACATCTCTATTTTATTGCATTACTTTGGACTCATCTCAATCATTCAAGGGGTTAATACCCAATTTCCTTACTCACAGGAAGCTAATGATTCTAAAGGAATGAGTACACCTTAAAGAGCTGCATGTTGCACTGTTTTAAACTTAGGGGTATATGTCCAAAGTAAATGTTGAGCAACATGGAACATGCCAATTGCACCATCGAGAACAATAAAAAATCTCCAAATTGCCATTGATTTAAATGGAATGTTTCAGTGCCCTGGGGGTACTAAAGGGCTACATACTTGCATTCTAGAGAGGTCTCCGGAGCAATACGATACAATGCTTTGGAGACCTCTCTAGCATCCAAGGGGTTTCCAACGAGATTTCTGTTTCTCCCCTGTGGTGCAGTTTATCTGACTCCGAATTGCTACATTATTTTAGTACATATGACTCCTGGTTGCAAATGTCTCAGAGAAAAGCAGCCATGTCACTTGAATCCCCAACGGCAGGGTGATTTCATAAAAGAGGTTTTCACAGGACCTCCTTTGTGATGGTATGTTGTACTGCTGGTCTGATGCAACAGTATATTGCTCTGTTGGTCTGATGTAGCAATATCCAGTGCATTGCAATTCTTTGGAACTCAGAGAGTTAAATACATTGTGATGTTTTAGTAGAGCATAATCTGTTTTTACTGCACCAGAAGATATTAAAAGTGCAGCAACAGACATCTTCTAGTGCCACATGAGGCCCTTGTTGCCTTTTCCTCACTAGTGAACTAACTAGTGATAGTTTTAAGACAGAGGAGCTCAAACTTGTTTTTCTGGAACTCCTCACATGAACATGGGTGAATCAAGCAGGGGTTCAATCATTCTGAAGGATCTGCCTGTTCACAGTCACTTTTAACCTTTTGAGTGCCAGAGGGGCATCCAATGCATTGATTTGCAATTTGTTGGATACCCCTCTGGCACTCTAAGAGTTAATTGAGGAGATCCTGAAAATACCCTGTTGTGGGGGCTGAAGGACAAGTATGAGCTCCCTTGTCAAATGCAATTTAGATTATTGAATAATGCCAATTTGTGTGGCAGCTTCACAGCTGAAATCTAAATCGGATTGCCTTGCCACTTTCCTGTACAGTCCTGTTTCGGGTGTAGGGATTCCCTTAGTCTCTGGAACAACAGGGAGTTAATAATCAGATCAGAGCTTGGGAAAATTTTGAATGACAATGAAACTGAGATGGCTGTGTTGGTTCATTTGTTATTACTTCAGAGTAGGCTGACCAGACCTGACCTTTAACTGGGGACACATAGGAAATAGGCATATTTCAGGACTGCACTGAAATCAAAGCAGCCCTGCAGTATGCATTTTTCATGAGTTAAGAAAAGAACAAGCAGAATTATCAGTGGATCTGAGCCTGCATGATGAGCATGTTGTCTGAATGACAAAATATATTGGAAGCAGAAAATAAATTGGAACAAGCTGTTTGTGCTTTTAATGTGTTGTCACGCTTAAAACATGTTGCTCTTAAGTAGATATGAACTCTACATTGCTACATATGACACCTGTTGCTCTTATTTAGACATATGCAATATATACACATTTTCATAGCTTGATAGAGTGTAAAGACACATATAACTGCTCTTAAAGGGATAGTAATACTTCGTTTTATCTTTATTTTATTTTGTAGGCATTAAAAAAACATGAAGAACGATATAAGTCTTATCTCTCAAACTTTTATGGTTTAAGCGATATTCACAAACAAAGTTTCCCCTCCCACCCCTTTTACCTAGTGTAAGACATCTCTTCTCAGATGTGGAATGCAGTCCATAGACCAGACAGATAACAGCAGGGGACAATCTTCTTCCTATGAGAACAATGAAAGCCCTGCCCCCCTTGACACGTTTTTCAGGTTTTTCTCTTATCTTAATTGAAGATTGGTCCCTCTCTGCAATCTACCTGGGCAGCTCCCTTCTGCCCTGGCTGAACAGTGTTACATCAGTAAAAGGGGCGGGAGGGGGATACTTTATCACTGAATTACTCCTAAACTACAACTCTGACAGAACTGAAATAACACTCTCCATGGCCCAAATACTATGAAGATTAATTAGAGCTGCTTTTATTATGAAACATTACTATCACTTTAAGTAAAAGGTTATCTTTCAACATAGATTTTTAACATGTGATAATCAATGAAAGGAATGGTTATGCATGTTTGATGAAGAAAAGGAGGCTGGAACACTCACTGTTAATTTCACTTCTTCAGTTGCCCATAAGTTTGTAATCGAGTGACCAAAGCATTGAAAAGCAATCTGTTGCACATCCCTTTGGGACTGTAAGGATGGTTTGTACTACACAAGACTCAAATAATAACAAAGTCACTTTAAAGGTGAATAAATTGTATGATTTAACCCCTTGAGTGCCAGAGGGGTATGGAATGCATTGCATCAGTGTTTTGGCTGTAACTGTCCAAGT
Source organism: Rhinophrynus dorsalis (assembly GCA_037306005.1). Taxonomy (NCBI): domain Eukaryota; kingdom Metazoa; phylum Chordata; class Amphibia; order Anura; family Rhinophrynidae; genus Rhinophrynus; species Rhinophrynus dorsalis. The sequence goes on along the minus strand of CM074724.1, from coordinate 96,535,279 downwards.
AACACTAAGTTAACCCTATCCTGATTCAGTCTATATTAATTCTAAGTGCAGCTTTTCTACTAATAGTATGAGCATGTACCAAGTTCAATGTTGCTATTTTTACTGTTTCATTGCTCTAGGCATGGAGCAGAGTGGCAGAGATTATCTTCCCTTTACAATTAGTTCAACTGTATTCCATACCCGTGGATTTGTTTGACAGGCTGCCAGGAAAAGTAATTAATTATGTGTGCTATTTTTCTATAGGTTGGGCAATCAAGTATATGAATAGTAATTGTTTTTGGCTTGCACTATAGCCAGAGAATTTTACAGGGAGATGTGTTACAACAAAATGCATTTTCTAATAATAAACTTCTATAGCTTTAGTTGCTGACAAAGCAGGAAAAACTAAAACTGCTTAAAAATCAACATGCTTTTATTTGAAAGGGCATAGTTTAGTAACAATCACATTCTGTAATATCAAATGGTCACAAATAATGGAGAAAGAAATGACTACCTATAGGGCAGTGCGCATGCAAAAAAGTAACAATTCTGGAGGAGACCAACTGCACCGTAAGGGACAAATACAAACTCCCCAAATTCCTATTGAAGTGAATAAGTCAAGGTATAAAAAGCTCCATTAAAATCACTGAGAATTTTTATTTATTCACTATAGTGAAGATGGTTTACCCCATAATTGCTCGTTTTATTTCCACTGTGTATTCGGCTAATCTGCTGAAAAACAGCATAGTCAATGTAATCTTTGAGAGCCAGAGGGGGTGTGCAATGCATTGCTTTGCAATACCTTTCATACACAACTGGCACTCAAAGAGTTACATTTTATCAATATATAAGTGTGAATGTTGGAACATGTATTCACATAAATTTAAATTTTTGACCATTACTACTGCTTAAAACTGTGATCTATTATTAACCTTTTGCATGCCAGAGGGTTATATCATGCATTGTGTTGCAATGCAATGGATATGTCACTGGCATGCAAAGGGTTAATATCATGCATGCTAGAGACATCTCCATTGCATTGCTTCACAAGGAGTTAAAATGAGTTTAATTGTTTGAATGAATTAGAAAAACTTTTCACCCAGTTCAGGCTAGCTGCAGGTAAATTAAACTTAGCCAAAGTGAGTGGAGTTAATGGAAATTTATAATTATTGTCAAAATGAACTGCTCATAATTTCTACTCAAATTTCTGCAAAATGAACTACTCGAGTTTGTCCTCTATGAACCAGGACCTTGGCAATCTATTATTAATCTGAAGTTATAGGGGAAAGGAGGTAGTAATCACTGCTACTCCCTCATCTGGTAGTAGCAGCGTACTCCAATTACAGCCCTCAGTGTTCAGGGGCTTGATTTAAATGATTGTGCTAAAACAGCCAGTAGGGCCAAACTGAGTACCGACCGACATAATAAAATGTCTAAGTTGGTATTTAAAGGCCCTACCAGCTAAATCAGAATGGAATTAGGCCACAGAAATGGTCTTGTGGCCAAACGTCCGTTTTGTGCGTTAAGTTCCCAAAATGCCGCTAAATAGCAGCAATATTGGGAACTTCACAGTAAGAAAGCTAACTATCGGTGTCTGACATACTGCCAGTACTGCCGATCGTTAACTTACATGTGTTACACTTACCTGTCATCTACTGTTTGTCTCCTTCTGTATTCATTCTATATTGTCTTCTCTTCTTTCTTGTATCTTCTCTTCATCCTTCTTTCTTCTGGCTGTAAAAAGCCATAATATTAATAAAAGTTTGCTGCAATATCACAGAAAATAATACATAGTTTAACCCCTTGAGTGCCAGAGGGGAACGCAATGCATTTCAAAGCAATGCATTGCGGACAACTCTGGGGCTCAAAGGGTTAAGCAATGCTTTACTACCCCGTTCAACAGATATATGCCACGATTATATTATGTCCAAATTGCACTATCATAATATGTCCTAAAATACAATAATAAAAGTCTTAGATTAATTTTAGCTGTCTCTGCCGCTGTGTGCAGCCACAGAGGTGGCGGCAGCAGAGACAGTACTGTGTGCCACAGCTCCCCCGTCCTGCCTTTCAAGGACTGATGCCCGTTCCACACTGAGGGAATTTGATCAGAGACTGTGATCAAATTCCCTCACAGCTATTGGCTGAGATGTGCTTACGCACATCCCAGCCAATCGGTTTAAAGCACAGCCACTCAAATCTGATTGGCTGAAATGTGCATAAGCACATCTCAGCCAATGGCTGTGAGGGATTTTGAACAGAGACTACCCATATATAAAGGCAGTCTCTAATCAAATTCCATCAGTGTGGAATGAGCATCGGCCCTTGAAAGGCAGGACAGGGGAGCTGTGGCACACAGTACTGTCTTCACTGCTGCCACCTCTGCAGCTGCACACAACGGCAGAGACAGCTACCATTAAGCTTAGTCTTTTATTATTGCATTTTGGGACATATTATGATGGGACAACTTGGGCATAATATAATGGTGGCATATTTCTATTGAACTGGGCACTAAAACATCATTTAACCCTTTGAGCTCCAGAGAGGTCTGCCCTGGCACTCAAGGGGTTAAACCATTTATTATTGTCCCTGATATTTCAGCATACTTTTATTAATATTATTATGTTTTTTTACAACTAGAAGAAAGAAGGATGAAGAGAGGAAAGAAGATACAAGAAAGAAGAGAAGAAAGGACAGAAGATGACCAGAATACTGAGGACTCTGCTCAACATCAGGATCAATGGTAAGTATTACTTTTAATGGGATGTTGCATTATTACTTAGTCTGGTTAACCCTATGGATGTCGGTGGGGTAATTATACCCCACTGGCACTCATAGGGTTAATTACACTAACTTTGGACACTTTTTCTGTACTTTGGATGTATTGATATGGGGCTTAGGGCCCCATATCAATACATCCACTGGGGACTTATTTTTTTTGCCTTTTAATAGCTGTGTCAGCTGACTAAAGGTCTGATAAGGGACTTCAGTAAAAAAACAAAAAATCAAACTGGGTCTTAAATTAAAGTGAGCCCCTTATCGGATCTTTAGGGCTAACACAATTTATTAAATGGCAACTTGTAGTGTTTTTTTATTTTTAATGGGCCAAAACTCATCTAAATGTAACGGCCGGCAGGTGTTTTTTTGCCAACATTTTTTCATAGCACAGGTCTTTAAATTGCTTACTGTGCTTGAAAAAATGCTGTCACCTGTTTTTTGGTGTTGTCTGCCTTTAAATCGAGCCCCAGGGCCCCTCAAGATTTTTCTCACAGAGCTGGTGATGTGAGCTCTAGAGAGGAAGTTAATTTACACTTTGGACTCTAATTTATAATGTGACTGCTCTCAAAGTTGGGAATAATGGCAATTAACTAGTAAATGACTGAACGTAAACATATTTTTTCATGTCAATTGCATTTAATTACTATGCAGATTTAGCTTTACAACATGTTTTGTGTTGAATTTATGACAGCAAATGACAAATAAATTTAACTTGACTCACATGGATACTAGATTGTAAACCTACTGTGACTAAAACTCTGTCAAAGTCATCAAGGCTGCTAATCCATAATAACTGTCTAAATAAGTCATGAGGGATTAATATTGTTGATTGCATTTTCATGGAATATTTCCCTTATGGCAATTTACAGAGATTATAGTGGGAAAAAGGAGAGAGATGTGTATTCCCTATTACAATGATATTACAAGTTACTGAGCCATATGCAGAAAGGAAAACTGAAGTAAGTCTGAGGAAATGCAACTGTACCATAAGGAATTATTATACGTTCCCAAATTCCCATTGATTTAAAAGATCTTTTTAACTCCTTTGGAATATGTTGGATACCTGTCTAGCATTCATTGAGTTATAGCTCCATTTGCATCATTGCATTTTTTTATTTATTCCCCTTGTTGCTGTTGGTTTACCCCAAACTTGCTTTGCTTGAATTTATGCATATGGGCCCCTGAAGAGTTCTGTGAATATGGGCAAGATTGAGCAAGTGGAGCTGCTTCTCTCAGAGCATTAACCCTTTGAGTGCCACAGGGGTGCCCAATGCATTGCACAGCAAAGCGTTGGTACCTCAATGGCACTCAAAAGGCTATACCCATTGAATTGGAGACATTTTTAACATCCGGATGAGGGAGAACAAGTTATTTTTTTATATAAAAAAAAAAAAAGTTCAAGAAATTTTCCCCACGCTTACTGATGCAAATTACATAAACATATATCAATTGGAGAGCTCATAAAAGCAAGGCCAACAGGTACCAATAACTGTGATTGTTTTATGTCAGTTATACATATGTGTTTTTTGGGGGTCAGTATTTCTTATTACAATCAATATTAATGACAGAAATGTATGTGTTGTGGTTAATCATTCCTAGGTCCAAATGATATTGGCATGTTTATGGGTCAGTCCTTCCTAGGACAGAAATGTTCTAATTTCAGAGACATGTTTATGTTAAAAGGTATACTGTGAATAAATGGTTTATTAAGGTGGTAATTCCCTTGTCTGTTAAATGATGTTTCTCCACATAGACTTTTTTAAGTCTTCTATAACTTCTGCCTACTTTTATTGAACCGGCTTCAATTGAAGTGTATCCTATATCTGGCCTAAAACAGATTTGATGAACGCAGGTTAAGTTTCCTTTCGTGAAAAAGTGGCACTAAATATGCTGTGGCTGTTTGGTTTTGCATTGACAATAAGGTGGCAACCCTAGAAAACGATGCATGTTCCCCCTAAAGCAGTGGTTCCAATCCCCATATTCATGGATGCCTAAAAAAACATGCCTTTAGGATTTCCCTACTGCATAGGTGAGTTAAATAAATGATGGAGCTGCTGATAAACTTACTTGGACTGTAGCAGGAAATCCTAAAGACAAAGAAAAAATAATGTATACAGCGCTATTGTTGGTCATCACACAGTATGATAGATTAATGATCATAAGTATAGGTCATATATTAAATTAGCATAATATATTGAAGTATTAAAAAATTGAAAAAATGGGGATGTCCATTATTCTGAAATACCCTTTATATTCAATTTCAAGTGTAGATATATGCAGAGAATTGTCAAATGTATGATACAATATCTTAAGTGAACAAGCTACTGTTTGTCACCATTAATCTTGGTATACCCTGCAGGATACAAATTAGGTTTTACTTGCATAAAAAACACTAAAACAGATGTGAAGGAAAAAAAAGACATAGACATACAATGTAAGAATGGGAATAGTCTTGGATTGGTAGTACTGACTTGCCCCATAAATCTCCCTAAGAGCCTCTCTCTTATGTCCTTTGCTGCTTTTCCCAAGTTAAAGTTGCAATCCAATATCCAAACAATAATGTTCCTGCAAAGAAAGCATACATGGAGATGGGCACCAATACACATCTAAGTGTAGTAAATATTTTAATTACACTAGTTGTAAGAAAAATGTACATAAATATAGAGTATATAATAATAGAATAAAATGAATAAAAAACAAATCATCTAACAGTGAGAAGATCTACATAAAAAGAGTAGTCAATATAGCTAAAACCATACAGATAATGTGAATACATCTTAAATAGATTATCTGTATTCTACATATAAAGGTTTGGGGGGGAGTGTCCCCATGTTCAAGGATGAAGTAAACAGTACCAGTGATGTTATAAGACCACTGGAGGGATATGGAGGTGTAGAGAAAAAGATAGCTATATATATAAGGTGGCTTCTTACTGGAGAGCAGCTCAGTATCTATTCCCAGTCAATAAGTAATATCAGAGCGATACCTGTGGCTCTGTATGAAGTGTAGGTGGCTGCTTACTTGACAGATATGTTGAGTCTTAACTCGTCATCAAAAACTACACAACTTCCTCAATCAGATTCTTCCTCCTTTCAAGTCTTAGTCTTGCCTGGTCTCCTGGAGGGGTTTCTTCAAATTTGGCATCCGTCTGTCTCTTCAAATGTGGTGGATAATGCTTCAGTGTGTATTGGCGTTCAGTTTGCTCCTTCTTATGGAAATGGTTATTGGGACCGTGCATCTCTCCCTAATTTATAGACTAAGCTACCAATCGTTTTGAGTGAGAGGTTGGGATAATTAAAACGTGCCCCTATTGGTATGGAGCACTTCTTTTATTATGAATAAACACAATACATATACATATTATATTCATATTTGCTATGTGGTTGATGGAGTTTTCATTCATAATTGTAACATTGGTACTCCGTGCATTTGCAGAGTCTTTCCTGTATCGACATATGGCATTAGTTTATTTATCTTTGAATACTAATCAAACACAGAACGTGTTTGAATCATCACACTGAATCTCTCATATTTTGGGCCTGTTGTGGTTTCAGTCTTAGTTCCAGTCTATTACAGGATAAATGTTTTATTCTGTTTTTACAAAACTTGTGATCAGCATTCAGATCTTATTCACAGTATTCTTGACTGGTGTACTCACATCACTTATCAGTCAGCTGTTCTTCCCTCTATTCAGCAGTGTGGTTACAGCCAACAAGAGCTTCCCTGAATTGATTTACTCGCAGTGGTCTTGAATTAATGTCTTTTTATTTGATAGCATATTCTGTTTCATAATGTCAGAGTGTCCTATTTAATTATGTTTATGATCCCTTTTTCAATTCCTTTTTCCTGTATTTACTTGATATTATTGCCTTGTATTATCTACTGCAGCTGTAGTGACGGTCCTGGCACGTCATATAATTCTGGGCTGGCAGCATGGCTGCATGCAGCTTTTCCATCCCAGAAATAATTGCAACAACAAAAAAAAAAGTACCATGGTCTTTAACGGCCACCCCTCGCCGGATCCAGCGGTCGTTAAGGAGTTAATAAATAAGGTATTGCTCACTAGGTTTTTTTTACTTTCATTGGTTTTGGCTCCTTCCATCTCTTGGTGAGCAGCTTCCTGCACACAGGTGCTTTTGCAATTAGGGAAGGCATAAATACCTTACTCAGAGCAGAGGCAAGACAGTATGTATCACTACTTTACACATTACACATGACAGGTAGGATGCCTTAACACTACCAGGCAAGCTACACATGTTTGGCCACAAATATGTCACTAACTGTTTATTTTCTGTAGTAAGTCACAGTGTATGTATTAGTAAAAGTTAGGATTTGACGCTCAGAGGTTTTTTAACAACTTTCTGTATATGTAGACAAAATTTAGTCCTAACTATACACATATATGTAACTATATGAACACTAAATAAAGTAGAACGCTGAACTGCTACTGTATGTATTTTGGTAAGTTTTGGCTCCTCCTACCTATTTGGTTAGCAGTTTTCTTCAAACAGGTGTATATACTTCCCTAGAAGTGGGTTATGTGGGAACTAGTTCTATGACATAGAATATAGCTTGCTCTATAAACAGTAGGCTAGAGTCTATTGCAGTGTTTCTCTATCTTTTTTTGCTCAAGGTACACTTACCATGCAGCCTGGAGTTTTTGTGGCATACCTAACATTTTATAAGTAATTTGTCAAGGAGTAATGATGGGTACAAAAACATAAATAGACATACATACACATATATAGTTATTTTTAGGACTTACATTCAGCACAACAAATTCAACAAATATGTATTTGAAACTCAAAATTCACACTTTTGTCAAAGTATTTATAGAAAACAGGGGGCAACCTAAGTGGTTGTCCTCAAAATACATAAGTGAGATGAAACCCTGGATGAGAACCACTGGTCTAGTGGGATAAATAAATTACTGCTCTGAGGGACAAAGCTCCTTTCTCAAACTAGAATCTAACCTATTCTATATATAGTAGGCTACATTATATGCCATACAAGGACTAGATCTGGTAACCCACTACTAGTGGTTACAGGACCTAGTCCTTCTAGTCCATAGAACCTAGCCTGCATATAGAATAAGATAAATTCTAGTCAGAGAAAGGAAAAGGTCTTTAGCCTACTAGAATCTTGCCACTCCTTATAGACTGCACCAGCTTCATACAGAGGTGCTACACTGGAATGCAGCCCTTCCCAATACCACATGCTGCCACCCCCAAATGATCCAGTCTATACCAGGAGTGCATTGCTTTTGAGAAGAGCACTCACAGGTCTCGAGGAGCACAACATTTTTAAAACATGGTTTCATATGTGTTTGTAGTGAGCCCAATACCAGTCATTCAGTAAGCTTAATCTGTCATGGTGCCAGTTGCCATTGAATCAACCTTTGTCAGAACTCTTTCCCTACTCCTATCTCTCTCCACTAATTTTTCCCTCTCTTTCTTTCCCACTCATTGCACCCTCACACCTTATTATTCTCTCACGTCTCTCTGCTCATCATCTCTGCCATCTCTGCTCATTTCTCTTTCTACATTACCCCTCTCTATTCTACTACTCCCCCTTAACCCTTATCCCTCACCTTCCCTTTCTTCCCCCATTTTCCCTTTCCCTTTCCTTTATTCTCCCTCTTTGCTATTTCTTTCAAATTAGCCCTTTCCCTCCTTTTGCCTTTCTCTCCTGCCTTTGCCCTCTTCTTTCCTTTCTTCCTTCATTCTTCATTCAGTTGAACTATAGTTATACAAGTGATTCCACAGAGGTAACCATTTTATGGCTACTGATTTGAAGTCACTGAGTAGTAGGCTCCATGATAGCACTAGTTTAGCTATATTTCAGTTATACCCTTTGTGGTTTCACTAATATGGATCCATTTCAACTGTAAACTTTGTGGTATTACTAGTATAGCACCCTTTCAGTTATTATAACTCTGTGATATCACTAGTGTTGCTTCATTTTAGTTGTAAGCTCTGCGGTATCACTAGAGTAAATCAATTTCAATTTGTAAGCTCTTTTGAGTTGTTAATGTAGCTCAATTTAAATTCTAAGCTCTGTTGTATCACACACTCAGCTCCATTTCAATTATAAGCTCTATTGTAGCAATTGTGTAGCCCCATTTCAATTGTAAGCTCTGTGCTACCTCTAGTGTAGCACCATCTCAACTGTAAGCTTTAATGTACACTTCCCAGTGTTTCACATGCCTGTATTAAATAAGTATGTACAACTACACAGTCAGTCAGAGAGGGCTCTTACTATCAGTGCAGGACTGCATGTTTGACTCCATGTATCTGAAATGAAAGGCAGAACAAGCAGCGCACACCTTATTACACCACAACTCCCATCATCCTTACCTTATCCTGCACCTGCAGCCATAACCTCTTGCAAATCACTGCCCGGCTCTGTCTCCCCGCTCTGCTCAGTGCTGGATAAGGTAAGGATGATGGGAGTTGTGGTGTACTACGCTGTACACTGCTCATTCTGCCTTTCATTTCAGATACATGGAGTCAAACATGCAGTCCTGCACTGATAATAGAAGCCCTCTCTGACCGATTGTGTAGTAGTACATACTTATTTAATACAGGCATGTGAAACATGCAAGAGGTCTGGCATTTTCCCAGTATCCTCAGGAACATTTTTTTCTGTACTTGTGGCCAGTAAATAGAGACATTTAAAGAGGCGGCATGAGAACGTTGCACTTTTATGCAGCTCAAGGTTTTCATTTCGCCATTTTAAACATGGCGGCATGGTTAATGCGGCTTGTAGTCGCACAATATTTTGACGTGACTTTTTAAAAGGATACTGTTTCAAATAATTTAAAAAGTTGTTGTTTAATACAAATATTTATTATTAAATAATGATACATAGCCACATACATATATGCATAACCGGAGAGTGGCAAACAAAGGTAAGACACTATGCTGAGGGTGTTTGATTTTCATGTCACAAAACGTGGCAACCCTGTGTTGCATTGTGCATTGATTTAATTTTGTTATCCTATGAATGGATAGTAACAAACTGCAAGTACAAGTATTTTTTTTTTTTCTTTCCTGAGGTACAGTGAGGTTAGTGTGGGTCATCTTGCTCCCTTGGTAAAATTTCACTTTAGCTGTCTCTTTAATGCAGATGGCCCCTGGAAGTCCGGGTCCTGAGAATTATTTACAAAAGATCCCTGTTGACAGGAACTGTATAGGCAGCTGCTGGATTATTTTGTTGCTGAGAAAATTGTATTATAAGAACTGGCTAAAAAAGAAAACAGCACTGACAGAAAAAATGTCATAATCCGTGGTGTGGTTTATAATGACTACGAGGTCATACACCGAAACAACCAACTGCTCTATAGAGGATGTATATATAGATTCCAATTGATTTTAATAGAGCTTTTAACCCTACAAGTGTCAGAGAGGTCTCCTTATCCAATACACTGCAAATATTGAGCAGACTTTGCATAGTAACGCAGTGTTTTCTATTGACAAAGTAAAAATTGAAGCAATTATGTGGCAAAATAAGAGCACCATAATGGACACCTAAAACTCCTATTGCCTTAAAGGGATAGTAATGTTTCATAATAAAAGCAGCTCTAAATAATCATCATAGTATTTGAGCCTTGGAGAGTGTTATTTCAATACTGTCAGAGTTGTAGTTCAAGAGTAATTCAATGACAAAATATCCCCCTTCCGCCCCTTTTACTGATGTAACCCTGCTCAGCTTAGAGCAGCAGGGAGTGTCCAGGTAAATTGCAGAGAGGGACAATCTTCAATTAAGATAAGGGAAAAAGCTGAAAAACCTGTCAAGGGGGCAGGGTTTTCATTGTTCTCACAGTAAGAATATTGACCCTTGATGTGAGCTGTCTGGATTTCACATCTGAGGAGTGGGGGCTTACACTAGGTAAAAGGGACGGGAGGGGGAAACTTTATCATTCAATTACTCTTGAATTACAACACTCACAGCAATGAAATAACACTCTCTATGGCTCAAATGCTGTTAAGATTAATTGGAGCTGCTTTTTTTGTGAAATATTACTATCACTTTAACCCTCTGAGTGGCAGAGGGGTATGCAACACATTGCTTTGCTATGTGTTGCATACCCCTCTGCCACTCAAAGGGTTAATCTGGGATTTAAATATCTTGAATGCTTGAATGTTATCTGATGCATTGCTTTGGATTCCTATCTAGCAGCCATTGTCCTAACACCATATATATTGGTACTTTATAAGCGTATTTAAAAGAAAAGAAATAAATGCAATGCATTGGAGTCCTCTTTAAAATTCAGTGGGTTAAAAGCTTCATCTAAATCAATTATAATTGCATTTGTTCCCTCCAAAAAGTTTCCTTCACAAAATATCAGAGAATGCAAGTTTGTGCTGTAATATTTTTTGAATGAAGATTCTGACAGCAGCAATAGTACCTTTGTTTTATTAAGTAGGAAAAATATATTGATTGTGCACATTTTTGAATGGATTCAATTAGCCGCCACAATTGTTTCTGCAAGTGCAGTGATTGTTAAGGTTTATGTGTGTGTACCAATAAACATCTAATATTGTGATTCTAAACAGGAGACAGATAAATATATATTAGGCAGAGTAGGCAGCCTCCTATGGGTGTATGTATGTGAGGGACCTCTCAGCTGTGCTGACCTTGTGTACTCTGGTGAAATGGTGGGCATAGCCAGCATAAGCTGATATCCTGCTTTATGGTGCCTATTTTAATACTGGTTTATATAAATCTGCAAAGTAATTTAGATACAAAAGTGGCAATATTTGAACAAATATATATATACCGTTATACCATCCAACAAGATCACTGGATGCAAAGATTTTATATCTCTCAAGAATAACCCACAGCACCCTTTGCTTATTTAACCTATTATGTGCAATTTATTGAATGCCACTGTAGCCTCAAAGGGGGTGAAGTCTTTGTGCTGTATGTTCAAATGACAAGTGGAAGAGTTCTGGGGCAAATCACCTACACTATATAGGGGAGAACTAACAATTTCCATTGATTTAAATTGGGTGTTTAACCTCTTCATCTGGATGAACGCAACACAGTGTATATAACAAGGAAAAACATTTCTAAGTGTAGTAATTTATTGCGCAAATAAAATACAGAAAAAATAAGTAATGCACTTACAATAGCCCTTCTTGGGTGTAAATTACTAAATTGTTTTCCTTGTTATGTGCGCTGTCTTTTGAGTTCATCCAGATCCTGTTCCTAAGTACAGCGGATAAGGCCACCTGTAAGCTAATCCTGCAGCACTTTCAAGTGGAAAATCATTCTCATCATCACATACTTCCATCATTTCATGGACCATTACTTTCATTCCATCTTCGTTCTCACCATACCTTCATGAACTTTTGATAACTGTTTCAATTATTTTATTCATTGGAGGATTTCCTCCATTATCCATTATTTCTTCTATTTATGTCAAGGTATGTTATATGATTTAATTACCTCTTGTATACTGCTTGAATTAGTGGTTGTATTTCCAGACGGATTTGGTTTTACTAGGCACGCTTCTTTTTTTGTAGGATCACTTTGTGTTTTAACCTCTTTAATGCGTTGTAGACCCCTCTAGTATTCAATGGGTTTAAAGCCCCATTTAAATGAATTAAAATATTTGACATTTTTATTTTCTCCTATGACGCAATTGGTTTGCCCCAGAATTCCTCCATTTCTATTGGTGCTTTGTAATTATAAATAAAAGTATACACATTATTTTGAGTGGAAAATGGAAAATGAGAGCAATTCCACTCTAATGTCATGATACTGATAATATATATGTCATAATTAATCCATTGCTCAAGAATAATTCCTATTGATTTTTTAATCCATTAAAACAAAATGAACTCAATATTTACAATGTAATGGATATCCCATTGGCAGTAGAGATAAACAAAATAACCATTTCAGCTGTTGTTGCTTTCAACCAATCAATACAGTAATTCAAGATTTTACTGGAATACAAAAGCTAATTCTGTGCACCTTGACATTTATTACATGATATGGAATGCAACCATCTCAGACTTTGTTATTGAATGGCTTCTTTTTACCTTGTGCAGGACAGAAATTGAGTTGTTCATTTGATGAATTGAGGAACCAAAAGGGCAAGTAAAAGAGGATGTACAAAAATTGTTTAAATGTAGGTGACACTGACAGTTTTGTTTGGACAGTGGTGTGAAATGTTGAAATGTGGCTATGTGACGTATACATTGTCTAGCCATCAAAGTAAAATGCAAGTCCAACACTCTGTTTTTATGCACTGTGGTTGATCTACTAAGAAATGGAACAATTTTGGAACAAACAGACTTCATCATAAGGGACAAAAAAAATTCCCCAAATATCAATGCATTTAAATGGGATGTTTAATTATGAATTATACTAGTTGAAGAGCCCGTGTACACGGGCCAGAGTGCCAGTTGGTCGCAGGGCAATCATGCGCAGTAGAGACTGCCCGTGCCTCAGCTGATACTTCGGAGAGCCCCGCTCCGTATTAGCCATGTCATGGGCAGTCTCTATTGCACATGACTGCAGCACACGCAGCAGTCTCTACTCCGCATGACTGCGTCTTTACAAACTATTTAGCAAATTATTATATAGGATTTTTAACATCATCATCTTTTATTCATCAAGCACCAACATATCCCTTAGCACTGTACAAAAAGGGAAATGTACAGACTATGTGACATACATGTACAAACTGATACAAGTGCATAGCTGGTTCTGCTCATAAGAGCTTACAATCTAGAAGGAGTAAAGGGTCAAGAAAAATAGATGAAGGAAGATGTTAGTGTTACACAGTAGAATAAATAGATAGGCCAACCAGAAAACAAATGATTTGGGAGTTAATGGTGCCAAAGAGGTATCCAACACATTGCAACAAACTCAAAGTATTAAAAGAACCATTAATGTTTATGTTAATCTTTATTTTTCATCAGTGGTGAAGTTAGATTGCCCCAGAATTGCTCTACTTTTCTTTTGAATTTAAATAGATAGTAAAGTCTCCTGATAAATTAAACATTGACCATTCATCATACTTTTTCAACAATGCAGAGCATTATTACAATGCTGTAATCAGTCTAGTTCATTATACATATTTAAATTATAAAGTGTCCCCCTCCCATCCCTTTATACAAGTACTGCTGCCTCCCCGAAAATCTGGAATCTGGTCAGCTGATCGGACAGATCACAACGAGTAGATTGTCCCTTGTCGCGATCCATCCAAACCGACTTGCTGCTCTGGGGGGGAGACAGCTTTATGTATGTAATAGGGGCAGGAGGAGGACACTTTATAATTTAATTACACTTGAACTAGACTGATTACAGCATTGTATTAATGCTCTGCATTGTTGAAAAAGTATGATGAATGATCAAAGGTTAATTGATCAAGAGACACTATTCCTTTAAAGCCCATAAATGTTACAAATAGTTATGCCGAGTTGAATTGCCTGTTAGCCAGGTTGATATCAAGAAGGTTTCCAAAGTTCTTTGATTCTACTAGAAGGATCCGAGTACCCAGTTTGGGCCTAGGTTTAATAGGCAGTGTATGTAAGTAAGTTATAACATGGGGATGCAGAAAGATGGAGCTAGAGCACTTACTTAGGCAAAAATACAGAACGCATATAGAAATAGATCTCATTCTTCAACTGCACCATAGAGGGGTGGAAAATTGCAGTTTTCAAGCCATTTGTAATATGTTGGAGACCTCTCTGACATTCAAGGAGTTAATAATAATTTAAATCACTTGGTCCCCAGTAGTAACTGAGCAGGGGCAGGTTAACTCCTGATGCCCTACACTGATTGTCCTCTTTTGCAATGCTTTGCTTTCAAAGAGTTAATCAATTTTTCACAAGTTTAATATACCATTCTATCAGGGCCAGATTTCACAATAGGCAGAGTAGGCTACTGCCCACAGCTCCAAATTTTGAGAGGAGCCACACCCACATTCTGAATTGTGGTTGCGGTGAGAGCAATCTTAATGTTCCTGCTCCAGTTTTATACCCTTTTACATGCTATTATTTATCTGCTTGGATTCTATATAGATCTCCAGTGCGTTGTACGGCAATGCATTCACAATCTCTATTACAACCAAAAAAAGCTTTTTTATTCTTGTTTATTATATGCAAAAGGTATTTTCTCTGCCAAGAAACATTAGATGGGACTTGGGGTGGTTTTCCTGTAAGGAGTGGGGTTGTGGCCATGAGCAGAGCTAAGAGTACCTAGAGTGCCTTGCCTTGGGGCACCTGGAATATAAATCTGATCCTTCATTCTACCTATAATGCTTTATAATGTTTATGAAGAAGATTATGGTTGAGCGAATCCAAGAACTTAACAGCATGCAATGGTTTGTGAAGCTCTAACAATATTGGCTGGACTACAAAACTCTGTGGAGAGAGAGTGAGAGAGATAGCGAGAGAGAGGAGGGGGCTGCATGACACTTCTATAAAGCACTCTTTACCTCTATTATATATTATTATTGCATTGATAGTATAATATTATCAAATAAAAGTACAGTAATATAAAATGAACCACAAAAAAGCAACACATTTACAACAAAACACCCCAGGAAAGAGCAATGTAGGAGAGTGCAAGCACTCTGGCTGTCTATAAGCTAACAGCAGGCCCAAAGAGGTGCAGTCCTTGAGCATACCAACTGCGCTAAATGGGATAAGTAACCACTCCCAACATTTCCATTGATTTCAGTGGGGATTTTTAATGCATTGAAGACCTCTGTAGCATTCATGGTGTAAAAAATGTAATCAATGGAAATTTGTATTTGTCACTTATGGTGCAGTTGCTTCAACCATGGTTTGTTTTTATATGTACTGTAAAAAACTCTTTCAGCCTCTCCAGGGGTGGTGTAAATATTTTTTGGCACAGTAGATGTTGTACATCTGTGTGTGTTAATGCGGCCCTGCAGGAACACATGGCACACAGCACATGATATTGCTTGAATCCACAATGATACATAGCAGGGGTTGCACCTCCATTTTGTACGTCCCAAAATCTGTTAATGTGTTAGGCTAAGCATGAATGAAAATAAGCTGGTTTGAAACATGGGACCATATGTATGAATAAAAAAATGAAGCAATTATGGAGAAAAACAAATGGGACTTTTCACTTCTTTGATCCTAGAGAAATTTCCAACTCATTGAGTCCAATGTTTTCATACAAATTACTGATATTGTACAGTTGTTTTGCTATTGCCCCACTTTTACTTTATACATATTCCCCAATGTATCTCTATATCCTCCTCACATCTCCACTTTATCCTTACATCTGTGGTCATCACATATACAATTTTATGTACAATTTCTATGAACTGATGAGAAATAACTTACCAAAAAAGTCAAGCCATTTAATCCTAATTTTTTCACTACTGCAATACATTCCTGCATTCCACACTGAAAGATAATAAATACAAAAAAATTGATCCAATAGATGGTTAGGTACTAAATTGACAGCTGAATAATTTAACAGGGCTGAGCCAGATTTTAATGTTATTGATTTTTTTTAAAACCATTTTTCTAAATCCTATCTGGATTTCTATTCATTACTTTATAAGTTCACTACAGGGAATCACTCAAGTAATGTAATAATTTTGCAAAGAATAATTACATTTTTGGTATGTAAGTGCCAGTTTTAGTGTTTTTATGAATTGAGCTGATGTGATCTGTACTTGTATTATAGAGATGTGCTTTGTATTTTAATGAGTTCTATTTCTGTCCCATCTCATGATAAATCTGAACCAAGACGTCTCTTTTTGGTACTATGCAGGGTACCAAAAACGATTTGCAGCGTAGGCAACTCCCTAAAGCACAAATGTTTGAGAGTCAGAGCTTCATTTGTGCTGGCCACACCAACATGCTAATTTGTGGGTGTGGCCAGTGCAATCACAAAGTCCCTGCACCAGCTTAAAAAATCCTTTACTGGCTATTATTTAACCCCATGCAAAGCAATGCATTGACGAATTCACTAGCAACCAAGAGGTTAAAACTTTTTTCTTTGTGCTTGTTTGTTATAGGCTAAGGGTATTTTCTGTTACAGAGAACAATGGATGGCACTGGGGGTGGGGCTTATGTGAAGCGAAAGGGTGTGGCCATGGGAGGAGGTAAGGAAGGACAACAAGGTGGTCTTCATTAAGGGTGTCTGAGATGTAAACCTGGTCCTGTACCACTTTCTCAGTGTTTGTATACGTGTTCCCAGGTGACATATATATCTGTTCATATAGACACATTTGTACTGAGCATATTCTATGAGTGAACAATAAACAATATTTTTGCTGTTACTATAAATATCATTTGACAATTTGCATATTTTTTTATCAACACTTCATGTAATCTGATTGGGCACTCTCATGTAATTATAAACTCAGCATGTACAGTACTGTGCAAAAGTCTTAGGTAGGTGTGAAAAAATGCTGTAAAGTAAGAATGCTTTGAAAAATAGACATGTTAATAGTTTATTTTTATCAATTAACAAAATGATAGTGAGTGAACAGAAGAAAAATCAAAATCAAAATCAATATTTGCTGTGACCACCCTTTGCCTTCAAAACAGCATCAAATCTTCTAGGTACACTTGCACAAAGTCAAGGATTTTGTAGGCTTAGAGTCAGGTGTATGATTAAACAATTATACCAAACAGGTGCTAATGATCATCAACAATATGTGGGTTGAAACACAATCATTAACAGAAACAGCTGTGTAGGAGGAATACAACTGGGGGAGGAACACCCAAACTCAGCTAACAATGGGATATTGCTGAAGACAGTTTAATGTCAAAAGTCATACACCATGGCAAGACTGAGCACAGCAACAAAACACAAGGTAGTTATACTGCATCACCAAGATCTCTCCCAGTCAGAAATTTCAAGGAAGACAGGGGTTTCCAGATTTGTTGTCCAAGCTCTTTTGAAGGAGCACAAAGAAATGGGCAATGCTGAAGACCATAGATGTAGTGGTCAGCCAAGAAAACTTGCAGAAGATGTACAGCAGTGCCATCAGCTCATAACTGGCAAAAAACAGTGGGATCCTGGTACACCCATCTACTGTCTGCAGAAGTCTGGTCAGAAATGGTTTTCATGGAAGACTTGTGGCCAAAAAGCCATACCTCCGACATGGAAACAAGGCCAAGCGACTCAACTATGCATGAAAACACAGGAACTGGGGTTCAGGTAAATGACAGCAGGTGCTCTGGACTGATGAGTCACAACTTGAAATATTTAGCTGTAACAGAAGGCAGTTTGTTTGCTGAAGGGCTGGAGAGAATTACAACAATGAGTGTCTGCAGGCAACAGTGAAGCATGGTGGAGGTTCCTTACAAATTTGTAGCTGCATTTCTGCAAACGGAGTTGGGGATTTGGTCACAATTAATGGTCTCCTGAATGCTGAGTAGTACAGGCAAATATTTATGCATCATGCAATACCATCAGGGAGGCATCTGATTGGCCCCAAATTTATTATACAGCATGACAACGAAACCAAAACATACAGCCAACGTCATTAAGCTTAAAGAAGAATAATAAGTCCTGGAAGTGATGGTATGCCCCCCCACAGAGCCCTGATCTCAACTTATTGAGTCTGTCTGGGATTACATGAAGAGAGAGAAGCAACTGAAGCTGTTTAAATCCAGAGATGAACTGTGGTTAGTTATCCAAGATATTTGGAACAACCTACCTGCCAATTTCCTTAACAAACTGTGTGCAAGTGTATCTAGAAGAATTGATGCTGTTTGGTCACACCAAATATTTATTTGATTTAGAATTTTCTTCTGTTCACTCACTATTATTTTGTTAATTGGTAAAAATAAACTATTAACATGTGTATTTTTGAAATCATACTTACTTTACAGCATTTTTTCACACCTGCCTAAGACTGTTTCAGTACTGTATATGGTTACATTAACTGGTTGTAAAACTTACACCTTCATAACTCCAATGTTCCATTCTGTTTTTCTTAAAAGTGAGTCTTAAAGTGGACCTGTCGCCTACACAACTTTTAGTGTCATGACACCTATCAAATTAAATTGCCTGTACCTTGTGCTTGTGGCTTTTCAAACATGGATAGTTTAAGAAAGTTTTGATTTAGTAGTTGGAGAATCTAATCCCAGTGGCACTTTTTTGTCGTAATTGGTCAGATAAAGCATTCATAATTAATTGCTCACATGTCCAGAAAATCACCTCTGTCCACCTTCTAAGGCAGATAAAACCTATACGTTTCTATCACAGGGGTGGAATAGACTGATAATGATAAATAATCATGCAAATGCTTTCAAGATGGAAGCTCCCACTGAAAGGCTGACATGGAAATGTGAAAAGTCCTCTTTAAAAGGATAAAGAAATGACACAACTAGAAAACATGTCATATAAAATGAAATGTTCACTTTTAATTCATAGGTAAAACTGTAATCTGTGTGCAGACTTATCCATTGTAAAGACCATATTCTTTGTCATTTTCACTGAAACCCTGTTATAACCCCTGGCAACAACCTCCCCACCAAAACGTATCTGCCTCCTCTAGATAAATCCCATTCACCAAGCATTTGCTGCATGAACACATGAACTTAAAAGTGAGTCTTAAAGTGGACCTGTCACCTATACAACTTTTAGTATCATGACACCTATCAAATGAAATTGCCTGTACCTTGTGCTTTTGGCTTTGCAAACATGGATAGTTTAAAAAAGTTTTGATTTAATAGTTGGGGAATCTAATCCCAGTGGCACTTTTTTGTCGTAATTGGTCAGATAAAGCATTCATAATTAATTGCTCAGAAAACCTCTCTGTCCACCTTCTTAGGCAGATAAAACCTATAAATTTCCAATATGGTAACAAGGATGACAGGAGCCAGCTTAGAGAAAATGACCGCTTGTCAGGACGTTAGATTTTCTTTTGCCTGTTTCACTTTTTAGATGAAAACTTTCAGCCATCACTAACTCAGATTATGGGTATTGGTTTCAGATATAAACATTAACTTAACAAGCTGTTGCTCAACTGTGTTTTGTAAAAGCTCCAAATGTGTGTGGACTTGCATTTTCTATATTAATAAAAGGAGAGGGCTGGCACGTAACCAAAATTCTCCATCCATGCCAGCTACTCTCTGGGGCAGCAATAAGAAGGAGTTACTATAATCTTCTCCATACTTGTTCCCCAGCACATACATAGCGGTGTGATTTCGCTCCCCTGGCCACATCTGTTTAAATCTGTGAAAGGACTTGCCTGTCCCTCCTATTTCCCATTTTACTCACATTCATCTCACACACTGTTTTACTCCTTGCCACCCTGGACCTCACCTGCATTTCTCATGTCACACACATCAAACACACTGTGTGACTATGTGTGAGACACATCCCAGCCCATTTATGTTTTGCCTTCCCCCTCTCCATATCACAGAGTACTGTTTTGTATTTACTCCTTCTGTTCTGGTCTCTAAATCCTCTCTCCAGCCAACAAAAACATTATTGTTATTCCAGATATCCTCTCCTTCACCATAGTGCTTAAGCTGCTTTCTTCCTCTCCATCAACAAGCACAATCTAGGGTAACTGAAACTGGATCTGTTCTTTATCCAGTACATGCTTAAAAAAATGTTACATGCTACTGATTATTAAATAGAGAAATGGCCTTCACATAATATTGTGCAACATAAATAATCTGTTTAAAACACGTTTTTGGGGTGGCACTAAGCAGGTTGCACTATCAAAATGTCGCACACTATTGTGAGTCCAACTAAACGGCACATTAACCATGTCACCAGGATGAAAAGGGCGACATGAGAATCTCGCCTACATCAAAAGGACGAGATTCTCATGTCATGAGCTTAAGTGTCGCTCATTTGAGCCTGCATGAACATAAAAATACCTTGGTGATACTTGAGCACCCGCATGAACATAAACATACCTTGATGATATGTGTGTATGCATAGGTGGACTATAGCAAGAACAGTTCTGTGTGTAGACCCGTTGTTCTTCCCTTCAGTGTCTGCTGCTCATTAATAATAAAAAAAAATCATATCAGCCACTGAATTGTGCGCCTGTGTCTTTGATTTTTTTTCTTTATTATTATGAGACACGGACACTGAGGGGAAAGAGAGCAGGAGTACACACAGAAATGTTCTGGCTATAGTCTACCTATACATACAGACAAATCAGCAAGGTATGTTTATGCTCAAGTGGGCACTCAAGTATCACCATGATATGTTTATTTTCATGCAGGAGCTCAAATGAGCGATGCTTAAGCCCCGCGACATGAGAATCTCATGTTGCCCTTTTCATCCTGGTGACATGATTAATTCGCCGTTTCCTTGGTCGCACAATAGTGTGCAACATTTTGAAAGGATCTCAATAAGCAGCTTATAACTATAACACTTTAGATAATTGAAATCTGGGGATGTCATGCACTTCTACCTAACTTCTAAAGCAGCCTTCCCTGCCTGTCTAATGCCTCCTTGCACTTTTTTCAGATATTCACCAATCATTGCTATGAGTCAGCACCGTTGAGACAATATTTCACTCTGCCACTAAACTTTGTTAGTTCTTGTGGAAAGACCACAAGTAACAGAATTTCCTGATGCTCACATACACTCTCTGGTCTGTATACACACACTATATGATCAAAAGTATGTGGACACCTGACCATCACACTTATATGAGCTTGTTGGACATCGCATTCTAAAACCAAGTGGATTAATATGGAGTTACCCCCACTTCACAGCTATAACAGCCTCCATTCTTCTGGGAAGGCTTTCCAAAAGTGAGTCTGTTGGAAATTGTGCCCATTCAGCCAAAAGAGCAATAGTGAGGTCAGGCACTGATATTGGATGAGAAGGCCTAGCTCGAAATCTGCATTCCAATTCATCCCAAAAATGTTCATTGGGTTTAAGGTCAGGGCTCTGTGCAGGCCACTCAAGTTCCTCCACACCAAACTCGTGGACCTTGCTTTGTGCACAGGGGCACAGTCATACTGAACAGGAAAGGGCCTTCCCCAAACTGTTGCCACAAAGTTGGTAGCATACAATTGAACAAAATGTCTTTGTATGTTGTTGTAGCATTAACATAACTAGGGGTGGATGAAAGGTCTTGGTGTGTTCCCACGAAACATTCAACAAAAACCACATAGTTGTCCTCTTTTTTGTGGGAAAATCTGATTTAAATACAGTGATTAAAATCTTTGCAGTTTTTGCCATTGGCAAAAATTCTTCACTATTTTTTCAATGACTAGAAAGTTTTCACTCCTTTATTAACGTGTTTTTCGCCTTTTCACTTCCAACAAGTTAAACACAATACAAGCAGCTACAGAGCTAGAGAGAGGTGCCCGGCTATTATGCTCTGAAACTTATAGCTAAATTGAGGCAGGAGAGACTCATAGTGACTGCTATCACTATGAGCAGTTTAATAACAATAAAAAGAGGAACAGGAAGGACCATTATGGGTCCAGTAAGTCTGAGGAAGAGGAAGAAACCACTGCTACCAACAGAAAAGGGTCTGGATGCCATGGTTCCCCAGACCCAATGCTGGCCAGTCCCCCTACATCACCCCTAGGGATCTTGGGGAAATGTGTCTCTTGGACAGAAAAAGAGGGTAGTAGTGTGAGCAGGACAGGTCAGCTGCTTGTGCCTGCTGCCAATGCTGTGCCTGCTGCTAGTGCTGCCCCTGCTGCCAACAGTGCAGTACCTGTTGCCTGTGCTGGACCTGCTTCCAGTGCTGGACCTGCTGCCAGTGTGTCTTGTAATTCTAAAAGGGGGATAGGAGGAGATAATGCCAAGTGTGACAGCAAGGAACACTAAGTCACACTTGCCATACCCAAACAGTCTGGCCACTAGTACTACTACTAATAAGGTGCAGCAGCCATTACAGAGTGTTAGGAGTGAAGGAGGGGGAGGGCATCATATTACTAGTTAGGATGAAGACTCAGGAATTGAAATTGATGTAGTTGGTTTTAGTAATAGTAACAGAGATGGTGAAGCAGATGGTGGGACTAGAGTTAGGGGAGTGATAGGGGAAGTAATGCAGAACATCCAGACCAGCTGTCAAAGGAGCCTACACCATTCCCTGAACCCTGGGAATCCCTTTCCCCTCATGGCATTGTCCAAGTGGAACATAATCCTAAAGAAGGCAGAATTGTTGCCTAGCAGCAATAATACCACCACCAGAAGCACAAATCAGCTGCCTGTGCCTGCTGCTAGTGCTGCCAGTCTGCCTTCTTCAGGTCAACAAGAAATGACAAGTGTGACATTAGTGGACCCTCTGTCACATTTTCTCATCACCTCTAAACAGTGAGATGTCTGTAATAGTGCAGCAGCATAGAGGGATTGGTGGTGGTTGTGGTGATGATGATGGTGGAGAAGCTAGTGTGTAAGAGACATTAATGGCCTTTTTAGCCCAAACTGAGAAGGAATGGAAAACATGGATGGGATGGGCATCACCACCACCACCAGCAGCAATGAGATTTGTCACGTTACATGCAAATATCTTATTTTATTTATTTAATTTTTATCAACTGTCTCCCCAATACCAGTCAACAAACCCCCCAAAACAAATTCCCTGTTTAACCGATTCTTTCTTTCTCCAGACTCCACCCACTAACATAAGCACCCTCCTCAGACCCCTTTTATATCACACATCACTCCAGCAGATGCTTGGCATTCCACACAGTGATATTGGGCTTGTGTGCAGCTGCTCGGCCATGGAAACCCAATTCATGAAGCTCCCAATGCACAGTGCTTGTGCTGCTGTTTCTTCCAGAGGCACTTTGGAACTGTGTAGTAAGTGATGCTTCAGAAGAAAGGTGATTTTTACGAGCTAAGCGTTTCAGCTCTCTGCTGCCCCTCTCTGTGAGTGTGCGAAGGCTACCACCTCAATGTTGAGCTGTTCTTACTCCTAGAGGCTTCCACTTCACAATAATAGCATTTACAATGGACTGCGGCAGATTTAGCAGGGCAGAAATTTCACTAACTTGTGGCAAACGTGGACAAAGTTCTAGAGCAATAAATGACCGCTAACATGAGCTGTAGCCTATATACCGCACCATAAAGAATTATCCTAAATAAGTGGAAACAAAAGGTTGAGTAAATATGGCTTTGGGGGAATAGGGGTCAATGATTGTAGGATGTGAAAGCATGGCTGGAAAAAGATGATCTTGTGGTTTCTACTTGAAATAAATGTAGCCCAAACAGGGACGTTCCCTCAATGTATACAGGAGGAAATTACAACAAGCTTACAGGAATACATGTGAACTTATAGGGTGCCTGAAAAAATAGCTATGTTACTCTTTTATTCCAGAATGTGAAATTTTTGTTTCCTAGTAAAAGTGAATTTCTTTGTGACTATAAAATGTGTCATTCTGATTAACCAGTCAATAAAGAAGTGGTGAAAAAGTCTGCTGCCAAAAGGTTGGAATGTCTATCTATCTATCTATCTATCTATCTATCTATCTATCTATCTATCTATCTATCATACATAAGTTGGAAGGGTACAGATAGAAGGGTTGTGAACTGAATATAATTTCCATGATGTCAGAGCATTTGTGAATCTTGAGTAGAACAGAAATGTATTCAAGTAATTAAATTACAGTCACAGAAGATATATTTGAGCCTGCTGATAGTAGAGCTGCATCTTCAAAGCATAGGGGAGCCATTGGGTTAGAATTTTTGTAGGAGATCAGGGACGTTATGCACTAAAGAGTGATAACCAGGTAATAAAGTAAAGATGACTTATCCAATGATATCACTTCTCCAGTTCCTATGTTTTTCCATAGGGGCTATGCAAGATCTACAAAGATGGAAAAATCTTAGTGCATTGGCTCCACAGAATATCATAGGAACAGGAGAAATGATGTCACTGGAGAAATCATCTCCACTTTATCACCTCTTTATCATGCTTTAGTGCATCTACCAGCAAGAGTGCTTTTCCAGTGTGTCAAAATGTTATAATTCACTTCTACAGTTAAAGTGTTCCAGGAACAAATTTGAGAATTAAAGCCATTTTATGCCACTGTGCATCCTTTATTGTAGAAACAAGCTCTCCCTGACATCTATTCTTAAAGGAATATTTCATTTCAGAGCAGTGAGTAAGTAAAAAGGAAAATGATTCAGGATAAATTTTATTCGAAACTTCAAATCCTCACCTTGTTCATAATGAAGACAAGTTCAGTGTGTATTGTTCATGCTATGTAGTGGTCATAAAACTTAACTTTTATTGATCTTCATGAAAGTAAGTAAAGGTATTCCTTTTCTGAATAGGGTTATGTTTAATAAACAAGCAAGCTTCGAATTCTGGAATCTGCTTAATTGAAGACACCCTAGCTGTTATGCATTTTGCCTTTGCTGCACAGCCAAACATATATTATTAATTACAGATCACTAATTATTTTACTCTTTGGCTAACTTGTAGGAGTACAGACTTGCATAAAAGTGGAAGACTCATCATTTCTTCTCTAATGTACTCTAATAAACAAATTAATAAGTATACAATTAACCAGTAGTAGAGTGTCCATATTCACTATTGAATTTACAGAGGAAGTTACTCCAGATTAAGATTTTATGTGTAGCGCCATGATGTGCATGGAGACAATGTATGAAATTCAAATGGATAGTACCTGTTCTATGGTCTTTGTGGAACCAATCTGCGTTGTAAACCTGTAATCTAATTCTATACCTTTGACAATTCAATTGTGCAGTGTAAGTATCCGAATATCAAGTAGGAGCTTGACCCATCAAGTTTCACTGCAGATGTGGCTTCATCATTCATTTATTGTGGATGCTTATGCCACAAGATATAACATGTCACTAAATATATTCATATATGGAATACCTTTTTCATAATGAAGATTAACAAGAGCTAAGTGTTATAACCACTACATAGTATGCACTATCACACAATTAACAGATCTTCTCTATTAACAGGGTAAGGACGTGAGGTTTTAAACAATAAATGCATCTATCTTGGACCTTGCTATTTTTTCCTTTTCACTTTCATCATATGACCTGCGGTGGGATCATTACTATAATGATTGTCTTTATTGTAATAAACCCTGTTTCATTCTTTATAGCAGAGCAGTGAGTAGTCCATAAATATTGTACATAGAATCAATATTCCTTAGCTTTTTATTTGCTGAAGAAATACTTTCTCAAAGTGAGTCAGATCCCACTGAAATTACCCTTGTGTGCAGATGTATGAATAAATGCATGAATCTGGTTGTGTTTCCGGAATTCCAAAGGTAGTTACCATTCTTCCTGAAGAAACGTGTTGCCTTTTTGCAGGAAATGTCTGAATTTACCTGGGCTGAGACTGGTGGGTGAGGCATTCATACCAAAATGAAAGGTGATAGGTAGTTTGAGACAGAAGAAAAGTCTAACTAGACAATGAGTTTTTAAGATAGTAGTATGTGTTTTTCTTTAGGTCTAATTGAAGGTGATAGCCAATGAGTATTCCTTAGAAGGGAAGATTAAATCAAGTAATTTTGCAATTGGACCCAAAGTTAGATATATCTAGAACTATACCAGTGCCGGCATTGTAAGCTGTATTGCCTGGTAATATTTTAGGATGAGGGGAATCCCTACACCCTGATCTTCTATGCGTATCCTAACAAGGATATTTTAAGCCTGGTTATTGTCAAATTAAAGAGTTCAGGGCTAATTGAGAGGGTTAATCAGAAAGTTTGAAGAAGAGAAAGGATCCAAGTATGGCCATCCTTTTTATTATTATTATTATTATTATAATGAGGATTATCCAGGATAAGTATAACATTTTCTATTTTGTTAAGTCATGGATGGGATTGGGGGAATATAGTTTTTTTCAAAAGTTATTTAATATGGGACGTAAGCTAGATACCACATAGGGCTGGATTCTATTACAGGTGCTAATTTTATCACTGCTTTTATCTCCATGTTTTCCCATAGGCTTCAATAGGAAAATATTTCACAAAACGGGAGGTAACATTTATCAGCTGCAATAGAATCCAGCCCACAATCGTAGTGTTGTAGATATCTCAGGAATGGGACACTATTTTGCTCAGGAACATAACACTCATGTCGCCTACTTCTATTGTACAAATGCAAAGAATGGAGGAGGATGACTTTGAGTTAGTTGGAGGTGTCAAGAGTCATAGAGTACCAACAGCAACTGTCATGTCCTCCATCGCCAACTCTAGTCATGTTATTAAAACAAGTTACACGGTTCTTCTTCTATATGCTGTCAACCCACCATTAGAAAGAAATACAATAAAGTGAAATTATGCCTGTGGAATGGCAAACTTGCTAAAATGTTGATGTTTAATATGTTGCCCTATTCTTTTGCCCTATTCTTTTGCTAAACACATAGGTGTTAAAGAAATACTGTCATATGTCAAACCCTACTAGCATATCCCAAGCTTCAGTTACTTTTCAAGAACAGATATGCCAGAATTGTATGAGCAGGTGTTAACATTTTGTTCAAGGCTAATATCACTGTAGTACTCAGCCTGCTAACAACTTTTAATTTCAACTGTGTATTTCTCTACTCAGCAGTAGGATTGCAGCATAATTGAACTTTTTGAACTGTATGTACTGAGTCAAACTGTTTCTGAACATTATTAGGTCTGTGGTATCAGATCTCACATACCCTTCCATGCTGATGGTGGTCACTCCCTCCTCCTCCACCTTCTCAAACTCAGTGGATACATCACAGTCCTTACAGGTCCTCCTTTTGGAGAATCACTATGACATGCCCCACCTCAACCTATGTATATGTCATACAGATGATATTCAGTAAGTTGATCTACTCAAACCATTTTGGGGAAAGTCAACCGCACCATAGGGTACAATTTAAAACGCCCATTAATTTAAAAGGAGGTTTTAGTGTACTGAATTATATTGATGCCTCCAATTAATTGAAAACAATGTGCTAGGCACCTCTTTAACAATCAAAGGGTTTAAAGCTCCATTTAAATAAATAGGGATTTTTAATAGTGATGTAGTTTGTTATGAAATGTCTCCTTTTTGTGCATACAGTGCAGTGACAATGAAGATTTGCAGAAGAGTCAAGAGCAACATAGGGTGGATGAAGCAAGACAAGACTAGGAAGTATAGGTTAGCTTACTGTCATTCCTGGCAGAGTGAAACTTGCTCAGGAAGCAATTTTGAAAAAGCCTCATTTCCATTCCACATCTGAGTGAGCTTGAACACAAAACAACATGTCAGTGGAATTCAAATGATCAAGCACATTCTTTCACATGCTCTCAACATTTTCATGAAAAAAGTTATGTATTTAATAAAATAAAGAGGTGTGATTCTGGAGTAAAGCAACTGCACTATAAAACACAAATAATAATACCTCAAATACTCACTGATTTCAATGGGACTTTTAACTTCTTGAATTACAGAGTGTACCCCACTGCTTTACATACACTGTATAAAAATTCCCTTTAACCCCTTAGTGACGGCCGCGTGCAGACGCGGCCGTCACTTAACACCCGTCTAACATTTTTTTTTTTTTTTTTTTAAAAGAATCCGGAGTCCCCGAACGGCGTGCAGCCGTGCGGGGAGCCGGATTTCCGGGACGTACATGTACGTCCTCTGTCACTAAGTGACAGCCACACAGGACGTACATGTACGTCCTGTGTCGCAAAGGGGTTAAAGGGATAGTAATGTTTCATAATAAAAGCAGCTGTAATTAATCTTCATAGTATCTGGGCCTTGGAGAGTGTTATTTCAGTTGTAGTTCAAGAGTAATTGAATGATAAAGTATCCCCTCCAGCCCCTTCTACTGATGTAACACTGCTCAGCTTAGAGCAGCAGGGAGTGTCCATGTAGATTGCAGAGAGGGACAATCTTCAATTAAGATAAGGTCAAAATCTGAAAAAACTATAAAAGGGGGCAGAGTTTTCATTGTTCTCATAGTAAGAATATTGACCCTTGATGTGAGCTGTCTGGTCTATGGACTGGATTCCACATCTGAGGAGTGGGGGCTTACCTAGTGTAAAAGGGACAGGAGGGGGAAACTTTATAATTCAATTACTCTTGAACTACAATGCTCACAATAATGAAATAACACTCTCTATGGCTCAAATACTATGAAGATTAATTGGAGCTGCTGTTTTTGTGAAACATTACTATCACTTTAAAATCAATGAGAATTTTCAGTTTTTCTCTGTGTTCAAATTCCATCTCTTTAGCTTATTGAATATGGCCCTTAGTGAGCTCTGCTCATTTAATATATTTGTATGTGTGGGCTATGGGCCATACGTATCAATAAAGACACATAGCATTCAAAATAACATCTATTTTATAGGGATATTTATCAAAGCAGCTGCAACTGTTTGATACATATCTACTATAATGAAGACTTGCTGATACTTCTGATGTGTAACTTCATTGTAAATTATCACTCTTTGAAGTTGTGTTTATTTAACTCTTTGAGTGGCAGAGGGGTACAGAACGCATTGCTTTGCAATGCATTGCGTACCACTCTGGCACTCAAAGGGTTAAAGCTTGCGGTGCAATCTTGAAGAGAATATTTCACCCTTCTAAGTTCTTCCCTCAGTGGGAGCTTACACTGGGAAAGGATGTACACAATTATTTGTCCTTATAAATGTATTCCACCAATTTGAAGGTGGAGAGATTGGATTGATAACTGACTAATCTATTATGCATGCGTAATGTGACCAGTAACAAAGATCTGCTGAGATTAGATTCCCTAACTTCTAAATCAAAACTCTCTCTTTAAAATTATTAACCTGCTTGAAAGTACAAGGTATAGGAAGTTTGAATAGATATGTTTAATGAGTCTAAATGTGTAGTTGACAAGTCCACTTTAAATGCACATGACAAGGAGATAGAAGCATCAACAAAACATGCTCATGTAAATATAAAAATCACAACCATCACAATCAAAAATAATGATGGCATGAGGTGCTACTCTATCAACCAAGGTGATCTTGCAAAGTCTGAACTTGATGGAGTCTCATTTTTTCAACATCATCAACTATGTAAGAATATTTTGAAACATTTTCCCTTTTAGCTGAAATGTATTGCACTCACACACTTGCGGTAATTCATGGGTTGCTATTATAATCCCCCTACCCTTTTTCCTACAGTCATTAGACCTCTCCAGAAATGTACCATAACCATGCTGCACGCAGACTCTGCATTATTTGTCACCTAAAACAACTTTGTGATTTTGAAAGACAGTACAAATCGCCAAGCTGTTTTATAAGCAATTTTTCAGTCAAAAAACAAGTTTTTTTTTATTATTCTTTTTTACATTTATAGGGGGTCTATTTAATTGATGTGGACTATTGCAGCTCTGTGCAAACTGTTGTACTTTAATGATACATTAGCACTGGCGACCCATATAAATGCTTTGTGGAAATGTTATAATATGATACAGGGAGATGTTGTCCATGCATCTTAGCACCATAAGACCTTCATTGTAGATGCTTCTTTCTCCTGCAGTCAGACATCAATATATTTGGCTGTAGGAGCAGAAAGCAGCTGCTATACAGGTCTGATTGTGACAAAATGCATGGAGAACAATTACCTGCATCTTGATATCAGATCTCCATAAAGAATACATATGGGGGGAGGTTACAAGTGTGAAACTTACGGATTATTAGGAAAGCACAACAGCAGTTTGTGCAGTGCTGATAGTACAGATTTATTAACTTTTTGCTAATTAAGGCAAACAGTGCAAGTACTTCCCTAAATTACCTCCGTCCCTTACTGTCAATGCTGAGAAATGCATTGTCCATATCTGTCAGCACCGTGAGGGTTGTGGGTAAGTGAGTGATGGAATTAATGTAAAGCTAAGACAAGAGGTGCCCACATACTTTAGTAAAGTAAATAATTCAAAAACTAGTTTCTAGATAAAAAAGGCTAATGAAACATTTTTCAAACAAAAAAGAAAAGAAAAAATCAGCCGAGCTGGAAGGCTTGGGATTATTTCTCCAAAACACACCTTTCAGTACTGTCATAGAGCACACCACTGCCATTAAGAATGAAAACATTGTACTTTTATTTTAAGGCTGCTTAAAAAGACAACACAGCATTTTACCCTTTATTTTGGTGTAACTGGATCTATTATTAACTGCTTATGTTCCAGAGGGGTATACAATGCATTGTGAAGAAATGTGTTGGATACCCCTCTAGCACTCAAAGGGTTAATAGCGTTAGCTTTACAAGGCATATGTGGAGGTAGTTCACTTAAAATGGATGTATAGGGTTGTTTGAGCTTATAAACTGATAGCCTTTTAATTTATTTTCTGTATTGGCAGTCATACTATCTCACATATTCTCCTATATAATCTTTCCTATATAATGATTCACTAAATAGTTTGTAATGACACAGTCATGTGCAGTAGAGACTGCCTGTTATGCGGCTGATACAGTGCGGGGCGCTCCAAAGTACCAGCCGCGGCACGGGCAGTCTCTATTGCACATGACTGCCCCGCGACTGGCTGGCACTGTATCAGCTGTGGTGCAGCCAGTCTCTACTATGCATGACTGCCCCAAAATTGTACTCCATATTATAGATGAGGCCTAACCAAGGATTTATACAGAGGTAGGATAATATTAGCATCCCATGCTTCTAGACCTCTTTTTATGCAGACTAGTACCCTATTTGCTCTTGCAGCTGAGTGACTCTGCACACTGCTGTGAAGTCTGTCTATCAGTACTCCTAAATCTTTCTCTAATGAGGATTTCCTAAGTTGTTTACCATTTAGAATATATGTAGCAAGTTTGTTTCTACAGCCCAAATGCATAACCTTACATTTATCTACATTAAATGTCATCTGCACTTTTCTGCCCATTCACTTTGTTTGTGGAGCTAGCTCTAATGTAACACCTTAAGGACAAGAGAGGTGTGCAATGTACTGCTTTGAAATTCAATGTGTGCCCCTCTGGTCCTCAAGAAGTTAAAGAATGCTGTGTGCAGGACTTTCAAACCTTATATTTCAGTTGGGTTTTTAATTCTTGTCTGCATGCAACTTGGATTCAGCTTTGAAATGTGGGGTATATTAGATGTTGGCACTTTCACAAATATCAAGCAGGATACTATTTTGTATGTGAAGATGCATTAACAGCATTAAAAGAGAAGTTCTAATGCCACTTCATGGATCATCTAGAGTACAGTGTACAGTTGGCAACACGAAGCCCTATAGCCACTACCAGAATACAGCACCCACCAATGATGAGAGTTGTAGTCTGGAAGTGGCTAGAGCTCCTCACGTTGTCCATTCCAGTAATAACAACATGCAGAGGAAAGTGGTATACCCTTTGTCCATTTCCCTGCACATGTTATAGGAGAAGTGTCTGGAGATTGCTTGCAGTTAAGTCTTGATGATGGTGAAATGTGTGTGCACCAGTATGCACTAAAGAATCAGGGGGGAGATTCACTAATCGGTGATAAAGTGGAGATGACTTCTACAGTTTATCACTTCTCCAGTTCCTATGTTATTCTATGGAGCCTATTCACTAAGATCTCCAAAGTTGAGGAAATCTTAGTGCATAGGTCCCATAGAATAACATAGGAATTGTAGATGTGATTAACTAGAGGAATCATCTCCACTTTATCACCTCTTTCTCACTGCTTAGTGAATATCTCCCCAGATGTTCTAGTATATAAACTGAAGTGTGGGTGCATGAGGGTAGGAAGACAGTGTGATCCCCGTGGAATAAATGAGTTGTGTTGACAGATTCATCCTTTTCACCCCATATCTCCAGAAAGTCATCAATAAATTAGAGATTATTCTAAGAAGGGCTATCAAAATGACACTTGATTTAAAGGGATAGTAATACTTTGTTTTATATTTATTTTATTTTGTAGGCATTAAAAAAACCACGAAGAGCGATATAAGTCTTATCTCTCAAACCTTTATGGTTTGAGAGATATTCACAAGCAAAGTGTCCCCCTCCCGCCCCTTTTACCTAGTGTAAACAATCTCTTCTCAGATGTGGAATCCAGTCCATAGACCAGACAGATAACAGCAGGGGACAATCTTCTTCCTATGAGAACAATGAAAGCCCTGCCCCCCTTGACAAGCTTTTCAGCTTTTTCCCTTATCTTAATTAAAGATTGTCCCTCTCTGCAGTCCACCTGGGCACCTCCCTTCTGATCTGAGCTGAGCAGTGTTATATCAGTAAAAGGGGCGGGAGGGTGATACTTTATCACTTAATTACTCTTGAACTACAACTCTGACAGTATTGAAATAACACTCTCCAAGGTCCAAATACTATGATGATTAATTAGAGCTGCTTTTATTATGAAACATTACTATCCCTTTAATTGTCAAAACACATAAGCAAAGACTCCAGGGGGTAGATACACTAATATGTGAAAAAAGAGGTGATAAAGCTGACATAACTTCTCCAGTGTGATTGACCCCTTACTGACTGGCTGCACAACCAGCAGTTAAGGACCATGGAGCTTTTCTTTTTTTTTTGTTTTAGAAATCTATTCGGGGTCCCCGAGCAGCGTGCAGCCACGTGGGGACCCTTGAATTCTATGACGTGCCAGAACCATCATGGGTCCTTAACACACCTTTGGCCCATGACTGTCCTGGCACATCATGAGTCCTTAAGGGGTTAACTCTCCAGTCCCTATGTTATTTAATAAGTGATATAATTGGAGAAGTTAGCGCCTTTTTATCACACCTTAATGTATAACCCCTAGAACCTTAATATGTATAGCTGGGAGATGAACGGTGGGAGTTATTATTGAAACATTCAAATATATTAAGACATTTAATAAAAATCATGAAGGAACCTTTTACAGAATACAAATTACAGCCACATAACCTATACTTGTAGGGTGAGGAAACAAGAGGAAATGTAATAAAAAAATACTTTCCGTAAAGCATAATAGATACATGGAATAGCTTCTCAGCAGAAGTGGATGAGACTAAAACACTAAATGAATTTATGAACACAAGGGATAGACATATGGCTAGTCTAGGAATGCTAAGGTTTTTTAAATTGATAGGTAAATGTGCTGACTAGGGGCTACATTCTATTGCAGGTGATGAATGTTACCTCCCGTTTTATCAAACATTTTCCTATTGAACTCTAAGGGGAAACCTGGAGATAAAGGGCTAGATTCTACTGCAGGTGCTAAATGTTAACACCTGTTTTATCAAACATTTTCCTATTGAAGTCTATGGGGAAACCTGGAGATAAAAGCAGTGATAAAATTAGCACCTGCAATAGAATCCAGCCCTAGATCAGCCAATCGGCCAATATGTTTCCATGTTTTTAATTTTCAAATTTCCTGGTAGGTCTAACTTTTGCTATTGATATAATAAACATTGCAATGAACAGATTTAACCCTTTGAGTGCCAGAGGGGTATGCAACGCATTGCAAAGCAATGCGTTGCACACCCCTCTGGCACTCAAAGGGATAAACACTGTGATAAATAAAGACAACTTTAGATACTATCTATAAATCAGAAGAGTATGTAGGGAATATTTCTAGTGATGCTGAGAACACGTACAGCTATTAGTCATCCATGACAATAATTGTTAATTAACTTTCTAGCAAGATTTTTTTTTTGTGGGGGGGATTTAGAATGCTGACCTCTTCTTATTCTTAATAGGAGGTTTAATCAGAGGTTTCTTAAAGTGCCAATAAAAAGTACACACATTTGTTCCTATTCAGATAAATAACCTCTGCTTAAACTACTTCATAAAAAGAAACAGGACATCATCTAAAGTTACAGGGTGAAAAACTCTGAAGTAATATTGGTAGAAAGTAGTAGATTCATGAAATAGTCTCCCAGCAGAAGTGGTAAGAGTAAATACATGAAGGAATTAAAAATGTTTTGATAATGTCTCTTCTGAGAACTATGAGTAGCCATTTTAATTAGATAGGAAAATGGGCAGACTGAATGAGTCAGTTTGTCCTTAACTGCCAGCAAAATATATGTTTCTATGAAGCACTAAAATGATATCCTATACATTGATGAAATCATAGAATTCAACACGTACCTGTTTTAAAAGATCAGCCACCTGCACTGTTGTCCAGTTTTCAAAATCTTCTCGAAGTGGAAGTTTTAAAGCCATTGTATAACTGGGAATTTTCTGTGTTTAAAATGTTCATCTAATGTGTGTGTTCAGCTGCTCTTACTGATTTACAAATACTCAAAGAGGAAGTACATTTTTGCTGATTGGGTGAGTAGGACTTTCCTTAAAGGGGAAGAAGCACCATGAAACACAGTTAGATTTACTTCTACATTATTTGTATACTAGTGTAAAAGCCTCTGTACATGGGCCAAGGTCAGGGTAATGTTAACCCTTTGAGTGCCAGTGGGGTATGCAATGCGTTGCTTTGCAATATTTTGCATACCCCTCTGGTACTTAAAGGGTTAAGCAGTCGCTACCTCACTGCTCCACGCGATGCAGTTTTGAGTCGCCTCACTCACACAATGCAATCATGCGCAGTAGAGACTGCCCGAATGCGGGCAGTCTCTACTGTGCATGACTGCATCGTGACAGACATTTTAGTGAATTATTATATAGGATTTTGGACTCGATTCTATTACCAGCGATAAAACCGGAGTTACAAGAAAAATAAGTAGCGTGAATTTTGCAAACATGTGTTACGTCGGTATTCTATTGCAGAACCACGGTAAAACTAAACTGGTGTAGATAGCACATTTCAGGGAACTAGCAAAACTGGCGCTGTCTGCTTTTATTCAACTACCGCCTACAAAAAACGTGCAAAATGTCAAAGTCCAAGGAAATAGGCGTACGTTTGATGACAGAAAGAGCAAGTTTAGTGTTAGATGTGTTGCCTACATTATCAAAATCTGACATAGAGCGCCCCCTTTGACATATTAACCCCCCTTTTAAAAGTCGATCTACAATGCTTTCTTTCTCCACTTTTATTCGACTAATATTGTTCACATTCCATATTTTAACCCTTCCCCTTGAAAATTCGACTTATAGTGTTCCTATGACCTTCTATCTCCATTTTAATTTGAATAATATTGCTCCCATTCAACATAGTTTATTCTCCAATTTTACTGCAAAATACAGACTCTTTGGGCTAGATTCTATTGTAGGTGCTAATTTTATCACTGCTTTTATCTCCAGTTTTCTCCATAGACTTCAATAGGAAAATGTTTGGTAAAACGGGTGTTAACATTTATCACCTGTAATAGAATCTGGCCCTTTATGTGTCACAGTGATTCCTGTACAAGAATTGGAGAATAAAAAATGTTGAATGGGATCAATATTATTCAAATTAAAATGGAGAAAGAAGATCATAGGAACACTATAAGTCAAATTTTCAAGAGGAAGGGTTAGAATGCCGAATGTGAAAAATATTTGTCAAATTGAAATGGTGAAAGAAAGTCATGGTAGCACTGTAGCCGATTTTCAAGGGGAAGGGTTAAAATGTGGAATGTGAACAATATTAGTCGAATTAAAGTGGTGAAAGAAAGCATTGTAAGTCGAACTTTAAAAGGGGGGTTAATATATTGAAGGGGGGCACTCTATGTCAGATTTCTATGTTGTATACTGTATTATGCACTGCTTTTGTTCTAACAATGATGGTTTTGAAACTGTCATTATGGCTTCTACGCCTCAGCCTCTGAGGAGCAGAATTTCCGACTTAAATGTAACCAAAAAACAGGCGCTAATACTGAGCTTGGGTAATAGGATACTAATTGTACGTTGTTTTAAGTTGTTTCCTATGGGCTTTTTTTTTTAGTATAATTACCGCTGGTTTTGTTTTCACAAGTTGGGTAATAGGATACTAAAACCTGACTTAGAAAACAATGCCTGTTTTATTTTTAGCGCTGGTAGTAGAATCGAGCCCCTGATTGCAGTAGAATGTAACATTTATCTATCTATCTATCTATCTATCTATCTATCTATCTATCTATCTATCTATCTATCTATCTATCCATCCATCTATCTATCTATCTGGCTACCTATCTTTATATATAATTATATATATATATTATATATACAGCAGCTTTGATCCCTCTACACACTAATATACTAAGTAGAAGTGGTGCAGTTTTGGAGACTAACAAATGTCTCTTTGGGAACCAAAACTTAACAATTGAGAGGTCTCCAAAGCATTGTGAAGCAAAACATTGGAGAATTCTCTAGCAGCAGTCAAGGGGTTAAACGCTCTATTTATGTCAATAAGAATTTGTAGAACTTTTATTGTGCAGTTGGTTTTCCAGAATTGCACCACTTTTCTTAGTAAACCACCTCAGTAATGTCACTGTCTCTCACTCAAATTTCTGTTGAGTATCAAGGATGAATAAATATCAGTATTAAATCATAACAGAAATAATTTTTATTACAATATTTATTGGAGAGTTCTAATGTTAACACCTTAACGACCCTTGACGGTCATAGCACATCATGGGTTGTTTTGACTTAATGAACCATGACGTGCTATGACCATCATGGAATTCCAGGTTTCCCCTGCGGCTGCACTCTATTCGGGGAGTCCGGAATCCAAATCGGGAAAAAAATGCTCCGTGGTCCTTTAGTGACCGCAACGTGCCTGCACGGCTGGTCGTTAAGGGGTTAAGCATAGGTTTTATTGAGCCAGCTGCCAATACTCCAATACTGTTGTCCTGCACATCAGCAGCTATATTTCCTTCATATTGGCACACATGGTAGGTAAAGGATAGCAGTCCTGGGGCAGAACCAAACCTGGATTTCCCAAAAGGCGGAGTAGGCAATTGTCTAAAGTTCCAAATTTTAAGGGGCATCTCTGCTGTGCTGGCCATATCCACATGATAAATCAATGATGTTACCAAAATAATTTCGATGGCCACTTTACACACTATTATTTAATCCCTTGTAAGCTAGATATAGCTCCACTCCATTGCTTCAAACTGAGTTTAAGATCTTTCTCCCAACCAAGGGGGTTAGATCTGTTTCCGTTCTTCTTTGATTTAAGTCAAAGGTATTTTCTGTGCCAGGAAACCGTGGATAGAGGTATGGACTGAGTTATGTTAGGAGTGGGGGTGGGCCATAGGTGGAGCTAAGGGCACCTAGAGTGTCTTGCCTAAGTCTGGCATTGAACTTCACCATAGAGAACAAATAAATATTTGCTCCAGAACTGCTCCTCTTTGGCTTCTTGATTCACAAATGCAGAACTAACGCAGAATAGGGTTAAGTTAAGTTAAAAACTAACTTTTTAAATATTTCTATTGTGAATCTGGGGTATGCTGCAACCTCTGTATTTTTAGAAGTAGTAAAGATGTCTATAATAATGCTACATATTGTAGGACTTTTGTAATTAGTCATTTTAAAAGGGACACCTATAAAACATTTATAATGCAGGGAAGTGCCAGTTACAATGCAGCCTTGTGTTATATATTTTTACTAGTTGAACAGCCAGTGTATATGGGCCACAGTGCCAGGCAGCAACGGCTGTGATGCAGTCATGCACAGTAGAGACTTCCAGCGCTGCGGCTGAGGTGCGCAGAGAGGACTACGGTCTGAATTCGGAGCACCCCACTCCATTATCAGCCACGGAGCTGGCAGTCTGTACTGCACATGACAACTTCTGACAAACATGCATTAGCAAATTATTATATAGGCTAAGCATATCCTTTAAAATGTCTGTTTATGGTAACTTACACTTACTATTGTGTGGATACTGGACCATTTTGGTTTTTGTTTGTTTTAACTTTCACAGGAAAAAAGGAGAATATATTTGTATATAACAATGAGACTGATGTACTAAGATGAACTGGGGGCTTTTGCATTAAAGTGTGATAAAGAGGTGATAAAGCAGAGATCTAGGGCTGTATTCAAATGCAGGAGCTAATTTTATCTCTGCTTTTATCTCCAGGTTTCCCCATAGACTTCAGTAGGAAAATGTTTGATAATATCTAGCCTGTATTCTCCTGTGATATCACTTCTCCAGTTCCTATGTTATTATATAAAGCATATACACTATAGTATAACATAGGACTTGGAGAAGATGTTATTACTGGAGAAATTATCTCTGCTTTATCCCCTCTTTATCATGCTTTAGTGATTGCTTCAGTGTTGACATGGTTCAGATGATGTTATTTTTCTATAAGTCTACTGAGGCAGCCTCATCACCATCAGCAGCAGCACAGCAAACCATCACCACATCAGGAGCATCTCTCCTACAATTGCGGGTGTTGTAATCTTTTTCTCCTTGGTAGGTGGGTGGCTGTGCAATATTATAAAAAAAAAATTATAAAAAAATGTACACAATGTGTGTGAACAGTCTTTGAAGCGAGGGAAGGTCATAGATAACAACTTGGCACATCTACTCTAATTAAGCATGGTGACAATGTTAAACCATCCCCTAAGAAATCAGGTGGTATCACTGTGTACTCTTTCTGCTCCACGAAACAACAATTTACTGGTGGTAGTGTGGCAGCGGGTGAATGACATGTCCAAAAGGTCATTCATAGCACTCAATAAAAGAAATAGTCTCTATCACACTGCCATATGTGGTCACTGTATCGGAAAATGTGCAATGTGTGGAGACTAGAACATCTGCAGATTCACTGTCTGATGATGGTGCTTTGGCAAATTTTTCCATGACATTCTCACTGCTGAGGAGGGCCCTGAGGGTGTGGTGAATTGAAACTTTGATATTACTATTAGTAGCCTGGACCCTAGGACAAGTTAATAATGAGCCAGGGGATACCACCGACATTTAGGGGAAGGTTGGCTCACACCTATTTTGTTGGTTTTTAGATGACATGTTGCTCTTGACCATGGCAGTGGACAGGGGGCGAAGCGGTAAAAGCACCTGGGATGACTTCTCATGTTCCAAATGAATCTCAGAGAGATTATGCTGCATGTGATTTGTTAGGGCAGATGTGGCAAGGAGTAACCCCTCCTTTTTCTCTGTATATCCTTGTCACAGAGTGCACACATTACAGATGGGGATGATTGTACACTTCCTGCCCACAAGGAAAAGTATTCCCACACCCAAGATTTCAGTGGGAGAGGTGACTACATGCCTTCTTCCAAAGTATCTCATCATTTACAATAGCAGCAGGAACATTTCTTCTCCCATATCACTGCTGTTACTTCTACTACCACCACCACCGTCTGAGCATGAGATGATGACCCCCACTCCCAGAGGTACCAAGCTTTGTGGACACAACAGCGTGTTATGTCATGGTGCTGGTGGAAATGGGGGTCACACAATTCAGCAGCAGGAACTATAGAAAATACAATTATATCATCACCAACCAACATTATGTCAATGGTGCTGGTGAGACTAGTTGCAGCTATGTCTCTCATCCACTCTTTTCGTATACAAGCAAGGAAAGCTCTCATTTTGCCACCACTGGTACCACCACTCTCATCATCATCATCATCAGGATCAGCACTACTACCTTCTGTCTCCTCACTTTCTGGTGGAGTTGGCGGTGAGTGAGACACAGGTATTAGTTCTACACCATGTGTCAAACTCTAGACACAGTAAGGGCAGTTTCAGAGGCAGGTAGTCACTCTGTGATGCTACTGTGCACAAAAAAAACACATTATCCAATTTCAGAAATTCAGAGCAGGCCACTGGGAATGTGGTTGTAGCGTTATCTGCTAGGTTGGTGGCAGATGAAAAATGGGGAGAAAACACAGGGGCTACTTTTGTGCAAATTCCACACAGGACTTCACCAAGACAACCTAAAACTGGCTACTTATAAATGTAGTTGCTACAAACTTACATATGTAAGTTACAGCAAAAGAAGTTCCTGAGTTGCTTATAGCTGCCACAGATACAGCACAACACCACTTTCATTATCAAAGCAGCAAGACTGCTCTTTAATACATGCCCCAGAGAAATTCCCCCTTCTCCATTCTGTAAATCATGCTAGATAATGCACAGGTGGCTTATCTTCAAAGGAACTGCATGAAATTATCAATTCATAATTATAAAAGTTTTAATAATGGCAATGATAAATGGGCTCACTCTTATCGCTGATAAAGCAGTGCTAAGAGTGAGTCAATTTTTCATTGTTCTTAAAACTTTTATACTTATGGATTGCTTCTGTCTTGGAGTTCCTTTAGAGTTAAGCTGCATCTGAACGGAGATGGGGCAATTTCTCTGCATGCTCATACAGCCAAGTGTTCAAGAGTATTCTTCTCCTGAACATAAATAAAAGTGAGTAGGCTATAAATCTCTTTTTTATAGTATTATACTATTTGGTGCATTCTATGTTTTTTCTTGTAAGTATCTGGCACTGCTGGTTGGCACAGAGTAACAGGAGGTGGGGTAGCACTGTCTGCTGGTGGTCTCTGGTGCCTAAGTCACAGCAGGGAATGTGGTTGGGGTGGGGGTAACACTATCTGCAATTGGAAGGCTATGGAGTCTCTTAATCAAAGGAAATGTGATTGGGGTGTTAGCACCATCTTCTTCTTCTGCTGGTAGGCTCTGGCGTCTCTGCATCTCTCCAGTGTTCTGGAGTCTCTCGGTCACAGAGGATGTGGTTAGGGTGGTCTGGTGGACTCTGCTGCTTACCACTACTATACCTAGGATTGCTGTTGCTGTTACTGGATTCTTCCTCAGCAGCATTCATCCATTTCCTCTTATACTGTTAGTACTTGATAACTCTCTCTTAACACACAACATAACTACTCCATAAAGTCATTTTTCTCTCTGTAGCTCACTTCTTGTTCTTTCTGCCTTAAATACACCTAACAGAATGGTGAGATTTATGGATTTTTTTCTTGGTAATAGAAAGCATAGGTCAGAACCTGCAAAATTCTCAAGAGAAATTCAATTGTG
Organism: Rhinophrynus dorsalis; assembly: GCA_037306005.1. NCBI lineage: Eukaryota > Metazoa > Chordata > Amphibia > Anura > Rhinophrynidae > Rhinophrynus > Rhinophrynus dorsalis. Next base: position 96,493,803 of record CM074724.1, on the reverse strand, counting down.
ATAGCATAAAGACAGACATTTTTTCTAAATGTTTAATGCAGGGAATTTTTGAGGAAAATGCAGCAAATCATGGATTTTCTGCAAAAACTCCCATGAAAAGAAATCAGACTTTTCACCTATATTCCATAATTATATGCCCTTAACGACCAGATACTTTTTTACGCTGGAACCCAAACCCAGCCACAGCTAACAAGCTGGAATCTTAATGATGTCTGGAAGATGCATGCAATAAGGAGGCTGCCAGCAATTCTGTTAACCTGTAGTGTTTCTGCCAATGTTCCCTCTACTGAGCTTGGTTTGGATTATACTTCTATAATATTAATTTATCTGAAAGCCAGTGGGTCGAAAGGATCCCTTAAAATGATCAATATAGTTTTACATATGCAGAGGAACAATGTAGAAGACTGATAGAATAAAAATTATGCGTCCATTGACTAACTGAGTGGCTCTAGGATTCAAGCTTTCAGGACACTAGGGGGTCTATTCAATTCCCCCCCCCCCACTGCATTTTTTCAAGCATGTTAAGCAATTCAGTTACCAGTGCTATGAAAAAATGCTGTCAGAAAAAAAACACGTTAGGTGCTAACGTTAGCACTCATTTGAACCCATTAAAACGCATTTCAATGTCACCCAATTCCAGCCATTAGGCCTTAACATATGTTAAGGATCCACTCTAACGGGTGAAAACCTTCACCCAGTTTTTATGAGCACAGTCAGACATGTTTATTCCTGCCAACGCAGGAATTCAAATCAAAAAGGGCCAAAAAAACCAAGTCACCAAGTAGATGTATTGATATGGGGCCCTAAGCCCCATATCAATACATCCAAAGCACTCCTTAAATGTATGAAATGTTAGTAGATTTAACCCTATGAGTGCCAGCGGGGTATGCATAACCCACTGGCACTCACAGGGTTAATTTGACTAAGTTAAAAAAGATCACACGAAAAGAAACACTTCCTAGTAATCCTAATGTCCAGCAGAGTCTTCAGCACCGTGGTCAGCTACTGTCCATCTTCTTCTTCAGTCTCCTATCTTTCTTCTTCATCAATCTCTCCATTTTATGTATTCTTCTCTTCCATGTTTCAAATAGTTTCCTGTAAGAAAAAATGCATGAAACATTAAATATGCCCCAAAAACATAACTTGGAAATGTGCCCTTCTGGCACTCAAAGGGTTAAAGTACTGCATATGTTTCCAAGTCACAACACAATATGCCCCATGATCAACAAATCTTTGCCCTAATCCATCAATAAAATATTATTCTCTCAAAAAATACCAGGGCAATGAGAAAGTAATGCTGAATCTTAATCAATAAATATTTCTGTGTGCCACCAATCTTGCCAGCTGTGGCAGAAATAAGTCTGGCGGGCAAACCCCTCCCTCCTTGGTACCTTATGGGCCGATGGAAGAGTCTAAAGTATAAACAGTATTTTCTCCATCACCTTCATCAAATGTATCCTACACAACCAGGGAAACCATCAAGGAACCCCATCTATCAAACTTGGTAGAGATAATGGACAAGTGTGGAGTAAGATTAAGCAGAACTAATAGGTTTAGATTGGTGGTTAGATGAACCCCTAGATATTTAATAGGACTGGGTGTCCAGTGAAAAGTATACTGCTGCTGAAGAGATAGATGTTTTAGATGAGGGAGATTAATATTTAAAATCTCTGAGTTAGCATAGTTTATTTTTGTTTGAGAAATGGTAAGATATTCATTCAAAATGTCCAATAAGGGAGGAATGGAGGTTGAAAGAGAAAACAGCAGAGGTAGGACATCATTCGCATAGGCTACTAATTTAGAAGTGCCCCCTATCAAAGAAAGACCATGAATACGATCCTCCCAACAGATTGTCTGGAGAAGGGTCTCCAAGGTCAAAATAAAAATGGGTGGACACATGGGGTACCCCTGATGAGTATCATTAGTTATGAAGAACTGATCTGAAAGGACCCGTTAACTGATAAGCTCACAGAGCGTGAAGAGTAGAGGCTCATGATCCCTGACAGTAGATGCTGGCCAAGTCACACATTTTTGAGAACACCAAACAGGTAAGACCAACGTAGTCCAAAGCCTTATTTGCATCAGTGGAAACTAGTATGCTAGGGATCTGTTCCATTAGGGCAGAATACATTAACAATATGGCAGGCTTCCTTGACAGGGATAAAGCCACTGTGGTCAGGATGTATCAAGTGAGGGAAGTGAGGGCGAAACCTGTTTCCCAACATTTTTGCGAATAATTTGATGTCAATATTCAGAAATGAAATTGGTTAAAAACTTGTGGACTGTGTAGCATCTTTATATGGCTTGGGAATCACCGTTATATGCTTCTCAAGCGACTCTGAGGGAAAAGGGTGACCCTCCAGTATAGCATTAAAGGAGTTCCGAAGATGTGGAAATAATTGATGTTTATATTTCCAGTAAAATACCACCTGGGCATTTTTCCAGAGGAGTGGACTGGATAGCAACTAGTAACTCAGCGTCTGAGAAAGGCTGGTCCAGGGCTACATTAATATCACCAGGGACAGAGGGAATATTGGCTTGGGTCAGGAACTCCGAGATGATCTTCTCAAAGTCGGACCCTCCGTTGGATCAGGCTGTTCTAAATTATATGAAAACCTTGTAGAAATCTCAGAAAGCATTAGCTATATCAGGGGGTGATTGGATCAACTGCTCTCTCCCATCCCATATGCTGGGGATCATATGAGATCTATGATGTGTCTTAACCGGGCATGCCAGCGTCCTACCACATTTGGTACTTGACAAATAATGTCTGAATCTAGTCTACATAAAGGATTTTGCTACACCATCTCTCAGGATGTTGGACAGTTCAGCTCTGCTTAAAGGGTATTGTGGGAAAGATGGGATAAGGAGTCAGAAAGAGCTGACTACCAGTCCAGAAGAAGATTTAAAGAATCCAGAGAAAAAAGGCTAAACTGAAACTGTGCAAGTTTGCAGACATCTGTGTTTTGGTAAACAAGGCTGCACAAAAGCACAGAATGTGCCTCAAAGGTATAAGGATGTGAAATATGTGACCTCTGTGCTGACTAGACAATACACAAATAAGTATGTCGGTGTGGCCAGCATAGCTGAGGCTCTCTTAAAAATTTGGAGCTCTAGACAGTTGTCTATTCTTCCTATTTGGCAATCCAGCCTAGGAGGTCAGAACTGGAAGCCTGGAGTAGTAATTCCCAAGGAGGTACAAAACTCCTCTACCTTCACAGCAGTTCACAAGGTAGCTGATAAACCATTATGAGCCACAGATAGGGAGAAGGGGAACCCACAGTGGTACTTGATTTGCAGGTTACGAAGGTGGTCGACCAGCAGCTTCACAGATCTGCAGAGATGTAGGGTGTGCTGAGAGATATTGTCATAAAACTGTAGATCAACCCCTGTGTATTGGTCAGAGCTGAGTTCCCTGCTTTTCCTCATGACCATTTCTTTAGTCTCAAACATTTGAAAACAGACTATAACATCCCACAAAGTGCACAGTGTGGCTGTAAGGTCCTTCGCAGTCACGGACTCTGTAGTTATTAATCCTTATGTAACATCTGCGAACCCTAGTGTCAATGTCATCCAGGTGTGTATTCAACTGATGAATGGTTTCTTACTGTTGTGTGAGTATTTGTGCTAAGGTTTAACAATGCTCACCAACCACATCTGCAGATCTGGAACTCTCTAGTCCATTTGGGACAATATTGTATTGAATGCCGCTAGTTCTGAGCGGACTGTTAGTTTAATGTCTTCCATGAGGCCTTTGACGTCTGCCTCGGAGACTAGGCCACAAGCTCCATCAGGTTGACTTTCATTACCAGAGCAGATGCAGGCATTTCTGGGTGCATCATGAGGGTCCCACTAGAAGCCTAAAGTACTATTTCTGAATCTATCAGCGCAGCACCAACTATTAGCAACAAAGGAGGAATAGATGTAGGTAGACATGAGTCTGATGCTACAGCATCACATTCTCTAGGCCCCAGAGGCAGATAGTGGGTGAATTTGCTGACATTGACCTACAGTTTTGCCTCTGCATGGAGCCTCTCTAATATGCGGCAATTTCACACCATGGTCAAGTACCGCCCCCCCATGCAAATTATTTTAAATTCCACTGGCAGTGAATATTCTTGTCAGTATTTTCTATATAATTAATTCCTTAGTCTCCAGTAGAGTCCAGTGTGAACAATAGAAGAGACACCACAGTGGATCAACATTTACGCACCGCGTGCATTAACAATGTAGTGTCTGGGGCACTTAGGCTAGCTGACATCAGGGATTCTTTGATCTAACTATTCTACTTCCTGCCCAGTCATGCCCATGGACTAGAGCATAAACAAAATCCCAATCCATAGTTACTGGCATCAAACAGAAGATGGATTGTATAGCTGGGGAACACATATTAATAAAACTGAACAGCAGGTGGAGCTCCTGAGATTAATCTTTATTACAACCAGCAACCTACCACTGTAGGACATCACTTCAATGGGGACAACTCTGAATAAGTACTGGGGAGCAAGGGACACAGTAGTAAGGCTTTGTTGGCAGTGGGAATGGAAACATGACATAGATATGTTTATTCTTTAATTTAATTTTTTATTGCATACATTGTCTTTATTTACATTTAATTAGGGCCATATGAACAAAATAAAATGTAACAAATCTGGGGTAAACCAGCGGCACTATTGGGGACAAATGAACATTGCAATTGATGGAGTTTTAACCTCAAGACAGGTAATGTATACATTGGTTTGCAATGCATTAGATACTTCTCTAGCATTCAGGGGGTTAAAAATCCCATTTAGATGAATGGAAATGGCGAATTTTATTTGTTCTCTATGGTGATGTGGCCCTAGTATTCTTCCCTTTTATGCCTTGTTCAAATGGCCACTACAAAACACATAAAACAGACATCACCCATTAAAGCCTTTTTCCCCTTGCACTATCGATTTCTTCATGGTTTGAACCCTTAGAGTTCCAGAGGGGTAAGCAATGCATTTCAAGCTAATGCATGCTCTCTCCTCTCTCCTCTCCTCCTATTGCCATACACTCTTTTCACCTAGTTTGATATTACATCAAATAAAATATGTTACAGTGCACTGGAGAGGTCTATAGGCACCCGAGGAAGAGTTAGGCAACATCTGTGGGGAACTACCATTCCCATCATCCCCAAACAATGGTTGCCTTGTCCTTATCCAAGGGGTTAATGAATGAATGAGTAGAAAAATAATAAAAAACAGTTGTCTATTGCTTAATGTCTAAATGCATAAAAAAACATGTATCTGTTTAGTTAGCAGTTCACCTCTTGATAAATCTACCCCCATAAGGTTCTTGACTCATTTGTGGTGGAAACACTGCAGCCTGATTTGTCTCTTTTTCCACTAATGACTCCTGTTCTATTTTTCTGTTGAACTAGAATATTCACAAATGGAAATGTCCATTAGGAACTTAACAAAACAGCTAAATAGAAGATCTTATGGAACATTAGAGGAAGTGGCATAAGACACTGTTACACAACTGTTTCAGTGAAACCACAGTGTTTTATGAGTGTGGTGACATATACAGTGCATTTAGATACAGGAGATGATCTCTGTAAGTATATGCATATCTATATATATACTCACATCCTCATCAGAACATTATACTGAGGACTATAGTCATCAACCTAAAGAGGAGTAATTCTGGGGCAAACCAACTGCACTATAAGGGGCAAATTAATATTTCTTAGATACTCGTTGATCTAAATGAGTTTTTTAATGCCATGAATGCTACAGAAGAAATGCGTTGGAGACATCTCTAACATGCAAGGGGTTGAAAGCCCCATTTGAACTAATGAGTATAATAATTTATCCCCTGTATTACAGTTGGATTGAACCGCATTGCTTCTTTTTATCTTAATGTATACAGCCCTGTGTTTGGCTAGAATTCAATGAGATTAGTCCTAGATCTTCTATTGATGCAGAATTTTCCCCATTGTGGATACGAATATGGTAATTGAATACCGGTTCTATGGATGTTCTTATGGATACAACATTGTGGAGCTTGTGGAGGATAACATTGTCTTGATGGATATATTTTCAATACCTGCGTACTGCTCTAGATGAGTGATGGGATATACAGCAATCGGAATCAGTCTCTGGATGACCAATCATCAGGAATATGAAAGCAAGCGTGAACTCTCAATGTAAATTTTTCCTCCCTGTCATGAATTAGTCATATACCTTACATGATCCTAACTGAATAAAAGCCAGGTGATGAAACATCTAATGTCATGAACCTTAGCATATTCATGGACATTTCTAATTCATTTCTGATGCTACTGACAAAATTCCTTGTATCTTTTCATTTCCTTACATGATAATTGTCTTACCTGTCATGGAGAAGTCAATGAGGCTGATGCACTATGTAAGGCTGTAGTAACTCTGGGACAAGGCAACTGCACTATATTGAACAAATTAGACCTCTCTAGCATTTAAAAGATAAACTCTCACTATAAATCAGTGTTACCTATGACTAACAAGTCTACAGAGGCATCTCTAGCATCCAGGTGCTCAAGTTTGATAAAAAAAAATGAGAGTAGATGTGTTTTATTGGAGAAAAAAAATAAAATCTGTTATGCAGGAAAGTATTTTGTTGGCATTGTTTTATTAATATTCAAGACAATTGTTTCCATTTATATGATTATTTTTAAATGTCAGACTGAAAATATGTGATAAAAACACTTTGCAGAACAGAAACAGTAAAAAAAGGTAGTTTGGATTTTCTATGGCTCTCGTATACTTTCTTTCTTATACCAGCATATATTTTGTAAGCGCATGCAATATTACAATAAAACAAATAAATAGGATAAACAAATTTTAAAGTGTGTTTTCTTGATATACTAGGAACTATTACATTTTTATTGTAAGAAGATACATGCTCGATTATCAAAGCAGAGGTACATTTTCTCTATTCCTATTAATAAAAATAGTTCTTGTAAAACCGGTAATAGAGAATAAATGAGTTTTTCACATAACAATTCTAACTGTGCATTGCATGCTTCAACAAGTTGAGTTTTAAAAGGGATCTGAATATTTTATACATATATAATAGTAATATTCATCTCTAAACCATTTATGAAAATGTTAACATCTCAAGGTGAATTTAGCAAACCATTCATGGCACAATGATTCTAGGTGACGACTCATGTCACTGTGGGCCTAATGGAGGGAAAAATATTATAAAAGTCTGATTATTAAATCTAAGTAAGAATTTTATAGAATTGTTCAATTTCCCTTCCGATGTCTGACTGTGAACTGACTCACTGAAAATAATAGCATGATGTAATTATGACTAAAGGCGAGAGTTGTTAGCAATGGATTAGTTAAACTGATATTTTAGACACAAGTGTTACCATAATACAAATTACAAAATAGAGGACACTGACATAGCAACTGGATTTACACCCTTTGGATGCTGTGGGGTGGTGGGGGTGGTGAAAACAATTGTCTATAAAGAAGGAGTTAATCTAAGACTTTCAAAGTGACTGCATGCTTATTCCTCTGTGTATATTAAAAAGATTTTAGTATGGATTCATACTTGCCAACATTTCAAATACATTTATAGGGAATCTAATCTCCTGTTAAAGAACATTACTAGTACAGTACTCTGCATCATGATACTAACAATAAACCTCATACAACAGACGTAGTAAAGGAGAACTGACATTTCCCACACCTATATACTACATTAAATCATATAATGTGGCAATCTTACCCAAGTGGAGAAACTAATAAAAATCACCTTTTAATGACAGGTACATCAAATAGGCATTTGAAATGCAATTTTAAAACCAAGGCCAAAAACAGGAACAGTAGGATCTGGGGAGAAAAACCCCAAACCAGGGACTATCCTTAGAAATCAGGGACAGCTGAAGATATATGCACTGGAGAACAGAAGCAGTAAGAAGAGACTCAGTATTTCTAATAGTGAATATCCCACAAGTATTTGTCCAATAAAGGCAATGGACATAGGAACACAGCAGGGCAGGCAACAATATAGGTACTCACTCCAGACAGGCACCTCATTGATCCAAAAGTGCTCTTTCTTCGAGGATGTTTATGACATCATTCTCACACAGTTACAGGACTTACACATTCCTGCAACAGGAAAAAAAAGCATAGATTCAAGTTGTGGTGAGCATGAAGAAATTCCCAACACTTACTGCAGTGCATACAATAGAAAAATATAAATAAAGTTAGTCTGCTCTCTCTCCATCAGGAAAATCCAGGACACTTAGAGCATACTTTCAAAATTCCAGGCATGCAAACTATTAAGTTCTCAAAAATAAGATATGTCCTGGTAAATCCAGATATATGTTAACCCTACTTAATACACTGGCTTCATGACTCAGTGTCTATTTTAATTTAATGACTCATTTGGAATATTTTCTGAGGATATTGTCTGTGGGTGTCAAAGCTGTTGAAGTCTAGATAAGTCTAACAGAGGGTTCACCCTGTGTAATTAACAAGGAAAATACAAACTCTAAGGAAAAAAATCTAGAGAAAAAATCAGTGGTTTAAGTTACCAGCATCCAAAGAGGATGGTGTGGGAGGTTATAAAGTACTCTGACCACTGCCACAACTACGAACTAATTAATTAACCTCACTACTTGTGGTAATGGACTACAGCTGTCAGATGACAGCAAGGAATTGCCATTTAGCTTTTGCAGTAACTTGGTATGATGTGTGCCATTACCAATATTGTAGGTAATAGAGGGCAAAATATTAAATTATTTAGTTTACAGGTAAATGTATTTACAATGCATACAAACATTTCTGATGCAAGTCATTGGCATTTGTGTTGTCCTAAACTTGTACACAAATTATTTGTTAAGGAAAATGAAAGACTGTCTAGTTTCATAGTTGATGAGGCTGAAAAAGACATCCATTCATCAAGTTTTGCCTTTGTCATATCACCCTTGTTGATCCATAAGAAAACAAAACCCATGTAAGCCATTTTCAATTAAACCCCAAATAGGTAAACAATTCCTTCCTTACTCCAAAAGGCAGTTGAGTACTGAATAGTGATGAGCGAGCACCCCAATGCTCGGGTGTTCGGGTGCTCTGACCGAGCGCCCCCGGAGGCTCGAGTGCTCGGCCGAGCACCCGAGCCCCATTGAAGTCAATGGGAGGACTCGAGCATTACACCAGGCACCCCCTGCTCTGATGAGGGGAGGGTGCCTGGTCCATAGGAAAAGGGAAGAAAAGGATGGAAACACCACAGAAATGGTTCAGGGACAGCATAGGGAGGATGTCTGGATGCATCTTGGACTCCAACATCGCTGCTGGGAACGATCTTTCGCCCGTAGTACGCCATTTTTACCGACTGACCGTAAAACACACAAAAAGGAAAATAAAAACGACTTTAGGCGAAAAATTGTTACCAAACAATATTTGCTGTATATTTACTTGTATATCATCTGCAAATTCTCCCAAAAATTTCCTTGATTTTCTGAAGTGAGGCCATGATTAAGAGGGAAACGTGCGCAGAGGCAAATTATCTCAAAAATGTCCTTGATTTTCTGAAGTGAGGCCATGATTAAGAGGGAAACGTGCGCAGAGGCAAATTATCTCAAAAATTTCCTTGATTTTCTGAAGTGAGGCCATGATTAAGAGGGAAACGTGCGCAGAGGCAAATTCTCCCAAAAATTTCCTTGATTTTATTGAACTGAGGCCATGATTAAGAGGGAAACGTGTGCAAAGGCAAATTCTCCCAAAAATTTCCTCGATTTTTCGGAACTGGGGCCATGATTAAGAGGGAAACGTGCGCTGAGCTGACCATCTAAAACATTATGGGTGAGGGTCTGCTGCAGAGCTGACCATCCTAAACATTATATGCGAAGGCCCGCTAGTGAGCTGACGCTATAAAACATTATATGAGAGGGCCCACTAGAGAGCTGACCCAATAAAACATTATATGAGAAGGCCCGCTGGTGAGCTGACCTATATAAAAATTGTCAAACAGGGCCCGCTGGTGAGCTGGCCCTATATAAAAATTATATCAGAGGGCCCGCTGGTGAGCTGGCCCTATATAAAAATTATAGCACAGGGCATATGGAAGAGGAGGAGGAGGATGAGAAGATTAAGAGTCAACCATATACCCGTTTTTTGGGTGGAAGGGGTGAATGGGAATACAGAGTATTCCCATCATTGTAAATAACATATATAAAGTGACTTTATGTTCCCCCGGGGCTTTCCTCCAGTGGAGTGGAGAAGTCAGGGGAAATCCAGGCCTTGTTCATTTTTATAAGTGTCAACCTATCAGCATTGTCGGTGGAAAGGCGGATACGCTTATCTGTTATGATGCCACCAGCAGCACTAAATACCCGCTCAGACAGAACGCTGGCGGCAGGGCAGGCCAGCACCTCCAAGGCGTAGAGTGCCAGTTCATACCACGTGTCCAGCTTGGACACCCAGTAGTTGTAAGGCACAGAGGGATCATTGAGGACGCTGACACGGTCTGCTACGTACTCCTTCACCATCTTCCAAAACTTTTCCCTCCTTGTGACACTAGGCTGCGCATCAGGGTGAGGGTGCTGGCGGGGTGTCATGAAGGTGTCCCACGCCTTGGAGAGTGTTGCCCTGCCTTTGTCGGAACTGCTGTGTGCTCCCCTTTTCTCCCCTTCTCGGTTGGCCAAGGTAGCACGTACTCTGCCGCCAGCGTTGTCAGATGGAAAATTTTGGAGCAATTTTTCAACAAGAACCTTCTGGTATTGCACCATTTTGCTTGTCCTCTCCACCGGAGGAATGAGAGATGAGAAATTCTCTTTGTAGCGGGGGTCCAGAAGGGTGAACACCCAGTAATCCGTGTTGTCTAAAATGCGTGTAACGCGTGGGTCACGGGAAAGGCAGCCTAACATAAAGTCAGCCATGTGTGCCAGAGTACCAACAGGCAAGATTTCGCTGTCCTCACCAGGAGGATGACTCTCAATCTCCTCATCCTCTTCCTCCTCTTCTGCCCACCCACGCTGAAGAGATGGAACTAAAGTTCCATGGCTACCCTCTGTAGCGGAGGCAACCGTGTCTTCCTCCTCCTCCTCCTCCTCCGCCTCCTCCAATTGTCGCTAAGAAGACAAAGTGAGGGTGCTCTGGCTATCACCTTGTGTAAGCTCTTCCTCCCCCATTTCCACCTCTTCCACATGCAAAGCGTCGGTTTTAATTGTGAGCAGCGAGCGTTTCAGTAGACACAGAAGTGGGATGGTTACACTGATAATAGCGTTATCGCCGCTCACCATCTGTGTCGATTCCTCAAAATTGCGTAAAACCTCGCAGAGGTCTGACATCCATTCCCACTCCTCACTTCTGATTACAGGAAGTTGAACGGAGAGGCGACGACCATGTAACAGCTGGTACTCCACTACTGCCCTCTGCTGCTCACAAAGCCGGGCCAACATGTGGAAGGTGGAGTTCCAGCGCGTGCTCACGTCACACAGCAGCCGGTGAGCTGGCAATTGTAAGCGCTGCTGCAGCTTCAACAGGCCGGCCGAAGCTGTAGATGACTTACGGAAATGTGCACACACGCGGCGCACCTTGGTCAAGAGATCATGCACATTGGGGTAGGTTTTTAGAAATCGCTGAACCACTAAATTAAATACATGCGCTAGGCATGGTACGTGTGTGAGCTTGCCGAGCTCCAAAGCCGCCACCAAGTTACGCCCATTATCACACACAACCATGCCTGGTTGCAGGTTGAGTGGCGAGAGCCACTGCTCGGTCTGGTGACTAATCCCCTGCAACAGCTCTGAGGCCGTGTGCTGTTTGTCCCCAAGGCAGATCAGCTTCAGCACGGCCTGTTGATGCTTCCCCACTGCAGTGCTACACTGCTTCCAGCTACTGGCTGATGGGGGAGTGGCACTGCGTGTAGAGAATTCGGAGGTGGAAACGGAGGAGGAGGAGCCAATAACGTAGGTGCTGGCGGAAACCCTGATGGAGGTAGGGCCCGCAATCCTCGGCGTGGGTAGCACCCGTGCCATCCCAGGGTCCGAGTCGCTCCCAGCCTCCACGACATTCACCCAGTGTGCCGTCAGGGAAATGTAGCGTCCCTGGCCACAAGCACTTGTCCATGTGTCAGTCGTTAAGTGGACCTTCCCAGTAACTGCGTTGGTCAGGGCACGGGTGATGTTACGGGACACATGGTGGTGTAATGCGGGGATGGCACACCGGGAAAAGTAGTGGCGGCTGGGGACCGCGTACCGAGGGACAGCTGCTGCCATCAGGCTGCGGAAGGACTCAGTGTCCACAAGCCTAAATGGCAGCATTTCGATGGCCAGTAATTTGGAAAGGTGTGAGGTTAGTGCTATGGCCTGTGGGTGGGTGGCTGGGTATTTTCTCTTGCACTCAAATGCCTGGGGTAACGACATTTGGACGCTGTGCTGGGACAGGGAAGTGGATGTGGTCGCTGATGGTGCTTCAGATGGTACAGGTGCAGGGCGGGAGGTATGCGGGCCTGCGCCTTCGACAGGCGATTGGCCGGCACCGAAAACAGGGGAAGAGGAGGCAGTGGTGTGGCCTGCAGACACAGATGGGCGATCCAGGCGTTCCTCCCACTTATTACGGTGCTTGGATGCCATGTGTCGGATCATGCTGGTGGTGGTGAGGTTTCTAGTGTTCATGCCTCGGCTCATTCTGGTGTGGCACAGGTTGCAAACTACAATTCTTTTGTCGTCCGCACTTTCCTTAAAAAAACGCCATACCGCGGAACACCTACCCTTTGGCAAGGTAGATTTACGCAAGGGGGTGCTCCGTGGAACATTTGCGGGCCGGTTTGGTGCGGTCCGCCTTCTTTCTGTAGCCACACCACTGCCTCTTCCAGCCTGTTGCGGTGCTGCAGATGGCTCACCCTCAGGACTGCTGTCATCACTCGGCTCTACACCTTCCCAGGTGGGGTCAGTCACCTCATCGTCCACCAAGTCCTCCTCCACTTCCTCACTCTGATCATCCTCCTCATGTCTTGATCCCACCACATACTCAGTCATTGACAACTGTATAACATTCTCCTCAACAAGGTCTTGAGACGGTAATAGTGGTTGATTTAATGGCAACTGTGTCTCATCATCATCATCATCATCCACTACTTCCTTTGACCTTAAATGCCGTTCACATCTGTCATCTTCTTGTGATTGGGTACCCTCTAGAGGTTGTGAATCAGGGCACAAGATGTCATGTTCCTCTGCAAGCGTGCTTGGAGAGAGGGTCAAATGAAGGATTGGCAATGAGACGAGCTCCTCACTATATCCCAATGTGGGATCACTTCTTTGACCAGACCGTGTATGATGGGAGGAAGGATGATCAGAGTGAGCATTATGTTGACCAGACTCTTGGCTACTGAGAGTGGACTTGGTGGAAGATAGGGTGGTGCTTAACCGACTGGAAGCAGTATCAGCTGACATCCAACCGACCACCTGTTCGCAGTGGTCGGACCTCGAGAGTGATGTCCTGCGACCCCCTGTGAAATGAGACATGAAGCTAGGTATGGTGGATGTCTTTCTTTCTTGTGCTCTGGCACCAGGCACAGTTTCTCCGCGTCCTGACCCGCGCCCTGAACTATCAGGATCACGTCCACTTCCCCGTCCCTTTTTACCCGCCTTCTTCATCTTACACGGAATATGTGACTTTGATATTTGAGTTTGAAAACTTAACAGTATTTCTTCCTATTCTGCAACTGTGCAGAGTACACAGAATAGGCTGCTAAACTGCGGTGACGCACACTGAATGGAATATGTGACTTTTATATTTGAGTTTGAAAACTTAACAGTATTTCTTCCTATTCTGCAACTGTGCAGAGTACACAGAATAGGCTGCTAAACTGCGGTGACGCACACTGAATGGAATATGTGACTTTGATATTTTAGTTTGAAAACTTAACAGTATTTCTTCCTATTCTGCAACTGTGCAGAGTACACAGAATAGGCTGCTAAACTGCGGTGACGCACACTGAATGGAATATGTGACTTTGATATTTTAGTTTGAAGACTTAACAGTATTTCTTCCTATTCTGCAACTCTGCAGAGTACACAGAATGTGCTGCTAAACTGCGGCGAAGCACACTGAATGGAATATGTGACTTTGATATTTTAGTTTGAAGACTTAACAGTATTTCTTCCTATTCTGCAACTGTGCAGAGTACACAGAATGTGCTGCTAAACTGCGGCGAAGCACACTGAATGGAATATGTGACTTTGATATTTTAGTTTGAAAACTTAACAGTATTTCTTCCTATTCTGCAACTGTGCAGAGTACACAGAATAGGCTGCTAAACTGCGGTGACGCACACTGAATGGAATATGTGACTTTGATATTTTAGTTTGAAGACTTAACAGTATTTCTTCCTATTCTGCAACTCTGCAGAGTACACAGAATGTGCTGCTAAACTGCGGCGAAGCACACTGAATGGAATATGTGACTTTGATATTTTAGTTTGAAGACTTAACAGTATTTCTTCCTATTCTGCAACTGTGCAGAGTACACAGAATAGGCTGCTAAACTGCGGTGACGCACACTGAATGGAATATGTGACTGATATTTTAGTTTGAAAACTTAACAGTATTTCTTCCTATTCTGCAACTGTGCAGAGTACACAGAATAGGCTGCTAAACTGCGGTGACGCACACTGAATGGAATATGTGACTTTAATATTTGAGTTTGAAAACTTAACAGTATTTCTTCCTATTCTGCAACTGTGCAGAGTACACAGAATAGGCTGCTAAACTGCGGTGACGCACACTGAATGGAATATGTGACTTTGATATTTTAGTTTGAAAACTTAACAGTATTTCTTCCTATTCTGCAACTGTGCAGAGTACACAGAATAGGCTGCTAAACTGCGGTGACGCACACTGAATATAATATCTGACTTTGATATTTTAGTTTGAAAACTTAACAGTATTTCTTCCTATTCTGCAACTGTGCACAGTACACAGAATAGGCTGCTAAACTGCGGTGACGCACACTGAATATAATATGTGACTTTGATATTTTAGTTTGAAAACTTAACAGTATTTCTTCCTATTCTGCAACTGTGCAGAGTACACAGAATAGGCTGCTAAACTGCGGTGACGCACACTGAATATAATATGTGACTTTGATATTTTAGTTTGAAAACTTAACAGTATTTCTTCCTATTCTGCAACTGTGCAGAGTACACAGAATAGGCTGCTAAACTGCGGTGACGCACACTGAATATAATATGTGACTTTGATATTTTAGTTTGAAAACTTAACAGTATTTCTTCCTATTCTGCAACTGTGCAGAGTACACAGAATAGGCTGCTAAACTGCGGTGACGCACACTGAATATAATATGTGACTTTTATATTTTAGTTTGAAAACTTAACAGTATTTCTTCCTATTCTGCAACTGTGCAGAGTACACAGAATAGGCTGCTAAACTGCGGTGACGCACACTGAATATAATATGTGACTTTGATATTTTAGTTTGAAAACTTAACAGTATTTCTTCCTATTCTGCAACTGTGCAGAGTACACAGAATAGGCTGCTAAACTGCGGTGACGCACACTGAATGGAATATGTGACTTTGATATTTTAGTTTGAAGACTTAACAGTATTTCTTCCTATTCTGCAACTCTGCAGAGTACACAGAATGTGCTGCTAAACTGCGGCGAAGCACACTGAATGGAATATGTGACTTTGATATTTTAGTTTGAAGACTTAACAGTATTTCTTCCTATTCTGCACCTCTGCACAGTACACAGAATGTGCTGCTAAACTGCGGCGAAGCACACTGAATGGAATATGTGACTTTGATATTTTAGTTTGAAGACTTAACAGTATTTCTTCCTATTCTGCAACTCTGCACAGTACACAGAATGTGCTGCTAAACTGCGGCGAAGCACACTGAATGGAAGATGTGACTTTGATATTTTAGTTTGAAGACTTAACAGAATGTGCTCTAATCTGCAACTTTGCACACTAAACAGAATGTGCTCTAATCTGCAACTTTGCACACTAAACAGAATGTGCTCTAATCTGCAACTTTGCACACTAAACAGAATGTGCTCTAATCTGCAACTTTGCACACTAAATAGAATATATGTTTTTTTTTTTTTTTTTTTTTTCCCCCCACACAAAATAACCTGCTGCCCCCACACACAGTAGTCCTAAAAAGGACTTTTGGTTCTTTTTTTTTCACAATCGCTTTTTTTCTCCCTACACTGACTTTCCCTTCCTATCCTCACATCTCCCTGGCTAAGACTGAGCCGAACTCGCTGGTCAGGTGCTATACAGCACCCGACCACGGGTTCTGGCCAGCCAATCAGTGTAATGCCAGCAGCCAACATGGCTGCTGGCATTACACTGATGTCAGAGCCTCCCTGCACGTTTATTGGCTGCGCAGCAGCCGCAAAACGTGCGGGGAGGAGACCCGAACATGGCGGGCGAGCACATGCGGTACTCGTACGAGTACCGCCATGTGCCGAGCAGAGCGATGCTCGAGCCGATCCGAGCATCGGCCGAGCATGCTCGCTCAACACTAGTACTGAAGCATTATCTTATCTTCATTTACACAAACTTTTATAATTCTCAATATTGTTCTGAGCTAGAATCCAATACTTCTCTGAAACCATCTGAATTATCTGTAACCACAGCTTCCCAAGGCAAAAATTATGTAACCTTACTGCCTCTTAAGGACCAAAGTCCTGGGGGAGTAACCTTCCCTTAAAGGGATAGTAATACTTAAAATGTAAAATAAAATATGTTGTAGGGTTTATCCCCCTGAGTAAAACAAGAGTACTCCCACTGCTGAAAGGTGTTTCATTCAAAAGTTATTAATTTTCAAAGTTGAATTTTTTAGGTGCAATATCACGGTGGCCTGAAATTGTACAGTGGAGCTGTTGCTATGCGATCTTATGGACAGCTCTAGTCCTGGGACCACACACCAGGACAACATATATTTTTTTTACATTTTAAGTATTACTATCCCTTTAAGGAACACTTTGATCCATTCCGCCGCTCCAGTATATGGGACAGGTTATGTGTACCAGCACACCGCATTGGGGTCTGAGAGAGACCACTCCAGTTTTGGAGCGGTCAATGTCAGACCCCGTTTTTACATACAGAGCTCCCAGAGGAGCACTGTAAGTATAATGCATGTGACATGCTATGGCCATCACCGGTCCTTATGGCAGAAACCATGTGACAGCCAGAGTATGTCCCGTGGTCCTTAAGGAGTTAAAGTAAAAAAATCATTGACTTTGTTTTTGTTAAAAGTGCTTTTACTATAGTCTTAATGGATGACTTCTTATTTGCTCAGCCCATTCAGTAAATAGTTCCCCAGAGAGTTCTTCGTTTTGGCCTCAAATATATTTATATATTGTTTCCAGTTTACTGTATACGTTTCTGCTTTTTTCTGCAACCCAGTGGCAGAAACCTTACTTTTATTTATATTAGACCTCATCTGCCCATTTACTCAATTTATTTAAATGTTTCTGCAGAGAAAAAAATATCTTTCTCTGTATGTTTCCTTACACAGTTTAGTGTCATTAGCAAAGACTGAGACATCTAATACCAATGTCAAGAGCTTTAATAAACAAATTAAGCACACTAGGCCCAGTATGGAACCTTGTGGCACTCCACTTACAATACTGGACCACCTTGAATGGGTTACATTTACAACAACCCTCTGCATTCTATTACTTAACTAGATCTCTATCCTTGCACATATTTCAACTCCGAAGCCAATGTCTTTTAATTCATGCAGTAAACAATTATGGGGCACTGTATCAAATGTTTTGTAGCATCAATGTATACAACATAAACAGCAATATCCTTGTTTAAGTTAGTGAACCTTCTAATGTCTTGCTTACTATGGAAGTTACATTCACATTATCATTAGTTTCCAGATTTAGCTGCCCCATATTTGAATAAGTGCACTACATCTGATTTCCTCCAATCACAAGGCACTATGCCTGATTAGAGTGAAACAATATGTATTAAGTCAAATGGTCTTGCTATTGCTGAATTAATCTTTTTAATTACCCTTCGGCTTCTGCCATCAGATCCAGGTGGTTTATTTACCATAACACTTTCTAATCTGCTCAGTATGTAAGCCATTGTCACTGCCATGCGCTTACCTCTCTGGGTGCCCTGTCATTCATCCGTCTCCCAATACAGCTGTATGATTTCACAGCCATGTGCCTGCCAGCCATTGGTGCAGGGCCATGCCTCCATTTTTCCTGGGCCACTGTTGGTCTGTTTCCCTTTTTAAATGGGTCTCCCTCTTCTGTGGGTGCCTGTTCTACAAGCTGTTTTGGTGTTTTCACTTTTGCTTTGTATCCAGTTTATGTGACTGGTTTTGGCTTCTGACAACTCTTCCTGCCTCTCGATTTTGATCTTGTTGCTGTTCTGGTTACTGACTTGGCTTCCCTCCTAGACCTTGGCTTGGATCCTGATTCTGTACAGTGTTACCCCCTCCAGTTCTGACTCGGCTTGTTTCTGACTTTGTCCCTGGTTCTGATTTGACTCCTTCCTTCTGGCGTATAAGGATGCAATAGATATTAGCAGTCAATGCAGAGGTAACTACACATGACAATGATGCATGTCAAGCAATCAAAATAAAGTATTTATTATAAGAGGAAATTAAACTAGGGTTACATTGAGATCAGCTAAACTTACAAGAGCCTGGCTAGACTGAATCAACCAACAAGAAATAACTGGTAATGTGGCTACTAAATCAGCTAATGAGAGGTGCACACATAATATAAAAATGATCAACATTACTTAACAATAGTTGTGAAATACCCCCATGAGACTTGGCAGAGGGAGGAGCGGGGAGGTCATCTATGCATGAGGGGGCTTGGACATCCAACATGAGGACATGCAACAAAAGACAACTCATCAAATTAATATAAAAGGCAGCCTCTTAGACAAATGGAATTAAACCAGCAATAAATATATATATATTTTTTTTGCGGTGTCCCCCCATCTCTTTGTTTATTAGCATTATTGTCTTTTGTTGAGCACCCCCACCTCATAACCCTCTCCCCTCACCCAGGACCCACCCAGAGCCCACAAACTTCAACTGCCATGCATGCATGGAGATTAAACATAGGCATCTTAACAAAGCATAAAAATAAACACATAAACCTAAAAGTAGGACCCAGTGCATGAAGATTGGCCTTGGTTCTGACTCAGAGAGGAGTCAGAGGGAGGCAGCTGATGACTACATCCTTGATAGGGATGCAGAGAGGCAAATTATATGTGTAAATCCAGGGTAATTGCCAAAAGCTAGTCAGGCCTGAGATATAGTCAAATCTAGGAATAGTAATATGTATAAGAAAGTGCAGCTCTTTTGTAGTTCAACTGCAATTTAATCCAAAATAATCCCCCTCTCGCCCCTTCTGGCCTCCTCCCCCCAGAATTCTATTGTGGGACCAGACAGAGTGCAGCAAGGGACAACTGTGACTCATAAGTATAAGGAAAATCCTGTACACTTTGATGAAGAAGGGCAGGATTTTCCTTACTGAAGACTGTCCCTTACAGTGCTCCATCTGGACCAGCAAGGACCTATCCCTTTAATGTGTGCCTGCCCCCCATCTCCACCATTCGAGTGTCAGGAAACCAGTTAGGAGGTTGTATACATGTAATGAACAGTATAACAAATTCAGGAGGAAGGAAAAGGGGAGAGGGAGGAAGGAGCAGGGGGAAGGGAGGGAAACAGGGCTAGGGAGGCAAAATAATAAGTATACAACCATCCCTAAAGTATAATGATGAGCATTATCGATACCTTATGTAGATGCTACCTTGGGAGAGAGTCAAGTAGTACGTCCTGGGCCCAAGAGAGGATCCAAGAACAAGAGTATAGAGCATGCGAACCCACTGTTCCCTGAGGCAGTATCACATTATTCTGCCTTATTCTGTTTTTCAGATCAATCAGGCATGAGGTAAGTATCTGAATGGTGCTCAAGAAGTGCCTTCTATATTGAAGTCATGTGGTTGGCGGCAATATTTTTTTTCTTCCTCCAGTAAAGATATTCTTTGAGATATTTGTGAGAGGTCAACTTTAATAATAACCATCTCTGCTTTCAATGTGAATTTGACCTCCTTCATAAGAGAAAAGAGGTCTTCCTTGGAGGTGAGACTAGAGAAAGGGTCAGATATGTCCTCTTTGGCTAGCGCGATAGCTGAAGACATATTGCATGAAGGCTGTGCTTGATCCGCTGATGAACTAAGTTGAGGAGGAGAGGAGGGTAAATCTGTGAGCATCTCTGCATTTGCCCATGCTAAGCAATTCTCCATATGAGTCTGTGATGTCGCCTCAGGCTGCAAGGAGGAGGAAGGCCTCGATTAGGTATATTGGGCATGGGATTTATAGGAGAGCTATCCTTTTGCTTTTTATTTCTCATTCTAAGCTATGAGGAATGCGCTTAAAGGGAAAAAGGATAGTCACCAATTATGTAATTTAGAGAGGCGGTAGTTTGGGTGGGAATGGAGCTTGTCTGCCACCATGCCTGGTCAGGCCACTCCCCAGAACCTATTGTATTACATAAAAGATGCCTAACATAAATATAGTTTGCTTTTGAAAGCTCTTTCAAATTCACTTAGTAGTTACAAAGTGATTGTTCAACTTTAAACCTTGGATACCAGTTCAGGTGATAACGATTGATTTACGAAGTTCCCCATAGACTTCAAAAAGAATATGTGAGATACATCCAGTGATAATGTTTATTTATATAATGGAATCCAGGGCCAACATCATCCTCTAAGAGTTATATATAAAGACAAAGTAGAGCACATCTGGGGCAGACCAAATGCACTATAGGGAACAAATAAAAATTCCTCAAATTCTGATCAATTTAAATGGAGATTTATAACCCCTCTAATGTTAAAGAGATCTCCAGTGCTTTGTGAAGCAGTGTTGGAGACCTACTATTCAAGCGGTTAAACTTTCTATTTAAATTAATGGGAATACCTATTTGGTACATATGTTGCAGTTAGTTTGCTCAGATTTGCTAAGCTTTTATACATAATGTCCTAAAAATGTATTGACAAATTTCACACAGCAAGTTGCTTGTCAGAACTGCTTCTGCCATACAAAATGTATAACACCATATTACCCACATTTTATATACATGAAAATTTATATTCATATGTCTTTGTTTGCATATTTCTGATACTCTCAACCTCCATCCAATAGTCCTTTTGACATTTTAATCTAAAAATAAAAATATTAAGAACACTTATTGCTCAGTCTGTTCCATAAATATCATGCTGCTGACAGAACCAAGATGAATTATAAGATCATATTATATGGCAAGGCAGGTTTCCATGTAAGAGATTTGGGATATTCTTGTAGTTTAAATTAACTCCTTGAGGACCAGAGAGTTGTACAACACATTGTGAAACAATGCATTGCTCATCATCTGTCCATCAAGGGATTAACACACCCAAATTCATTGATGTTTATTTTTTACTTTTTTTAGATGAGATATAGATTTTCACTGAATGTGACAAGCATGATCATCACTCTAATATCACAAAGGTATATAAATGTATGCTGTAGCCAGCAAGATTGCCGTTCACATCACAATGCCCTAAAGTAATAGTATGATGTGTCAGTGTTTTCCTTGAGGTGGAGTAAGATTAATCTATTTCAAGCTTTTCTTGTATAAACATCCTTAGTCTGTCAGCCTCTCTATGTTTTCACTCTATAAATGTCAACTAAGAGTACATGTACATCAATTACTCAATATACCTCAGGAAGACCTTCCTAGGTAATTAGAACTGCTGTTGCCCTGGCCATGTTGATTTCATACGAGTTATTACTGGCATATGAGTCAGATAATGTGTCATTTTGTCTTACTGGATAAAACCCCTAAATATACTGAATGTTTTAAAACCATATAAGGGGTTGTATTAGGGTGGGACCAAAATAAAGATGTGCACATTCTGTGATTCAGTAAGAGGGTGGCATGAACAAACACTATTGTGTGCTAAATTAGGATCTGACGCTAATTTATTAGTGCTACTCCTAGAATAGCAGCAGAAACTACGCACACTCCAAAGCAGAGAATCTTACTTGGTATCATAAATGAGCAGGTAGCAGAAGGGTGCTACAAGGGAAAATTACAGTGAAATTGAAAAGAAAGACAAAGATAACCCTGCCTAACTAGCACACCATAGCTACTCAAATGCAGATTACGAGTTACCTAAGCTTAGAACAGAGAGCTGTATAAAACTTAACTTTTATTAAATTTCTAAATTACTATATATAAGTTGGAGGCACCTCACAGTGAAAACTACTAATCCTCACAGTGTGTGCAGCAACCTAAATTGGAATTGCCCGTTTGGGAAAAACGAAAAATTGTACTGAATCTCACAGGAGATGTAGCGTATATGATTACAATGGCTAATCTAAAGATCAGAGACTCAAGCTATCTGATATTTTTCATCTTTCAGTTCTACTCTAAATCATCAGAAGGCAGCCTGTCTGAACTATAACTGAGTATCAGCTAAGTCTAGACTACTGTAGGTAGATACATTGTTTTGTCTGTCAACATTGTTGCTAAATAGAAGCACCCACACGCTATTTCAAAACAAAAAAATTGCTCATTTCTGGCTATTAACTCAAGGGACCAGCGTGGTTGATTCACACTAAGATTGGCGTGTATCTCTTAGTCTGAATCAATCACTCTGCTCCCTTGGGCTAATAGCCAGAAATGAGTATTTTTTTGTTTTAAAATGGTGTGTGGGTGCTTCTATTTTGGAACAGTGTTGATAGACAAAACAATGTACCTACCTACTGTAGTCTAAACTTAGCTGATGCTCAATTAAACTTCAGGCAGGCTTCCTTCTGATAATACTTTAGAGCAGAATTAAAAGATGGAAAATATCAGATAGTATGAGTCTCTGATCTTTAAATAAACCATTGTATTCATATAATATGTCTCCTGTGAGGTTCAATACAATTTTTAGAGGTTTTCCCAAATCCTTCCCTTTTTTCTTTGTTTTTGCTTTATTTTGATATTATTATTTGATTCAACTTTAATGGTAAGCCAGTTTGTGCCCCGGTAATTTAGAAATCTAATAAAAGTTACATTTTATACAGCTCACTATCCTAAGCTTGGGTAACTCATAATCTGCATTTGAGTAGCTCTGCTGTGTTAGTTAGACAGGGTTGTCTCTCTTTTTATATTCTTATTGCTACTCCTGCCTAATACCAATTTACTAAGCTACTTATTCCAGAAAATTCTCCCTGTGAGGTTGCTTGCTCCAAGGGAAGGGCAGTAGGGACATTTATGAATGTTTTTTTCTTCTGACATGTATAATACTATGTGCTAAAAAGGCACAGAGGAATGTGGATTCATTTTACTCCATTTACCTTTGCATGCTATAGGGGAAGCATTTAGAACTTGCTTGCATTAAAGTCTTAAGGAAGTCGGAGTGTGTGTACAAGTATGTAGTAAGCATTCACATGCTCTAGTGCATTGGTTCTCAACCCCTGCCGCCAGAACTTAGAAACAGGCCAGAACTTGATGATTTCCACATCTGAGCACAGGTTAGTTAATCAGAGAATCTATCATTTTGATTAACTCATCTGTTGTCAATTGTGGAAACATTTAAATCCTGGCCTGTTAGTGGGCCTGATGGGACATGTTGGAAACCACTGCTCTAGTGCATACTCGATGTGTCAATGAAGGATGAGCTGTGGAAGTGGATTTGTACATTGGAATTCTTTTTAACTCTATTGGCTCCAGGATAGCATGTTGTATGAGCTTTGCCATTTTGCCAAGACTGTACAATGTATTGACCTGGCAAACTGTAAAAAGAAAAAGCTATATATAATATAAAAAAAAAAAATCAGACCACATGGGGGGGGGACATCAGAACCCACCTGGTACCCCTGCATTCCTTTCCTCCTTATAGCAGCGATGATGCCATGGGTTCCCTGCTCCTCCCACTCAAGCCTGGACCTCTAGGAGTTCCAGCCCGATGAAGGGAAGATAACTAGTACCTTCATGTTACCACTATTGATTGCTGACCCAGTTATGTAAATGACCAATACCAGGGAGGCATCAGGAGGAGTCCTGTTGCCCCCAGTGAGGTCTGAATTTTAAGACAGAAAAAGGTCTGTGTTGCACAAAGGTGTCCAACACATTTCTTTGCATTGTTTTGGACAAATCTCTGGCATGCACACTGCCTGCTTCATGAGCCTGGTTCCACTGCCTCCTGGAAGTCACATCCCCATATGCTATCTGAATTCCTGCCTCTGGTAGTCACAGATCCTCTGCATAGGTGGTGTGATCTTTTAGCCCTGTTCCACTACAAACTGGTAGTCACATACCACCCACTTACATGTTATGGCACTCCAGAATTGTTCCACTGGTAGACATACACGTATACTGGCTGCTTCTAAAGCTTTGCTCTGTTGGTAGCCATGTTCCTGGCATGCACTCAACTAATTCAACCCATACAAGTTGGGTATAATTTTTCTCAGGCTGGCACTAGGCATTGGATACACTAGGAAATCTCATGTGACTGAAGTATACAACAATATTATGTTTTTTACAAGTGCACCATATTCTAAAAATAGTTGTGCACACTAGCCATGGGGTAGAAAGGCAAATGACCCTTCATTTAATGGGACTGGCTGTCTACCTTCCAAAATGGTATGTTGTCTAACTGTTCTTAATTTCTGTAGCTATTCAGCCATTTTAGTAAAGGAAAGTCCTATTTCAAAAATTGTCGAAACATAAATATTACCTAATAGATTGTGCGTTTGGTACCACCTACTGTATGTAAAAGTCATCCCAGTGGCTTTCCATTTTTCTTCTAAGAGTAGTATCTATTCTAATGGAAATACTAAAAAAAATCCCATTTTTTTCAAAGCCTTAAGTATCTTTGAAGGGGCAAATGTCTTTCCAGTAACAGTAACAACCATTTTAGTGCAGGACGCATATTTCAAAAAGAAAACAAAAACATACAGTAACATTTTTCTCAGAAGGGCAGTAGCTAATGAATGCAGTAGTAAATCCCATAGTTTTCAGAGATTTCAGTACCTTTGAAGGGGAAGAAATGTAAAAAATGCCTAATTTTCCTTTAGCACCATATTCTGGAAACATTGTGCATACCAAGACATGGTCAGGAAAATGAAGTCTCATTTTATTCTGTGGCTTTTCTTTTTTACAAAATTGTATTTATTTTCTACATTTTCTTCATTTCAGTAGTAGTCACAACCATTATATAACAGGGAAGTAACATCTAAAATGAGAATGAGAGACTATAGTTGGTGTATATTTGTGCTTCTGGCAGCCCCTATGGTATGTTAACGCATATCAATGGGGTGTCATTTTTATTGGAAGAGCAGCAGCTAATAAATACAAAGAATACAGTAAATTCCAGATATCATTTATTTTGATTTTATGAAGTAATTATGCCTTTAAACTATGTATAGTTCACTTTGATCACATCTACGAAAATGTCAATAGAAATTTTGTTATGTATTCGTACCAGTGTGGGGCCCAGGGAAGGATGTACATTTATGCATCTGTACATATTGAGTATCAATGTAAGTTTCCTGCCTCCAGGCACTGAAAGGTTTAAGGAAAAAGAGTAATGTGCAGTACATTGCAAAAGCGTTTTAAATGGTTGGCACAGTATCATAGGAAATCCAACATGACAGTATTCTATTTTCAACTTTTACATAATCAGACTTCATTAACCCCTACAATGCCACAGCTATACACTGTACAGGCTTGGGCTCTTCCCACTGTGTCAAGCCTGTATATTGTACGGCTGAAATATGGCCACAGTAGAAACTGTTTTAACAGACATTCAGTGGCCACATAAAAAAAAAATAAAAACATGGAGACCTTGTGGGGGCATGAGAACCCCCCTGATGTCCCTCCAGCTAATCTCTCAGTCAGTTCCTCTAGGAGATAAATAATGGTTACGCAGGAGAGCAGCATGCGTCCAGCCTACCCCATCCTACCCTTTCCTATCAATCACCTTGGAGATTTGTTTTGTGAATAAAATATACTACTTCTTTAAATCCTATTAAAAGAGTTGATTCATAGGGGCCACTAGAATTTTTTGTACAGATTAAGATAAGTGGAGGCTAATTATTAGGTGTTGTTGGTGTTCCTTTAAGCCAGTGGTTCTCAACCAGGGTGCTGTGGCATTTTGGGTCACCGACATCCACTTAGGGTACCCCTCCTTTTCTATAAAGGTTTACACAAATGTAAATACTGCATTTCAAATATATATTTGTGGAAATTGTTATTCACAATATATTCATTTTTGCTATTTTGATGATGAGACCTAAAATAACTATATAATTATATACTTGTATCCTTTCTTGAGTCCTTGAAAAGTAACTTATAAAGAAATACAATCCAAACTGCATGTTGAGCAAAAAAAAGATTAAGAAACACTGCTTATCTCTTTACATCGCAAACTCAAAGAGGAAGTAGGTCCAGATGTGTGTATCTCTGCAGCAACATACAGTCCAGGATTGTGAAAATGAGTATGGGAAATGAATGCAAATAGGAATGTCTTCTTGATTTGCACAATCTCCGGCTGATGTAATAAAAACATTACCTAGTTGTAAAAATGAGAATAAACACTGGGACACCTAAAGGTTTAAATTAGCTTTTTTACTTCACATGGGCATGCACATTTCTACATGATCCTACATTCATGCTCAAATTAGCATACACTTTCAGAGACACATCCAAACACTGCTGTCCACAACTGACTGTAATGTTGTAGGGAGGGTAGGATGAACCCATAAGAGAGAGGCCATTGCTTCAACACAAGAAAAGCCATGAAGTGATCCAATGCAGATATATGTTCAGCTTTACAATCATCTCCAACCATTCAGTTTGCACAGTGAGTTTATTAGCTAAATATAATGTGGAAAATTAACAAGAACATGTAAGTTTTAAACCGAGACACATTATGAACTAATTATTCAGATACTAATAATGATATTTGGTGAAAAACAACAAAAATCAAAAACACAAGATAGTTTCCCTTTAAGGTTCATAATAAGTTGTAAAGTGTTTACTAAGGGAAAACTAAAACTAAGCTCCGTAAATACAGTTTAAACAACAGCAGATATGTGTAAAAAATATATATTGCTCAATTATCAGATTTTACATTGATCTTTTCTTGTATCTGCTACTTTCATCAGATCTGACTGAAAAAATTGACTGCTTGAGTTGACTGGACAAGTTTGAAAATCCAGATCCACCCAGATAAAAAAAAACAGACCCGTAATCTATTTTATTCTAGCATGACCTGCTTGAATATCAGCCATTCCCTTGGTTTCTAAAGAGCTCTTTGGAGATCTCTCTTGCATCTAAGTGGTTAAACACATTAATTGTTTGAGTGCTTGCATGCATATTCTGTCACTCAAAGGATTGCAGCTGAAATATACTCTATGAATAAATTGCTCTTAATTGTTAACTGATTGATTTACCTAGGTTGGTGCTCTTCATACAGCAGTCAGTAATATGTATCTTTATATATTTTACATTATATCTACGTTTCCTTGCATATAGTGATCGATATTCAAGCCTTCCTATAGGTCATACTTTTCAAAAACAATGGGCTGCAGTAGATAGAATGGACAATAAGGGGGTATAGTTATTATCAGATTGAAACAGATAAAAAATGAAATACAATTAATGGCTAAAACACAGAATAAATGCAAACAAACCCAGTAAACAGAAATCAAAATAGGTGTCTTTCAAACAGCAGCCATTTATAAGTCACTGAAATGAACACATTTAGAGCCCTTTATTGTTAAGGTATGGATCACCTTTAAATACTTTAATATTGTATACTAGTGTAAAAGCCCGTGTACACGGGCCAAGGTCCGTGTAACGTTAATCCTCTGAGTGCCTGGCACTCAAAGGGTTAAGAGGCCACTACCTCAGTGTTCCACGTGATGCAGTCTTGCATCACTCACGAGATGCAATCATGCGCAATAGAGACTGCCTGAACGTGGACAGTCTCTACTGCTCTTGACTGCATCGTGACAAACATCCTAGCGAATTATTATGTAGGTTAATTAGTAATCAGAAGTCATGTGAACTGCACTGGAGTACAATTCAACAACTAACCGTGACTTACTGGAAACTATTTTAGACCAGTGGTTCTCAAACATTTTGCAATGGGAAGCTTTTACTTTCAAATTAACCCCGACTTATCTTACTATGGCCAGGAAATCCTAATGTCCCCTATACATTTTCCATTGTGGCTTTTTTCAATATCATTTACAGTCATTCCTGGATGTCATGTCCTTGAAGGTAGACATAACATTTACTGGTATTTTTTTTACACTGAAGCAGACAGTTTGCATAAGCCTACTTAACCCTTTGAGTGCCAGAAAAGCGTACAGTGCATTGCTTTGCAATGTGTTGCATATTCCTCCGGCATTGAAAAGGTTAATGACACATTGGGGGTTTTGCACTAAGGTGTGATAAAGAGGTGATAAAACGGAGATGACTTCTCCAGTGACTTCTCCAGTGATATCACTTCTGCAGTCTATGGAGACACTGTACTAAGATTTCTCCAGATTTGGAGATCTTAGTGCATATGCTCTACAGAATAACATAGGAACTGGAGAAGTGATATCACTGTAGAAGTTATCTCCACTTTATCACCTCTTTATCACACAGGACTGACTGATGATATCTTTTGAATCAAGGTGCAAGGAAAAGTTTAGAGGGGCCATTATGATTTTTCTGGCTATACCAAGGTAAGTGTTGGGTTACTTTAGGATGTGTTATATCCCAAAAGTACCTTAACAGTTAAAAACTTTAACTCCCTGAGTGCTAAAGGGATTCTTTAGCATTCATGGGGCTGCAGAGCATATAATTAGTTTTAATGGATTTCTAGCTGGTACCTAAAACTTAACACCTTAAGGACCAGCAGTCCACGGGAGTTATCTTCCCTTCAGTACCACTTTGATCCTTGCTGACGCTCCTGCAGGAGCACTGCAAGTAAAAAGTATGTGACGTGCTATGACCATCACCTGTCCTTAAGGGTATAAACCGTGTGATGGTCATAGCACGTCACCTGGTCCTTAAGGGGTTAACTAGTAATATTATTAGGGTGGACTAGGGTGCTTACTACAAGAGAAATCTTACATAGAACACAATTTCACTGTTTTCATATTTTAAGAGTCCACTGGGAGACCAAGAACTACTCAAACACTGTAGCATTGTAGCCTTGCTCCTCTATCTGCCATTATTTACATTTGTTCTGCGGAACCCCCTGTATGTCTTCAGGGAACCCTGTGGTACCACAAAGCACAGTCTGAGAATCAGCTGCATTCGAAAGTAGCTGTACAATGTTCATAGCAGGGAACCTTCAATACCAAGCCAAGGATCAAGGAGGGGAGGGAATGGGAGTGTCCAAGTGATGGGTGGGGCTTAAATCAGAGTGGGTGGAATTGGGAGGCAGAAAGGCGGAGCTTGTCCTGAAAGTTGCAGGGCAGTGAGCAGAATGCATCAGGAGTGCATGGAACTGGACAGAGAGTAAGAGGGGGTACCTGGGGAACTCAAGAACCTGGAGAATCAGAACCAGTAATTAAGTCTGGAGTTTCTGGCTGTTCCCAGAGATGTAAAACTATGGCGTATGCCCTTGTACAATTTCAGCTAATATAGCTAACACTGAGGTAGATGTACTAAGTAAAGTTCTGCAAATCTGATGCAAACCGAGTGCACCGTATGAAATGAATAAAAATTCCAAAAAGAGTCCATTGATTTAAATTAAGCTTTTAGCCACTTGAATGTTAGAAGGATCCCCAACTCATTTCACAGTTAAATAGACAATACACAAACAGTGTTATGGCGCTAATGGATTATAATATTTCACTTTGTGAGATATAAATATGGATTAGATCTCCAAGATTATAGTATAAATAAAGTCAATCTATTAGAAGCAATATTGTTATAAATACAGTTCTCCTCTTGCTATTGGATCTTCTTTTTTTCAATACTTTAATTCCTCCAAACACTGGGTTGGAATAGTAAAGGGGTTATAAATGTTCTTCCACCGCTCTTATCATCTAATATATCAAGAGGTCGCAGCCCGTCTAGATCACCGGTGGAGGTGTGACAAATCTAAGACAACACAAAAAAAGAGAGAGACAGGGCGCGGGACCCTCTAAGAGCGGATCTGTATATGAAATAGGTAGTGTATCCCATTGCATAACATGCTCACCAGATCCAAATGAATTCAAGCACATCGGAGTTTCTGTATTCTCCCCGGAATCTTCTGTATCGGCCAATATAACAAACTTCAATGATATGTTTAAGATTCTTATTTATTGCAAATATTAAAAACTCCGTACAATGTTAAAAAAACACCCGACGCATTTCGTATAAATAATACTTTTTCAAGGGCTTCAAATAACAGTTTCATACAATAAACATTTCACAGTTAGTTTATATCAGAATTAAACTACTTTATCTTAGTAAATCAACCAATAAATGTGGTATAATTCTAGAGGAAACCACCTGCTGTATAAGGAACAACATAAATATTCTCAAAATCCCTGTCAATATAAATGGGGAGTTTAGGTCATAGAGAGATTGATGTTGGATACTGTTCTAGCATTCATGGAGTTAAAATCCCCACTTAAAAAAGAGCAGTAAACTTTTTTTTATGAAAAAAAAAACAAAAACATATATTGTAGGGCATTTTCTGTTGACTAACATAAGGATGCTCCCACTGCTGACAGATGCATATTTCCAGAGTTATTACAGTTTAAACCCATGTTTATTTATGTTAGCAGAGCCCTCTAGTGATCAAATTCCAATTAGTTTTCCTGTTACATTGTAATGGATAGGAAAGTCATGGACTTACAGTTCTCCACAGAATGTGATAGAAACTGTCTGTCACTTCCTGTCAGTTAGAACTATCAGGAAGTAAATGCAGTAAATTCACTTCCTGATTATTTGAACTTTTGTAACTTATGAATAAAACCACTGACAGCAGTGAGTGACCTTGTTTTACTCAGCAGGACAAGCTCTATAACATACAGATTTTCATAAAAAAGTTTACTGCTCCATTAAATGAAAATGTTAATATGTTTCCTATGTGCAGGTGGTTTGCTCCAGAATTGCTCCACTAATCTTAGTATACCAGGCTCAGCATCCTTGTTGAGTCACAAGAAAGAGGGCAGAAAGATTTTTATCAAGCATGATGAGAGTAGACAACACAGTACAATGAATACAGAGAGCAGATGACTTTCCTTTAGTTTAGTGGTCTGATTTCATATTCTACAATCTGGGTCTCATTTATACTTCCTGCATCTTATATCTGCATGCCATCTGCTGCTGATCTTCTGCCACAGTGTGCATGAAGTGATCTCATCTTTCTTGATATGGAACTAGGTTATAATTAGAGACAGGGGAGCAAACTTCTGCTGTTCATAAAAGCCTGGACTGCAGCTCAGCCTGCTGTGCAATGGTAGGAAGAGGATAAGTCTTTCTTGCATCCATCCCAGTTTTGGGGAAACATACAGTGACAACTGACAAATGTCCTTAATCTTTCTGACTTTAAAATGGGTAGAGAGGGGGGAGATGGAACAAGCATGTGTATATGCAAATTCAATGGGTTGAATAACTCATAAGGGGCACTAGTTTTTATCAGATTGACAACATGAAACAGCAGTAGAATACAACAGATATAAAATGCAAACAAATACAATAAATTAAAATAAATGACTGCTGTTTGAAAAACTTCTATGTAAATCAATGTGTTAAACAAATTAATAGACATTTTTGTTCCTGTGGTTTAATTCTTCTTTAACCCTTTGAGTGCCAGAGGGGTATGGAATGCATTGCTATGCAATGCATTCCGTACCCCACTGGCACTCAGAAGGTTAAAATGTATACAGCAAACAGGAGAAAAACAACTGCAACACCGGAAACCAAGTACATTTTTTTTTTCAAAATTCCCATTCATTTAAAAGGCGTCTTTTAACCACCTGTATTCTTGAGAGGTCACCATCACATTTTTTGAAATGCGCTGGAAATCTGTCTGCACTGTGTGATAAAGATGTGATAATGTGGAGATGACTTCTCCAGTGATATCACTTCTCCAGTTCCTAGGTTAGTCTATGGCACCTATGCACTAACGTTTCTCCAACTTTGGAGATCTTATTGCATAGGCTCCATATAATAAAATAGGAACTGGAGAAGTGATATCACTGGAGAAGTCCTCTCCACTTGATCACCTCTTTGGGTTGGATTCTATTACAGGTACTAATTTTATCACTGCTTTTATCTCCAGGTTTCCCCATAGAAAATGTTTGCTAAAATGGGTGTGAACATGTATCACCTGCAATAGAATCTAGTCCTTTATGACTTATGTATAACCTGAAAGGAGTTACAAGCATCAATTTATTTTGTGGGAATTGTACTTTACCCCCTATGGTGAAGTTGTTTTCTCCAGAATTTCTCATCTTTAGTGTCCTGTATATGACCCTTTGTATTAAAATGTGTTAAAATTATGATCCATAGAAATCCAACATTTTTCAGAAATGACATGAAGAAAATATTTCAAGAAGGTCATTTATGGAAGGCACTGCACACTTCTCAGACACTCAAAGGGTTAATACCAAATGATGGAGAGACAGAGCAGTCACCCACCATCAGCTTCCAGGGTGGCAGCGTGGGACATTGATGAAATGTAGATGCAGCACACACTAAACGCCTATGTAATAGAACCAAATAGCAATGCCTGTGCTTATGTGCATGTGTGAATTCATTAGTACATACAGCAGCACACAGCTTAATAGCATAGACCATCTAGATGCACCTTGTGAGAAGGCCCAAAGAATAAGTTGGTTTTTGCATCTATTTCTTCAGCACCCAGTTTATAAGTAGCCTGCGTCTGGTCGCAAATTAATGGCATGCATTTTTTTCCCACATTTCTCATCTCTGTGTATGTAGGCATAAAGCAGGGGCAAATTGCACTTGACAGTGAACTGCACCATAAACATAGCTAAGGGGAAGATACAGTTTACAGGATTCTTAGTATGATATAAAGATACAGCATTCTTAAGTGTATAAAACATGATATAAAATAACAATAAGCACTCATCATGGGGAAAAATAAATCAATGCAAATTATAAATCCTTCCTCATAGATGAATGGGGGGATGCACTAAAGTATGATGCTATGGTGATGTGTGTCTGGAGATGTGTGAAAGCATTTTGCCTTTTGCACTAAAAATTAGTGATGCAAGGGGACAGTTGATTTTCATATAAGCATAGAAGGTTGTCAAACTACTGGCGATATGGAAGAGATGCCCTCCCTGAGACATCACCAGCAGTAGATAAACCTTAAGTCTGAGAACATCCTCTCAGTGCTCAGTGGGGAGCAGAGAGGATCCACTCAGACTTCAGCACTAGAGATGGCAAAATATTTTGCCTCAAAAGAAAAACAAGGGAAAAATGGCACTTTTCACCAAGTGAGAAATATTTTGTGAAAATTGCAATTTTTTGCTTTTTTCACCTAGCTCATGGCATGGCACATGGCTAGTTTCTTTTCTTTTCCCACAGGCATATAAAAGGGTGTCAGGTTCTCACAGCACATTTTTGAGTTAGAGAAGGCAGGCTAATAAAGTGGAGTTAAGATTATCTCCACTTTAGATTAGTGTAGAGAAGTCTTGTAGGTAGGAAGTGTGTTCTCTGTATTAAGGGAGTCTGAGGGACAGGAAGGGAGAAATGACTTTGACCCAAATACTCCAAAATGAGGTGTGACAGATTGGGAAGACACAGGGGAGTCTGGGGGTGTGAGGAGGGAGCCAAGGAGGTTTACCCAAATATCCCCAAATTTTGTCTAACCAAGTAGACACGGGCAACTGTGATCCAAGTTCCTTTCTGATCTGGCAGTTATGTCTGTGACAGAGGAGTCTGGGGGTGTGAGAGGGTAGCAAAGGAGATTTACCCCAAATACCCCAATATTATGTGTGACTCACTGGGAACACATATGCAGGGGTGATCCAAGTTTCTTCCTGATCTGGCTGTTATCGCTGGCCTAGGGGACTCTGCGGGTAGGAGAAGGGAGCAAATGAGGTTTACCCTAAATGCCCCAAAATTTTGTGTGACCGAGTAAACATGGGAAACTGTGATCCAAGTTCCTTCTTGATCTGGCTGTTATCTAGGGGTGTGAGAAAGGAGCATAGGAGAATTGCCCCAAATACCCCAAAATTCTGTGTGTCTGACTGGGAAGACACAGTCAACAGTGATCCACATGTCTACCTGATCTTGCGCTTATCTCTGTCCCAGGGATGTCTGATGAAAATAGCAGTTGAACAGGGAATGTTTATTTTTCTTTACAGTGATAGGGAAAAAGGCATAGTTAATTAAAAAATAATAATTAAAAAAATTTGATAGGTTACCGAGACAGGGACCCTGATGTGAGCCGTGACTGAGGCAGACTGATATTAGACAAGATCATGTATTTTTTAGAGATGCAAGGCAAGA
Source organism: Rhinophrynus dorsalis (assembly GCA_037306005.1). Lineage (NCBI taxonomy): Eukaryota > Metazoa > Chordata > Amphibia > Anura > Rhinophrynidae > Rhinophrynus > Rhinophrynus dorsalis. The sequence goes on along the minus strand of CM074724.1, from coordinate 96,459,312 downwards.
TATACACAATCAGTGCTATTGTGTACTTTTCAGTAAAAACGCACACTTTAGTTGAGCAGTGTCCAGAAAACACACAAGGTGCAGAGGGAGGGTGAAAGGATTAGGAGCAGTGCAGGGATTGGTGAGTAAAGTGGTAGTCCAGAAACTGCATGCAGCTATGGTTGCTGCAGCCTGTGCAATAAATGATGGTGATCCCTTTCCGCCTGAGGAAGATGTAGTTTGTTAAAGTACTGCCAAAAGTTTCTCCACCATCATCACTATTAATAAACCATCTAAAAGCACTGACAATGATTCACATTCTAGTTTGATAACATAGTGCAAGAAGGTGTAGCAGCTCAATCAACAGGTGCATCTGACAGTGAGACAAAGAAGCAAAAAATACCTGTCCTGAAAGTAATAGCAAATATTGTGAAAATATCTCAAAGGGGAGAAGTAATAATACATTGTCTGAGATTGCTAAAAGCCTAGAGGAATATAAAAGTAGCAGTGAAGAAGCCGCAGGCAATACTGAGGATGACCTATTGTCTGATTATGATGATGATACAGATCTAGAATATAGGCCTCCAGCAGCCTCCTCTTCTTCAGATAAAGATGAACTTGAGAGTGAGAGAGATGTTGACATGGACAGAAAGTTAGCTGAAAGGCAAAGGCTCAACCTTCTACAAATGAAGAGGAGCACTGTGCCTGTCTGTAAACTGTTTGAGAAAACAATTGGAAGTCTGACCCTGGACAAGCAAAGATGCCCAAAAATAAACATTAATTCTGTCAGTCATAATCAGCATAATCACCACTTCCAAGTGCAAGTCCCAATAAGCCACACACCCTAATACTGTTGAGTAACCAGCAACAACACAGGTTATCAGCATGCACAGCGTTAGTTTTGATGAGTGCCTCTGCTGCTGTTGGAAGTGTAGCACCTGTGCCACCCAGTAGTAGTACAATTTCAGCAATATGTAGTCCCAGTAGTAGTAGTAGTAGTAGTAGTAGTAACAGCCTCTCAGGAACCCCACAATCTATGAAGTACACAGTATGGAGATCCTTCAAGCGGGATCCAAAACCTAAACATGTTGGTATCTGTTGTCTGTGTAAGAAGCATGTGAGAAGGGGAAGGCAGGGTCACACCTAGGCATACCACAATACATCACCACCTGAAGGACAACTTCAGGTCTGGCTGGGAGACACACCATCAACAAGTCCGAGGTGCCACAACTAGAAGCAGCAAAAGTGCACCTAAACATTTCTGGGGCTCTGTGGTACATAATAGTAGTGATATCCCCACTTCCAAAGCCTCCACAAGTTATTTCAGCAAAGCAATAGTTATACAGTTCTTCAGCTATGTATGTCCATCCCACACATTTTAAGTCCTTAGAATAAAGTCAAAACCTGCACAAAAATAATGCAAAAGTACACCTGTGGAATAGTAAACTTGCCAAAATGTTGGAGGTTGACATGCTGTACTTTTCTTTTGTTGAAAAAAGAGGTTTTAAAGAACTGATGCCATGTGTTGCACCCTGCTGGAATATCCCAAGCCACAGATATTTTTCAGTGATGGTTGTGCCAATGTTACTTAAGCAGAAAGCTAGTGTTGTGGGCAAAGGACAAAGACACTCAGCCTGCTAACAATTTTTTCAAGGCATATGTTGCTGTAGGACTCACAACTTTTACTTTCTGCTATTTATTTTTCCACTTCAGCCCTCAGCAGAAGTAATATTGCAGCAGAAAATCATATAGTCATAGAAAATATAGGTAAAATATGGAAGAGTTATCTCTGGATATTCATTGGCCGTAGCATAAAGGAGAAAATGTATGTATTGTCTATGGGGCTGAAATTTAGGGAAAAAAGCATGAAATAGTCATGGACTTTTCGACCATCTCATATTCTTTGAACAACATAGGGATGTGAATTACACACCCCTGTAGCACTAAAAGGGTTAGAAAAGTACAGTGTCCCACTTTGAAAACATGAATACACTGAGGCCTGTTGTCCTGCAATACAAAACTCTTACATATCCCATTATTCATATACCCTCATCTCCTGCAGGAGCTTCATATCTTGTATGTTCACCATTTTGCCACCCCCTCTCTCATCCACCTCCCATCACTATCACTCCCTCTCTCATTTGCTACTGCTCCTCCTTCCCTTTCACCATTCTACCACCCCTTCTTTGTCCCTTTCTCCACTCTGCCACCTTTCCTCCATTCCGTTTCCCACCCTCTTCCCTTCCTTTTGCTGCCTTCCCAACCTTTGTCTCACTTTGTCATCCACACAATCATTTTCTTCCACACTGCATGGAGAGCATGTGTCCTCCCCATGCAATGTGGAAGAAGTAATACTTAATAAGAAAGAGAGCATGTAGGCACTCACAACACAAATAGTTAATTACTAACATGACAGAGCCAACAAATAAGTTAAACATAACATCTATTAAATACCTAATAATGCAAAAAAGAGTATAGTTAAGAAAACAGTAATTAAAATATACATCCTCAGCACATTGTTTGACTATTCCACATGGGTAGGCAATCTGCTGATTGCCAGCTATGGTCAACAGAGTATGATCTAGTAATTGAGATTGTAAAAGTTAGGATTTATCCTGTTTTTATTATAAGTCTGAAACTTGGGACTTTATTTGCAATCTACAATAAGACAGTATAATCACTCACATAAGCTAATTGTATGTAAACACGAAAAATAGGATAGGATGGTAGTAATTCAGGTGCTTGAGTGGAGGATACAATGTTTACGAAAGTTATCAGTAATCAAGAGAATGTCAGTAGTGGTTATGTTGTATTTATTCTGCCTGTTAAACACGTTTATAAGCCTGAGCTATTACAGACAGGTATGGATGATTATTCCATAAAACAAATTGTAACAACTGTGCTGTGCCCAATAATGAAATTAGATTTTTGTGTGAATATAAAGTAACTGATTACAGATCACATGCCTACCCATGTGGAATAGTCAAGCAGTATGTTGAGGATGTGAATTTTAATTGCTCATTTCTTAACTATAATCTGTTGGTATTATTAAGTATTTAATAGATGTTACATTTTATTTATTTGCTGACTCTGTTGAGTTAGTAATTAACTATTTGTGTTGTGAGTGCCTACATGATGTCTGCTCTCTTATTATGTATTACTTGATTCCATACTGCATGGAGAGGACTCATTCACTCCATGCAATGTGCTAGAAAATGCTCGGGTGGATGACAAAGTGAGAAAAAAATTAGGGAAAAAGGGAGGGGGGTGCTGTAATCAGACAGTATGCTCTTCACTCCCCCACTGAGCAAGCATGGAAGCAGATAATATGTACTCAGACTACAGGCACATCGGGAGCAAAATGACAATCCTACATGCTTATGATTCATTAAGGGCTGTTACTGCATATGAAGCTATAGGAAGATCCCGACATCACCAACCTCAGATACGTACTGTTGGGACTGTGAACAGCAGAGGCCGATATTGCATGTGATGATGTGCCACATTAACATACAAACACACCCATGTGAATACGATAATGACTCATTAACCTGTATTTTTATATGGAAATAAGTCAATGTTGTTGTGTTTCAATAAATTAAGGATAAAAGCAGACAGGTATTCACAAAAAAGATGCAAGCAAAACTTATTCAGACTTATGTGGTGGACTCTGGAATCATAGAGGTTGGGATAAGTGTCATCCGTTCTCATGTACACTTCCATCAACTGTAAGAATTTTAGAGATGTAGAAACATTGCTATCCTCTGAATAGAAGCCCTGTGTTACCATAATTGGTCTTCAATAGAGAGGACAAGAATCTCCCATAAGCACCAGGTGAAGTGCTGATTTCATACAGCCCTTCATATCACAGAGTGTCTGATGAGTGAGTGAAAGGGACCATTTGAAGCTATGTTAACAACCACCTTTAGTTATAAAGTCACTTCCTACTACCCTTTACTGCACCTTTAACATCATTTAACATCCCTTTTACTGCCATCAGTTTCTTCTCTTTTGAAAAAGTTGATCCAAAACACTGATCAACAGTGATGTGTGTGCATGTTAAAAATGTGTAATGATCACTAACTGAATTATAGCTAGTGTTGTTCTGTAAATAATTGTGTATGTATCAAACATTGTGTTTATCTAGATTACTTTTTGTGTGTCATGTATGTCTAAATTACTCAAGGTTTCCATTAGTATGTAGAGTGGATATAAAAAGTCTACACACCTCTGTTAAAATGCCAGGTTCTTGTGATGTTAAAGAATGAGACAAAGATAAATCACGTCAGAAGGTTTTCCACCTTTAATGTGACCTATAACGTGAACAATTCAATTGCAAAACAAACTGAAATCGTTGAGGGGGGGGGGAATAAAAAATAAAAAACTCACAATAACCTGGTTGCATAGGTGTGCACACCCTCTTATAACTGGGGATGTGGCTGTGTTCATAATCAACCAATCACATTCAATCTCATGTTAAATAGACTTTGTGCAGCCTGTTTCCTTATATACCCTGGAGGATTATCTCTACATATATTTCTGTTGTTCCTGTCAATCCCTCAATGTTGAATAATCTGAGTGGGGACAGATCAAAAATTCCCCACAGGCTCTGTAGCTGGTTTGGATCAAGTACTGCATTTATAGGCACTATTGGGCGCCCTCTGTTTTTCTCTGTGTTTCTGTTTATGTATCTCCCGATTGTGGATGAAAAAGAGGTGCAGCCAGAGAATCTAGCACTCTGAGGTGGAGTGGACCTAGGGACGGTCTGAGTTCCCTACAAGCCTGAATCTCAGTAGAGACATATGTTTCTTACTGAGTGATATACTTGTGAGTATATTACTTTTGTAAATTGGATACACTAGAAACTCTAACATACTACACTAGAAACGCGTCCTTTGTGTGTTTTTTTACATGTTAAATAGATGTAATTACACACCTGCCATCATTTAAAGTGACTCTGATTAATCACAAATAAAGTTCAGCCGTTCTAGTAGTATTTTCCTGACATTTGCTTAGTTGCATCTCAGAGCAAAAGCCATGGTCTGCAGAGAGCTTCCAGAGCATCAGAGGTATCTCATTATTGAAAGATATCAGTCAGGAGAAGGGTCCAAAAGATTTTCCAAAGCATTAGATATATCATGGAACACAGTGAAGACAGTCATCATCAAGTGGAGAAAATTTGGCACAACAGAGACATTACCAAGAACTGGACGTCCCTCCATAATTGATGAGAAGACGAGAAGAAAACTGGTCACACACACACACATGCCCCTCATTTCCTCATCTGTTATATCCCAGATATATTGTTGTTACCACTTATGGTTGAAAGATATAGTGGTTGGTTGCAATCTTTATCATAGATCTATAAGAGGAGTTGTATGAGAGGAAGTAATCACAGGAGACTTGTAGAAGATGCATGTGGCACCAGTTTGTTTGGTCAACATTTCACCTGCATAGGCCATAATCAAGTTATACATTTTCTAATAATTGAACTTTCACCCAGAAGACAATTGCATCGTCATTCCCATTATTTACCCTGCCAGTTATATATTTCATTCCCTTAAGCATTTCTATTTTAAAACTATTCAGTATCATACATGTGTTGTAACTAAACTTTATAGAAAGAGATGATAGCTACATGAAATAGCTACACTCTGAAGGACTTTTTAAGCTTAATTACCTACTGATTCCAGAGTAATACTATGATGGCGCAACATGATTCATTGATGTTGATGTACTAAGAAGACCTGGGGTCTATGAACTAAGGTGTCATAAAAGATGGGCAAATAAAAATCCTCTTTAATTTAAATGGGATTTCCCATTATGTTTTAGACCTCTTTAGTGCTAAAAGGGTTAAAAGCTCAATTTAAATCAATGTAAATTTTGACAATCTTTGCCTGCAATACTGCAGTTAGTTTTCCCCAGAATTGTTTCATTCCTAGGTATGGATGAATAGTTAATTTTCCTTCCAGTTGAAACTCCCAGAGTGCTGAATCTCCCATGGGAAGAAAAATCAGATCAAAACTGTTAGTGAAAAGTTAAACCCATTAATTTCAACATGATTATCCTTTCCTCACTGTGCTTCTGCTATGCCTTGGTCTAGTTGAGCCTGAGAACTTTACCAGTGATGTTACCACTCACACATCAAATTCACCAGCACATTATCACGGTGCCCATGCTATGTGGGCGACATTCTGTCAGTTTCCTTTATTGATCTCGCTCATTGGTTGAAGTGACTTGTCCCCGCCCAGTATTTGTCCTTAAATACTGGGCCTTGTCACTTATCCGGTGCCCTTTCGTGGTGTTTCCGTACCAGCGCTTGTTCCTGTATTTCGTGTGATCTCTGTGTACCAACCCGGCCTGCCAGACGACTCTGCATCTTGTTCCTGCCTGTGTACAGACCCGGACTGTCTGACTATTCTGCATCTCATTCCTGTCCTGTGTACCGACTCGGATTGGTTGACGTTCCTGCTCTGTGTACTGACCCGGTCCGGCTGACGTTCCTGCTCTGTGTACCGACTCGGATTGGCTGACGTTCCTGCTCTGTGTACCGACCCAGCCCAGCTGGGCCCTGTGGTTGCGTATCCCCCACAAGTTGCTCTAGTCTCCGTTACTGCTACGGCAGTCCACAAGTCGCCTGGTCTCCATTACTGCTACGGCAGTCCACAAGTTGCCTGGTCTCTGTTACTGCTACGGCAGTCCACAAGTTGCTCTAGCCTCCGTTACTGCTTGGGCGTTACTCGAGATTGTGCTCTCTCTTCAAGATTGAGCTTCTTAAAGGGACTGTCAGTCCTCCCGACCTAATAGTAATCCATTCAGTGCTGCCTAACTTGAGTATCACACGAAAACTGCCTGACTTGTGTCAGTATATTGTATTCTGTATTACTTGCATATTCTGGACCCGTGTGGGTATACCTCATTGTAACCTGTCCTGTGTCTGTACTATATTGCTGATATAGTACTGGACCCGTGAGGGTTATTGTTATTACAACCGTTCAATAAAACTGTGTTTTATCCAAACCTACTGTGTCTATGTGTCAAACAGACCATTACACACACACACACACTTAACTTAGCTCCCCAAGAAGAAAATGCAGGAGGAAAAGACATTCTTCCTTCAAGTCCCACTTTCTGCCGACTTTGTTCCTGCTTCAGACATTTTCCTGTTAGTTCTTCTCATACATTAGCTTTGCAATTTTTCAACCTTTATAAAATTTTCATTCCTCAGAAATACCCTTGTAGAGAAAACACCAGCAAAAGTTACCTTCAGAAACATATCTACATGTATAACTCCACAATGCATGCACAATCCATGTATTCACAAACCATCATGCATGCACACACTTACGCACATTCACACACACCAGGATGCAAAGCAGGATTCAGAGGAAGGAGTCTCTCCTTGGAAGGTGGAAGGCCCTGTTTTTCACCAATTTCTTCCTCTTGTGGAAAATTCTGCATATCTGTACCTAAAAGTACAATGCTAGGAGAAAAGTGAAGTATTCAATTATGTATAGACTAGTTTTAAAGCCCGTGTACATGGACCAAAACTGGCGGCGCTGCAGTCATGCTCAGTACGACTGTTTGAATGCGCCGCAGCTGATACGAAGTGGGGCGCTCCAAATTCAGACCATAGTCCTCTCTGTGCACCTTCTGGGGTCCAAGAGGTGCCAGGAAGGTGCGCAGAGAGGACTCCTGTCTGAATTCAGAGCACCCCGCTCAGTATCAGCCGTGGCGCGGGCAGTCTGCACTGCGCATGACTGCAGCATGCGCAGTCGTCTCTATTGTGCATGATGGCTTCTGACAAATATCCTTAGCGATTTATAATATAGGATGTCTCATAAGCATATTTTTGAAAATTAGCAATTAATTAGAGGTTAATTTTGTATACTGTTTTAAGTGACAGGGAAAAACTGAAAGGTGTGAAAATTTTTACTAAACTTGGGCACAGCAAACCTAAATAAAGTTTTTAATTTAAAATCACTGGTGGACAGACATACTCATAGGCTGCAATTCAGAGGCATGGGTTTGTTCTTTTGATTGCTAGATGAGGGAACCAATTATGACAGCCCTTCTAATGCAGTCTAATAAATACACATTTGTAATTTGTTTGCTTTACAAAATCTAATTTTAAGTAGGTTGAAGTTATATAACCAATTCACTTTAATTTAGGCACTGACATTTTTTTCTAACTCACATCTGAGACACAAAAAAAGAGAACATTGTTTGTCTAAGTACACAGATGGCATCAAACATGAACAGATTTCTCATGGCATAGCTATGTAGGTTATAGGCAAGAACACTCTAATCTTCTGTATCAGTGAGGAAACATGCCAAACTTGAAGTGCAGAGGACCTGAACAGGAGTCTACAAAAGAGTTTAGAAATCCATAGATATAGAGAATCTTGAGTCTGCTGGTGGAAATTTATGTTTCTCCACCTGGAGGCGTCAAAAAGAAGATGGAGATGCCATCAAGGGGAGAGGAATATGTACATGAGTAGGGGAGAACTGTCAAAAAGAATTAGAAAAAAACCCTTCCTTGTAATAAGCTTTTACAATTTGAGATTACAGTTTAATTTTTGTTTTAATAACAAGTATCATACTGTGCTGTTATTTTTTTCTAAGCAAGTTGATCACATGTTTAGACCATATCTAAAGTCTAATGACTTGCAAGATGCACGGCTTTATGATAGAAAGATCTTGTCATGAAAATCTGGTTGAAATTTGCATGACAGGCTTATTTCGATTTTAGAAAACCCATTGATATTGTTTCATATAGAAAGGTGATTTATAAGGGTCATAAGTTGACACAGAGTGTCAAAGCTCCTGGAATTCGTGTAGAGAAAGGACTGATTGGTACATCGGGGTCAGTGCTTTGGCTGGTTCTTTTTAATATCTTTATTAGAGATACTATTGTTAATCTTGAAGGGAAAGTGTCAGCAACGTGTCTGTACACAGCACTAGTGTCCTCCAGAAAGAATTATGAGGTGGCCTGATGGAATACAAATCCCCAGCATGTAGAAAATAACTTTCCCCTATGCTGCAGGGCTCTAAGAATGTTGGATTTAATCTCCTCCACAGGGGCACAGTAGAGGCTGATGTGTCATGGCTGTGGGAGCAATATGGGGTTCCATGACAAACAGTGCAGAGGGACATGGCTGGAGGGAAATATGTGCTGTTATATAGCTATGACAGGACAAAGCAGGGGGTCAGTATAAGTGGTTCAATGGCTACCAGTGCAGTGGGTAGTTGTGGTGGAAAAAAAGTGAAAAGTGCAATTTTCATGAGAATTCCCATGGAAAGGGAAAGGGGCAATTTTCACACTTTTCTCTTTTGGGGTGAAACATTTCACCCATCCCAAAAAGTAATGCCACTCTACAGATAATTATGTTGCAGTGGACAGTTCAAAGATAAGCAACTAAAATGTTATAAGATCTAAATAATATTACTTATCAATGTAGACTCAACTAAATGATATTTTCCTTGGTGATATAAAAGAAGAAAGGGCTTTAATTGTAGTAGAGATTTTTATATTTTTCAGGAAGTATTCATTTTTCAGAAAAATGATAGATACAAGACAACATGATCTAGAGTTACAAGAGATAGATTATGACTTGGTAAATTGCCAGTAGGCAGGCAATGGACTAAGAAATCTATTCCAATTATGTTATATTACAGGATTGTGGATTACATACTCTCTAATAGGTCTCTACTGATTGTATAACCCCAGAGTGCTTTATTTCTATAGGAGGAAAAGGTATACACTCTCCATATCCACCTTTAGGTTTTTGTCCCTTTTTCTAGAAGCATCAGGCCAACATTTGCTAGTTGGCATAGCTGAATTCAAGAATGGTGACAGATAATTCCAAAATGTTTAACCTCTTAAGGACCCATGACGGTCCTGGCATGTCACGGGTTCAACATGCTATAAGGACCCATGACGTGCCAGTACTGTCATGGATTTCAGGGCTCCCTTCATGGCTGCAGGCTGTTTAGGGAGCCCTGAATCAGACAAGCAAAAAAAAAAAAAAATGCTCCATGGTCCTTAACTGTCGGCCATGTACACATGTGTACGCGGCCGGTCCTTAAGGGGTTAAGTAGCCAGTGGAAGTAGCAGAGTAGATGCACCATTCTTTATTGTCTTCATATTATTTGGACCTTATTAATATAAGTGATCTAAGTAGAACAATTATAGGGAAAAACAATTCCCCCAAAGAGAACAAGGGGAACATGGGAACAATTAAACATTTGCATTGACTTAAATGGGGATTTTAACCCCATAAATGTCAGAGAGATAAAATAAAATGACTGAAGATATGTAATACTTTGGGTATTTCTCTTTAGTTGTTTCTCTTTTTTTTCTGTTTCTGCAATTCTATCCTTTTAAGAAGCATTGCAATATATTGAGCATATTAACAAAAAAAAAAAACACAAATATCACTAAAAGCTGTA